>JBBPCZ010000142.1:13237062-13269520 GCA_037974445.1 Brycinus macrolepidotus | reverse complement strand
AACTTTATAAATCCACACAATGACTGGAGGCATCGAGCAGAAATCTGGAACCAAACCTGTGTTCTTCTAACCAGCTCTTGATACTTTTTACTCCTTTCTTGTTTGTTTGCATTTATTCTGATGTTCTCTTGTGTTTTTGCTGGCAGAAACAAACCCACTGCTGATATAAATGGTTTCAAACAATTGGCACAGGTGCCCAAGACTTTTGCACAGTACATTTCCAATATTTTAAATTAATGTGAGCATGTAAATGTGTAGAAGTATGTTCTCGGTGGAGGCTCTGTACTTAAATCGATCAGTCACAATATTAAAATGTCTGACAGGCGAAGTGAATTACATTGATTATCTGATTATCTGTCAAGGGGTGGGATATATTATACAGCAAGTGAACAGTCAATTTTTGAAGTTGGTATCTTGGAAGCAGGAAAAATGGACGAGCAAAAGGGTCTGAGTGACTTTGACAAGGGTCAAACTGGTGATGGCTAGACAACTGGGTCACAGCATCCAAGGAAAGAAGGAAGAACTGTTGAACCTGAGGCAGGGTCATGGGCGCCCAAAGCTCAATGATTCATGTGGGGAGCGTAGGCCACTCCATTCTGATCCCACAGAAGAGCTACTGTAGCACAAATTGCTAAGAAAGTTAATGATGTTAGGATAGAAAGGTGTCAGAACACACCATGCATCAAGATCACTCATGCCCATGCTAACCTGGGTCCACCACCGAAAGAACATACAATGAGTATATGAGCATCAGACCCGAATCATGAAGCAATGGAAGAAGGTGACCTGGTCTGATGAATCACCTTTTCTTTTACATCATGTGGATGGCCGGGTGCATGTGCATAGTTTTCAGAGAAACGTGGCAGTATTTCTCAACATGTTACTTTGACATGTACCACTACCTAACTACCTAAACACTGTTGCAGACCAAGTACACCTCTTGGCAATGGATAATGCAACCTGCCACAATACTGAGACTGTTCAGGAATAACTTGAGGAACATGGCAAAGACTTCAAAGTGTTTACTTCAAATCCATGTATGTCCCGCCTCACAACTTGCAGGACTTAAAGAATCTGCTTGGTGCCAGATACCACAGCAGACCTTCAGAGGTCTTGTGGAGTCTATGCTTCGAAGAGTCAGAGCTGTTTAGGTGGCACAAGGGCGACCTACACAATATTAGGCAGGTGGTTTTAATGTCATGGCTGATCAGTGTATTTTGACCTATAAAATCAACAAAAACATATAATTTGGCCTTTGCATCTGACAAAAAAGGGAAAGTGAAATAGGGGGAAAAAGTATAATTGGTAGTGTTGATGTGTTTCTGGATTCATAAAGTAATAGACATATGTATCAACCTATTTGGTTTACCAACAAAAAAATACATTTTTAACAGAAGGCATACGGCTGTGTGAGGTTGGGATACTGAAATCCAGTCAAATGTGGGTATTAGTCAGTTTATACAGTTTGGAAATGGTGCAAATAACAGTTACAATCTATAGAAGTTACACACCTATGTAAATTAACAAACAAAATATTATGTCATTTACAATCAAAAACACAGCAGTTAGATGACAGCCTGCTAGATGTTGCCCCTGTGATAATGGCCAGGACTTTTTACAATCTTTACAGGCCACAAACCATGTGTGCCTGGTTATATTTCATGAGAGAATGCAGCCTGAGCAAAGTGGCAGACGGCACATTTAATTGAGCAGAGGGGGGAGATGGTTGGTATCTATGAAGCTTTAATGCTATTTAATGTTGCCACTGAGAAAAGTGAGCATCAATCACTGGTAATTTATTGCATCTATCACTCCCCCTCCTGCCTCTGCCTATCTGGAACGCGCGCACATCCTAATACAAACACACCGAAAATAACGCCAGCCAGATGACTGCCTCGGCCCATCTGTCCAGCCTGAGTTCTAACTCCCCTCCACTCGCCTTCTTCATCGATTCACACTGGTCCGCCACATTCTGTCTTCCTGCCTGCCTCATTTTTCTCCCACCCTCGCCGTTGCTAAACTAAAGGACAGATATGTTTAATTGGTAATTAAACGGCAGTCATAACAAGAGCGCATATGGCAGCCTGCAGGCGGTAGGGGATCTGGGCTGGTGGAACCGAGGGACTGGGCCTGCAGCTGTCCAAGTCGCCCCAGAGAGCGCAGAGGCAATCTTCTCAGGTGGAGATTGCTTTGTTTTTTTGACCGGTCTCCAGTGAATAGTGAGTGCCATTGCCTAGATATCTACTCAATCTGGAATCCCCCAGTGACTCCCATGCGGACTATATGATTCCTCCTCCAGCAAATGTATTCTGGATTCTCAGAGGGCATCCCGATAGACTTGCCATCGAGGCGCAGTGGTAATATAGTGATATAGTGGCTGTAATGCTTGAATCAATCTCAGCTACAATGGATGTTATTTTTTTTTCCCCCTGCGTAGAATTGCAAATGTGCCACAGGAGCTAATGCCCTCGTCTCCATGGTCTGTGAAGGTAGAGCACCACTTCCGCACATTTCTCTACAAATTCGACCCAGCACTCTTAAATGGGCTGCCCCTTTGTCTGTGCGTCTGCATGGAAAGCACTGCATTGTAAGGAAAATGTATCACGGTGCACAGGTGCATAATAAAGGGCAAAAGAGCCTAAGAGATTCAATACTGCAAGCAAAACGCATCAGAATGCACAGTCAGAGGCTCGTGCTACAGTGCATCTATTAGTTGCGAGATGCTATTTACATGTCAACATGACGCTCAATTCCAGCAAGTCGGTTTTGGCCTTGTAGGGCACGCTTCTTCCCCGCACCCATCTGCTGCTCTTTCAGCTGCTGGAACAACATTGAAAAGACAGCGAGAGGAGGGAAAGCAGGTGAGTGAACGGAGACGAGATTTGATGGAGCGCTGGCGGTGCAGCTGGGGAAGCAGTGAGGGCTGGGCCAGGTGAGAGCTAATTAAAGAGAGATTTGTTGATGCAGGAAGAGGCCGGTCTCGCAGCTGCCGGTCCCTGTGACCCAGTGCCCTACAAGGGATTCGACCCACCCACATCCCCCCAAGGACGGCTGCCCATATGCTGGATCCAGGTGGTAATTATATTTTTCTATAGTCTAACATGGTGAAGTACATCAGGCAGGAACAGACACACATGTAGATAAGAACTAGCCGTCCCGTGACGTTGGATGGATAGTCCTTATCTAAAGCCTCAGCGCTGAATATCACTACCTGTTGCACATCGGTAGAAAGGCATACCTCCAGATCAGTAACAGAATCAGTTAGGGCAAAATGAATGTGTTTGTTGTAATTAAATTACATTTATAATACACCTTAAAATATTCTGTTAGTATTTTATTTAAAACAAACTGTAGAACTTGGTGAATATGTTAATATACACTTGTATGGTGAGTGTCTCGAGGCTGAAGCTTCAGTACAGCCTGAAAAGAGGCGCTAAACACTGGGCCTCGGCAGAGACATTAAGAGACCATTCAAGAGTGAAAAAACAAGTTTCGATGGCATTTGAGTGGCATTTTGATGGTGTTTTGTCAGGTTTTATAAAAGACTTTTTGAAAAGTTGATGTTGCTTTTAATTTCAGTTCTACAGGGGTATTTCCATTCAAAGAATTTCAAAGCCTGGCCTTCTATGACTAGAAATAACTGCCCAGGTGCATTGCCAAGGTGGCCCTGCACAGACTTTTCTATAAGGACTTTGACAAGGGACCAGTTATAGGCCATGGATTGTCTGGTAACAATGCAGTTGTGAGCAGAGGAGAATAAGTAGTCCAACAGCTGAAATTCACTATTTTATTATTATACACCATTTTATATTCATATAATTAATTATATTATAAAGCTATTTTACATTTTAAGTCTAATTTTTGCCATTTAAATTCATTTTATGTGTATTGTATCAGCCTATATCAGTATGGTTTTGTGAATTCTTGTAAGTATAAAATAAAGAAACTGAGAAGATCACCAATTTTTGTCTGGAATGCAAACTCTTCAAAGAAAAATCCATTAAAGAAAAGAAACCAGGAAGAAAAATCATGAAGCTACAGCTACATAAAATTTGAATTCATTGCCACCAGGGATACTAATGCACCAATACCATTGTGTGTGGTATGCGGCGAGAAGCGAATGAGGTCATAGAGTTGTTAAATTACTTCAACATTTGGAGACAAAACATTTCCCGACAACAGTGAAACATAGGCTAACCATGTGCACCCCCAGTACACCCCCCTCCTCCAGAGTAATAACACGCTCATAACCTACGTTCAATGCACATGCCCAGTGGAGGACCATTACACACATTCAAAATGCAATGTTAGATACACAACAGATTATATCATTAAAGAGAATAGCACTTAATGAGAACCCAAACGATGATGAGGTGGAGCTCATGCCTGCGGCCCACTGATCTACAGTTATAATAGCAGGGGTCCTTGTTTGCAGGTAGGGGTTATCATCATCAAACTGTCAGAGGCATAAAAGACGTATCACGTCACCAGACATGTGTTCAACCGGGGAGGATGACATAACTGTAACCAATTAGAACTGTCAGGATCCCAAGTGGAGTGTTTACACTTTGAACAACATTTCCCTTTGCCACTCCAGAGTTCAGCTGGGGCTAAATTTACCGCATTTCAGACGCAATTATCACTACCATGTTCAACAAAGGAGCAAGCTACCTTCCCACAGACGCTATGAAGAAGAAAGAGGCAGCATCTTCAAAAAATTTATTTCGAGTATCCTTGTGCTCCCTATACTGTTAGACTTTTAGTGACGTAAAGCATCCTTCAGATTATGACATTGCAAGCGAAATGCTGATCTGATTTGGGACACATGGTAATGCCAATTGCAGGCGTGTTGTGTAATTAGCCCCTCATCCTATGATGTGTTTAATCATCGTAAAGCAGCGATGCTAGGGTCATTTGAATGCAACATTCAGATTTGCTGCCTGACTTCATCCAGTTCCAAAGTAATGAGCAATAACATTACTATCAAATCATATGATCCCCTGAACCCCAATCCAGTGTCACTTCACAAACATGCTGGGGACACCACACCGTTAGCATTTAATAAGCTCTGGGCCAGCTCTAAACCCACAGAGCTCGGTTAACATGAGCTGCACAACGAAAGAAGGAGGGAAAAAAACTGTAGTCTGAGTCACAAAGGCAAAGCTCCACTCCACACTTGTGTAAGAAGGCTCACGTTTTCTCAACAACATCACAGGCACCTCCCACACACTAGCAAACACTAATAGAGCTCTTCTGCTGGTTATTAACTGATAATTGCTTGGTTCTGGTGTCCACCTCCACACACTCTCTTTCCTGGCCTCAGGCTAAAGGAAGTAAGGCTTGTGAAAGGGAGACAAGCCGAATTCAGGTATAGTGCTCTTTGTAGCCTGATAAAGAAACTGAGTCAGCGTTTCATGAAAACAGAACATTTGAAAGCAGAGGTTCCCGAGTTGCTGGCACCAGGCTACTGGCAAACAAGATAAAAATTTCTACAATAATAATTATCCACATTATACAGATCTATTAGGCTTGTCTCAGGATAACTGGTATCAATCACATTGAGTTCTGCATGCTCTGTCTGTGAGGCACCTTTTCTTGCTGCTCCCTGACCCACCCACAACAACAGGATGCTAATTTTAAACTTAAATGCCACGTGGGATTAGTCAGGCACACTCCCACGTCCACTGGCACGTGCTGTGCTCGTTGCTGGCTAAGATGAGCAGACAAACATTGCTTGAGAGTTTCTTCTGAGGTAGGAGAGATAAAAGCTTTATTGATAATGAAGATCTAGCAGATAACGAAGAAAAAACTCATAAAGCTGATAACGAAGATAAGGTTGATACTGCCACAAAAAGAAAGCTTCGTAGAAGAGAAAATATGACAAGATATATCTAAAAAATGGATTATTTCTGATGCCTTGCACGCTCCAGGAGCCCTATGTACGGTATGCGAAGGCATGCTATCTAATCAGCAAAGTCCTGAAAACTGCCACAGTCCAATCACACTGTGTTAAAAGACAAACCCCTTGAGTTCTTCGGATGGTAGCAGGTAATAAGATCTACCATAACAAGTGAGGCTCCACCTAGTCATTGCAAATTCTACTTAGGTCTTCCCATCACATGGTGCTACCAAACAAAGAGAAGGGCATCACACATTTCCTTCAATGCTGCATCTTTTTGAACTGCTGCTAGCACAATGTCACCAGACAGCTCAACACGCTTAGAGAAGAAGACTAACTGCCAGTACTGTTACCTTTGCAACCAGACTCCTGTGCTAGCTATCACTAGGCAGCTGGTGGCCTGGTGGTTAGGTAGTTGCCCCTGTGATCAGAAGGCCATGGGTTTGAATCCCAGGACCGGGAGTGGCACCACTGAGGTACCCTTGAGCAAGGTTCCGTCCCCACACACACTGCTTCCTGGGTGCTGTGTCGCTGGCTGCCCACTGCTTCACTTGGTGAATGGGTTAAACGCAGAAAAAGAATTTCCCTTTGTTCACACTACCCATCCAGGAATGCTCTCTTTGATGGACCCAACATTTAGATGTTGCCTCAGCTGTGATCCTCTGTTAAAATATTTTATTTTTATGCAAAGAGAATGAGTGCTAATTGCTTTGTAAACCCAAACTTTTGACATAATAAAAATGTTATGATGCTACTGGCCACATTGAATATATTCTGGTCATGATATCCACCTGCCACCATCCTCCACCTTCGACCTGTGAGAATACTGTCAATTTAAAATCAGTCCACGGTCTCAAAAAGTTTAGGGACTCTAATTTAAACTACAGGAATTTAATACGTCTGTATGGTGGAGGAGGGTGAATCAGTTACAGTATGCTGGGACCTCACATCAAACAGATTACAGCCCCACTGCGGCTGCCTCGACGGCAACAGTCACAATCCTTCACTCACAAACAACAGCACAGGCAATGAAGGTTGCATGGCACCCTTTCAAAAGGAATACCATGCTCCGGCTTGCTATTTGTTGTCCAATATCCTCAGGTAACTCTAACACAGATGGACGACTGGATCAAAGTTGAAATAAGCTGCTTGTGTTATCATTTCATGAGCTGGATGTCATCCAATCATTTAAATTCCAGAGGCGGAGATGAGCAAAGATCAAAGTGTCAACCACCTGCTGTGTTTGCTGTCATGTATTGTGCATGGTATATTCAAAGCCACTCGAGCACAGCAAGCTTAAGCTTCAGTAGGCCAATATTTATATAGGCTTTATGATCTTAACCCTTACCTGATCGCTTCTTAGGAATGGGGAGGTGATTTGGTCAGGAAGCTTGTACCTGAACACATGGTATCATATTAAACCGAGTTTTCTGTTCGACCTAGCTGCTGAAAGATAATTCCATTTTTAATGTAGAGAAGCTTTGACAGCAAGGAAGAGCTATGTCCTCTGGCCATCACGGAGATCCTATCAGCGGCAGGCAGAAGAGAGTGAGCGAGTGGTTAAGCATATTAGCGCTGTGAGTAGTGTCTGACATTGCCAGGGCATCACAAAGCCACATTCATATTCATGCGTGGTCTGAAATTTTCCTCCTCATGTCCTGCTTGGCTGCTCAGTGTGTTTGATTGTGACGCGTCCAGCTAATTCAATGAGAATCCGGCACGTCTCTCCATCCCCCCCGGCACTGATTCTTTGACACAGTGCGACAACTCCAGCATCGTTGGGATGAAAGAGCTCTATGGTAGTGCAAATAATGGGGCTGAAAAGAAGAGTGGGAGCCAAGAGTTGTCTGGAGGCTCTCTGACTCTCTCTAGCTCTCTCTCTCTCTCACTGCAACACCCACTCCCTCCATCCCTTTACTTCATGCCAAGCATGAACACAGGAAACACGCTGAGGCATGAGGATCTCAGCCAGCCCTCAGGACCTGGCTGGACGATGGCGTAGTGAGGGGTTGGCCTTGGCAGTAAACGAGAGGTGTGGGGGTGTGTAGGCTGAGAGGAGGGTGCCTTTTAATCCTTTTGATCAGATGACAGGGAGCACAGAACAAAGAGTCCTTAGGGCCCCCATGGTGACAAGCGTCAGGGCGGTACAGGAAGCGTGGCCAAGCCGCCAGACTGAATCAAGGGAGACAGCTCAGGCTTAAAGTACCCCTCCATGTACTGCATTCAACCTGGCTAAACAAGGCACTGCCAAGAGCAGTTTAACATTCAGCTCAGAATAATCACAATTACAAAGAGTTGCTACTAATCAGGCACTGATAAAGGAGTGGAGGGAGTTATATCATCCAATCTTTGCCTTTTTTTTGTTCATGAGCATCTACCTTATCAGCCTTTTGGGACCAGTTAAGGAGGAACATAATTAAGCAAAGGCGAAATGCAAATCCAGACAAATTTAAATAAAAGACAGTGTAGTCCAGGTTGCCACAGTTTCTCTTCAGAGAACATGTTTACATCACAGAGTGCCTTCACGCTCAAGACAATTGTGATTTTCACTGAGGTGCCTAATCTGCAACATTAAGCAAAGGTCCTTGTGGCGTAATCAAGTAGAACGAAGTGACAGTGCAATTAGGAGAGAGGAGCAGAAGGAGGGGACAAAGTAAGGAAATTCACAGGAGTGCTGTAAACAGAAGATGAGACATTAGCAGGGCTCTCGGTGAAGCAGCACTCTCATAAAATGCCCTCAACACTGCTAAGGATAAGTCAAACAGAGAGCTGATGTTTAAATTAGCATGTTTAGCTTGTGCTGTGCTGCTTTCGTCAAGGTTATATTAGCGGCTGCCCCCTTCTCTCCGTAAGAACATAGTGAGGCACGGTCTGCTTCACTCAAGGCACTACTGGAGCACGGATGATTTCCAGTAATTAGCACGTAACTGTCAGAGCGACAGATCAGCCCCTCTGCGGATGACCTCGTACTTAGGCATTGCTGCAGTGGCACCTCCAGCACCTGTACACCAGACCCGCACTGCCCTCTACTGGCTAAGAGTGAAAAAATAAGGACGCTGGGGAATGGGATGTGCCAACATTTCAAGGACGTGTCCGTGAACAGCAACAAAGCTGTAGAGTGTGTATTCCAAGGAAATCAGGCTAGCTGGTTAGAACTCCACATTCACCACAATCCCCATGTATTATAACACTGCTTCATGTTGCTTATTGCATTCAACAGGATTAGTTTTCAAGCCTTTACAAGGGATAAACGAAGTTCTGCTTGTGGCTTCTTCGCCAGGTGCTTCTGAAGGCCCTCTGATAGCTCTGTGGGATTACAGTTCACCTGAGAGATCATTACAAGCCATTACTGGAGGCAAGAACAAAGTAGTAAGCACAAAGCCAGTGCAAAACCTAGGCTCATTACTGAAGTGGCCTCTCTCGCAGAACAAGATCTCCGCGCTGACACCGAGGCTGCTAGCTATCCACACAGATTAATGTGGCAAATCCAGGTCACAACCCCTCAGGCAAGAGCCCCAAAGAGATGTGTCAACCCAGCATGTGGGATATCCGCTGCATGCTGTGCTATGCAGAGAGAAAACACCCAGTTGCCTGCCTCAGCTGTCAGGGGAAAGCTCGTGAGCGATGTGACAGTGACGACAACCAAAGGACAACAACCAAAACGGGAATGAATGAGGAGAAAAGACTCTTCAGCTTTGGTTTTCACAAGCTGGACAGACAAAACGGCGAAAATTCACAGTCCAGTGTAGCACTGCTGACCTGAGAGCTGCTAATTAAGTGTAAAGTGTAAATGTGTGTAAAGTGTTCATTTGTTACACATGAACACACCACAGCACGCAGTGTGAACAGTGCAAAATAGTTCTCTGCATTTAACCCATGCAGCCCCCGGGGAGCAGTGTGTGAGGACGGTACCTTACTCAAAAGTACCTCAGTGGTGCCACTGGCAGTGCTGGGATTTGAACCCCCGAGCTACTGATCGCAGGGGCAGCTCCATAACCACCAGGGAGCTCACTGCCCCATAATTAACAGCTCTGTTAATAAACAGTAGACAAGAATGCAGCATATTTTTAAAGCCTATTGTCCCAGTTGAATATATCTTTGGATTAGCAATCAGACAAGATCACAGGTTATGTAAAAGGTAACTCAAAAGGTGTCTCCCTTAACTGAACACATGTGTTAAAACATAACGCATCTGTTTTGAGAATGTGACAGCAGCTGTGTTAGGTGCTTGACACAGAAAGGAAGTCTCTTCATCCAACAGGAGTTTTTGGCACTTTTCACTTGTGTACTGTCAGAGGCGTGTATGTGGCAGACAGTGACAAGCCTCCGACGTGTGAGGAGAGCTTTGCGCTGAGCACAGCGTTTCGTCAGCGCTGACCGTCAGACCCAGCCAGGGAAGAGCCAGCCACGGGTCTGCTGTGATCAAGTCAAGCAGAGGGGAATCAGATTGATGCCTCTGCCTGTCTCTGACATAACCAAAGAGAATGTCTCTCTGGGCCCTGTCTGATCCCGCCACATGAACTGTGACTGTCTGTTTGTCCGGAAGATCAGGCTGGCACTGAAGCTAAACAGCAAGTGATGAGGTATGAAGACTTAAAGTCTTGAAGACTAATAAATATAAATGATGTCTCTTCTGATTAGCTGCACTGTATCGTGCCTGTTTAAAAAGCAGTACAAAATAAGACAGATTTGTTAGTTCAAGATTTGAAGTTAAATTTGACCTGAAACCTGTGAAACAAACTTCACCCATTCCTTTCAGATGTCAGGATGAAAGACTGCATGGAAGGATACATGTGTGTGACATCACAACCATTATTAATTCAAAAGCTGTTTGTTCAGCGTATTTTCATGATTTAACTATATAGAGCGAAGTAAGAAAGGACAATTAAGACCACAGCAATACCATGGGGATTTCTAACTGGGAGTTCAAGAACACATAATTGGCCTTGCTCTCTCTGTGTGGGTAGGATGGCCCTACCCCATCACTCAGCAAACAAATGTGGGTATCTGTTAGTTGATTTAACAGAACTGGCCATTAGTGTCCTCCTCCTTGCTTGCAGTGACATTGGACTAGATTTCCGCCAGAAAGGTGACTCGACCCCAGAAATCGATTTTTTAAATGATCAATACTCGGCCCCTACTCAATCAATCAAAAAAGTTACATACGCGTGCACTGCACAGGATATCAACGTATGTTTTGACGTTGGAACCATGTCCATATTTCAAAAACTGAAGGAGGAGAAGAGGCGCTAAATTCAGCTATCAAAAGAATAATAATAATAATGATGAAAAAATAAAACTTAAGAACAGTAGTGTGATGGCTGATGCAATCACACTAATAAGCGCAGTTCAAAAAAATACATTGGTGCTTCATGTGTTTCAAAGGCAGCATATGCTAGCTTTCCCCCATTCAGCCTGGTAGTATTGTGTGATAGAGGGAGATCAAGCTAGAGCATGGATGTGGTAAGAAAACTGAATATCCCCAAAAAAAACCCTTGCTTGAAACCCTTCCACACAAAAAAAGTCAGATCTAAAGCTTTTTCTTCAAATAACCACAAAAAAACACAAATGTAACCTGTCCGTAGTGACATCTTTAATTATATAAGACACTTTTATTTCATTGAAGTGCCATAATCCCTTTTAATATTACAAAAATCAGTTATATCCCATTTTGTGAGGCAGAGCTATATCTGCATATTGTGATTTGTGTATAGAATCCTTTGCTCTAAATTTTAATCCACAAGCTCCATCTGATAATTACACACCAATCCATGGGGAGGTTGAGGGGAAACAGGGGTAGAAGGGAAGGGGAGCTGGGCATCAGCAATTAGTAACCCAAAGCCCCCTTAAAAAAGGTACGGGGATACACGGTTACTGGTCTTGTAGTTGCTTCTCAAAAGATATGCAGGCACTTTTTGGCACGCCTACTGTTCGTGTGTTTGTGTTTGCCAGAGGGATCTAGTGCTGCAGGAGATAGAGAGAGAGAGAGAGAGAGAGAGAGAGATGGAGTCGCTACAGCTCGGTGGAGACGTGTGAGGCAGAGCTTTTAATCCATGCTGTGGCATCTGTTCTTCACAGAGCAGAGGACGATGAAATCTGGAGTTAAGAGAAGAGAAGAGTAATCTTTGTACAAGCCCGACTGGAAAAGTTGCATCATGGCGACTTGAATAAACTGTACTAGGCTTAAAAAAAAAACAAACAAAAAAACAAAACAAAAAAAAAACAAGACACACCTAAATCAATAGAGGACTGGTATGGAAAGAGAAGGGCACCTTTCTCTGAGACATTGTTTGATCTATATTTCATGTCTGGTTGTACCGTGCTGTGCATGGCCAAGGATCAGACCAAGATGTGTGGGTTTCTTCTTCTTTTTCTGCTTTTTTTTTTTTCTTCCCTGTCTAGCGGCAACAGCTCAGAGTCATCAACATCGTAAATCAGTCCCTCTCCAAACGGCGTTATAAATAGACTTGCACTATCGCTGGAGGTGTCACTCTGCTATCTCATCTGCAGCCGGCAGTCAGTCAGTCAGTCAGTCAGTAGGTTTGGGGGCTGCTGCTGGAGACACGACACAACTCACTCAGGCCTAGGAACATCAGCACTACTGATGGGACAGATAGCCCATCTGGAAGGGCATGGACAAAGAACTCAATCACAAACCCAGACTATATGACGCAAGAGAGACCAACCCTTACCAATCAGACAGCACACACTACAGTAATCCAGTACAGTACAATACGCCAAGCCGGAAAATACAGTGTAATGAGGTGGCATTAGCAGTGAAGCCACCAAAGACCAGGTTAGCAACAAGAATAGCTATAGTAACAACAGAGATAGCACAATTTCACTTTATTTTTCCAATTCCACTACTTGTAGTATAGGCTGATGTCAGTACTGATCTGAGGTTTAAAATGAGCTGTTTTTAATTGGTTAAATTTGTTTCAGATTTAGTCTATCTATTCCCTCTGATCCAGTCTAACATTTTCTGTTAACATCAACTTGATACGAATACCTGGGAGGGTGAGGGTGTGATTTAGTATGTCGACATGTGGATTTCGTTTGCCAATTGGGGGGATTTTGATTGGCAACGGGAAGGGGAAAGCCAGGAAAGATACAGGTAAATGTTAGGCAGAGAAACTCAGAATAAAAGACAAATCTGGTGCAAACATGAGCAATTCAGTCACTCTGTGCAGATCTTTAGATGTTGTGCAAGAGCAAAAAAAAAAAATCTAAAAATGTAAAATAAAAAATAAAGATTCCATCAAAAACAGTGAAAATATTTGCACATTTCACCAAGTCCAAGTACATTTTCATGGCTTGCAAACATGTTTTATATATAGGTCAATCGGTGAACAAAAAAGTTAAACAAGTGGCTTTGGAACATAAAGGGCACCGTGTTCTACGGTTTCTCCAAACCTCAAAGAATTTTACAGAATCTCTGTACTTTAATTCAAGTAAAGAAATAAATAGAAGACTTAAAACTTAAAATGAATTAAAAATGATTATTTGACAATGGTATTCCTGCAAGTTAGATATCATTTTCAGCATCAGTTAGAGTTCAACTGAGTGTTGCAATGGGAAAAGCAAGCAATCTCACTGACTTTGAACATGGCTTGATAGGTGCTGACCACAGCTTTCCATTCACAGCTGTTTCAAGCTGTTTCGAGAATGGTGTGAAAAGAAAAAGAAATCAGTAATTGGCCACTTGTGGAAATGAAACAGCTTGTGGATCAGAGGCGTCAAAGAAACATGATAAGAATCATGCAAGGAAATAGACATAAAACAAATGATATAATTGGTTTGTAGAATGTCATGTCAAGATACACTTTTCAAACTTTGTTTTTAATGGGCTACAAAACATGTCAGGTGTTGGAGTTGTGAAGAACAAGAAGTTGTGCCTTCAGTGAGCACATGATCATGAAAACTGGACCATAAAGAAGCGAAAAACAGCTGCTTGGTCTGATAAATTCAGGTTTCTTTTTGAATCATGTTGAAGGAAGGATTAGAGGATTTGGTGTAAGCGACATGAGCTCAGTGCAGTGATGGCAGTGTGGTGGTGATGTTTTAGGTTCTAGGTACATGCTGAAGAATGTCTGAACGGCACAGCGTATCTAAAAGTGATTGCAGACCAAGTCCATGCTGGTTTACCCACAACTGGACTGGACACTTCCAGACTGATAATGCACCACATCACAACTGCCACCAAATAGTTCCAGGAACATGATAGCAAGTTTTCAATGTTTCAGTGGCATTCTCCAGATCTGAAGAATTGAAAGCAAAGAAACATACCTCTAGACAAAGAAACATACCTCTAGACAAGTGTACCTAATAAACTAGCAACTCCAGGAAATCAAAAACACAACTCGGGTGGTCTGTAACCACAATATTTCTTCTAGTAATGTACTGCAAGGACAAAAGCCTTGTCACAGCCCCCAAAAATAATCAGCTCAAGGCACTTGAAAAGGTCACTTGATCCAGCCATAGAAACACTGTGAGTCACATGTTTCTGTTTTCCATGAGTAAACATGTGTGAACTGGACAGTGCCATGCTATTCTACATCATTGCTAACACAGAAAAGTGTCTAAAAGTGTTTCGTTTTAGCTCTGTATAAAACCTAATCCCAAAGATACCCAAAGCCTCCAAAGCCTTTTTCAGCATGTCATCCTGCACTTCAAAGCAGCCATGATGAAACCCCTCAAGTATTAAAAGTACTCTCAAATAGGAGCTAAACAGAATGAGAAAACACAGCCATCGTCATCTCCCTTCCAACTGATGCATCTTCACAGCTCTAGGTACCTCTTTGTGCTGGGTGGAACCAAAGTAGTTTTTTTTTTTTTTTAAGCTGAAGCAGATTTCTGGTGAAGTGTTTTTTTCTGAAGATGTGCGCTCAGTCTATGTGTGAATGGTCCTTTGTTGGGTATGGTGAAAGGGGGCTGTGTGGGTAAAGCAACAATGCCAGACCACCCACTGGTCTGTTAAGTTGCAATAGGTCTTGAGGTGAAAGATGGAGGGATAGAGGATATGAGGTCAACTTGACCGTGGCATGTTCTCTAGTGCTGCTAACTGTCTCAATGAGACATCCTGCTGATTTAAGAATCACAAATATATACACATATATATATATATCAGACAATTGTCAGATATTTTGCCTTGGGCTAGGTTCAGTCCATTCGGAATTTAGGCTTAATTTTGTACATTTGTGTAATTGTCACTTTCTCGGTATGGTACTATTAGGGACTATCATTAGGAGTTCAGACTCTGGTTGGTGGCGGTCAGCTTTAGGTCATGGGTTGGGCTAGACTTGGTCAGAGAATGTTCTCAGGCTACACTTGGACTAAATTTCAGATCTCATTAAAGATTTTCAACAGATGTCAGTTAACACAGAATTATGCAACATAATTCACCAAATTAAACAACTAGTAATCGTGTCTGTTGCATTAGATAAGGATGGGAAAAAGAAGCCTGACTGGCATCATCAAAGACTCTTACTCCTACCAAGACTGCCGACAAGCCATATGGTGCTTACAGGCTCTTGTATGTGAATAGAGCATCAGTCCCTAAGGTGACTGCTGGCTGCTGTTCTAGATGCAATAATATTTAATTTAATTCAGTTTTATTTGACTTTTGCCAAGGGCGACAGTAATGGTAGACGCTCTCAAGAGCATGAGGAAGAAACACTGAGAGGAACCAAGACTCAAAAAGGGAAAACTCCCTAAAAACATAAAGAAGAGAACCAAGACTCAAAAACTCCGAAAGAGAATGGAGAAGAAACACTGTGAAGGACCAAGACTTAAAAGCACAGACTCCCTAAGTTCATGAGGAAAAACACAGAGAGGAACAAAGACCCCTGAAGAACCCATACTCCTCTGGGCTGCATTAGATCGTGTGATCACATCATCACTGAAATCATTCAGAGAAACAATCCAGGGAACTATGCTACTTTCGAACTGAGGAATATTTTTAAAATCTTGGTCTTCAGTGCCCATCGTCTTTACAAAACGGAAACCCTCAATGCACTGATGGATACTTTGCCAAGTAGGGCGCCATCCAAGGTGGGAGAAAGAAGTGTTTGGAGGTTTATCATGGACAAACTCAGGCTTCCCAGTGGTAGTAGCAGGCAAGGTGTGAGTTTGGAGTAGAAAAAAAAGAGGTGAGGGAGGGAAGAAGAGAGAGTAGAAGAGAGAGAGGAAGATAGCGAAGGAAGAAGAGAGAGTGCAGATGACTAAACCTTCCCTCTAGCCTCTCCGCCATGGAGGGATTACAGTCATTCATTCTAAACCCACCTTCTCTTCCCTCAAGAATGTGCACCTTCCACCAGCCTGGCTCACAGTAATCCACACTCGCCTTCTTCACCTTCTACTCGACAAAGACTCAGATATACAAACCAGCATTCAAGATGCCATTGCCTGTCTTTCACAAGAGTGAATTTTCATGCCAAGTTGTTGGTGGTCACGACTGAAGTAATGTTGGCCTTTGATGCCTTATTTGAGATTGCTGAGGTATAGCATGTTGGGGCCTCTTCTTGCTCTGCCATTAATGTACATACACTACCAGTCAAAATTTAGATACATGTGACGGTATTTCTCAAGGCAATGTAAATTACAGTGAAATGCCTAAAAGGTTCTGGATAATTTGTATATAGTCTGTACCTGCCTATACTATGTACCTATATCTCTAGAAACAAAACTGAATAATGGCTGTAAAACAAAGCAATGCCTTTTCTACCTTCAAATTCTTGTTTTAAAGTTTTTGCACCACATTGTCACTACGTCTCCTGCCTGTTCCTGAGTCCTATCTCTTGGTCTCGGTCGAGGATGAACTCTGTTCATCACAGGATGGTCTAGCCCTGAAGCTTCTCCAACTTCTGCCTGGAACTCCTGCCCAAGTTCTCAAAGTTCCCTTCCACTCTTAAAGCCATTCCACAACCATATGCTGAAGGTGTGATCTGAACTAAAAAAATATATTGAAAATAAATTCATGCACATGCATCAACTTCTAAATCTAGGCTCTTAGAAACTTAGGCTCCAGTGTCAAGCACAAGTCTTACCAATTATGAAAACCTGAGTTCATCCAGTTCATTCTAAACTTTTGGCCTCAGAGTCTGATTATCTGAAAACACTGAAAGGCTGCAAAAGCCTTGGACAGGGGAGCGGCTCCTGCAGATGGGAGCCTCCCTCAGCCCTCACTTCCTGCCTGTTGGGTTGCAGCATGGAAGTTTAATTTAATGCCAGCCTATTGATTTATGCTCAGGTGTCCCACAGTCATTAAGGTAATTGCATGATCACTTTATAACATCCTCCCATGGTGGCAGTGGTAATTTGGCACCTCAACCTGCTACACCGGGGCAAGTCCCATAACTACGTTAGGGCTGAAAATCTAGTCCAAAATATCATCTTCCAGACAGTACAAATTGATTTTATACCGTTTTGACTGACTCCAAAACCCTTTTAGGCTATCTCTCACCCAGGTTCACTGTTTGATCTATGATAGGCCCACCAGTCTTAACAGCCACTATCGATCGCCATTCTCTCTCCAGCAAGCTGGACCTAGGAAGGTTCTGTGTCACCTTATAATTTCACAATACTTTTGCGAAACCACACTTTTAGAGGTCCAGCTGCACCTTGAGAGGTTGTGGTGCGCAAGAATTTCAATTTCCTCAGGTGCGAAATGACTGAGTGCGGTAAAGTGCAATTCTTTGTCTGGGAAAGCGTTTGTCTCAAAAACAAGAACTATTTAATCCATTAAAAGTTTAGAACGTTGAAGGTGAACTTGGATACTGGTGGGGGGGTTACTAACCTTGCGGTCCAGTGATTTTGAGGTAAAGACAGGCATGCGGCAGGCCAGCAGTGGACACCAGAAGGGTGTTTTCGTTCTTGGTTCATCTTCTGCAGCAATCCAGCCTGGTGTGTTCTCCTCCCCTGAAAGAGGATGTGACACTTAAATGCAAGTTTAGACTTTCTGTAGTAGACCAGCTATAAGATGAAATGCATGAACCTAATTGCAATAGAGTAAAGAATAAATACATGTAAACACATCACAAAGGAAATATATGCTACAGACTGACAAATGGTACATACTAAAACATCCTCAAACAAAGAGGTGTTGTTTTCATTGGTTTGACCATTGTGTTACTAATCGATGCAGCAAGAGATGCCGGGTGCCCAGAGAGATTTCACACTAATGAGCCTTTTTAAGAAACAACACTGCGCCAGGTGTCCGTCTCAGCATGCAAAGCAGCAACTTCTGGATTTCAATTAATGAAGTCGAAATTCAGGTGGAACCAGCTACCTATGATTCTCCCTTCCAGCCGCTTTGGCAGGTGTTTTCATTTAGAAAAGCACAAGGCCCAAGTCTGCCAGGATCCCCTCTATTCAGCGGATCGCTAATTACCCATCACGAGTAACTAAAATGTTAGTGTGCCTGCAATTAAACAGCTTGCTTTCATTTACTCCCTGTGTCTTTCCATGTATGTCAACATGCAATCAGCGACAGACATAACAATAAGATGGGACAATACAGTGAGATTTTAATCGGCTCATTTGGTTTAAAGGTGTGGAGAGTGCAGTGCTCCATTTGACAGGATATTGTTGGGTCATCTTGCTGCGGTTGGAGACACAGACACGGCGGAAGACTTAAGGGCCAATTAGCTTGGGTTTAGTCTAGCTGTCTGTTCCAGTTTGGATGGGTTTCATTTAAGAGGATGCGCACTCCGGCGCAAAAGTGCCAATTTAAAACGCCTACATATCAGTGGAAGGGAGTTTAATGGTCTACACACCCTTAGGGAAAGTTAATACTTTGATTTTAGTATCTTTTTACCTTTCTTTCATCTAGAAGCAAAGTTCCTCTAAAATCAATATAGCGAATATGCTGCATCAGCGGACAATGATACCTGCAAGTTATATGCCGCCCCCGCATGCTTCCTGTGAGACAAAGTCTTAATGCAGGTCTGGTAAGGCGTATTTTGAACCTAATAGAATAACATTAGCAACTCTCTCAACTTTCTCTTTCAGTAGTTTGGTCCAAGTAATGAGACTTTTAATCTAAAAGCTTTGATACAAAGTGCGGTTCTCCTGGGTACAAACGCATGCAAACTATAAAAGCTTCCTGCACACCAGGAATGAGGCAGGGCCGTTGAAGGACACAGTAAAACGGGGAAGTTTTAAAGCACCCATGGAGAAAACTCTGTCTTTGCTTCTCAAAAGTCATTTAAATGATAGCTTGAATCAGACCAAGCCTAGCGACTACTTGAGTTCAAAACATGGCAAATATACGCTTCCTTTAGAATGACTGACTAATAAATTTGTTTATTAAAGATTTCCTTGTGATTACTGAATATGGTAACCTTATCAGTACCCTTGATGTGACCTTAAAGACCAAACTGATAATAGTTTAAACTGGAAAACATTATTTGTTAATGTGCATTGCATGACTAAATACAAGAATGCAGCACTGGAATGGAGATTATCTCCTTGGGGTGGTGAACAATGACAAGCCTTTCCACACTCTTCTCTTGAATGTCGTTCCTTTCTCTCCGGGTCGACCTGAGGAGGATGGGTTCCCCTTTTGAGTCTTGGTTCCTCCCGAGGTTTGTTCCTCCAGCTGAGGGAGTTCTTCCGCGCCTCTGTCGCCTTTGGCTTACTCACTAGGGGCTCGGACCTGTATTCTGTAAAGCTGCTTTGTGACAACTTGGTTGTAAAAAGCGCTATATGAATAAAATTGAATTGAATTGAATTGAATGGACTGAACTCTGAAATTTGAGCAAGGGTAAATGTAACCTAATTTGCTTTGCTTGTTGGCTTGCTTTTGTATTCTTCATGATCACTGTCATAGATATGAATCACTGTAATCGCATGATTCATTGCAACACAATATTGCAATCCACAGGGCCTGCTAGCTCTATAGTTAGCAAAGAACAGATTAAAGTCAGCATTCAGATATAAGGGAACATCTATGTCACATTTGAAAGGTTTGTTAGTCCAAGTCTCTCAGGCGTGAGTCTAAGTCAAGTCTTGACTTAGCACGAGCCAGTCAAGTCTTGACCTGCTGAGGTGTGAATCTCTTGGGTATATTAGGTACTAGTTGGAGTTAAGTCTCCAGTTTATGAGATGCAAGTCCATGTCAAGTCTCAAGTGCCTGAGGTGCAAGCCTAGTGTCAAGTTTCAGTTCTGTGAGGTGTGAGGCCGAATCAAGTCTTATGTGTCTGAGTTGGACGTCTGAATCGAGTTTCAAGTATCTGAGTGAAGTCTAGAGTCTCTGAGGTGTGGGTCTGGGTCAAGTTGTAACTCTCGGAGAAGCGAGTAAATAGTCTTGAGCCTCTGAGTTGCAAGTATGATTCAAGACTCAAGTCTCAGAAGTCTCAGAATGTCTCAGAAAAGTCTCGAGCCTCTGAGTTGCAAGTATGAGTCAAGACTCAAGTCTCAGAAGTGTGGGTCTAGGTCTTGGTTCTTGGGTCTAACTACTGAATTGTAGTTTTAAAATGAAGTTAAACCTGCTATATTATTTATACAGGAGACACTGCAAATGCATACTGAACAACATACACTCTTCATTCCCAGTCATTAGCTACAACATGTTTTATAGGAATGGTGGTGGTGGTCATCTAGTGGGTAGGATACTTGCCCCTGGACCAAGAGGTCATGGGTTCGAATCCTACCTTCAGCATACCACCACTGGGTTCCTGAGCAAGACCCTTAACCCCAAGTTGCTCCAGGGAGACTGTCCCCTGTAGTTAGGGAATGGAAGTCACTTTGGATAAAAGCGTCTGCTAAATGCCATAAATGTATACAAATGTCATTCGATATAAAGTACATAAGCAAATGTCTTAGAAATTCATAAATTTTTCATCACAATACAGTCTAAGCACATGTGCAACAATTTGACATGTCTGTGACTAAGTTATGTGCAGCAGTTCAGAGCATTCTAAAGTGAAAAAAGCCCTTTCAGCATCGCCGCTTTCATGTTATTTTGTAAAATTAGAAGTTGACTTTCAAAAAAATAACAAATAGCTCTAATAAAAGTGATGTTCTGATGTTTCCAGCACATGCGGCTTTGTTGCTTTCCAGCTTCTTTTCCTCGATGCTGTTGCTAATGCATCTGCAGCACGGACAAGAAGAAAAGTTCATGTATTTTTCTGACCTACTGGAGCAGTTAATCCCTCTGCTCACACCGGCCTTCTTTTTCCATTCGCAAAACCAAGCCACGGTCTGTACGCACGCATCCAATCCATAATTATATAAATGCCGCCTGATCTCTGACCTCATCATGCAGCATGCCCTTCAGAGGGTATTGGGAAAAGGACATGGGTCAATGCAATAGAAACCAGGCTGTCAGTCAGCGCTCGTGGGTCAGCGGGTCTGCTAACTCCCACAGCACCTGAACACTCGCCGACTTTCTTCGGCTAATTATTCACTTAGTATAACTAGCGTGCCTTAATTTTGCGCTCCGTGCTGATTTGAGGGTCACAAAAGCCACAACGCCGTACACCTCAGGGCCCTGCTTAAAAGTTGGATTACGCCCAACGCTACGGCTTTCATCGGCCGAGGAATGCGAGATATCTCGGCCTGCGGTGGATGGTCACTTTTCCTAACCTTTAGCCCTTTAAAACATATTAATGATGGCAAATAATATCCACTGCACTCTGTACAAATGATAAACACACAACGCTGTGGTGCCAGAGTGAACCAGGCGTTAATGAGAAATGGACAGGAGCCCTAGTCTAGCTGCCCCGGTGCAGCGAGGCCTGGCGTCGCTAATGAATCAGTTATAATGTATTCTGCCTGCGTAAACCCCCCTGCTCCCTGGCTGCCGTACAGACCTAAGCCAGTCAGCTCTGTTCAGCCACATTCTCTCCCTTTCTTTCTCCCCTCTCCATCCCTGTGCTGTTAATAATACACCCACCATCGTTCTGCCTAATGTCGTGTCGTAAAAACGCAAGTCGTTTAGCCATGGATAAGCAAACAAGAATGTGTCTTGTCAGGGTAGACTGCAGTTTAACTGGGAGGTACACGGTTATAGGTACAATCAGAGATATACAGAAAAAAAAGGAAGAGAGATAGTGCAGGAAGGAGAGAAATGGGGAAGAATAGAGCGGCAGAAAACAGAGCGAGGGAATTTGACATCAGGCTTAACAAGGATCTACAGTGAGCAGTCGAGGGTTTAAGAACTAGAGCAAGTCGATGTTGCAGTTGTGGGTTAAGGAACTACAGCAAGCTAATAAAAGTCGAAAAATCACCTACTGACCAGTACCGGGACACTAGGCAACCCCTCTGCTTGGAAACGACTCATAAAATGAGCTTAAATTGCATCTTGTAAACGAATAACCGATGCAAAAGAGTAACAGAAGACTCCTAATACTTAATAATAAAGGTTTCTTGACTAATAAACTAAAAGTTTATTGAAAGACCTTTTACTTTTAGCGAACATTACAGAAGGAATATCCAAAGGTTTCACTAGGATTATTGGCTACTTAAGCTAACATTTTAGCTTACCTTGATTAGCTAGGTTGCCTTGATTGGTTGTATCAGATAACTAACAAATATATGAAGTAACCAAATATATGAAGAATTTCATTTGTACAAAATTTGTTTATTATGTACTTTGTATTGATGTGTAGAAAACTCCGAACAACATTCGAATAATATACTGTGGTTTTCCATGCCAATACTGCAGTGTCCTTGAAGGTAAAACACTAAATGCATTAAGCTGCAGTGAAGTGTAGCTGCTTGGACACAAAAACTGCATGTTTTATAAATTGCAATACTAAAACTGTAGTATAACTTCATTTGTCTATAACACACTTCACTGGAACTGCATTATACATATTGCAGCAATATTGTTAGGGAAAAAAAGGACATTCATGAAAGTGGCATTCAAAAAGATTTAAAAGCTTTAAGCATTATATAGAACTTGCTATTCTAAAATGACAAACTATAAAGAAACTAATAAAAGAATACAGCAACATTAGTTGGCTCGCTAATTGCTTACTCCTGTTGGAACCTGTCCAGGCTGTTTCTCTGCCTTTCACCCTATGAGCACTGGGACAGGCTCCAGCACCCCCTGCGATCCTGTTTAAGGATAAGCGGTTCAGATAATGGATGGATGGATGGATGGATGCTGGAAGCTGAGTAGCATAGTTGCTCATTAGTTGCTGAGTAGTAGTTTTTAGTGGAGTTACCATTATTAAAAATTATAGCACAAATCAGTGCTTTATTAGACATAAACTCATGTAAAACTAAAATGATGATTATTAAATTAAGCTCAAAAAGGGATCATATGCAATAAAAAATATATGTATAGTTATTTGAGTTGCAGTTTGTGACTTTCCACCTAAATGAGAATTGAACATGTTACAGTTCGTTAAAACCCTTTGTCTCAGTAAAACAATCTCAGTCAGAGGCGCGTGCCACCAACACAGTAGAGTGTAGCTTCACTGATTTTTCCAGTGGTGTCTGTGTAGAGACTAGTTATTGTCTCACTTTGGGTTGAGCACCAACACTCATGCATTGTTTACATCTGCTGACTGCTTTAATCAGATATAAAGGCCATCAGGTGCATGCTTGGGTGCCGTCTCACTGCTGTGTGATTCTTCGATATAGGGCCTTATTCTTTAAGGATTGTGTCTTGCTCTGCTGGTTTGGAGCTCATTCTGGAGTCGTTTTTTGTGCTCTGGCTCCCAGGGTATTTAACGGCATCTTTTGGGTTCTAAAATGCTGTAGGCCATCGTTGCCAAACACAACTGTTAAAACCCATCGGCCCTCACCCCCAACCCTGAAAAACAACCAAATGGCTTTTTAATACCCACAGAATACATAATTAAGTACATCTATCAAGCCCGAAAGTCGAAAGTTGTCTCCAAGGGAGGTTGAAGAGGGCTGATCAAGCAGCCTTAAACTTTGATTCATTAAGCTAAAGTCCTCTGGCCCCTTGGTTAGCGCTCGCGCTAGCCCCTAGCAATGAAAAACCCTGCTGCCGCATCCATTCAGTCCCGCGAACTCCACAATGACCAAAACGCACATACCCAGGTTTTTAATTAACACCAGGCCACACAGAACAGTTAGATAATAGCTTCCATCAACTTTGCAGGCCCTGTGATTTTTCGTGATATTAGCTGGAGCATCACATTGTGGGGGAATTTTGGGCTAATTATGCATCATCGATATTGAACGGCATCACTTCGTTGCTTTAAGTCTATTGAGATGATTAATTTGGAGGCTGCCCGGTCTGTCAGAGTTGAGGCAAAAAAACAGAAAAAATGCAACTAATTAAATCAGCTGCTACTGTGGAGAATATTGCAGGGATCAATGCAAAGCCAAAGGAGTGTTAATTGAATTCATGCTGTAAACATAAACTAGGGATGAACACACATCAAGCTTCCAAGTTAATCTTTACTCCTGCGTACTCAGAAAGTATACGGCATTGCATTACTTTATCAGGAACTCCCACCTTGCCAGTTTACAGAGACTGCAGCTCAGAGACTGCATTGTTTGTCTTAGCCACCCCCTAGCCCTACATCAATGTTTAGTTTCTCATCACAGAGCCACTCTTGACCTATAACTTAAATGACCAATGATTGGAAGTATAGAACAGAAGATTCTGAAAAGGTATTCTTTGGAATTACATAACTGAAGTATGAGGTGGGTCTCAAAGTTAAGACTGCGGGCTAGGAAGGAGAGAGCTGGCACTGTGTATATAAATGCTCCTGTATGTTCACTTTGTAGTCTGTACCGACATATCAAGGCTTCCAGCTGTAAGCATTTCTAATGAAATTAGTATAGTGTGGAGGTAGCAGCTGTAAAGCTTACTGAATGTCCAGGTTGACAACAGAGCTGGTAGGTAGAGGTAAAGATCCATGAAAGAAACCAAAGGAAAGAAAGAGAACACAGGTCAAGTTTTGGTCAAAATTATGGCAGAGAAACGATGAGAACACAAAAAGAACAATGAAAAAATCCACAGCAATGAAGAATAGGGAACAGACAAAGTGGTACAAATGTTCGGAATTAGGGCTGAACGATTTGGGGAAAATATCTAATCACATTTTTTACCCTTCAATTGTAATTTAATGTGATATAATTAATGTTAAACCCCTCCTAGTAACAACATGGACGGCTGGTGGCCTGGTGATTAGGGAGTTGCCTCAGCAATCAGAAGGTTGTGGGTTCGAATCCCAGGACTGCTAGTGGCATCACTATGGTACCCTTGAGAAAGATAACGTCCCCACACACTGCTCCCCGGGTGCTGCATCGCTGCTTCACCTGGGTGAATGGGTTAAACACAGAGAATGAATTTAACATTGTTTACACTGTGTGCTGTGCTGTGATGTGTTCACGCCTGACTATAAGAGCTACTTTACTTTACTACACACAGGTGGTTTGAATGACAAGGGGTCAGAGCTGCGATAACACAGAGATTAGGGCAGAAAGTGAAGATGGCAGAGCCTGACTGGGTAAATAGTGATGTAAACGTATTTCTTGCATCACCATGTTCCCTTGTTTTACGTCTAATTACACTTGGTAAGTAGGTACCTTCATCACACTGGGAGGATGAAGGCTAACATGTGCTTCCTCTGAGTCATGTGAATCCCCACCAGATGTCAAACTGCTGTTAAAAGCTCAACACACTTTGAGGAGAACACTATCTGCCAATTTTGTCATGTGAGCTAAGGCCTGCATTGGCTGGCATTATGCTGAGAGAGGGAGGGACATTCTACCCACCCAGAGAGAGACAGCAAGGCCAATTATGCTCACTTGGACTCCCAGTCATGGATGGCTGTTTGAATGCCAAGGAACAAAGTGGTGGCCAGCGCTTAGATGGTTGCACTATATATCATCATACTCAATGCATATATGCCATCAACATAATAAAGTCTGAGAGCAACCATGGAAGGTCTGGATACACCAGCTCAGCCTAGCTAATTCTCAGAAATGAAATCTTTCCTCAGTATTCCTTAAAGAACACTAGTCTCTTTCCAGGAGGACATAATGAACACTTAAGGCAAATAGAGTCAGATGACTTTTTCAAAGCACTGTCCTCGATGTATATATAAGCAAAGGCTCACTTTCTGCCTTGAGACATAAACACCTCTCATTCCCTTTCACTCCTGCTATGCTAATGTAGCCCTCCTCTCCACATGTATCACCTACTTGTCACCCCCCACATACAAGCACACACAAACAACACAGCGCCATGACAAAAAAAGGGGCCTATATATTTTTTTTCTTTTTTTTTTAATAAAGAGGGCCACGTGAGTCGGGCACATTTGTAAGTGCAGTTGCCATGACGATCATACCAATTGGCTCCTGGGTGGGGAAGATGCACAGTGAAATTACACAGAAGCTTCAGGGCCATCAATAGAGACTTTAAGCTTGAACAACTGTTGGGATGCTAAGGCAAGCAGTAATGTTTGTTAGTGTTGTAGCTACAAAAAACAAAAGACCTAAGCAAGTTGTTATACCAGAGGTCTTCGATGATTATTTAACTTTCCGAACCTACACCCAAAAGTGGACATATTTTGTATTTTCCAACATAGCCTCTGTGGTGTGTTTGTAGTAACTAAGTACACATTACATTTTTTTTTTTACATAATTTACAGTCACACCAGTCATTGTTTAAGACAGAGATGAGCGCATACAACACATATAACACACATACTGGCAGCTGGTGACCTGGTGGTTAGGGAGTTTCCCCTGCGATCAGAAGGTCGTGGGTTCAAATCCCAGGACTGCCAGTTACACCACTGTGGTACCCTTGAGCAAGGTACCATCCCCACACACTGCTCCCCGGGCGCTGTGTTTCTGGCTGTCCACTGCTTCACTTGGTGCATGGGTTAAATGCAGAGGAAGGATTTCACACTGTGTGCTGTGCTGAGTTCACATGTGACTATAAGGGCCACTTTACTTTATATAATAATAAACATAAGACTCTTTTCACAGCAACTGTTGCGAAGCTCTGGGTGCTCAAAAACAGGCAAAGCCAGTTTCTCTCCATTAAGGAAGATGATGACTGACCAGAGAAAAGCCATCCCTGATGTTGATTGGTCGGCTGAGACATGTGGCACATTTTTTGGCACTAAGAATACAAACAGTTTGAAGTTTAAATGCATACGACACCCTTGGCGAAAGCTGGAGAGCTCTCTTCAGTCACGGCGTAATGTTTTCAGTTTTGATGTGTTGTAATTTGCACAGGTTTTCCGAGGGTAGTTAAGGTCAACCAAGCACCCTAACGTCATTCTACCCGACACCCCTCCCTGTTTATCGGGGCGGATTGTGGAAGCTGTGGCCACGGCAATCGATCTGTGGGTGAGCAGACTGGACTGGAGATGGAGCGGCAGAGCTAGCACGCTAAAGCAGAGCCGTTAGCCCCCTGCTTCTCCGCATGACTCCCTGTGGCACCGCTGAGTGCTGGGCTTAATCATCATCTGTCTGATCCTCAGACCCCTCTCTCTCTCTCTCTCTCTCTCTCTCTCATACACACACACTTTCTGCAATACCATCCTCTTTCCACTCGCATTCAACTGCCTCCTCGTCCTAATCCATCTCAACAATAGGCTTGAAAGTCTGTTTTTTCCTTCCTTCTCTCTATCTGCACGATTTCTCTCTTGCACTTTCTTTCATTTTTTTTCTTTCTTCTCCTGAAATACACACACACACAAGCGTACAGAGCACAAAACGGACACACAGGCGAAATCTCTTGCCACATGTTCCGCCGTATCCCTCCTACCGATTCCAATACATATAATTTCAAACCTATCTCTTCCTACAACTGAGTGCCCTCTCTAACTCCAGGAGATAGAAAGAGAGAGAGAGAGAGAGAGAGAGAGAGAGAGTGCTTGTTCTTGTTTCTTGTTTTTTTTTTTTAAATGTTCAGGACAAATATGTACTAACTTTGTAGAAGAAACAGAAAAACAGGGAGAACTGACCAGCGAAATGGTCCTGACTCTGTGACCTACAGCAAAAATGCAACGTAGACAGTTATTTTGCTTAGCGAGGTTAAGGTTAGGATAAGATTTATGACTAGGCTTAGAAAATAGATACTTGCATAATTATAATCATGTAATACATACAAATATATGCTATTTTTGGGGGATGTACTGGAACAAGTCCAATCCACAGTGGCTCCACTTCTCATCTTAAAGGGCGTAGAGGATATCACATGATCATTATCATGTTAACAGTTTATTAATACATGAACTTCAGCAGCCTAGTATTTGCACACAGGTAAAAAACTAAGTAAAAAAAAACAAAAACAAAATATAAATCGTGAAGAAACATAATGAGTGCACTAAGGTTGTTGTGTGGCTTTTTTATGCTGTGGGAGGCTTTTTATTGCCATGGATCTACTTGTACCCTTAGAGGTAAGGGCCACTGCAAATACAGTGTTATTCTTATTGATCACCTTTATCTCATGATGAAACATTTTTATCTGGACTCTTGTCAGGATAACAATGCCACCATTCACAGGGTCCACAAGGAATGATGGTTCACTGAATGATTTTGTGAACATGGAAATGATTTAAATCATAGACTATGACCTTCACAGTCAACAGATCTGAAGCCAAACGAACACCTATGGAAAATATTGGAACATTTTGGACCTCATCAAACACAAACCAGATTGCATTTCCACGAGAAAATGCGAAGTGTGATTGTGTGGTTGCTATGAAACCAGTGTCAAACCTACTCACGATGCGGATTCGAACCAGAGCCCGTTCTGATTCTCTTCATTCGGTGCCTGGCATTCTACCTCTCAGTGACAGAGGGGGCATTTACTCGCCGGCTCTTACCAAGCCATTTATGGTTAAGAACACGTAGCCGCATTAACGGAACCATACAAATATTTCAAGAACTATAGGAGGAGAAGACGTGCCAAATTCCAGCACTTAAAAAGAATAATGAAACATCACATTAATCCAAGGAAATATCTTTTGGCATAATGGTGTTTCATCCACCCAGTACAGTTCCAGAGACTTAAAAGCAAAGTAGGATTAAAGGCTAAATGCATTGAAGCAGTTATGGAGGCTCGTAGTGGGCCATTACTTTATCAAGGCATCCTTGTGTTGTTTATTTGCCTTTATTTGTCACTCATCTACATATATAAAACATATTATTATATTATTATCATGTATATGTATCTAAAGTACATGTGGGCTACAGCGCAATTACATATGTATAATACATTTCAGACATATCAGTGTTGATTACTTATGGGTACAATATAATACATAAGGGATATATATATATCCCTATGTCCTGATATGGTATAAAAACAAGCCTGTGGGTATGTGTACATGTGTATATGTGTGTGTGTGTGTAACTATGTAAAGTTTTTCCTTCTACCTCCTCCTTCCACTGGAGACTAGTTAAGATCACACTGGGCCTGCCAAAACTGATCCCACCTCAGACTTTGAAAAGCTTCATTAATACTGTTTGGATTGAGTTGCGTTAATTAGGCCTCAGCCCTGGCTCAATAATAAGGCGACTCTAGAAAAGCAGTAGGCCTCCCTCTCAGCACCAATGAGATGCGGCGGGACACTTTCAGCCTGCGTGCCTTTGTAATTAATGGTGCCCTCCGCTCTCCTTTCAAGCGCGAGACTCCACTTCCCTGCCTCCACGGCTGCACAGCATGAGGTCTGAATATGTATTGCTTACTGATGGCCTGGTTTATTTATTTATTTATCTATTTAATTTATTTAATTTTTATCTGGCCACAATTAGTATGGCACCCTGTCTTGTGCAACAGGCCTTTCCAGGCCTTGTCAAAGCCAAGATTGCTCTCTAGTGACTTGCAAATGGACCATGAGATTCCTGTTCCATGAGATTCCGGAAGCGGAGCAAAGGTGTAAAGCGGACAGACTCCAATAATAAAATCTATGTACATGAAAGAACCCTAGATGGACGGAATACCATTTTAGTATGATGTACAAGACGTGCACATAGCCATGCAATCTCCATAGATAAAGACTGGCAGTAGAATGGGTCATACTGGAGAGCTCAGTGACTTTAAACTGTCATGGGATGTCACCTTTCAGTTTGTGAATTTTTTTCCATGTTAGACTGGAAGAGCTAATATTGTGAAAAGCCAAGCAGATGGTATAAAGCACACCAACACTGTACTCTGGAAACATGTTCTCTCATTAAATCTAATCTGCTAATCTGATAAACAAATCAGATTTTGACAGATGCCATGAGAACAATACCTACCCAATGCATAGTGCCAACAGTAAAGTATGGTGGAGGAGGTATAATGGTCTAGAGCTATTTTCAATGTTTGGGCTCTAGTTCCAGTGGAAGTTAATACTACATCATACACAGACATCTTAGACAATTATATGATTCCAGTCTTATGGCAACAATGTGGGGAAGGCTTTTTCCAGCATGATCCAGCACGACTGTGCCTCTGTGCACAAAGTGAGGAACATAAATAAATTGTTTGGCGAGTTTGGAGTGGAGGAACTCCAGTGGCCTGCACTGTTAGACATAATCAAAACACTGAAGAACATTTTATTACAAGGCCGCTAACATAGAGAATTTATAACACTTTCATAAGCATTGAATAACATATTTATAAAGACATATGTGAATAAACAGCTAATGCCACTAATTGTCACGCACACCAGTCGCGTGACGCGCACGGGATTCCGGAGATGACGCGCGTCACGGGGTATATAAACAGGAAGACGGTAACACACAGTGCTCAGGCATTGAGTTCCCTACTCACTTCACCCTATGTCCAGCGGTACCGTGAGTAGTAGACCACCTCATCCCCTCTCCTTTATATACCTGTGTGTGTGTGAGAACGAGGATTCCGGTGGGGATCCGTACTCTAGTACAGAGCGTTCTTAGAATAAAGCACGTGGCTTACCAACTCTCTCGTGTCATTCCGCGACTGGGTTCTTCCACCACGCTACACTGGTCTAACTGGTAGCTTAGCTCGTTCATGTCCTCTCCTCGTGACACTAATGATGTGTAAAAGTAATGAAATAAGAGGCCTTGAATTAAAGTGATGGGCAAAACAGTTTTTAAGCATCTCTCCCAGCGTAGGTGCTAGAAAAGGGACCTTTGTGTGGTGCCATAGAGGAATCTTTCAATAGATGGTTTTTTTAGAGAACCATTTTAGTAAATGATGTGTGAGTGTGAATAACCTTTTTTTGGTTTGAAGAACCTCTACATAATATAAAGGTCCAAAGAAGAACACTTTAAACTGGTAAAAAAAAAAAAATCTGCATTATGTGAAGGTTCTTTAAAACTTTAAAAGAGTCTGCACACTCACATTTCCTTCACAAAAATGCTTATTGAAGAACTAAAATTGATTCTTCTGTGGCATTTCTCAATGAAAGGTGTATTTAAGTTGCATATTATTGTATTTGAATTAATTGTGCATTAATTCACCATTAATTTGCTTTTTCTTTTCTTACTGGTATGAACAGCCTCGAAGATATATTTCACATAATAAAAAAAAATAGCAATGGCATCTGCATAAGGGCATTAAACATAAGGGCATTTGGAAACTGCACTGGCTGGGGTTGTCTGTGTTTACACTTATCTACTGTCAGTCATTTTATAAGACACTCCCCAATTCCTCTGACCCCATCTCGATCTGTTAAACTAAGAAAACAGGTGTGTCAGCATAAGAGTAGGACGAGCTTTTCCAAGTTATAACAAGTCAAGGGCATGCAAAATAAGCAATGTTACTCCTGGACAGGTATGTGTATGAAACAAGCTTAATCAGACGATGCTACAAATGAAGTAGATAAATCTTTATTACTTAGAGAGCCAGTTAAAGTAACGCTATGTATGAACACCGCTCATAGAAATGGATGTAATGCTAGTCTAGGCATGTATTGTTAACTAGTCTGGAACTGTTTTCTGAAAAACTCATGAGATCTCATTACAAACAAACATGAACAGCAAAGACTGTTGCAAACTGAATGCCGAGTGTTCATAGGCTTGCTAAGTGAAGTCATGATAATCCTTAGTAATGCTACCAAACTGTAAATGCCCTCGTTGATTCTAGGGGGATGCTTTGTAATCACAAGCAGAAATGGGAAGCAGATCTAAAGAGTAAAAAAAAAATAAAAAATCACTCAACGTTGTTATACACCTATTGACCAATAAAGGCTGAGTATCTTAAATCTTGACAAATACACCTTTGAAGATCTGTGAACTCTAAGAACTGTGCGGTGCAGAAAAGAACAGCTATCTCTGTTTTTCTTATCTTCAGGCCTCCTTAACAACTGTAACAGCACACAGTACATTCACCTTTGATGCTTAAGCACATATAAAAGCAAGTCATTTTCTAACCATCACTTTTACTGGAGCAATGCTTTGCCAAGAATATTTCAGCTTCTGCTGAAATGCTTTTGTAAAGAAATATGTATATTCATCCATACAATACTGGATAAAACAAAAGTATTGGGACATCTGACCATTACATCAACAGGGACATTGCATTCAAATACACAGACTTTAATATGGAATTGGTCCCCCTTTAGCAGCTATAACAGCTTCCACTCTTCTTGGAAGGCTTTCCACAAGATTTTGGAGTTTCTGTGGGAATTTGTGCCCATT
>JBBPCZ010000142.1:13175485-13186037 GCA_037974445.1 Brycinus macrolepidotus | reverse complement strand
AACCACCTCAAGAGTAGGAGTGCTGATATAGAATATTTTTTGTGGCAACAACCGTCATAAATGCGAGGATCCTGATTCAGATCTCTCTCATGTTTAAAAAGGCTGTCAGTAATTGTGAAGCTTTGTTCATTTTTATACCTCAGAGCTGGATGTGGTTTCAGTGGGCTAAGAGAAGTTTTGGGGACGTATTTACAGAAAAGATATGGGTGACCATTGGCTTTTTGTGTTGGTTAGCAACATTGGCTTCATAGCTCCGGTTCTAAAAATTGTGGACACCAAACATGACTTGTATGTGGAAAGATTACCCTGAGAAGATTACCATTCATATTCACAGTCAGTGGTGTATCTAAGATTTTCAGGAGGCCCGGAGTGATGTTTATTTCCTCTCAAAATTGGTCCCACTTACTAGAATCAAAATATGATTGATTGATTGCATAGTCATTTTCTTATTATGGTAGTTAATCTGAGATGAAAGGCTTTTCATGTCCTCAAGAGAATTTGCTTGTCTACCAAGGTACCATAGGGAAAAGTCCACTGAGCGCTTCAAAAATGAAAACTTTCTGTTTCCACCCAAACCTTCAGAACAAGTCCATCCCTACAACGTCAGTTGCGTTTTCAGTGTTGAAAGTGAGAAAGGAGAAAATTGTACTTACCTTGAGGAACTCCAGGAAGGCAGGTTTGGATAAGCAGGCTTTTTTGATGAGTGCCATGGCGTTGGTGAAGTTATTTACGTAATCACTATAAACGTCCAGGACCATGGACTTGGAAAACTGTGAAAGAGGCATTGAGGAAAAACAGCAGGTGAAATAAAATGCTATGAATGCAGATTCAGTTGATTCCTCTGTGCTTACAATTCACACTGGCCTAACCCTACTGATTAATTCAACAGTAACGTTTTTCTCCTTTTGACTGCACAAATGAAAGCACTGGAAACTTGGCTTTTTTGTGAATGCCAGAGAGTCCAGGTGATTGTAGGGCTGAGAAAAGAAAATGAATAGCAATTTAAGCGCTCTACACTTATATAACTGTCCAAACCCCCCTGGAATTTAAACACCCTCCACAATTAATTATAACTGGATCCATTAAGAGCTAGCAAAAATGGCGACCATACCTTCAGCCTTAAAGTGAAACAGTGCTGTTAACAGCAACAACATTTGTAGCATGAAATTAACAAGACATGAAAAAATGCATGACTCCTGCCATGCTTCTCCACTGCAATCAGGTATGGCTAGTGGGATAATGCAATGTACAGAGACACAAGATCAAAAAAAGGATGATTTTTACATCATTTGAAAACGCTAGTTCAAATTTCATGGATTTCAAAGAACGGACCAAAAGAAAAACTCCACAACTACTTCAGAAAAACTTATTTTACATTAACTTCAATTATTAGTTAGGAAAGTTTCTTCTTTCTCCTACTTTGGAGATCCAAGGTTTTGTTCTGAAAGCATCATTATGTAAATACACACTCAAAGATCTCCCTTGCAGCTCCACCTACAATTAGATCTGATGAGGATCATCTGAGTATCACTTTGGGTGGCAGACCACCCTCAACAGGAGGTGACCCTGACATCCAGCTAACACCACTTTGATACACTCATAGCAGCACCATACACACTACCATGCTAGTGTCACTGCTGTGCTAAGAATGGTCCACAACCCAAATAATATCTGGTCAGTGGATTTCCTGTGGTCAGAAACTGTATCCTTTATATAGTGGATATATAGTGTTATCTTTTTCAGCAATTTGTGCTCCAGTGGATCTTCTGTAGGATGGACCAGATGGGCTAGCCTTTGCTCCCCATTTGCATCAATGAGCCTTGACCCTGTCGCCGGTTAAAGATTTGTCCTTTATTGGTAGGTACTAACCACTGTATACCCCACAAGACCTGTCGTTTTGGAGATGCTCTGACCCAGTTGTCTGACCATTACTATTTGGTCTTTGTCAAAGTCTGTCAGATCCTTATGCTTGCCTCTTTTGCCTTATAACAACATATCAACTTTAAGAACTGTTCACTTGCCTATTAAATCCAACAGGTATCATTGTAATGAGATAATCAATGTTATTCACTTGTATGTGGTGTTAATGCTGTGGCTGGTCAGAGTATAATTTACAGTAAAAACGACTGCTAAGTTTTTCAGCATCTGAAAAAAAAAAGAACATATTTAACAGAAGATTTCACACTCAAAGAACTAACTGTGGTATGAAGTTATTTCACGCATTTCACTTAAATAGAGCAGAGTAAGCATCTACAGGCTTCCTTATCCCAACATAAAAGCCAATGATGCTAAACTTGGTGAAGCAAAATTGAAACATTTCAGTGTAACTTATCTTTAATTCTCTTTGGATCAACATCCAAACATTAGATCTTTCAGTATTAAGTGTGTCCACTCTCTATTACATTCTCTATTATCTGCCTTTATTCTAGCTTCCATTCTTTTCTGGGGATGTGCTTTCAGATTTTCTCTGCAGAATATTTCTTCACTCTTCTTGTAAGCATCTGTAATTCTAACAATCCAAATAAAGCCCAACAACATTTACACCGGTCCATAAAACCTTCCTCCACATTTCAGAAATCCATTTTTGCTGTTATATTCTCTTCTTTTTCCTTTAGATCCTTTTCTTAGTAACTACACGTCCTTTCAGACCCATGGTGTTGAGTTGTCCTCGCACAGTGGACCGAAACATCAAGAGCAGGAGCAAGAGTGGAGCTCAGTTTTCTCCTTTTAAAGGCTGTTTATCTAAAGGGGGTTAGTTTTGGTGGTCTACCAGGCCTTGCAAGGTTGTTGGGAGTCCTCATTTCTCTGTATCCTCCAATCATTTTTTTAACTACGGTTTTGGAAACTTTCACTTATTTTCCTTTGCAAATGGATTATCTTCTTTCTAGTCTAGTCTAGTGTAGCCATTTTATGCAACAAATACATCTAATTGTACTTGGGTAACTTCTGTTTGTCTGTGTTATAGCTTATGTTTAAACCATGTTGGTTGCACAGTCAGAAGCTAAAAATAAATAAGCTAGAAAAAAAAAATCTGTATCCGTGTAAACTCATCACGCTCAAGGGGCTCTGTGGAAATCCAGCACTGCTCAGTAAAGGACTTCACAGACCGAGCGTGCTCTTTTAACTGGCAAACAATAAGAGGGCCCTGTGGATGCACTCCATGTGGAGGGTCACAGTAGCATTCATTCATTAGGCTATTAGTCCGCCTGCAGCACTGCTACGCTAACTCTCTTCACCCCATGATAAAGAGACAGACATGTCACCCTAATTGCCTCTGTGTTTGATGCGAGGCAGTGTTGTGTGCCGTAGGAACTGTAAACTGCTTGCTAGCATTAGCCCCTGAGCCTCCACTCACCTCCAGCTGCATTCACAAACTATGAAAATAAAAACGCTCCTTGTGAATTTCTGAATATCAGTTTATCAGAGCTCATGGCTGTGACTTTAAGGGTCAGGTTAAGGTTAAAGGAACACATCAACCTGATCTCTATCTGTTGCATCCGCATTGCTCGGTCAAAAATGACGGACAGTGATTTTGGATGATTTCCCTGCAGTTAGAAAAGCACTGAAAGTGAGTTTAAGTGTGTGCAAGTATTCTTTCATAGGCCTACTTTCTCAAAGGGATGAATGTGTGGTCATTTGTGGGTGGAGATTTCACTGGTCGCCATGAATACGTTCAGAAACTAGACCTGCTTAATTTATTTATTTTAATTCATTTACATTTATTTATATTTGTTATAATAAAACTAGGGTTGCCCAATTAGCTATTTACAGATATGGAATATTCATTGGTATTTCTAAATGAGCAGCGTTTTCATTACTACAATAGGGGGCAATAGTGTAAAAATAGTCAGCTGCTCACATGCCGTATGTTGCTATAGAAGTCGTGATTGAAGCCTCTCATTTAAATGCAGATTTAGTGAGCATCTTAATCATTATGGGATGAATGTCAATTACAATTATTATTTTACCCTGATCACCTACATACCAGCCTTTTTTGTACATTTTGCAGTGAGCATTTTGCGGGTTGTACGTTTTTTAACGTGCTCCCACATCTATTATTTCAGTTTCCTCCACTCTTTTAGATTTATTGGCCACGTGAAAAGCAGCACTGTTTGCTAGGATCTTTTGTTGCTGTTTGTTTGCGTGTTTGTTTTCGTCATTGGTTAGGCCTTCAGTGGAATCAGATTCCATTTGAGGACCACTTTTGTGAGAAAAAGGGTCACTCTGGGCCTTCTTGGAGCCCCAGATAAGCCATTAATTCAACAAAAGCTGTTATCTAACTAGAGTGTTTCAATCAGTTGCTGGAAAATGAAAACAGAGGCAGTAGGGATCTTTACTGAAAGAGTCACTCTAAAACTGCAATATACTATTAGAAACCATATAAGCGTCTAACATTTTGGGTTTTTTTTTTTATATTTGAAGTTCAAAGAACTAAAATTGTATTACATTTTTAAAAAGTCTTCTGTTCTTTTTTTAAGCACAAGGAAACATGCAGAAATGACTGTTCTTTTGTTAACCATACAATACAGATGTCGTGGACTGAGATTAGGTGGCACAATGCTTGATTATTGCTTTAAGGCTGAGGTGGTCCACTGTTTGGTGGTTTCCCTGCTCAAACACACCTAATTCAACTTACACCTAACTCATTTGTCAAATTAGTGGACTGTGTTGGACTGCCCTCAACAAACTTGCTTCAAGGCATGATATTTCACCTCACATTATGAAATGCTGGTAAGTTTAAAATAGAAAAAAAAAAACAAAAAAAAAAAACATAGAATCTCACTCACTGAGGCTACGAACAAATCTCCAATCTTCTCGCTAGTGTCCCATTCGGCCACGCGGGACGCCAGTGCTATCTGGAACATGGAATGGCACTGAGTGATCTCCCGCACGCGGAAGAAAATGGGCCGGATCTTCCTGGGGCTCAGGATGCGGGGCTCCGCCTCCTTCAGGGGCCGCTGGTACTCCTGCAAAACCAAAGGAAACTTGTTTGAGTGTGATACCACTTTAAAAAAGAAGAAGCCTTATTATTTGTGCATGAGGCATGAGCTGTTTTACTTGCAGTGCTTTGCCCCATCTTGAAAGTAGAGAAAGGTTGGAAAAGGTTGCACGAACTGGAACAGAGATGCTTCTGAATGCACTGCACATTTCATTCATTAAAACATTGTGGGGGCTTTAAATGCCCCTTTTACATAAATGAATACACCCTTCGAAAAAACTGCATGTTTTTGACCCAGGGAGATGTGTGCATACTTAATCGTCCCGACTTACAGCTTGTTCTCGGATTTTTTTCAGTCTCTCTCATGAACCCCTCTGTGAACTCCTTCATTAATTTCCTTACGGTTTAAGAAGCCGCCGACAAAAGCCAGAGCGTTTTCTCGCATGAAAGTGTGTTATGATAATTCTGCACGCTTCTGATTCAAGTTAGACACACCAGTACTTTAACACACGACAGTGAAGTTTAATGGCTCTCTAAAGACTGTGAACTTACAGGGGAATTCCACCAATCAAAATTCTTCCACAGCTGAATCTTTATTCATAGTGTGATGTGACTGTTCACAGAATTGGAACCAGACATGTGAAGTGGAGCTGAATACCATTTTAGGCTTGTACTACTTAACAAGATTACTCTTATGAAGTGTTTAAGAACGGTTTCAGGCTTAGTTTTTAATTGCTATTAATTAAGACACAAATAATATCATGATTAAGCAGTAAGAACTCATAAGTCAAAAATCAGCCCACATTTATCTATACGGTTGAAGCTCGCAGCTTATCTATATGGTTGCTGTTACTGATCTTACGTTGTCTTCTTCCTCAGTCAGCATAATAGCTGTCATCAAATCTTCCTATTCATCAGACATGACAGCTCACTGCATGTTATTTATGTGTTGTAACTGTTTATTAATTATTTTTATGGTGTCTGTGACCTAATTAATAACCATAATATAATAACCAATTATAAAAGTAATTTAAACCATTCATTAGTCTTTTATGAGGGCGGTCATATTGTAAAGTTATTACATGAAATGGTTGTGAATGTGTTGCCTGATGGTCTTTGATTTACAATACTTTAGAGATAATTCTTTTTCCTGAAACCTATTTATTATTTTTAGGCATATACTGGCTGTTGAAAAGAACAATACCATTCTAAAAAGGCTTTTTCAGATTACCCACTAATTTACTGCTATCATTATATATTTAAAAGCTCAGTCATGTGTTGGTTAACTGCTCATTTTGGGTAATACATGTATATATTTGGCTTGTAGACATTGTGAACCTTTCCCACTACCACCACTGTAAAGTTGGTGAGAATCTCTACAACGAACCATTTCACACCAAACCACTCTGACTGACGTTGTTTCTTGATTTTGTAAAAATTGGGTGAAATTGTCCATGGCGTGCGTTAATAGCCGTCCCAATCGCTTTACAATGGTGGACAAAAAGACATGCTGAACATGTTGTAACTACAGCCGTTGTGAGGCTTTCGCTGCCTCAGAACACTGAAACCAAGCAGGACGACTTTCATGAATAAACCATAAGGCCTAATCTTTAAAAGCAAAGACGCTTTGTAGTAGATTGTGGAAACAATAGCTTTTTTTCATGGCCGCTTTCTTCCCTCTGACACGTTCTCTGCTGCTAATGAATTATTGACAGAAGAAATAAGGCTAAGGATGAGGCAAAGGGGTGGCGCTTCATCTCCAGCGAAGTCTACAGAGGCAACTCCACCACTAAACTCAATTATCCAACATCTTTAATCTCTTCCCTGTTCCACTGTCAACGATTATCGGGCCATCGAATCCGTCCGTGCAGCTCTACCGCACTTGTTGAGCGCATTGGTTCAACAACACGCAGTGCTGTAACGAGAACGCAAATCGGACTACAGAAAGCACTTTGATTCTACAACAAAGGTGGGGAAATCACATAGATCTACACGCACTAGATTCCACACGTCTGTCATTGATCTAAGATTGAGATTCAGTTTTGGCCAGTGGCTCAGCCTTCAAAGGGAAAATGATAATACCTGCTTTCCTCTGCTCCTCTGGCTCAGATCACACACATGTTTGTCGGAAACCTGCCAGGTGTATTGGGTTTCCTTTAAAAGGATATGTAACTCAATGTGAATCTGATTACAACATGCATTAAGAGTCACTGTAGCCGTCGTTTCACGGCTTTGAAACGGCCTGAATTTCCAGTTTGTCTGAAACTTCGTCATTATCTCTTCAAGGAACTGTCAAGACGCCTTGAAAGTGGCCTAAACTCAGTGAATGAGCTCTAAATGTACATTGAGCAATTGTATGAAAAAACAATGAAGATGCACATTATTTTATGTATAATGTCAGGTAAGGTTTATACCTTTTTCTGGAACTAGCTTCTGTCCATTCTAGTCCACTCTTTTATTAACTGTGTGCTCATTTCAGCCAGATCTGTGCCTAATTTCAAAATTCAGCTATTCCAAATTGAGAATTGAGGCCTGGTGATTCTGCTGGTCAGTCAAAGTGTTTCAGTGTATCTTCATGATTGGGAATCAGTCACACTTGGATTTTGACCTATGTGCCCTACAGTTGTTGTCCTGGACTGTGGGAGTGTCAGTGTTGTGTAAACCGGTATGATCTGAGAGATTGGTCTTCAGGATTGGACCTGTCATTAAAGGAATCCTGGGGAAAACAAATCAAATTTATACAATTTTCCACTTATTCCAGATACAGTCAATCAACCAAAGCAAGTCTCATTGTCCTTCTTTAGTTCAGCAATGGAGCTTTGAGGCTAACAACGCTAGCAAACAATCCAAGTCAATTAAATCTTTTCTCCAGCAATTCTCTTAAATTGCTCAGAGTACTTCCAGCTCTTCATTAGGGAAGCTCAATCTTGCTGATGTGGTTTAGGACGTTGCAGACAACTACCAGGACAGGAGAGGACTAACCTCGGATCAGATTCCTCCGTATTTATGATTGTCATTGCCACAAAAACAATTTTAGATCAGTGCTCCCTCTTCTGAACTGGTTTGTGAAAACACTCTCTCGTGTTTAAAAAGGCTGCAGAATTCAGCTACACAGTGCAATTTTGTTCATTTTTAAAGCTCACATTAAGTCATACTGTGTCTAATCCACACTGACAAGTCTGCATCACCTTAACAAAGCGCTGGATACAGTTTGGGTATGTTAAGAGATTTTTTTACTACTGACTTTTAGTGTTTGTTGGTAACATTAGCCTTGCAGTTCCAGTTCTAAACCAAAGAAGCAAAGTTGGCTTAGCTGATCCATTGCACCTAGGGTGAGCGGAAAACTGTGCAAATTTGACTTTTCACTAAACCACTTCTTTAAACGTGTTCCCACATGTCACAGTGTTTATGTCCCTAATACAAGAATCTGCACCCAGGACTAATTCTGAACTTGATTAGGGGAGGGCCTCATTACCGCAGGTTTGCTTTCAAACAGGAGAATTTCTTCCAAACTGCAGATCGACTGCTCCATTTAATACAAAATCATAAATAATAGGATTGTCCCTTTACAGGCAATAAAATGACAGCAGTCATTTTATTACAGGGAGTAACGTGCCAAAATAAACAATCATGTTGGTCAATACATGCCAGATGCAGATAGCTTTCACACAAAATGTGGACCGCACTAGAGTCTGCCTGAAGCAAATCTTAGAAGATCCAGGGTCGAAAAACAGCTTTCACACTCTGTCAAACGTACCAAATTCTCAGGGCTAATGGCCTGGGTCCAGAAAAAACCTGTAGTGTGAAAGTGCCTTAAGGCAAGGAGACACATAACCATGCCGTAAAGAAGAAATGAATGATGATTTTTTTTTTGGTCCGTGGAGCTTATAATGTACATCAGAATCAGAATCAGGAAACTGTATTGATCCCGGAAGAAAACTGCTTATGTTATGACTTCACAGACACAGAGACAAGTACAGTATAAAATATAAAGTCTAAATAAATCCAATAAAAATTCTGCAGAATTCTGCAGAAAACTCAATATGAAATACACTATACTATATACACACATGCTGAATAAATAACTTACAGTTAAGTGAATTACTAACAACACAAATAGTGGTTAGGAGTCTGTAATTGCACATAATAGAGATCAGTAGTATATAAGTAATACTGATTAAAGCAGTGATATTTTACATGGTAAGACTGTTGCACATAATAATAATAATAATAATAATAATAATAATAATAAGACATTGCACATAGTGAAATGATTAAGCACCCAATAAGAAAACTGCACACGATATTACACATGGTAAGACTATTGCACATGTTATATGTATGAGACAAAAGTTCATTCAAAGCTAGTTAATGGCTTCTGAAAGAGGATCATTGCAGGTTGGTATCATATGCGTTATAAAAGTGATCAATGTAAGGTAAAAGTAAGTAATCAAAACTGTGCAGGACGTAAAATAATCAAACCTGTGCATAAAACTTGACAGATATGTTGTGGTGACTAGCAATCTGCTTGTGTAACCAGAAACGGACCCAGACCTGTCAAAACAGGCTAGAAAGTGCATATTCTTGAGGTAAAAGTAAGGACTCACCTGAAGGATTCTTTTGAGAGACTCCAGATAGCTCCTTTCACTCTGTATAATAGAGCCCAGGATGTGGCGCCGGATGATCTGACCGCAAGAAAGAAGTGATTAAAAGTCTCAAAACTTTTAGGGCCAGTGTAAGTACCGCGTCATACAGTGTACTATTTGGATTTGAGGTTGAAAGGGGCCAGTTACTGTTCGCTCCCTAACTCACACAGCCCATACATGGACACTGAGCTGAAAAAAAAATCACCTGTTATGGCATCACTGTGGTTGTAACATCACAACCACAGTGATGCCAAAACAGGTGATTTTTTCAGCTTAGTGAAAAATATTGAAGATATTTACACATAACAGCCCATTCAATAGTCATTTACATACATCAGTCTTAAAGGCACAGTAGCAAGAACAGTAGTGATACATAAAACACAATAATATGGTGCCTTTAAAAGAGATGTGTAAAAGAGGTATATGATGGTTCAACTCATGTCTAATACAGTGTAGACCTTTGTATTTCCTGTAGAAACCATGAAAATGTACAGGTTTTCTTTACAGCCAGTTTTAAACACACACACACACACACACACACACACACACACACACACACACACACACACACACACACACACACACCTGTTGACTGCTTAGTCCCTCTGGCATGGGGCCAAGCTGTGCTGGAGGATGCTTTGCCTCTGACACGATCACATCCAGATACCCTGCATCATCTTCAGCATCATCTACAGAGAGACAGATTGAGTGAGACAAAGAGAGACAGAGAGGGTGGGATACAGCGTATAGAGAGAAAGTAAGACAATGTAAAAACAGAGTGATAGATTATGCGGCAGATATAGAGAGGGACACATTTAAGGTGAGAGAAAGACCAGAACGGCAGAGAGAGAGAGAGCAAGAGAAAGACAGAAAGCGAGTGAGACAGTGGAAGAAAGAGAGAGAGAGACAGAGAGAGAGAGAGAGAGAGAGAGAGAGAGAGAGAGAGAGAGAGAGAGAGAGAGAGAGA
>JBBPCZ010000142.1:13161588-13172268 GCA_037974445.1 Brycinus macrolepidotus | reverse complement strand
AATTCCCACAGAAACACTCCAAAATCTTGTGGAAAGCCTTCCAAGAAGAGTGGAAGCTGTTATAGCGGCAAAGGGGGGACCAACTTCATATTAAGGTCAATGTATTTGAATGCAATGTCATTAAAGCCCCTGCTGGTGTAATGGGCAGGCGTCCCAATACCTTTGTCCATACACTGTATATACTGAAGGTGTGATTTTCAATGATGTCACACCCTGGTGTGCTTTCCAGATGGAGGAGGCAAGTTGGCAACGACCACCAACACTGCAGCAATGCTTACAGTCTGCAGTGTTTATGGCTGTTACATCTAATTAAATCAGGAAAAAAATAAGGGATGCTTCCAAGTTCCAAGAAAGTGTTACAAAAAGGGGCAAAGTTTAAAAAAAAAGCACAGAGAAATACCAGTAGAATGAATGAATCAAAAACCCCCGACATAAGTCTGGTGGAGCAGAGTCCAACAGTGGCCACTTCATGAAAGGTATGGCTAAAGATATTTTAAGGCTAAAGCAATTTTCTGACCTACATAGCTAGCTAAAACAGACAAAAATACAGAACAGTAGTAGTGTGACGCTAGTTGTGCATCCATGCAAGTAATTCTCAAGCACATATACAGGAGAAATCAAGACAGCAGTTGCCTGATGCTTGTTTGGTTCTAAGATCATGGACTCATCCGCACACAAAATAACTGTAAGATTAAACAGACAACAAAACAAAAACAGTCAAAATAAATTACAGACACAAGTACTGCCAAATACTGTGTCCCATGGTGAAATGTCAGGAAGGTATTAAGGTACTAATTAATTACAGGAACAATTGGCAAGTTTCTCCTGTCAGTCCTCTAGCACCTTTTTTCCCCCCTGTCAGAATGCTTTAAAAATGGGCTGCAGGTTTTACACTTGGCGCCCCTAGATTGGAGGTAAAAACTGTAAATTAGATATTTTTATTGCTTTAAAAAAAAGCATCAATTACCTGAGTGGTCTTTCTTCTGCAGAAAGGAGACTTTCCTCATGACGGCTATTTTGGTCTTCTCCAGGCCATCTTTAGTCCCACTGCGTGCTGCTCGCATCAACTGGTGGACCTATAGAGGGAGATCAGAGAGTGACTACAGGTCACTCATTAGGGAAAGATCATCACAGGCCCCTAAAAGCTAAAGGCAGTCGCATTTGTAAGTGCCATTTCCTAGAGCAGCAGAAGACTTGTGTTTGGTGCAACCGGTCCTTAAGACCACAAACCCCACCCTCAGTCGAGTGAAATCTCAGGGAACATCAAGCCACAGGGATATTTTTAAACTACAGAAGAGCTGGTGGCCTCACTCCCGAAAAGCAGGGCATTAATTGAGACCAAATGGTGATGCCTCAGATGAGGCGGTAAACAGACCGCAGTGGCTTCATTTATATGTATGTCCTCAAAACTAATCCATAAACACACATCGTCAGTAGATTAGAGTGAGTAGAGCTGAGATCGTTTGGGAGAGAGAGTGAAGCAGAGTCAAAGCACGTCTGAGGTTCATCAATGGACACGTGAGAACACAACTTTGACCGTTCAACTTTTAATTGCCCTCTAACGGCAGATGTGTCCTGCTACCCAAAAGCCATAACCATTTCAGTAAAAAATGGCGTAATTCAGAAATATCAATGTAAAATGTTAGGATAATATATAATGGCATTTAGCACTACAGACTGAGTCACGTCCAGTGATGGATCATAATCTGTCATTCAAAGGAACCGTCCTACTTATCTCAGATGTAGGTCACTGGTCATGACATGTTTGACATGACATTTGCTTATAGTTTTCAATTGGTTAATGTAGCCTATATTCGATAGAAGCTTTTAGTTGACCATTTGAAACTTTCAATCTACATGGCTGAAACCGCCTAAAAGAGCTTTTACAAGGACTGCATGATGTAAACTGGATTGTTTAAAAAAGGTCAATGTGGCACATAAACACCATTGCATAAAACCATTTTGAAGTTTCAAAACATACCATTTACGTCCCATTCTATATATCTGCACATTTAGATGCAATCTAGAATTACTACTCAGTCTCAGTAGTAGCACCCGTCCACAACAAAGTTATGAGCGTTTGACTCCAGACTGCTTTTTTGAATAAGGCCCAATACACAGCAGCCAATCAGAACAGAGGGTGTTTACCTACATCAGCTAAAGGCAAATACTGAACATGTTCTTCTCCTTGATATTAGTAATTATTTTGTCAGTGATGTTTGACAACACCGCAACACCGTTACTAAATTGAATAATGAAACTATATTGAGAAACAGAGGGAGAGAGAGAGAGAGAGAGAGAGAGAGAGAGAGAGGGAGAGGGAGAGGGAGAGGGAGAGGGAGAGGGAGAGGGAGAGAGAGTGTGTTTTGGAGAAGCATTCCTTAGAGTGACCATGACCAGATGTGATCTCAATAGACAGTCTGTCAGTTGGTCTCTTGGTACACACTACTATTCAAAAGTTTGAAATTACTTCTTTGCAACAAAATAAAAACCATTCAGAAGATGTTTTTAAGATCATTTAAAAACTTGCACAGGTTTCAAATACTTACTAGAAATAAAAAAGAAAATTTCAGAACAATCAACAGATAAATCTATAATAACTGAGAAAGATGTACCGTACAGCATTGAGAAAGAAAAAATAAACGGAAAAACACAATCATTAGTATTAGTAGTAGTAGTAGCAATAGCAGTGGGAGTAGTAGTAGTGGTAGTAGTAAAATATTTGCATGATAATTAAATGATACAATCAATTAACTGGCATTCTGGCATTTTTTAGTTTATGCATGCATTGAAGCATGTGTAGTAGCAGGTGCACTCACAAGCAATATTTATTGAGATGTTTCATGTTTTTTATCAAAAAATTTCCGTTTTGATTTGATTTCAGTCACAGATTGCTGTTTGTGCATATTACTGCATAAACTGTTTTTAAAACCTTTAAATAAAAGCATCTGCTCGATAACAGAGACCAAGACAAGTCCAAGACCAGGATAAATAATGATAATGATTCAAAACAAAATAATTAATGAAGCGAACTTGTTCAGAAAATGATGAGCATTGATGCACCTCGTGAAGAGCGCGCGGAGGTGAGTTTTGGCAGGCATATGATTGGTTACCAGGTAACCAGTGTTAATACCAGTTCTAGATGGATTTTGGAATGATTAAACCAATGCTCATTTTCTGAACGAGTTTGCTTAATTAATAATTGTGTTTTGAAGGAGGAGTTACTTGAAAAAAGAAAGACAAAATATCATTTTTAAAGGCAGCCGGGTTGGGTCCAAGTGAAAATACCGACCTCAACTCTACATAAGTAATATAAAAACCTTACAACAAAAGTAATAATATATAAATCAATCATAAAATTATTGAAATGATCGGTTTAGTATCAGCCACAATAAGATGGTAATTATCGTATCAGACCCAGAAATTCCATATCTAAGCATGTCTACAAGAAGTTCCTGTAAATAGATAATTAAAGTATATTATTTATCATTTAGTAAATCTTGAAATATTGAATGAACCACTTTTTCCAGTAAAATACCTTCTCTGCTTATTAATATATAAATATAAATGACACCCATTGAATGATTAGTGATTCCAAACCTGAAAGGTAAGTGTGTTAATACCTGGTGTTTTCCCCCCAGCCTCATGACTAGCTCCCTCTTGGTCCTGGCACAGCGCTCCCTCAGCCGGCGCACTTCAGGGGGCAGCTACAGGCATCACAGCAGCAGCAGCGGCAGCACAGGGGTCAAAGGACAACCACAGACGGCAGGGAGGGAGAGACCGGAGAAAAGGAGAAGGGGAAAGGATGAGGGAGGGCTAAAACCAGCAACAGGACCATGGGGACCAACCTCAAAAGCACATGAGGGAGAGAGGCTAGGCAGGAAGGCATGGCTTTAGGCTACTTTCACATTAGAGATCTAAAGTGGCTGATTTTTTTCGCCCAAATGTGACACAGATGGGATTTTTTTTCTTCCTCATAGCAGTGCAAACACTGATCTTTCCAAATCTCATTTGAGCCAATTCAGATCTAGACCCCCTCCTCTTGGCCAAACTTTGTATCTGCAGCGTAGATGCATAAGGCAAACGCTGGCTTGCTGAAAAGAGGTTTAAAAATGGAATGGGCTAAACCCCTCAAACACTTGCAAACATGGATTTGGGACAGATTGTCACCCCAGCGGTTTGCCAACCACTTAACTAATTTAACACTTAACTAATGAGCATACCGCATTGCTGTCGGGGTAAGCTAAGCTAGCGCTAATCAAATTCAACTCTGTTTAAGCAGCTTCCTCTGGGATCAATAAAGTTTTCTGACTGATTCTGATTAATTTGGTTTCGTGAGATTGAATCTTTTGCAGTCAATTTGCACAATTAACCAAATAAAATCCCTCACATGGCTTTCTAATAATAGTGTACAGCTGTGTGCAAAAGTGTGCAGAGAATTTCCAGAAAAACACCATATTTAAGTGTGATCTTTACAGAGGACGTAGGTGGTAGAAGCCTAGTGTTTAAAACACCTGCCTGTGATCCCAATGACCACAAAGTTGCAGGTCCAAACTCCACTTTCTACCATTGTGTCCTTGAGCAAGACACTTAACCCTCAGTTGCTCCAAGGGGACTTTCCCTGTAATTTATGATTGTCACTCTGGATAGGGGGATCTGTCAAATGCCGTAAATGTAGAGGATATGTACTTATTTACCCTGATAAAATCAACACAACATGTAATTTGATCACTTGTTTGTAATTGGCTGTTTATTTCATATGGTTGACCAAGCTGGGCCTTCAGAACAGGGTTATGACAAAAAAAAAAAAAACCTTAAAACACAAAATGCCTAAAATCAGTTGAAGATTGGCATGTAAAAACTTCCTTCAACCCTTTAAAGAATCAGAATGTACTCCACATGAGAGATTGTGGACGTCTGGGACTGCCGTTTGTTTCCCAAACTGGAATGGAGGGTGGAACTCATGGTGGTCGGCGGCAGCTTTAGCTTAAAGGTAAAATGTGCGCATGCGGATGCTTCTAGGGCACAAGTCAATTCATATCAGTGACAGATATGTCTCACTTACACACGCGAACATGAGCCGTCAAGGCAGCATGGCTTGAAGTGTGAATGCAGCTTTGCTTGTAAGCTTCGAGTGGACAGAAGCAGATGAGTTATTACTACATAGCTTCTGTTCCCTCTCTTATTCCCATCAGAGTCAAGCGCCCACTGAATTTTCAACCCAAGCCGCATTCATGTGAGCCCAGCTGCTTTGTGAAAACCAATTAAAAGCAGCTGCTCCAGCGTTTCCCAAGAAAACATTGTTGGATGAAGCTGTGATGATGGAGGGTTATGGAGACAAGCAGCCTGCAAAGCAGATATTAAAATTTCATCCAGGGGGCTGTTCCTAGGTAGGCATCTCCCTGGGAAACACCTCCTCTGAGGCACCTCCTCTATGTCACCTGGTATTTATACAGTCACCATCAAACACCTGGGGACACATTTTGTATTATTCATATAAACGGGCATGCCTTATTGACCTACAGTATATAAGTCTGCATATAAAACATAATCTTTCCACTCTGATATAATGGCAAGAATTTGTGAAGTCATCTCCACATTGGGACAAAAAGATTTGGAAAGAAAGTTGTCAAATCATTGCTTAGAACAAACCTACTCTGCACAACAAGACAAATGCTTTGATGAACATGAAGCTGAGTCCTGAAGATAAATGTGAGTGAAAAATCCCAAAATTAACTGGAAATAAAGGTAAGGTCTTTGTAAATGTTTTTACTTACATATTTCTGATTGACAACAGAAAGCATTTGTAAAAGTTCTGGTGGTAAAAAGGTAACTTTAAATCACACATATAGGCATATTCTGATCATTTTTACACAAAATGAGTTATCATTAAAAAAATGTTCCCAACTACAAGTTCCCCATGTCTCTGTTATGCTAATTCCAGCGTAGAGGCCACTGCTAACTGGAAGCAAGCCATCTGTGAAGCAAATGACGACCTGGCCAGAGGAAGTAGTTTCAGCATTCCAAGACTGTTTTGAAAACGTTCAGAGAGGCTGCCACTGTAAACTAACATATCAATATGGAGGATTATGCTGAGTCTATGACAGGATTCAAATTCAAATGTGTGGAAATTTGACCATTATCAAGAACATCAGCACACACGCCAACCAAAAACCCTGGCTCCCCAGAGAGATGCACGCACTTCTGAGAGCACATAATGCTTTCTTCATGTCTGGGGACAAAGACGTTCTTAGATCTGCTACAGCCAACTTGAACTGAGGCGTGAGAGCAGCAAAGCGTGCTTATGGACAGAAAATCCAGAGTCACTTCACTGACTCAAAATATCCCAGGCGCTTGTACGAAGGTATCCAGTCCATCACAGACTATCCCTCCATCATCCTGTGACGATAACACCGGTTTCCTTAATACACCTTCTTCAGCCACATAACAACAATGAAAGCCCCTCCCGGTCTGAACAATGAAGTATTCTGTCTTGACCCAGCTGATGTTCAGAGGTCTCTACACAGGATCAGCCCATGGAAAGCTGGCTGTCAAGGACAACATACCAGGGTGTATACTCAGGGAAAGGGCCGACTATCTGATGCACATTATCACAGACATCTGTAACACCTCCCTGAACCAAGCCATTGTATCCCTGTGCTTCAGGACCACTACTATCATACTACTGCCAAAAAAGTCACCAGCATCAACACTCAATGACTACCACTCTATAGCACTCACTCCCATCATGGTGAAGTGCTGTGAAAGGCTGGTCAAGGACCACATAATATCGAGACTCCTTGCCACGTTCGACCCAGCACTTCAGCTGAGCCTGACCCATCTGGAGAATAAGAACAGTAATTTGCAGATGCTCTTCATTGACTTTAGCTCCACCTTGCACTTGGTAAGAAAACTTAGCCCACTAGGCATTAACACCTCTATGAGAAACTGGATATTGAATTTCCTCACGGAGACTCCAGACAACACCATGGTGGTCCTCAAGGGCTGTGTTCTGAGCCCTCTGTTGTTCACCTTGATGACTCACGACTGTTAAGCAAAGTACAACTCGAGCCACATCATCAATTTCACATGACACAACAGTGGTGGGCCTCATCAGCAACAGTGATGACTCTACCTACAGAGAGGAAGTGAACCAAATTGTTGTGACAATAACAACCTGTCACTGACCGTCAACAAGACGAAAGTGATCACTGTTGACTTCAGGAGGAGGCACATGGCACATACTTCACCTATAACCCATGGCAATGCTGTGGAGTCAGTGAGAAGCACCAAGTTCATGGGGGTGCACATCACAGATGACCTGACATGGACTATAAACACCACCTCCCAGGTCAAGATGGCACAGCGGTGCCTTCACTTTCTGCTATGGATGAGGAAAGCAAACCTCCCCCTTCCTGTCTCAACAACCTTTTACAGAGGCACTATAGAGAGCATCCTGACCAGCAGCCTCTCAGTCTGGCATGGTAACTGCACCACCTCGGACCACAAAATCCCTCCAGGAAGTGGTGAGGGTGGCAGAGAAAATCATCAGAACCTCCCTCCCATCTATACGATATCTGGCACACATACAACATCTCGCACACTGCCTTAGCAGAGCCACCAAGATACTCAGAAACCTCACCAAGCCAGCCCATGGACTGTTCAACCTTCTGCCCTCTGGCAAATGCTATCGCAGTATGCGGTGCAAGACTGCCAGACTCAGCAGGAGCTTCCTCCCATAGGCCAGATTACTCACCTCCTTCTAACAATACACAGCTTGGTGGCCTAACAGGTCTATTGAACTCTTGAACACACACACAGACTGAGCACATATTCAGAACTCATACCTTTTGAAATGCTGCTACTTTTGTGCAATATTTCAGTGTTTCTCATCATTTGAGCATTTAATCAGTATTCACCAATGTCAAATTTACATTTCTTGTTTACATTGTACAATAATGCAACCACTGTAAAAACAACATGCAATATTTTGTCTATAGGCCCTATGTATATTTTTTGTCTGTCTATGCTGTCTATTATGACTACCCGTTGTTGTCCTATGTGCACTTGCCTTTATGTCTGGACATTGGGCCTGGAGAAAAGCAATTTCGTTCACCTGTGCAGTCATTGTTTTGTAGTCAGAATAGCAATAAAGTTCACTTTGACTTTGAAATTATAGTGTACAATTTCAATTTATTTGCTGAGTTTAACATATTGAAGATGAAACTTGCCATGACTTTTGTACAGGCCTCATTTTATGCTTAATTTTTCCATAATCCAGTATGATAAATTCACAGATACACAGTAACTATGCATTAAAATCTGCTGAAGTGTGTTCTCTGTAGAGGATACACTTATTTTCACTTGGTCAATCCATTTTACCAAGGGCGCTCAAACTTTTGAGTATGACTGGACATGCAGTAAAATAGTGTGGGAATTGCTCAATGAACTGATTAAGGATCACTCAGGTATTAAACTGAGGTGTCTAATATTTACTGGGCTAGTGCCTAACAGCTTGGGCGAAGGTGAGGGTGGCGATGGGCAATTGGTTTCTCAGGGACCTCTGCCTGGACAAAGTGCTTTCCATGGCAGTCTGACCTCAGCAGCGCATAAGGGCAGCTAATGGGGGTTGCATAGCGGATTCAAACATTCAGTCTGGGCCAAGCAGTAAGAGAAATGTTGGCATAAACTGAAGGGAGCAGCTTCAGGGAACTGTAGGCAAACACTGCCCCCCTGTGGTCAAAGACCATATAAACAAACCCATGGTGACCCAAGAAACCAAAACACCCTTAAGCATTTACTGTGTGACATACTGTATAATATTGCAGTGTAACAGGACGTCTTTTTCTGTATGTTCAGCTTCATTTTTCATCCATTTCAGAGAGGTTCAACAAGATCTGACCTTTGCATGGAGAGTTACTATATACATGAATAATGGCAGCTTGTTCATGCAGCTTCTGTGACTAACCACTTAATATTTGTAGCATAAAACGGACCTCATTGCCACTACATAATGAAATGCTCTCTGTCTTTCAATACATTACCTTGTGGTAAATGATTAAAGAATTGCCTGCATTATTTTGGCCAAAAATGTATCATCCAAAAAAAAAAAAAAAACGGCTAAAAAGTGTGACTGGTTAGAGCATAGGCTCCCAGCTAGGCCAGGCTTTTTTAATTCAGAGTAGTAATGCAGAGTATGAGGGTGCCAGGACCACTGGGTTAAGAGGGCTTATTTGCATGCTGCAGACTGATATCAGTGTTGCAAAGCGAAACCGTGATAGAGGTGAACAAACCTTATACTGTACAGCAGAAAACGGGGCACACATACACATACACACACCTTGCTGTGGGTGGGCACTTTCTCCGAATCTGACTGCTCATCATAACTCTCAAACTCACTGGAGCTCCAGCCGCTGCTGGGCCCCTGGGGGGCCTCGTCTCTCTGCACGTCCTCATAGATCATGTCTCCTGCCACACACACACACACACACATGCAGCTATCAGCACAGGCTTGGAGACACAGAGATACACACAAGCTCTGTCACAAATACACACACACATTAAAACACGCATGAATGCACGGCTATCAAATGCATTGTGGCAGACATACAGACAATGCATATACACACACACACACACACACACACACACACACACACACACACACACACACACACACACACACACACACACACATCCCCTATATCCCAGAACTATGACTGACCTTCTCCTGGAGACAGGTCCTCAGACGGAACGTCATCGTAAATCACCTCTGGGCTGGTTGTGTGCGTGTCAGCCTGAGCAGAGGCATCACCTGAGAAAAGATCAGCAAGCAAAGAAAATAAGCTCACCGGGCTGCCAAACACTATTCACCAATCTCTATGTGCGCTAGACAGGTGCTCCAGAGAATTTATTTTTTCTTCTGTAATCAGTGACTTTATCAGATTCGTTAATCAACCAGGATGCCAGCAGAGAGGTAGAAGGGGGAAGGGGTAAACAAGAGAAGCCAACCTGGGCAAGCAGATGTCTTCGTTTTCCTGGGAAAACAGTACTGGGTGATACATTTTCTTGGTATACTGTGACAGTGACCATTATGTTGTTTTACAGTTCTCAATTGTGTTTGTGTGGGGTATGTATATGGGTGGGGTATCATGAGAAATGGGGTATCATGAGTAACGGGGTGTCATGAGTATGTATGTGGGTGGGGTATCATGAGTAACGGGGTATCATGAGTATGAATGTGGGTGGGGTATCATGAGTAACGGGGTATCATGAGTATGCATGTGGGTGGGGTATCATGAGTAATGGGGTATCATGAGTATGTATGTGGGTGGGGTATCATGAGTAATGGGGTATCATGAGTATGAATGTGGGTGGGGTATCATGAGTAATGGGGTATCATGAGTATGTATGTGGGTGGGGTGTCATGAGTATGTATGTGGGTGGGGTGTCATGAGTATGTATGTGGGTGGGGAATCATGAGTAATGGCAGGGTTGTCAACTCTCACGCATCCGGCGTGACAGTGACGCATTCAGCCTCGATCTCACGCTCTCACGCTCAGGAAAGAAATCTCACGCCAAATCTGACATTCTTCTGTGATGTAATTTTTTTCACTCATGTAAAAAAATGATTCGCTGAAAACATCGGTTTCAAAGACGTTTATTTGTTACACATAGATG
>JBBPCZ010000142.1:13096556-13113870 GCA_037974445.1 Brycinus macrolepidotus | reverse complement strand
TGGAACGGAGATTGCGAGCCAGGCCTTCTCGTCCAACATCAGTGCCTGACCTGATAAATGCTCTACAGAATGAATGGACACAAATTCTCACAGAAACACTCCAACATCTTGTGGAAAGCCCTCCAAGAAGAGTAGAAGCTGTTACAGCTGCAAAGGGGGGACCAACTCCATAATAAAGTCTATGCATTTGAATCCAGTGACATTAAAGTCCCTGCTGGTGTAATGGTCAGGTGTCCCAATACTTTTACCCATAAGTGTATATTGAGTCCTTTACAACTTTATAATGTGGCTCAGAACTGTCCTTTCTATAACAGAGCATTCTACACATGGAAAGAAAGAAAGCACATTCAGAGTCATGGGAAACGTCCTGCAGGTGACTCGGATTAAGCTGTGGGAAGCCACTCTTACCGAGGAAGCTTTTTTCCTCTTGCCGCTCTGGCCTGCCTTTGATTTGGGCTTCTTGGCTTTCACTTTCTTTTTTGTGTCCTTCACTGGCTTAGTCTTCTTTTTAGCACCGGGCCCTGAGACACATCCAAACAAGATGCTTTAATGCAAACGTACTTTACACTTTTAACAGACTAGTATAGCACATAATGAGTCCAAACAGAGTAACTGTGGTAGCTGTGAAAGAATACAAAAATTCTTCAGCTGAAAGATACTTCTCCTTCTACCTTCCTTCTATTGACTCCATATTTTAAGATAAGAAAGAACTTAATTTATCCCGATGGATGAATAATGCTCAATGCAATAAGAAAGAATAAAAGACAATAAGACAATAAAAAAAATAAAAAGACAGACGGTAAACAATGGTGCAACACAATGACAAGAACAGGAACATTAGTGTAACAAATAACAGTGTAACACTGACACTGACATGTTGTGTTACCATGGAAATGGGCAACACACATTTCCATGGTTACATGACATAAACATCAATAGTTACATGCTACATCCAATTCCATACGCTAAATAGAGCACCCAATTTTAATGCTACATCTATTTCCACGGTTACACTACATCTACTTTCATGGTTGCTCAATATTCATTTCCATGGTTAAATGTTTCCGTATCCATGTTTACGCTACACTCAATTATTCCATCATTATACTACACTTATTTACATGGTTATGCTATACTTATATTTTATACTTATATTTAAAGGTGACCATATTTAAATGGTTACGCTACATCCGTTTCCATGGTTACTCCACACTCATTTCTATGGTTACACTAAACCGGTCTCCATTTTTACTCTGAACTCATTTTGATGTTTATGCTACACTCAATTCTGTTATTATACTACACATTGACATGGTTATGCTATACTTCTTTCCATAGTTATGCAACTTCCATTTCAATGGTTCTACACATCGGTCTCTGTGGTTACACGCTACATTCATTGCCATGATTGTGCTATACGCATCTCCATTTTCATTCTAAAGTTGTTTTTATGTTTATGCTGCACTCAATTCCATCACTATGCTACACTTATTTACGTGGTTATGCCATACTTGTTTCCATAGTTATGCAACATCCATTTCAGTGGTTTTACACATCCATCTCCATGGTTACATTACTCTTCAAGGTTATACCCCACCCATTTCTGTGCTTGTGCCACACCCGTTTCCACGGTTACACCCGTCTGCATACTTATGCAACCCCTGTTTCCATGGTTATGCTACACCTGTTTCCATGGTTACCCTATGAGCAATGAGTTCTTAGACACACACCATTACTGACTGAAAAGAATAACAGTGAAGATGAAAAGGCAGCGAAACAGCTTTAAAATATTCAAAGCCTTCAAAGAAGAGATTTTATGTAAGGATAAATCATTCTTCACAATCCCCTCCAGACTTCCCCACTTCTTTTTTTCTGAAACCAAAACTACATCCATGACCATAACATCTTAGAAACAATACTGATCTGATTTCACAGACAGTCTCAGACAGGTTTCAGTGCTGACCACTGAAGATGATCTGGACACTGATCCTTGAACACTGGCCCACACAGCAATGTCAGTAGTGGGAAGACAGAAAAACTCACCCTTCCCCTCTTTGGTTTTGGCTTTTTTGATTGGCCCCGTTGGAGAGAGTTGCTGGATACTGCTAAGAGAGATGGGCGGGGCCACATTGACCGTTTCCACCGCTGCGGCCACAGCAGCAGCCACAGCCGTGGCGGAGGAGCCTTTGAACGGATTGTTGGCACTGAACTCCCGCCACTTGGCTCCTAACACCGTCATCATCTTGGACATGGGGATTTTAGGGTTCTTCTTGGCAATGAGGGGCCTGGTCACCATTTCAAACAGAACAGGCAGAGATAAAGCAGCATGAAAGAATGGACACTTTGTCAGTGGTCTACATGTCACACAATCGACAATGTCCTACGTGGAAAACTTCTGGATGGTATTTTAATACAAATTCATTTCATTTGCCAGGTTTATTAAACATTCAGAGCAGTTATCCTGCTGTGCAAGTAACTATTCAATACTAATGTTTCAAGAAACATGTATTATTATTGCAAAATATTAAATTAAATGTAGTATCTTAAAAAAAAAAAATAATTATACATTGCATGAATATATATATATAATAAATATATATATTATATAGTACATATTAGTACAATTTATACATTAATATATTAATTATATATTACATCAAGCTTACAGCTGGTCTATTATTATATAAAGTTTGGGTTTATGTCAAATGATCGTTTGATGATTTTCTAAGTGAAAAGAGGTATGAAAAGAAACTTGAATACAACATTTTTACATGTTAATCAACAATTATCATTTAAGAGATACATTTAATATATTTAAATAAACCTGCAAAGGTTTGGGCACCTGTAATAAGAAGCTGTCTGTCTATCTGAAACTAAAGATAACTGACTCTTGCAGTGAAACAGAAAATTATTTTAAAAAAAATATCGAAACATGTCCTGCTTGTAGTATCATTTCGAAATGGAAGTATCTGTATCTTACAATTATTCATTATAATTAATGTAATTAATGTAATTGTGTAATACCACTACATATACAGTATATAATAATATGTAACATTATTATGACCGTTTTTGTTCATTCATTTTTATGAAAATAAGTACATTTGATCTAAAACCAGGAAAAAGTGTAGTGACTTTACGCATAGCAGCAGCAGCATCCAGTAAAGTGAATGGCTTGGCTTCCACGTACCTGATACAGCAGTCAAAACATTTGTGTAGATCTAATAATAATAGATAGTAGATCTAATAATAGGACCTGAGAAACTGGCTGAAAGCCTTGTAGTTTGTAATGGTTTTGTAATCGTCCTCAGAGAAGGCGTACTGCACGTCCTCCAGACCCCACTCCTCCATCAGCTGGCTCGAAGACTTGGGCTCCTGAAGAACAGAAAGAGCTCTGAAGCTGCTCAAGCACTATTTGAATCCAGACGATCATTTTCTAATATTGCATTACCTTCATATTTCCATCGTCGTCGTCGTCGTCGTCATCGTCATCATCTTTCTTTCTCCATTTGGCTTTCTTCTCTTTCTTCTCTTTGGGCTTCTTCTTTTTCTTCTTCAGCATGCCGTAGCTGCTGCTCTCGCTCCCCGACCGGTGTCCGTGGTCGTCCCGGTCCGACATGTCCTCACGCTCGCCGACGCTGGCCTTGGCACACAAGGATGAAGACAGACTTAAAAGCCACACGGCAGCTTTTTAGAGGTGTGACGATGCATCGACAAATCAGGGTATTGCATTACAAAAGCCTGGATTGTGGAGAATGAACGCTCCAATAATTATAAATGAGACCAAAATAAATACAAGTCCTTGGAATGCAATAAAAACGTTTATGAAGTTCACATCATAAATTTGAACCGCATTTTTACTTGAAGAATGAATGACGTTTTGCTATCTATTGTTGGCACATACATCTGGACAAAAATATTGGGACACACCTGTTTTTCAGGGTTTGGGCTAGGCACCTTACTTGCAGTGAAGGGTAATCTTAATGCTTCAGCATACCAAGACATTCTGGACAACGCCATGCTTCCAACTTTGTGGACACAGTTTGGGGAAGAACCTTTTCTATTCCAGCATGACTGTGCCCAAATGCACAAAGCAAGGTCCATAAAGACATGGTTGGATGAGTTCGGTGCCAGGCCTTCTCATCCAACATCAGTGTCTGACCTCAGAAATGCTCAACAGAATGAATGGGCACAGAAACAAAATCTTATGGAAAGCCTTCCAAGAAGAGTGGAAGCTTTTATAGCTGCAAAAGGTGGGGGACCAACTCCATATTAAAGTCCATGTATTTGTCCATATAGTGTATGATGTTATTACAGCAAGAAATGTAGACTATGGGCCATTTTGAGTTGCTAAGGCCCACCTGCCACCCCCCCCCCCCACCCTGACCCAGTGACAGAGGACAGGACTTCTTCATGGGACACAAGTAGTGCATGAGTGTTGATGCTGTAGCCTGTTGCTCCACGGCTTTGCAGCATCCGTACACCTCAGTGGAAGGTGCAGGGGAAGCCGCTGCTGCCGCAGAGCACAGCCCCGCCAACAGTCCATCTGTGTTGCCATGGTAACCAAACTGTGCAGCGCTGTTGTTGGGGGGAGGTCTCTCTCTCTCTCACTCTGTCTTTCTTCCACTGCTGCAGCAGCCAATGGAACAGCGCCACCCAATCAGATGCGTTTGCATAACGAGCTTGTTTTGCAGAGGCCCCGTGGATGCAGAGCCTGTGTTCTAAAGGGCTGTCTAGACAAATCTCATTTACACATCCGGGGAGAGAGAGAGAGACAGAGTCAGAGACACAGAGAGAGAGAGAGAGAGAGAGAGAGAGAGAGAGAGAAAGTGGGCAAGAGAAAGAGAGAAGGGGGGAATGATAGAGAAATGATAGAGAAAGTGAGCAAGAGAAAGGGAGAGAGAGAGAAAGAGAGAGAGAGAGAGAGAGCGAGAGAGAGAGAGAGAAAGCTAGCAGGAGAGAGGCAGAGAGACAGAAGCAGAGCGAGTGAGATAGGGACACAGTGAGTGAGAGAGAGAAAGAGAGAGAGAGAGGAAGGGAGAGAGAAAAATACAGAGAGAGAAAGAGAGACAAAAAGAAGGGTTGAGAGAGCGAGAGGGAAAGAGAAAGAGAGAAACAGAGAGTGAGAGAGCAAGAGAACAGAGAGAAATAGAGAGCGAGAGAGAGTGGGAGAGGAGAGAGAAATGGAGAGAAATGAGGATGGGGAAAGAGAGGGGGTGGGGAAACAGTGCAACTAGAACGACTAATATTCCCACCAAATAAAGCCATTAACATGTATGAAAAAGAAAAAGGATCAAAGAAAAACAACAGCCTTTTGGAGAAAAAAAATGATTCACTCTACAAAAGGATATATTGGCTGCAAGTGTGTTTTGAAGATATAGTCTGCTCTCTTCTGAGTAAGCCCCAAAACACCATGACTCACGGCGTAAAAAATTCATCCTTAAACACTCCGAGCTGTGAAATCCCCCACCAGCACCAGAAGACGAGGCTGTTAGAAGCCGTCATTAACAGCCAGTCATAAGAACAACAACCGAGGGACAACAGCGCTTCTGCTCACACCCAGGCTCCGAGTTTATCTATCTCAACACACTTTATGGAAAGAAGTCACTCTGACAGATTGTTACGAGACACATAGGGGGTGATGTGGCTTATATTGTTCTGGTGCACCAACAGGACAGTGGAAAGAGGAAACATAGGCACTTGCATGATGCTGTGATGGGACAAAGTGAATTAGCAAACTGATTATTAGACAGTCGATTCATCAGTAATGGATATAATCACTAGTTGCAGCCAGCATTGTATCTCTGAGCTCACAATGATTTTGTTCAATTACGATTCTACAGGAAATTACTCCACGCATTGTGAAATCTCAAATTTCACCCCTATTTGATTCAGTTATTTGCACTTTTTTATTCGTGGGGGGGTTATATTTCTTGCTGTTAGAACAAAACATCACAAAAAATAAGGGATCAAGGGAAGAAAAATGCAATTATCTTTCAATGTAAGTTAATGTAGCAAGTCATTTTAATCACTGTTATTGATCTGTTCATCATAACATGTTGACAGTGTAAACAACAGCTTTCATTTTCAAATTATGAAATTTATTTCGAGAATTAAAAGGTTTTGTTTCAATACTGACAATATTAAAACAGTCTGGGAATTTTACTTTGTCTTATTGTACTATAATTTTACTTATAATTTTACAACACATTATATGTATTTTACAATATATTATACAATATAATAATATAATAATTTTAGAATACACATATATATATATATATATATATATGTGTGTGTGTGTGTGTGTGTGTGTGTGTGTTGTGTGTGTGTGTGTTATGTGTGTGTGTGTGTATCTGTTCTAAAACTCCTAAAATGCTTCTGTTTGTGGTGACACAGGTAATCCATTAATATTACATTAATGTGATAAATTACACCACTGACTTTCAAATACAGCTTGTAAGTGCCAAGTTCCATTGATGGCTATCTTGATAAAACCAGTGTTACTTCCAGCTGTTGCCATAGTGAATTCATTTACCGATAAAGTACGCTGAGTCTGACGTATCATTTATAAGCAAAATATATAAAATATCTTAAATATGTTGTAATGATCCTTTTTTACTTGTATAGCTTTAAAGTAAGTAAGTAAGTGAACACACCACAGCACCCAGTGTGAACAGCACAAAATTGTTCTCTGTATTTAACCCATTCACCAAGTGAAGCAGCGAGCAGCCAGGAACACAGCGCCCAGGGAGCAGTGTGTGGGGACGGTACCTCGCTCAAGGGTACCTCAGTGATTGATGCCACTAACAGTCCTCAAACCCACAACCTTCTGATTGCAGGGGTTACTTCCTAACCACGAGGCCACCAGCTGCCCAGCTACTTGAACAACATGCGCTGTCTTTAAATGGGGGAAAACAATCTTTAAAGGTCAAATTAGGGTCAATAAGACAAATGTTAATCATTAATTGTGATTAATTACACAAACAAATGCAATTAATCACAATTAATTGCTTGAATCATTTGACAGCGCTACTTTTAACACTTCTAATCGAATCCCACCTCCGTGTCCAGGCTGATTCACCACAGTGGCGACGCTGTGGCCTGCTGCTGGCCGCACAGTCACTGGACAGCGGAGGCGAGGGCAGCGTGTGTGACCCGTGTTGATCTAATCCAGAGTGTGACACTGTGTCTGAGGGATAGAGTGTGTGACGGATACTGGGCACAAGGCTTGGTCACAGCGGGCAGCCTTAGCCGTCCCCGGGACAGAGCACTTAGCAGGGCCGAGAGGGAGGGCAAGGAGCAAAGAAAGAGAAGGCAAGGAAAAGACCAAAAAAGAGAGAGAGAATGAAGCAGAATCCATAGAGAGAGAAAGAGAGAAGAGAAAGAAAAGGGGAGAGAATACAAGAGAAAGAGCAGGAGGACTAGAATAATGGAGGGAGGAGATGAAAAAGAGGAATCCCTCCCGTTAGCACAGCACTTGGCAGGTTCAGCAATCACAGCAGATCCTGAACCGCTGACCGACTGACCGTTCCCACACTTCATCACTCTCAGCAGAGCACAGGCCCACGGCCAACAGGAGGCAACACTCATACAAAAGGTCCAGCCTGTGAACAATCGCACACTTTAAACGCCACACTCAGGGCCTCCGTTATCTCCTCAGGCAGACGGTCCCTGTCATAAGAAAGAATCACAACTCTATTCACTTTGGTAGCCCTAAAATGTCCGTTTTGGAGGTTCCTCTCTCGTACTATACACTATACAATCATTTTGATTATATACACTATATGGACAAAATTATTGGGACACCTGACCATTACACCAGCAGGGACATTACATACAAATACATAGACTTTAATATGGAGTTGGTCCCCCCCTTTGCAGCTAGAAGAGCCTCCACTCTTCTTGGAAGGCTTTCCACAAGATTTTGGAGTGTTTCTGTGAGAATTTGTGCCCATTCATTAATGTAGGGCATTTATGAGGTCAGGCATTGATGTTGGATGAGAACGCCTGGCTCGCAATCTCCGTTCCAGTTCATCCCAAAGTTGTTGGATGGTCAAGCTCTTCCACACCGAACTCATCCAACCATGTCTTTATGGACGTTACTTTGTGCACTGGGACACAGTCATGCTGGAATAGAAAAGGGCCTTTCTCAAACTGAGTCCACAAAGCATGGCCTTGTCCAGTAGGTCTTGGTATGATGAAGTATTAAGATTGCCTTTCACTGGAAGTAAGAGGCCACCTGAATACAATAATTAAGCGGTGTGCCCCAATACTTTTGTCCATGTAGTGTACATGTGTAGGATCAAAAAAACAGAAGTGATTTTGAAAGTGAACAAAAGGCCATTTTCATTGAGGCTGGTACTAGTACAAGATTTTAGATATCAAGAAAGGTGCAGTCTTGCTCATAATGAAATGTGGTGTGTTAACTGGGTGTGGGTGGTGTGTTAACTGGTTTGGATGGAGGGGGCGGCCCTTTTGATGGTAGAGGTTTTTGTGGAGGAATGCATTGTCTTCAACTAACAATTAACTAATTATCTGTTGCAACTGAACTTTAAGGTGAATATAAAGAATCTATTAAATCAAATCGTAAACCTAACCATAACCTTAACCCAAAACACAAATCTAATCCTAAACTTAATCCTAACACTACTCATAACCCAGTGACTTTCACCAGATAGTTTGTTAAAAATTAAAGCGTCTGTAGCCAATTCATATGTTGATTTATTTGAGGCAGCAACGCCACGATGTCACATAGCGGCTAGTCAATATCTACTGCTCATGCACCCCGTACTCCGCCATCTTTGAGCTTGATTGGTGCAAAAATCTGGAATGTCTAGGGGTCTCTGAGGACTAGTTTAAGTTTGAGCTTTACTTAAAGAACTGTTTGTGGCATTTTTGGTTCATATCAGCAATGCCAGCTGTCCATGGTGTCCAAAAGAAAGAAATGGTCCAAAATTACATGGAATAAAATCTTGCATTGACAGAGTTTTATCATTTTATTTTTTTAACATTTTTGGAGATCTGAGGTTTCTTCACAACAGCAGTGAGATCCACCTGCTGTGAAGCTCCAAGCCTTGCATATGTAACAGCAAAACTGCACTGCTGTGATACAGCTAGTGCTCTTTCAGATTTCAGACAGATGTAAAAATGGCTTAGTGGTGGTTTAATCCTACCCGGAGAATGTCAGGATCTGAGAGCAAAGAAAGTTCAGCTGTTCCCGTGTCTCCGCTGACAGATACAGCAGATATCCAACGTGGTATGGGAGCAGTGAATGTGGCTGAGACAGAAAGCTCAAGAACATTTATGAGCTCTGGGCATACAGCTCTACAGACAGGTAGCAAAGGTGGAAGCATGGAAGCGGAAGAGAGATGAGCATCCTGCATGTGTGTAATGTGCTTTGAGGATTTAGAGAAGGAACCATTTACAAATAAGTAAAGAAAAAGTAAGTAAAGTGGCCCCTTATAGTCACATATGAACACACCACACCACAGCACACAGTGTGAACAGCGTGAAATTCTTTCTCTGCATTTAACCCATTCACAAAGTGCCCCAGGAGCAGTGTGTGGGGATGGTATCTTGCTCAAGGGTACCTCAGTGCTGCCACTGGCAGTCCTAGGATTCGAACCCACAACCTTCCGATCGCAGGGGCAGCTCCCTAACCACCAGGCCACCAGCTGCCCCCCAAAAAATGTACTCGTACCGTGGACTGGAACCAGCAATCTTCTGATTCAGTGCCTGGCGTAAGATTTTTTTTGTATTTGTATTTATTTGCATTAATATTTGTATTAATAAAACATTAATACAAATAAAAAAATGTGCTATCCTGATAAAGCCTTGGTTCCACTGGTCGAGAACTTTTCAATGTTTCCGGACAAACGATACTTAAATAGCATCCTGGTTTGATGGTTAATAAATCAAGCACTTAGTGTACAGTTTATCAGATACACCATACCATCCAGGTGCACTGTGTGGGTGTAAAATTACTTGCTGTAGCCCCCATGTTGCTGTGCAATTTATGAGCCCTTTCTCTGCCTCATCCATCAGTGGAAAGGGACCACCATAGGACCTCTGCTGACCTGATATTCTTTGGATGGAGGACCACTCTCAACACTGCAGTGGCACCATCTATGCTTCCATCCAAAGATTAAAAAAAAAAAAAAAAAAAATACTAATTGAAAAGGTCACCAGTTTTTACCTACATCATGCCTTTTCAATTCCAGAAAAATGATATGTGCCCCTTTAATATTTTGAAACGTATCACAATAGCAGTATGTAGCAGCGTAATCTCTACACTAATATTTTGTCCATATCGTGCATCCTAGTTTGTGGTGGTGGGCTGAGTGTATCAGGTCTAGTGGTGTTGCTGAGGATTTAGGTGAGGGGAGGAAAAGCAGGGCATCATACCTTTGTATTTTGTATTTTTTTTTTTTTTTACTACCCAATAGGAAGAAATACACAGATAACAACATGATGTTACACAGCGTGAGTGTGTCCTGTTTGATGATCAGATTGAATTATTTCCTTCCAAACAGGCATTTTCTGCAGATATCTGCCCCATGCCCTTCAATATTGATATGCCACTTCTACTGGAACCCACTGAACCAGTCTATAATCAAAAGACACACGACTTTACCTCTTTCTTCTTCTTCTTTACTTTTGGCATCTTCCCTTCTTTCAGCTTGCTGGGCTTCTTCTTCTTCTGTTTGACTGAATCATCATCGGAAAAGAAGCGCTCCAGAGGTGAGAGCGGCATACTGTCGCGTTCGTCCTCTTCATCCTCATCTGCACGCAAACATAAACACACACGAATAGGGTCAAGATTTCTCCGATTACTTAGGATGAGACACTAAAGATTAATAGGATAATGTTTTAAAACAGTTATACTCGAAGCGTCTAGGAGAAACAACAGCTAAGACACAAAGGAGACCATGTAAGTGGGGTCACTGAGTACTGAAGCACAGTAAAATCCACTATCCTGTGTTGCATCACTCACTACAGAGTCAAAAACTGCCTTTGGAAGGAACATCAGCGCAAGAAAAATGCATTGGCAACTTCATGAAACGAGTTTCTTTGGCCGAGCAGCTGCACACAAGTCTAAGATCACTATGTGCAATGCCAAGTGATGTAAAGCATGCCGCCACTGGAAGACACAGTAGAAACGTTCTCTGGAGTGACGAATTACGCTTCACTACCCGTCAGTCTGTTGTACAAATCTGGGTTTTGAGGATGCAATGAGAATCTCGTGCAACAGAATGCATAGTGCCAATAGTAGAGTTTGGTTGAGGAAGGTTAATGAGTTTTTCAAGGTTTGGGCTCATGCCTAAGTTCCAGTGGTAAAGTTGATACTACAGATTGCAAACACATTTTAGGCTTAAATTGCTTTCAACTATGTGATAACAGTTTGGGAAAGGCCCTTTCCTGTTCCAGCATGATCATCCCCATGCAAACTAAGCCAGATCCATAAAAACATGGTTTGACTAGTTTGTTATGGAAGACCTCCAGTGGGCTGTACAGAGCCCTGACCTCAACTTGACTGAAAATTAGAATGTCAAGTATTGGTCAGGCCTTCCTGTCCAACTTTAGTGCCAAACCTTACAAATGGTCTTTCATCTGAATTGGCACAAACTACTACAGATATGCACCAACATTTTGTGGAAAGCCTTCACTGAAGTTTAGAGGCTGTTATTGATGCATTTCTATATTAATTCCCACGACTGTATTAATGGGATGTCCAACAAACTCATACAGGTTAAGCGTCCACATACTTCTGGCCATATAGTGTATCCCAATGAATTATAGCCAGTTAATTACGTATGTTTTTTTTTGTATAGGAAGGTTTGTAAAAAGAAATATCTTTAGATATGCAAATAAGACTACACTACACAGTATAGCATTAGTGAGGCCAGGTACTGATGATGGATAAGTACTCTATAACTCCTGTTAGATTCTACAAAAAATAGAGCATTTCAGTTACATAGGACACAACATGTAAGTGCCAAGTGCGATGGACCTAAGCCTTCCCTAAAGTTACAAAATTTTAGGAAATACAAATAATAATAATAATAATAACAATAATAATAATAATAATCGTAATAATAAATGTATTTTATATAGCGCTTTTCTAAATACTCAACGTCACTTTACAAAAGGATGAAAACAAAACACCACAATAACACCACAAAGAACTACACAACAGAATGCTGTCAACAATTGCAAGCTATTTGAAAAGGTAGGTCTTAAGAGAGTGTTTGAATTAGATGAGAGACTGGGAGTTTCTAATGTCACTAGGAAGGGATTTCCAGAGGGAGGGGGCAACAACAGCAAATGCCACTGGAGCGGCATTTGATTATTTTAGGGAGGGAAAAGGAGATTGCAATCAGCACAGTGAAGGCAGCATTTGGAAGAGTGAATATGAAGAAGATCAGTCAGATATGTTGGTACCAAATTGTGAAGAGATTTGTAAGTGAAGAGTAATTTGTAAGGTGATCCCATCAAAAGTAAAAGAGAAACTTTGTCAACATTCAACAAGGGATTTTGGACCGATAATAAGGACTTCAGATTTATCCTAGTTTGGTTTTGCTTGCATCAAGGATTTTATTTCATCAGTTTGAGAGAGAGATGTTAATGGCACTCAAAATAGATCTAGTGGAAATATAAAGCTAGATGTCTTCATAGCAGTGAAACTGTAAGCCATGTTTGCGAATTATATGACCCAGAGGGAGGATATAGATAATAAATAGCAGAGCGCCAAGAATCGACCCTTGTGGGACACCATGTGAGACAGGGACTATAGAGGATTTACAATTGTTAACACTAATGAACTGATATCTATCTGGGAGATAGGACTTACACCAAGAGAACACAGATCCTGTAATACCAAGAGGCATTTGAAGGTGGTTAAGAAGAATGTCATGATTGATTGTGTCAAAAGCAGTAGTTAAGTCTAACAGGATGAGTATGGTGAGAAAACCAGCATCAGCAGAGAGGATAAGATCATTAGTAACTTTAAGAAGAACAGATTCAGTACTAGGTTGTGCTTTGACGCCAGAGTGGAGGACCTCAAAAAAATTATTGTCAGAGAGATATATTTTAAGTTGATCAACAACACCACATTCCATTATTATTGCAAGGAAAAGGATGAGTGGAAACAGGACAAAAGCTACCCAGTTCATCCAGTCTTTTAGGGATGGGGGTGACAGCAGTGAGTTTAAGTGCAGATGGAACAGAACCAGATAAAAGCGATGAGTTTACTATAAATGTAATGAGTGAGCATAATGCATGGAGATGAGTCTTAACAAGATTAGTAGGAATAGGGTCCAAAACACAAGTGGCGGATTTCATGCCTGATATCAGTGCAAAGAGTTTAGCAGACGAAACTGGAGAAAACTGAGGGAGGGACTCATTTGTTAGAGAAGGAAAAAGTGGGGAAGACTGATTAAGCTTAGAGGAAAATTAACAGAAAATTTTCACATTTATCATCAGTAAATGACTGTCCTATTGTCCATAGGTTGAAGCAGTTTAGACACAGTGGAGAACAGAACTTTAGTATGTCCAGATCCAGACTGTATCAGATTTGTACAGTAGGTAGTCCGTGCAGCATACAGGGCATCTTTCTATTTCTGCAAGTGGATTTCGTAGGCATCTGTTCTTTTACGTAGTCTTTCTAGCTGTTGTCCTTCAGATTTCATCTGATGCAGCTCAGTGTTGTACTGGGGGGGCAGATTTAATAAAAGACACAAGTTTCATTTTAAGTGGTGCTAACACATCAGGACAAGCTGTTGTACAGCTCAACAGGATAGGTGGTAGATAGAGAGTCCATTCTAGATTTGGACAATATCAGAGTAAAGTTGTCAGAGTTGAGGGACAGATTTCAGGTTGCGAAAGGATATCCTACACGGAGGTTTTGGGATGGGTGCAGGAATTTCAATGTTAAAAGTGATAGCTAAGTGATCATAAATGGTCAATTTGACACAGGTTAACAGTAAGACCAGCAGAACAAACCAAGTCCAAGATCTGACCATGGTTGATGGTGGGAAATTGACATGTTGAGCGAAGTCAAAAAAGTTTAGGACATCCAGGAAATCCAACAGCAGCTTTACAGTCAGTAGAGTCAGTGTGTAAACTGAAATCACCTAAGAGCTAAGCTGAGTGAGGAGACTAGACAAGTGAGAGAGAAAGAGGGGGTCAGGCTTGGGAGGACAGTAAAATCACAGCTATAACTAGGGGTTCAGGTCCAGACAATTTAAAATTCAGATGTTCAAGAGACGACAGAGGTACGATGGGTAGAGCAGAAATCTTCATAGCCAGATGATGTACGACAGCAATCGCGCCGCCACGTCCAACAGGTTGTGGAAAGGAGAAATAGGCGTAGCCATAGTCCAATTTAGTAAGAAATAGTCCAGAGGCTCCAGCCAGGTTTCAGTAATACAGAAGACGTCTAGGTCCTTGTCACTTATGAAGTTATTTAAAATGATAAATAAATACATTTTTCTGATTTTTATTTTTTATGATTACAGCTTAAAAGAGGACATGTTATAGATGCCAATTATCCATGAATCTGAAAAATGGTTGGCAGGAACAAAATCACCATTTCTGTCTGTGATGTCTTTTCTTAACCACATCCCATAGCCAGGGCTGTCCAACAGGAGAGGAGGTGTGGAAGTTGCTACTGGACTGTCATCCTTTGGGCTTAAGTTACAGAGCTTACTGGGAAATCCTGCTTTGTGAAATACCCCCTACTCTCTTTTACACCTCTCTTTGTTCATTCCACCACCACAGTTCCTTTGATCTCACACCAAAGTCATCCTCAGCGAGTGTGTGGTGTGCAGGGAGACGCCTGAGAACAACACCACCGGCGCTGACACACTGAACGGCGCGAGTGAGGGGAGAGAGGTGAGGTCGCTGTCACCCGCTGAACTGTGAATCGCACGTTGTAAACAAAATAATGTGCTGTCTAGCACAGCGCACGCTCCGGAGATCCAACGCCACCGAGCTGTCAGCGATGGCAGAAGCTGAGAAGTGAACAGGGGAAGCAGGCTGTAGGGATTCAGGGGATTTGTGGACCAATAACCATAACCGATATTTAACACCTTGTTTTTTTTTCAATTGTTATAGTCCCATTCTGGGTTCTCTTTGGCCCTCTTTACACTTGGTATCAAATTGTTTCATATGTGGATGTCCACTGTGGTGATGGAGAGCTGGAGCAGCACTCATAGGCCCCAGAAACTACATGTAGGGCTCCTCCCCTGATAAGGGACAGCTGCAGTGCATTAGGGGACAAGCAAGAACACTTTAAAAATCCAGGCTCTCCAGCTAGTTGAGAGAGGTGCTTGGATGGAGAAAAGTTCTCGATGGGAAAAATGAACGAAAATGGAAAATTGTGACTGTCATTATCTGCAGTAAAAGAAAGCATATCAAACTAAATGTATTTTGCCATACAAACATTTTTCCTCCCTTGAATTTTGGGGGGATTATCTGAATTAAGAGATTGGTAAAGAGTCAAAATACAATACGCGCATGGTGACACTGAATTACCATGAGAGCACTGAAGTGACATCACTAGGCTGGCAATCTCATCAAAACTCCCCTCACAAACCAATAAGCCTCGCTGAATGTGGTAGTGTAGTTTCTTTGGTGGAGGTAGGCTACAGTTTGAGTGGCTGGTCTTGGTATAGAACAGTGTTGGGGTTTAAAAGTATACAATCTAAATAATGTAAATGTTTTTAATGTGTGTAATTTGATAATTATCGATCAGTTAAGCTCCAGACCTTTTAAAATGTAGTATATAATAAAAGTAGCAATCTTGTGATGTGAATTACCTTGTGATTCTGAGGGTCTAGTACCATTTTGTAGAAAAATGCTTAGAACATAATGGCCTCAAAATGGTTCTATTAACCATAGGATGTGGCAGATTTACAAAAACACTGTTCATTTCCAAAACCAGCATTTTTAGACCCACAGTTACATATTTGCTCATGATGCAAACTACAGAATAACGCTCAAATTCAGAAGTCTATTTCTCCTAATACCTGACCACATGTTCAAACATCTTCTCATTATTCACCACCATCACTGCAGTATGTAATTTGGCACGGTTTCATCAACATTAACACATGCAGGTAATCACAAGGAACTGGAAAGAAGGTATCTACAGTGTTTTTGAATCTCGCCTCAGTGTTTCTGAAACCACTGTTCTGCAGAATGAAAAAATGTAACGCCACTATGCAAGTCATTGCTACCTGCCACAGTTTTTTAGTAGAACAGCTACCGGCAGGAACGAGAAACTTAAAACAAAAGCTGAGGCACTGTTGGAATTAACCTAAAGCTAGAACAGCACTGAGTTAGGATTCTTCTATACTCTTTTCTAATCTGGAAATGAGACTATGAACTTAGAAAATAATCTTCTGTCCTAAATTTAATCATAACAGACATAGTCTTGGTCTCTAAACAGATTCCAGACTCATTATCATTCTGTAGTATGACCCCTGGTGTCAAGGTCAGTTATCCGATCTGTGTGGAACCTATAGACAATGCATCCAGTTTGGCTATATTTGCGGCCTGACATCACAGGAACTCCACCTACAACGCTCAGTATTGTTTGCCTCTTTAGTTGAACGAGTTTTATGATCATGAGGAGATGGAGGAGCTTGGAACCAGCATAGCATTCGAAGGCCTATTTGAAGCACCATGCAGTGTTGTTCCCACAAAGGGAAATGAGACCCCGTCAGTGTCTGAATTCAGTACCTACATGGGCGAGTGTAAACATGCTTCTCCGATTACCATTGATTTTTGCTTTGTGCTACATCACCTATCACAGACTGCACACTTTTTACCTCCACGATTCCATTTATACTGACTTTCTGACTTTGGGCTTTTTATAAACACAAGACACGCAGCATCTCATGCTTATAAAGAAGCAGGCAAACATTAAACAGTGATTTGAAAAAACGAAACAAGGGATCAACATTTTTAAACTGACACATATAATAATAAACAGAAAACTCTTTTCATGTTTTATTTGTGTGTAATATAAACCAGCTTTTACTCCATGTGACTTGAGAGAAGGCACCCCACATTCTCAGATCAAAAGGTACTGAACTGTCACTGCGGTACATCTTCAGTACCTTTAGTGAACATAACTGTGTATTATTTTTCAAGATGCACTGGTTACGCACAGCCATGTTTCTAGGCTTTCATTTCATTTTTCTATAATGTAATGTTAGGTTATGAAAGGGTAAAAATATGCCTATATACACACACACACACACACACACACACACACACATATATATATATATATATATATATATAT
>JBBPCZ010000142.1:13059687-13076239 GCA_037974445.1 Brycinus macrolepidotus | reverse complement strand
AGAATTTCGTGCTGTTCACACTGTGTGCTGTGGTGTGTTCACGTATGACCGAATGATCACTATCACTTATCACTTATGTGGTTTCTGACACAGTATGACATTGTGGTGTAAGATGAAAAAAACAGAGGGCTAATAGTACTTTTTTGGTCCATGTTTCTAAATAGCATGTCATACAAGTGTCAGAATACACATCAGCATGTCTGCTAAAGTTTACTTAACATGCAGTTTGCAGCAAATGAGGGATGATTAAGCTTAATGCTAATCGGTGGCAAGGCTTCTGTTCTTGGTAGCTGTATTAGGCTCTGAGCAAGGACACATAGTGTCATTGATGCAAAGCACCACTTTTATGAGTCACCTAAAGCTACTAGTTAGTTATCTGGAGCATTTCTAACGGTCAATTTGTCATTAAACAGTGTAAACAGGAGCTGGCACATTTCAAAAATAAAAAAAAGATGGTGATGCAAAGTTTTGTTTTGGCCAAAACAAAATGCTTTTTAACTTGCACCTTATTAACCAATGTTGATCAGACAGCTGTAAACAAACTCCACCTCCACTCTGATTGGTTCTTGCTGGCATTTCAATTAATTATGGATAAGAGGTCCCTGGTGAGTCTGCACTGATGAAAGCTCCTCATTATGAGTTCAGTGTTTGTAAGATTGACACATGTTTGAGTCACTTTGGTCAGAAACAAAATAGATAGCCCAGAAAGTGTCTTTTCTTTTTTTCTAGTCGTCAAAGAAAGTCAATAGAATACACTGAAGAGCTTGGAATGTGTTTTTATCCGGTCAGAAGCATTTTATCAGCCTATGCTCAAACTCCAGTCTTTTCGAGTGTGGTTGATAAGGACTGTAGTCTGGAGTGTTCATATGTGGCGGATCAATAACTGAAATACATTCAATACACTAAATCTAAACTCACAGAACTTTTCCAGCAATGTGCAATAAAGTCTCAATAAGCAGCATACTATATATTATACCACAATCAAATGGAAATACAGGATGAGATGAGTTTCATATATATAAAAACGGAAATACAGGATGAGATGAGTTATTTATGTATATATGTATATGTACACTGTGTGCATACATATTTATATTTATATAATATTTTGTGTAGTGTATACTTTTTATATTATACTGTTGTGTTGTATAGCTTTTATTCTATTGGTTATGCTGCTTCTATTTTCTTCTTTTGTACCGTCCACTTTGCTGTTGTAATTATGTAAATTTCCCACCCGTGGGGGCTATAAAGGGTTATCTTACCTTATCTTATCAAGTGTGCCAAATTTCCTGCCCCTCCCCAGGCAGTAAAGGAGCTTCAGGCGTCGGCACGTGAGGCCATTACCCTGCTGAAGGCCATGCTTGGAGAGGTTTGTGCCAATGTAGAAGAGGAGGAGAGCGCCATCTGCACCCTGTTCAACAGCATGCAGGTGAGAGACTTAACCAGCAGAGGCCGCACACAGATCACAGACAACATGAGAAGGATCAGTGGGATCTGTAAAGTGATCAATAAATTGACAGATTATAACAGACAGGGCAATTAACAAGCTTTCTCATTGGATAGTAATCTTGACTTTTCACACTTTGCCCTGTTATACCGCATTTAAACACTCAGGCAAAAGAAATGACACTGAAAGGCAACCTCACTGTGGATGTCCCATTTAGATTGGGGCTTATAGTTATTCACAGTATTTGCCTAAAAGCTAATTTTATTCCTATTTGTTTTGGATAAAGGAGAGGCTTGCAGAGAGGAAGAGGATTCTGTTAAAAGCTGCACAGAGGTAAACTTATCTTCTCAGAGTAAGTTCTCCTGCATGCAGTGTAGAGCACTTTAACAGGTCATACACACATGCAGTACAGTAACAGGGCTATGTCAATATACAAAAAAAAAAGTGCTAGAGGGTGCCCATAAGTGAGTCCTTATTGAAAGGGGATAATGGAGCTAAACAGAAAAAATACTTTTACACAGGAATTTTCATACTACATAAAAAATGTATGAAATCTTTCCATTTTTCTACAGTAAACTCAAGTTTTGGGCAGTAGGACGCTAGCATTCTGGTCACTGAGTGCTGATTGGTTGGCAAGCTATGCAGCTCAAAGTCCCATAACAGGAGCTGAACTAGATCCTTTAAAAATATCAGTACAGTGTTAGAATTTATGCTTTTGAAGTATATGTGAAGTGACCATTTTGTCATATGTGAACACACCACAGCACACGGTGTGAACAGTGTGAAATTCTTCCTCTGCATTTAACCCATTCACCAAGTGAAGCAGTGGGCAGCCAGGAACACAGCATAGTACCTTGCTCAAGGGTACCTCAGTGGTGCCACTAGCAGTCCTGGGATTCAAACCCACAACCTTCTGATCACAGGGGCAACTCCCTAACCACTAGACCACCAGCTGCCCCATATGCTCTTCTTTCTTGAGTAACAAGTGCATTTGTAGGTATAGCAAAAATGTAGAAATCTAAAATTTTCACATGCTGTGTCTGTTTTTCTACAGTTAAAATGGTTTTTAACTTTTTTAGCACAAGCTGTACATGTTTAAAATGTCATGTACAGCCCCAGTATAACATATAAGTGTTACCCTATGGCACTGCAGTGTATTACAACCTTGCTATGTTCTCACTGGTGCTTTGGTGTTTGGAGTCTATCTAAGAGTGCAGAGCAGGAAGTTGTGGTACAGTGAGCTGCAAAGGCTTGGAGGTCACATTTCATTGACTTTTTTAAATGAGATTTTTGAGCCTTTGTCTTCTATCCCACTCGCTTCACTGCCTGGAAGCTCCCTGCGGCAGTGTCTTCTAGGAATTTAGCTAAGGGCTATTTATGTCTGGCGGCTATTTCTGACTGAGTGTGTGTTTGTGCGAGTGCATATATAGGATATGCACTGGCATGGTGAGACAACGGGATTTAGATATGAGAAAAGTGATGTAGATATTGATTAAAAAAATATATCTATATTTGTACATGTTTGTCCCTGAATGTGAAAATGTCATGTGTTCTTTGCATGCGCTGCTTCATTAAATATTGATACTGTTTATATCTGCATTATCTGTAGTCAGCACGAGGAAAAGGATAAGGCACTGAAGGAGCAACTTTCTCACTTGGCTGCACTCCTACCCACACTTCAGGTACTTCAGGGGTCTGCCTCATGAAACACAAGGGTTCCTGACTGATTCAGCATTAAAATCAAACACACCCCAGGGCATGGTTTGGAGTGTGGCAGAGGTCTGGGGGGGAGGTGGCTCCCCTGGCGGAGGTGATCTATGTATTGATGCATACTGTCTTCACAGTATGTTTTTGGGGGGTTTATCCCTGTAGTGTTTTTCTATTATTAATAGGAAGGAGTCTTTTAACTTCGTATAAATGCATATATCCACACACACACACACACATATAAATACATACATAAAGTAAATAATATACAATGAAACATGCTTAATATGAGCAGGAACATGACCTAACAAAGTAAAAAGGTAAATTCTAAATGTAGACTGACTCTCTGTAAACCCAGGTTTAGATTCTCAAACTCTTAATCCCTGTTCCTGTGAAGGCACGTTTATGAAATGTAGACAGGAGCCAAAGGGAACAAGAAATCCTTGAATACCCTACAAATATGCAGGGCGGTGTTGGTTTTTGTTGTTATAATTGCTGTATGTTCTTCATAATGATGTAGTAGCTGTGATTTCTTGTTTCTCCAATCAGTGTTTGATTGTGATTAGCTGCAAGCGTTCTCATTTTTGTGTCTTGATTTTAAGTGTACAATGAAACAAATCGTAACATACATGCAGAAGTTCACAAAAAGGGTACACCAAGGGCCTTGTTTTCTCTGGGTGGGAAGGTTGGCATTCCCATTCCCCATCATTCAACAGTTTTTCCTCCAAGAGTACTGAGTTGTCCATTTGAAAAGAATGTAAGTAAAGAGTCCATTTTTCACACGTGAACACATCACAGCACACAGTGTGATCAATGTGAAATTCTTTCTCTGTATTTAATCCATTTACCAAGTGGAGGAGTGGGCAGCCAGCGACCCAGCACCTAGGGAGCAATGTGTGGGGATGGTATTTTGCTCAAGGGTACCTCAGTGGTGCCACTGGCAGTCCAGGGATTTGAACCCACGACCTTCCGATGTCAGGGGCAACCCCCCAACCACCAGACCACAAGCTACCCAAGTGGTACTTCATGTGTGCTAGACTTCATCCTCCCAGCTTGGTAATGCCATATGATCAGGAGTGATCAATGGAGATAAATTAGGTAAAAAACAAACAAACAAAAAAAACCTTATCAGAAAAGAATAACCATAAGGTGTGGCGTGGTGACAAACAGGAAAATACCAGTTTTCCCATTTGTGAGTAGCACTCAAATGGCTATTCAAATGGAAACTCAGGATTATAGATGAGACAGGTTTATGAGATGTGACATTTAATGCTACTTTTCACCTGTTCTACTGGTGAAAAGTGAATGAATGTGAAAATGTGAATATGAAATCAATATACTGTACATTTAATATAGCAAAGGAAAGGCAGAATACATATTCTCTAGACCTCCATGCTTACTTTTTCAGTGTGGTTTGTATGTCTTGCAGCACAAATTGTCATTGTAATGTAGTATAAAGTAATCCACCTTACAGGGTTATAAGTAAGGCCCCAGGTGACCCCTTTAAGAACAATGTTCCTGTTTTTATCCGAACACTAATGTAAGCTTAGAACACTAATAGTCTTATCACTGCTCAGGTTCACTTGGTCACTTGCTCGGCCTTTCTAAGTTCGGCTAACAAGTACGAGTTCCTTGACATGGAACATGTAAGTAGCAGTCTCTCTCTTGTGCCAAGCTAATTGTATCAATAGAGTGTACGTTCTGTTGACCCCCCGTCTCTTTCCTTAACAGCAATTGATGGAGAGATTGTGCCGAATCGTGAAGCTGCCTCATCGACTCCGGCCTGCCCAGAGCAGCAAAGTAAGTGTCACACTGACACACTATAAAAGGTCTGCTATCTGATCTGAGAATGACTGGTCTGAATAAAACTGGGTTTCAGGATGGATTCTGGTAAATTTTTTAATGTACAGCCTCTAGCTCAGGTTTGTTTTCCAATGAGGCCTTTTTAAAATCTCTTTTCCTTGCATTCTCATGGGTGAATGTGCCACTAAATGACACTGTGGATGATAATAGAGGTGAGTTGGGTTGGTCTAATTCCACAAAATTTCACAAAAATGCATTGATAATAAACACTGTGTGTGTATTACTGACGTGCAAAATACTATCCCAGCAGGACATTTTCAGCCAGTTGACTCAAACGCTTAGTCACAAGTAACAAATTATGTGTGTGATAATCCATCTCTGTATGTGCAAGCTGCGGGTTTCAAATTTCATATCTGTGCAGACCTTTACACGCTGACATGTTTGTCTATAAACAGCTGTCAGCGATGTCATTTCATTCGGAGAAGCTGATGTCATTACAACACCACAGTTGCTGGTAAATTAGAACTGCCCTGGTCAATAATACTAATAATATTATTGTGAAATGGAAGCAACTAACAGCCCAGCCACAAAGTGGTATACCATGCAAACTCACAGAACGAGACCACCAAGTGTGGCATTACATGTAGCGTGTAAAATTTACCTCTTGCCTCACTCACTAGAGTTCCAGTATGCTTCTGGAAGCACCAGAAGCATATTTTTTGTGTTTTGTGAAATGGATTTCTATGGTCAAGCTTCTGCACGCAAGCCTAAGCTTACTATATCTCAGCCAGTAACGGTGTTTCTGACTCAGCCAGTAACGGTGTTTCTCCCTGCAGTTTATGGCCAGTCGTCATCCCGAAGCTACGTCCATGGAGCGGTACCCGCGGAAGGTTTTTCTGTCAGAGCTGCCTTAGTTATTGTGATCTTTTATTTTGTATAGTCTTGTTTGAGTTTTTAATTATTTCTCGTCATTGTTTAGCCATCTGATGAAAACCTAACCCAGCTAACTTGTGCCCTGGCCTGATAGACGCATTTGTTAGGATAAATTTGTTAGCGTCATAGCGTCCCACTCAAATTTATCTTGAGCCCAAACAGACAGTAGTGCTTGCACTTTGTCGACTTCCCAGTTGTTAGTTTGTATCTCCATTGTTGTTGGTTTTTTTGCACGGGCAGTAAACAACAGTAGCCTCTTTCCATTATTGTGATGACAACATTTCGATCAATCAGAAAGCAGTGATGCTGTCAGCTCGGCTGCGGCCCACTTTTGGCCCTGCCATAGAGTAGGGCTGTGACAGCTCAGGTACGGGTCGCTTTATCTGCAATGGAAAAACATTTGTTTGTGCTACAGCACGGTTCCTTGTGCCGATGGAAAAGCGTCAAATCTGGGTTTGGGTAATGTCAGGAGAACTCTACCTACTGGAATGCCTAGTGCCAACGGTAAAGTTTGGTGGAGAAGAGATAATGGTCACAAGATGAGTCCGTGTGTCATTGGATCTAGACTCCAGAAAGGTAGACTCCGGGAACAGGGTGAGTAACCACTGCTGTAATTGGTAAAATGAATGAGTAAAACACCAGATAACTAACTGCAATCACTGACTGCCATGATTAGTGATTGCGAGTTGTTGGCAGCATTAAAGGACCTAGGAAAGCACACCCTGTTTGGAAAATAATAAGATGTGTTTTTGGTTGTTTTTTTGGTGAGGCTTGATGTTTTGTCTGAACATGGCTAAAAAATACAGGGACAGATTTAAGTTAATATTTGGTTGAAGCAGTGGGCACCCCATGACTAAGCAGGCTGTTTTTTTTTTTGACAAAATTTTTGTCGGAACTATTCCCCAAGTGAAGAACGAAGTATTCCTGTGACAAATGGTTATAAGCTCGTTCCTTTTGATAGCAGTGTAAGCAGCCACGCTCCGTGCTCTGGGAGGGAGTTGACAGATGGAAGCAATGAGCCCTTTTACCAGAATGCTGGTTATGATTTCACTTCCACTGGAGTAGCTTCAAATGTTTCAGGGTCTGGCTTTATGCAATTCAGAGATGTTTATGGTTCGGTGGCTATTACCTGTTCCTTAAGCTATATGTCAGAAGCACATTGAATAGTGTTGATCCAGTATAGAGTAGCTATCAACCTGTGTTTTCTTCTCAGAATGTTGAATGCAATTCCAGTTGTGCTGGTGTTGCATCAAATGACCCAATATATAGCTGTACAAAACCATACGGTGCTTACAGCTCATCTGGAATGGTCTCTAAGGCAAGCTACTAACGTCCCATTAGCAGTTCCAAGCAGGTGACTGCTGCAAAGCCAGGACAGAGTATTTACCATGCTGACTTCAGTTATGAATGCACAAACCAAAAAAATAGCTCAGCTGCTGCTCCCTGTTCCTCATGCTACAAGTCCTGGTTCAGCAGTTTTAAGTAGGGCAGAAGCACAAACCTGCAGTTATCTTCTGTTAAGCCAGGACAGAGTAACTTGGTACCTGAGGAAAGGCAAATTACATACAAATGTCTATGGAGTGTCTTTAGTAAAGTCTAGAGTAGTGAAATCTGCAGCACCTGTCATACCATGGGTGACAGTTAAGCAACCAACCACTGCACATTATCAGTCAAGCTCACAGTCTGTGAAAAACACATATATAACACCGGCCAATTCCACTCAGATCAGGCAACTTGTGCACTATATGGCCATAGTTCCTTTCCTCTGACTAAGTCTTTCCAGAGCATCCAAGGTATGAGCTACCAAAAGTCTGCTTCCTCAAGAATCTCTTGAACACTTATTCCAGCCTTGTGACTGCCTCTAAATCTCTTCTGTCAAGCTGTCATCATTTGAATAATTGACTTGGGATATAGGTTTAACGAGCTCTCCACTGTCTTAAGCCACACATACAACTAGTGCAGGTAGCTATCATTTAGAATTTTCTCAAAACATTAGATCTGATTCCGCTTCTTCCTTTGCCACTTTTACCTGAATCTTCAAGTCCCACTTACAGGTAACTACAAGGCCAGGGCAGAGCAGCTACCCTCTTTCCTTTGGTTTGCCACTGCAACTTCCTTGCACCATAACAAAAAGCCTTTTCATGACACCAGCCAAGCTTCTACAACCCAACTACCAGGTCAAATACACAAAATATACACAAAAGTTCCATCATGCCAAAGCCCCCATGCACCAGATTCTCTGGCGATATTTGTTCAGGACCCTAAGCAGCTGAGAGCTGAGTCAGATCTGAAATCAGCTGCCAAATTCCCATTTTCTCGCCAAACCTGGTACCAGCTCTCTTGGACAAAACAACCTGTGCAGGCTGGCTTAGTCCTGTGTTAGTTGCTAAGACTAGTCCAGAACAGTATTCAAAGTATGAACTATCAGCAGACTTTTTCCCAGCCTCAAAGAGTCAAGACAAACCTCTTTAAGATATGAATTCTCTGATGACAAGTGCTTATTTATCAGTATACAGTGGCTACAACCCAACCTGAAGTGGAAAATCCATGCAGACTAGTTGATCATGTAGTTATATACACTATAAACCCACCCAGAATGGTGATTTCTGTCTCTAAACTTTTCCAGGGTTGGTACAGTCTTTTTTCTTCACTTTACCAGGCTAACAATGTCATTTATGTGAACATAAATAGATTTAAGTGTGTAGTTTTTTTTTCTTAAATCAAGCTCCAAATTGGTCTCAATTTGGTATTCAGGTATTCTGATGTACTCAGAAAATCTGTAATATTTGATTTAGAAACAACATAAACTCGTTTTTTTTATTCCGTACCAGGAGGAGATTATTGCTTTGCTCAATTATACAATTCATCACATGTTTCGTTTTTTGGCCTCCAAGTGACTTACTGGAAGAAGGGTCTCAACGGCTTTGTATCACTTGTCATTTTTGTAAGATGTGGAAATAAAGACACTGGCATGAAAGTATTTAGCTAGAATGTCAATCTAATTTGTTCCTCTTAAATCAATAAAGGCTTAAAGATCCAAATGGAGTGCTTCTGCCTTCTCCTTTTGACGTAGTTGAATCAGATTTCGTTGAAGGTCAGGAACATTTTTCATGCAATTGAATGAACTTTTGTAAGAAAGGAGGGAGTTCATATTCCTCAACTTATTTTTAATAAATATGATGGATATTTGAAGGCTGGCTTGGAACAGAGATGCAAAAGAAAGGGTGATATCATATAATATCATTTCAACATCCAATACTTTTGGGATGAGTTGGAGTGTTTGTGATCCGGAAATAATCGTCCGCCAATACCTGATGACAACTAAATGCTATCAAATTCTCACAGCAAAGTTCCAACATCTGGTGTAAAGCCTTCCCAGAAGTGCGGAGGCTGCCACCTTGATTTCAGAGGAAATGTCAGATGAGCCAGTGTCTACAAACTTGTTGGCACATTGTACGTTAACTGTTCAGCTAAATAGTAGACAATGGAAACTCCCGAACATTACATTATGGCAGATGCTCATTACATTCATTTGGGAGATGCTTTTATCCAAAGCGACTGACAATTCGAGGAAACACTCAAGTTTCAGGACAGTATGACATACAACATACAGACATACATAACATAATTTTACGTCCTACCAAAAATGTATGACTTCTCGAAAGGTGGACCGAAATCTTACTGACTCTGACTGGTTCTCTGCCCTAGATTAACACAGATTTCCGCTCTGAGTTTGCCCGCTGCCTCGAGCCACTGCTTCTACTGGGCCAGCGCAGACCCGGCTCAGTCTCTGGAGGAGTCACTGTCGGCAACCTGTGAGTTACCTAAAAGACTGGCGTGTGTGTGTGTGTGTGTGTGGGAGTGGATGTGTGGTTGTGTGCAGTACATCTTTTTTATTATGTAAAAAAAAGGTTTTGTCCTGATAGCAACAATATAAATATATAAATAATATAGGGTGATCCCTGACTTTTGCACAATATAGTACTACCTTTCTATGATATGGGAAAACATGCTAAAAGCGTTTCTACTGCATCCAAGCAGAAATGCAACATAACCGTAGGACTGAAACTTGTCCGACAAGCGACATATATTATATTTAGTTGTATATTGTCTGGTGTGCAATATTTTTCTACCCTTCTGTTGAAGCCATACGGCCTTAAAGGTCTTTTCTTTAACTTTGTCGGTGACTTTAGAAAGTGATAGCTGAAATTGTGACATGCCCTAAGCGATCACTGAGCAGGTGCTGACAATAGACCAAAGGAAGGGAACAATTGGCCATTATCCCAGAAGTCATTTGGCCAGTCATTAAGCTGTGTCCAGCTTTTATGTAACTTCTGTTCGTAATATGCCAGGTGCTAGCTGTGTCTGAGGGGTGCCAGGGCATGGGGTGATAACTCTGGGCCTGGGGCAAGTGGAGCCACGACTTCCAGGAAAGCTGTGATCCTGGGAGTGTTACAGCTCTGCCGGGATCAGGCTGAACTGCTGCACAGAGTGTTCTAAAAACACTGCTCCTGGATCAGTCTTGCTTTCCTCCTCTTTGTCGGCATGCAGAGGAGGAATCTGATTCAAGATCAGTATTTGCACACTGAGGTTGTACAGGGAATGTACAGTTCTCCCATCTGAGACTAACGCCAAGAGTGACTGAATGCATTGTAATGCTGGAGTTCCACCTATTGGCTTAGTGTACAGGCCCGTAGTTTTTATAACCATTTTCCAGGAAACTCAAGGACAAAACTGACTTTAATATGGTGCACAGACACTTTGAGGGCTGGTCGTGTGTGCTAATGAATCATTTGAGCCAATTACATTTTTAAAAAAAGATTCAAAGTCTAGAAACTCACTCTTAGAACTAGTGGTTCTGGCAGTGATTGAGATGAAAGCAACTAACAACAAGAGGCTACAGTTGCGGCTTCTATAGTAACATATGGCATGTAGGCAGCTGGGATTCAGCTGACTATTTATACATTGTTGCTGCCGACTGGATATATTTTGTATTTTAACTGCAGTAAAAAAATATTTAGTTTTAAGGGTAATTTTGAGAATACAAATTCGCGTTCAGAAATACCAATGAAAATGCCTGTAAAATCCTATTATGGATAGCCCTAAAACGTTCCTCAACGCTGGACGCACACTTCTAGGACAAACTTTTCATTCACATTGAAAGTTTACATAATGAGAAGCTTCTTTAAAAATTAACGTAGTTCTTCACATTTGTGCATCTTATTCACAAAACGAGGTTCTCCTTTGATTGTTCTACACTTCATAGGTCTTCAGGGAACCAGAAATCACATCTGGCGACCTTTATTTCTAATGTATGTATGTAATGAGACAATAAACTCATGTAACCTCCTTTGTTAAAACATCACTGCCTCTTGGTGATTGGCGTGGTTAGCATATGAAACCACAGCATGGCAGTGTTTGAAGTGGTCAGGTACCGGCCTCACTAGCCGCAGCTTGGCTCTATTTAAAAACCTTTAGTAGGCGCCACAAGTGAATCTGACAGTCCTCCCAGAGCAATAACATTAACCTTGTGCTTCCCTTTCTTGTTCCTGCACTGTTGCTTCATTATCTACCAAGAAAAAATGGTTAAATCTAGCTGTATAATTCTATTGTAATTCTATACATCATTGCAATAGAATTCTATAAGAATTTTATTGTAATGTACTCCCTGTATTAACACAGTATGTATGTGCTGTCACTGTGCCTGTTTTCATATCTTGATCTGCTACCTTGTCTTTTTTTCATTTTAACCTGTTAGATTTATGGCATACATGCTGGCATCTACACAACTAGGCAAGATACCAGCTTAGCTAACTAGCAGTTGACCAAGATTTTTATGACCTGTTTCCATACTCTTCTGAACAAGCCCCTATTGACTTCTCATCATTATTTCCCTTTGAGGGAATCCCTAATGCCGTCTTAAAGGCTGTTCAAGTGTAGTTGGTAAGATGAACCCGTGGAGAAGACCAAAAAAAGTTTGCATGGCTAGCTAATAAGTTAATCTAAGTTTAAACAGGTAACCCAGCCCAGAGTGTGTTCCAGTTGAAAAATCCATTCCTCACTATACTCTTCTCTGTGCAGTGATTGGCTCACTCATGTTTTACAGGCATAAGATTCTCCAGAAGGTAAGGTAAAGGGGCATTTGGCAGACGCCCTCATCCAGAGCAACTTACAATCATTAGTTACAGGGACAGTCCCCCTGGAGCAACTGAGGGTTAAGTGTCTTGCTCAAGGACACAATGGTAGAAAGTGGGGGGGTTTGAACCTGCAACTTTGTGGTCATCGGGTTCACAGGCAAGTGTTTTACCCGCTAGGCTACTACCACCCTCCTAAAAGGGGTGTTACTAGCATTGAAGTAGCTTTTGAAGCTGATTCGTAGTTCTTTAGAGATGTACCCTATTGCATCTGCATCGAGATGCAGCAAAGGGGTTCATAAGTAAGGGAAGCTAACAGATGCTCACGGAAGATATGGCATGCCCAAAAACTATGCACTTTCTAAGTGTGTGGAGCTATGCATCAAGAAAGCCCTGAGTGGGATGGGACGTGAACCAAACATTACTCAACCAAAACCAGTACTAGCACACCATTAAATGGAACATTCAGAGGATCTGCTGGCAGAAGAGATGCAAAATTATTTATACAAATTATCTTTAACATTACAAAAATGTTATGTGAGTGTGGTGAGTGTGAATGCTCCAGGTACCATTAAATTAAAAAGAATAAGAACAGCAGAACCCCTGGATTCAGTAGCTTGCAACAGACTGTCTTTAAAACCATTTTTAGCAGCTGAAGACTGCCATGCATGTCAAAAAAAGCAATTTTATAAGTACAACTTTCTCCACAATTTTTGAAAGAAATAGGACTTTGGAAATGAGAGAGGACTGAGGTGTCCAGATTGGGGTTTTTTATATCAGTAGTTGCACTATTGCATGCTTAAAATTTACTGGTACAGTACCTGAGGTGAGACTGCTGCGAGAATGTTTGGTCCAATATTCTCCAAAAGAGATTTTTAAAAAAAAATCTCTTTAAAAAAGGGGGACAGCATCTGTAGAACCAGCCGATAATTTCACATGTCCAGTAAATTCCTTTAGGTGGGAAAGAGACACAGATTGAAACGGGTTATAAATGGCAGAGTGAGTGACAGTGATGGATGGGTCATAAGAAGGGGGTGAGATGAGAGCTCTGATGCTTGTAACCTTGTCAACAGAAGGCGCTGGAATTTTCCACAGGTATCTGAGGTGACATCAAGGAACGCAGATTGGGGGGTATTAAGTGCAGCGTTGATGGCACTAAAAACAGCACAAGGTTTATAAACGATATCAGAATATGTTCGTCTTTAATAGTTTTTTGATGCCAAAAAAACACCTGCAACTTTTTTTCATATTTCCAATCAAGCGTTGTTCTCCTGCATTCTCGTCTGGATGCCCAAGTCATTCAGCGCTTTAGTTTTAGGATTGCACTCTCATGCACTAAGGTTCTCTAACATGTTCTGTGTAAAGAAATAGAATTTCAGTTTGAATCATCTGAAAGCTAAAGAAGGCTGTCAGCGTAGCGCAGTGTTGAAACAATGCATTATGTGGAGAATATCCAGGCTTAAATGTTTGGAATGCTCTTTAAAAGCGCCGTTGAATGAATGAAGATTTAAACTCACCTGAATGCTTTCTTATAGCATATTATTTTTTATTTTATTTATTTGTGATTAAATGATGGATGTTATTGTCGTTTCTCAGTAACCAGCACTGTCTTGCCAGGCTTTATAATGAGCCAGTTTAGGTCAGTTTTGGACTCAAAACTTGGTGATGTCGTTTCATTTGGGTTGGGTTTAGAAATAATCGGGTCTTGGGTCAGGTTTGGATGCGAAACATCATGCTGTGTCTCAGGCTGTCTTCGGATTCAAGTTTTCAGGCCCGATTAAAGCTATAATCTGTACAGATGTCTGCACACAACACAAATCACAGATCACAGATGTGTAGAAGTATGATTTAGCCCTTAGCAAGATGAAGACTGTCCACCAAGGGAAGCTTTTAGCAGTTTTTAGGAGTGGAGCTTGGCATCAATGGCTATATATATATATATATATATATAAGGTGTCACCTGACAGAGGGACAGGTAACTGCAAAAAACTGAATCGGTCCAAGGACTCCTCTTTGCACCTCCAACCTCCTGGCACTAGTTTGACGTAGGCACCTCGGCAACTTTCCACATCAATCACCCCTGCCGTTCTCAGGTATTTCCAACCGCCCTAAACTTACATCCTCCCACCCTTCCCTTTACCCTGGCCACGGCAACAACAGGCTGCTCTCGGCAGGGCCGGCCTTCTCTCACTATTTTTATCAGAATTACATGGAACTCTTTGTGATTCAGCGCAGAGCACGGAGCCCACACAAACAGAGAGGGTGGGACACTGGGCCACTTTGTTCCGAGCCAGTCCCTCGCAGTGTCCTTATCTTAAATCTGTCTGGGTCAGCCACAGCTCAGTGATGACACACAGCACAGGCGTGAGGGTGAAGGGCAACAGTGCCTGAGAGGCTCTCCAAGAACTTGTGAAAACACAGCATACGTGGGCAACCAAGACAGAGAGACTGAAAGACATTTACGGTAATCCATCTTCCTTTTTCATTTTTAATGGTTTTAAAGTTGTGTAGTTTCACTCGGACCTAATGGTGTATTAATGGGTCAAATGAGCTTTGAACGATGAAGCTGGTGAACGTCTGATCTTGAGATTATGAGAGAAGTGTCATGATTTATTCTACCATTCAGAAGTTTGAAATGACTTATCATATTAATAACTGACAGTTAAAATAGCTTTATGCAATAATAGTTTTCACAATGTAGATTTAAACATTATAGACATGAAATAATAAGTTTACATGCTTTATTCAATATTTCAGATATGTATAGATGTTTTACAAAAAGTTTAAATTTAAAATGTTAAAGATAAATGATATGACATCCACAAATTGTATTATAACTTCATCGGTTTCTCAGTCATTTCATTATTCTCTATAGTGCGGAATTCAAGAATTAAAACAAAAGTTTGATTGTACATTTTTACAGTAGGTTACTTACTAAGTTATTAGTTACTAAGTATATTACTAAGTAAAAACTGGCATCTTACTGATGATTTCATATGTAGCATCATTTCATACACTACTGCTCAAAAATAAGTAATATCATAATATATTAATAAGATAATGATTACATATTATATAAGTCTTATGAGTTATTTATCAGTATTCTTCAGCTCTGTTCATCAGAGTTCATACAGTAGAGTCCATGTATTTGCAGCAAAACCAGCTTTATATTATTGCAAGTATAGATTTCATACTTTTTTAACTGTAGCTTTTCCAACTTTCTTTCCAGTACAGTTGGTAGTGTCATCTTTAAATTATTATGTTGTTTATTTAAAGTGCATACAGTAATACAGTTATTGGCTATATGCTGCTATGCCATACCATAAGCAATTATATAAAATTTATTTTGCAATTTTTTTGCAATTTATATTATTTTGACATACACAGTTTAGAATGGCCCTGTATAATACTGCAGAAAATGCACAATGTTTATTCTTACAACGGTTATAATACACAGCAGATGATTGCTTGGCTGTTTGGCATTTCTCATTGTAAACACGGCCGTCACAATGTCTATTCTCAGAATACTTACCCGTGATTTATGGACTGACGCTCTGCACACAGACATGTTGTCTTTGAACCGGCAAGCATGAAATAAGCAGAAGGAGGTCTGTGGGACAAACAGAATAAGCTGCCACACAAAGAAGATCCCAACATATTTACACTTCCGTCTATTTAAACTGGTCTATTTAAACTGGAGAGCCTTTTCCAATCACCAGTCCCAATGACTGCTTAACTGTGTTTCACTTGTTTGCTCAAAATGAGTGAAGAAATTCATTGGAAAGAGAAGATTTTAAACTTTTAATTTATCCCACATTTAAGTTTGTAAGTAGAAAATTTTTTTGTAAGTAGAAGATTTTTCTACTAGTTAAAGTTGTATTTTGACATTAGAAACAATTTTTTTAAATGTCAAATTTCATATTTACTGAACTTCTGTATTTTTGAGTTGATCTAAAAAATCACATCTTTAACGTGCTTGTGTGTTTGAGTATATATATCATACAGATGACCCATTTCAGAATACAAGTGAAAACCTCAAGCTATGACAAAATAATTAAATATTTTAGTTTTAGTTTTAGGAAATATTAATTTATGTTCACAATGTTCATTTTGGAAATAAATTCATACACAGACATAATGAATACTGTCTGTAAGGGGAAACAGGTATTCAGACATATATCCACTTAGAATTTACACACAATGTTTTTTGATTGTGCATATGTAAATATGAACAAAACTATGCATTCATAAGGATAAATAAAGATATAAAAGAGGCATTTGGCTGATTGTCCCTGGAATCATTAGTTACATCATAAAATGAGGCCCCTGGAGGAAGTGAGGGTTACGTGTCTTGTTCAAGGACACAATGGTAGAAAGTGGGAGTTTGAACCTGCAACTTTGTGGTCATCGGGTTCACACGCAAGTGTTTTACCCACTAGGCTCCTCCCACCCGCGTTTGAAAAATGTTTGAAAAATGTTTGAAAAATGTTTGAAAAAATGAAACTGATAGGCAAAATGTATTTAGACT
>JBBPCZ010000142.1:13044255-13059587 GCA_037974445.1 Brycinus macrolepidotus | reverse complement strand
GCACTTTTGTTCATATAGCAGTACTTTTAAAATAAAAGTGCACAATACACTACTTTTGAATTCATTATTGAATTTTGCATATAACAGTATGATTAATCGCGATTTTTTGCAGAAACTCGTGATTAATCGCGATTAAAAAAATCGAATCAAAGCACAGCATTAATATATATTTATACATATATATAGGTAAGAACACTGTAGATATATATATACAGGTACATATTGGAGTGTCCTCAGTTGTTTGGTAGCAGCAGGCATTGACAAAAACAGTAATAATGCACAAGAAACAGTAATAATGCACCAGCAACAGTAATAATGCACTAAGACTAATTGCACATTACACCCAGTAATATTTCACCCCAAAAATTGCACCTGTTGCATCAGAAAATATTGCATTCAAGAGAAATATTGCACACAAGAGAAACTTCCACCTATCAGTCCATGGTGTTTGGATATGTGTGTTTGTTTGTGTGTGTGTGGTCATATATTACATGTTATCAAATGAAGCATGAATGAATTGATGTACTGAATTCAGTCTCATTGACCAAGAAAGGGGAGAACATGTTTCATCAAAACAACAAGCCCAAACATACAGGCAGAATAACTCGAGACTCAAGAGTCTCCTGTCACTGAGTCCAGCAGGAGGACCCCTGTAACTTTGGAGAAGGTGGTTTTCCAACAGCAATGGACCAAAATGTAACCACATTGCTACAAAAAGCTAATTACTTCTTACCCTAGCTGCCTTAAAACTGTTACTGACAGCAAATACTAATGTTATTCATTTGTGGAGTCTGAATGCATTTTCTCTAAAAATTTTTGAAACCTGTATTTCAAGTCAAGTCATGTCAAGTAGGTGTTCATTGTTATTTCAACCGCATACACAGCATGCAGTGAAACGAAACAACGCTCTTCCAGGACCATGGTGCAACACAAGAACCAAAACAGAAATACCACTAGACTACAAGTGCAGACAGGACAAAAGAGAGTGCAAGAAAAACACAAGAGCAACAAAACAAGCGGACAGAGCAAAATTAAGTGCAGTCGACAACATCTACAGTACTAGTCTGGATGAATACAGTGTTATGACAGATACTGTATTCTAGCAGTAGAGAGTTTTGTGTGCAAAAATGCAGAACAGAGAGTTATGTGTGCAAAAATGCAGAAGGTAGAAAGCAATAAATAATAATTGTGCAAATATAGCAGCAGCAGGACAGAGAATGTGCAATATAATAAATAGAGGAGTATTTACAAAGGCAGTTGAAGTTGTTGTGTACATTTGTTTGTTTAAGGAATGTGGAAACTTTTAACTAGTGGTGTGGATACATACCTGCAAATCAATGATAATTATGTCCAAGATCAGCACATTCAAGTTTGTGTCCATGACTCTGGTCCTGGTCTTGTCTGTCCTCAGGGTGCAGTCTGCTTGGTCCATGTCTCGTCGGTCCTCTTCTCTCAGTGAGATGCCTCAGATTTCCTCTCTAGGACGCAGACCCACTTCTCACCGCTACATCTGCACCAAGGTCCTGCTGGCTGAGGGAGAAGACACACCCTTCACCAAGCACTGTCACAACTATGAGAACAGCTATCGGGTGAGACAGAGAACAGTCACATTCCAATACAAAATATAACAATAAAATATAAAACTTTCTGTTTCTGCAAGTTTGAAATTAATTTGCATATGCAATATTACATTTTCACTATTAAGAAATCAACTCATGACATTCCTTTTAATTCCAACATATTAACACGTTATACTTGTTGAAACTGAGTTACTTACTTACTATTACTTAAGTTTTTTTTTAATTAAAGTTTTAATTCATACTAAAAAAATGTTGTCCTTTAAAGTGAATTGGGAAATCCATGAATTCTTACTTACATGCTAAAATATACTTTCTACTAGTTAAACTAATTAAACTTTTGTTGTTAAAACTGGATTCTTACATGCATTTTTAACTCAAATGTAATTTTTGAAATCAAGCAGCTTTGTATTAAAAGCTATAATGTCACCACCGTTAGCTTGATACTTTCATTACATTGCAAATCCAATAGGGGAATTTTTTCTAGCAGAAGCTTGCATTATAATATTAGTGGTAACTCAACAAAGACTACTTTTCATATGGTGCTCATTTGATAAACTTCTTTAATGAATCAAATTACCCTGCTACAATACTGACCATCTCTGCTAGCACACCAATGGGATATGGAACCACCATGCTAGCAGTTATAGACTCGCATAACATGCAGGTTTTATTTCAGGCTGAAGTGGTGGAAAATTGAAAGTGTGACCAAATAACAAGCCTTTATTGCATTTCTGTTTATATATTAATTGTTGTTATGGTTAGTTGGTGAAATAATAGGTCTAGCTTTATTGCGTGCAAAAAATGTACTTCTATAATGAATAACGAAGATTGTAAGGTCTTCCTGCTTAGTCCATGTAAATTCCTCCATAATGTCCCAGCATATTGTGTGTAGATATTCTGCTGTATACAAAAACCACTATAAAGACACATACCTAATTCTTTGGTTAGCACTGTGTAATGTTTTTACATTGCCTCAGAGACCTTGGTTTACTTGGTTTACTTTAAAAGCCACACTGTGTAACCGATGATCTAATTTCACTGCAGTTACACTTGCACACATACTTAATTGTCCATGTTTCTGAGGCAGACTCTCCAGACTGAGATCCAGAAGCTGAAGGACCAGGTCCAGGAGATGCACAGAGACCTCACCAAGCATCACTCACTCATCAATACAGACACCATGGGGGAGATCCTGGAGAGATCTCTGCACATAGACCAGCAGATCACATCCCAATACTCTTCTGTGCAGACCCATAGGGCCCTGTTTGAGGAGGTGGGGCCGTAGGTCTGAACAGCAAAACTGAGTAGTTACCATGTATTAATGCACTTGAAAGAAAAGTTTAAAGTAACTCTTATGGCCCTGTGTGCATTATTTTGCAGATATGGGAGGAGACCTTTCAAAGAGTCACGAATGAGCAGGAGATCTATGAAGGTAAGTGGAATTATTTTTTCCCCTTTACCAGCTTGTTTCAGAGAGCTGGATTTACCTCATTGGTTCTTCTAATGTTGTGTCCGTTTTCTCATCTCAGCGCAGCTCCATGATCTTCTTCAGTTGAAGCAGGAAAACTCCTACTTGACGACTATCGCACGGCAAATTGGACCGTACATCCTGTCCATAGCAAAAGTGAAGGAACGCCTGGAGCCCAGGTAGTTCAAAGTCTAGAATCAGAAGTTGTATTGCTTTTTTCTTATGGAGTGTGATGTATGTCCAAGTGAAACACAGCATTAGATCACTAAGGCAGCTGAGTGCATTGACTTCATTTTTGGGAGTGGTGGGAAGGGGAGGTGAAATATTATATTATTTTGTGATATTATTAATCACTATCTTATATAGTTAATCATGATTATTCACAATCGTCTATCTGTTTAAAACATTTTTTAAAAGCAGTGCATTTTGCTATATGAGTGGACAAAATAAGCTTTTCTGAAAATTTGTTATTGTCAATAATTTTCATCATCAGAGTTCTCACGAACCTAGAAAATGCGTTCCATATAGTGAGCAGTTTCCAGTTTTCATATAGTCAGATAGTCAGTGTTTCTCCTCTGTGATTGTAGCCTCTTTCTCTCACTCTCGTTCATACAGCTTGTAGATTCTTGTTACCGTGGAGGCTTTTGAGGGGAACTGGAGTTTTCCACTTTGCTGTTGCTTTTGTTAGTTCGCTGCTCATTGATTTATCCATAAGTCTCCCGTCATCACTGTCCACTGTGTACTCTGCTGAAGGTGCCATTTTAAAAGCCATTTAGGTGTTTTAGAATCAGAGTTTGCAGATTCCATCATACACTGTCAGAAAGAAAGATACAATGTGGGTAAATTTTAGTCCCCCAAGACAGGAACAGTACCATCGAGGGTACAACAAGGTCCATAAGGCCAAACTTGCTTTAAGTAGGTTTTAAAGGTACACTTCATTCACTTTCCCAGGAGAAACGGCCTTATTTGTTCCTTTATGTAATTGATTTAAAATAGAAAAATAAAATAGTCTGGAGTCAAGACAAACAGTATGGAGTCGTGAAAAACTGTAAAGGAATATATTACAACTATGTTCCTTAACAAAAGGTATCCTTGAAGATACCTTCCCAGTGACAATATTTATAAACTGAAGCTGTTTTTACTGAGTGTAGTAACATATGACACACAAACAGCTGGGCTTCATTTTGTACTGCTATGAATGATTGTAAGGGTCAAATTAGGAAAATGCATGACTGCATTAAAAACTAGTAAAGATAACATTTTATAATTATTATATTTTAATGCACTAACTCTGATAGCATTTGTTGCCAAAATCCAAAGATGTTTGAAGGCAAGAGTTCTGTCTTTCAAATATATGATGAATTGTGCTTATTATGGTCAAAGTCATGAGCTAACACGAATAAACAGGACAGGGTGTTATACTCTTGTCTACTTTTCTATTTCCACACATTCTCAAGTCATAATGTAAACTGAGAAATCTTATCATATTAAGTAACCTAGTTTGCACTGTGATGGTCTGATTTTTAGATTTCAAGAACCAAAAGAACTTGAGGATGATCGTACAGAGACCATGCTGAAGATTTATGAAGACAGTACAATGACCAGTGAATCACAGCACGGGTAATTTCATGATTTGTTTAAAATCACAGTGATCATTCACATATAATTCTGTTGTTTAACCCCTTAAATTCTGTTCAGTTTAACTCTATCCCTTTCATTAGTATCTAATGTACTTAATGCATTGTGGCTACTGGATAGGTCCTTAAATGAATAATTGAAAAATATGCCTGGAATGGTGGTTAACTGGTTTACTGGTTAACTGGTCAAACTAATTTAAATACAGGTACAGGTATATTAATTAATTTCACTTTCATTTCTTCCCTTTGCAGTAATGATGAGAGCATCTACATCTGGGATTCAAACCGAAATAAGAACGCTTTAATCTTACAGCCTGATGAGCTGGCCCCAAAAAACACTGACTATTGCTGGCAAAGCAAGAGGAATATTTCAGAAGTGCCCTGTCGCAAAGAACTGCCAATATAACCCAGCAGATCTGTACAGTGAGGTGAGCCATGCAAAGGAATTTCATATCCAATGAGATAAAAACACCTCAGTGGACACACGGACAGCAATAATATGAAGAGGCTTTTGTGGATCCTGCTATCCTGTGTCGGAATAAATGGATGTTGCTGCATTTATGGACTCTTGTGGAGAGGAAATGGACAACTTCTTGATCCACTGAGCGAAAATGTATGTTTTCACTTGCTCATGTGTAGTAAAAAAGAAAAATCGCAATTTATCACAGTAGCCGAAATATTGCTTCTCTAGTTTGAATTATGTTGCACTGAATGTACATGTTGCTGGTTTATGTAATGAATTAAAAAAGAGAGAAAATAAGGAAGAAAATGGTTTATTCATACAAGCAGAGGTTTATAAAGAGGTTTATAGTTCTTTATTCAGTACCTACAGTGTTAACAGCAAGGCATCTCTGAACGGGTTTTTGCATCAGCCAAGTTGGATAAAAGGAATTTCTTTAGGGCTTAGCTTTGGGCTTCTTTAACCAGAGTCTTCTATGAGTGCACGATGAAAATATCATGTTGTTGCCTAAAAGAGTAAAAAAGCTTTTTATCTGCTGTTAGTCACCGAATTTCCCTCAACTGTGTGCCTCATTCACACATGAATAAAGGATATTATGTCAACACAGTATTGTGAAAAGTAAGTCAGATGAAGGAAGAAGTGTTTAATATATTTTACTCATGTGAAGATCCAGCAAATTGAATGTTTTGCTTTTTTCAGTATAAAATGCCCACTTAGGTCAAATAAAGGCCTCTCCATGTACTGGCCTAGGCCTGTTTTATTCATTTTGAGCTTACCGGAAATTAAAATATTTAGATTTTATATATACATATATATACATATATATACATATATATACATATATATATATGTGTGTGTGTGTGTGTGTATGTATATCTTATACCACATAAAGCCATCAGTTCCCAAAGGAAAAGAAAAAAAGTCAAGTAAAACAGTTAAAAGAAAGAAGCTGTCATATGGAAACATCATGTAGGAACTGATGAATAACCATTTAAAAACATATTTGGCTCCACCTTGAGGAAATCAGCTCAGCAGCAACGTCTTAAGCATGAGTCAGCCCAGGCAACATCAGACGGACCCATAATCTTTTATGGCAAGTTCTAAATGATGTCACATGGCCAACGAGAGAACAGAGCTGTCATATGAGCCATTTATACAGCAAACAGTCTCCTCACATTGTAATGTGCAGTATGCTAGTGATCTCACACTGGAACAAATGAGCTGCCAGTTATCAGCGAGCACCTTAGGGCTCGGTCAGTGACCGATCAGGCCATAAATCATCCATAACTAGAAGACATAACACTCCACTAACTCCACCCACATCTAGGAGGCAGCAGTGTATTCCTCTTTGTCTTCCAAGTGGCTCCTGCACATTAGTTTGTGTCAGACGAGTGTTCCGCTGGGGGGTTAGAATGAGGTCAGGGCTCGTCTCTCCCTTTATCTTCTCCTTCCTTATTCACTATATACACTGTATGACCAAAAATATTCAGACACCCCTTTTAATTGGTAACTTTCAGGGGCACCCATTGCTTATACATGGGTTAAATTGGACACACATCTAATAATCTCCATAGCAAAGCAATCGCTAACAGAATGGGAAGCTCCGGAGCAGCCACACGTGACCCTAAGGTCACCATACTCAATGTCAAGCATTGACTAGGGGGGTATAAAGCCCCCAGCATTGTGCTGTGGAGCAGTAGGATTGTGGTGGACCATCCATTACAGCATTTTTGCTGTGCATGATCTCAAGTGGTGAAAAGATCCAATCTGCTTCAATGGAAGGGATAAGACTCTCACTGCTTTCAACAAAGGCCTCAACATGGTCAATATCACAAATTTGCCTAATAGTGAGCATTGGCTTGTGAAACAAGGCTTTCAATTAGGGGCTTAAAAAGGCACAAAAAGGAGCGTTTCTCAAAACTAAAGGCATTTTTTAACAGTGGCACCTGGCAGCTGAACAGCCTACTGTAATTGTGGAGTAACCTTGCAGAAGAAAGGGAGCCTCGTGCTGTCACACTGCTGTATAAACAAGGGAACACTGTGTGCGTGTGTGTGTGTGAGACAAGGCTGCTCAGTCACATGGGTACTGGAGAAGCACTGGGGTCATCTCCGCCATCAAGATCAGGCCTTTCTATTCATGGAAGTCAAGGGGATCAGGCTCATTAAAAATACATTTGGTGACCGAAAGTAGGCTGGGGGTGGACGAGCTACACCCCAGGCCTCCCTGTCTTCATGGTCATTCATCATCCACCTCATCCTTACAGGTCTGCTGGGCCCCAACATGTTCACTCATTTTACCAGCCAAACCCAAGGACGCCTGAAGCCCTGCTGCTCAGTGGTAACTGACAGATGTGTAATTCAGAATGAATTTGCAATGTGTTGTGTGTTTACAGGCTGACAGTAATAACTGTGGAGTGAAACTGTAATTTAACAACTGTGGAGGCCCTCTGTAATTGCCTGAATCCAAAGGTCCCCCAGTAATAGTAATCCTGTTCCAATCAACCAGTATGCTAATGGAATTGCTAAACCAGACATTTGATGTTGTGTTCTTATTGTTCAAAGTGTGATGTGGCATACACTGTAAAGAACAAAATCTAATGCAAATACACAACTAACAGGAATTTTAAACATCCTTTACCTAAACATGCATAAAAACAACCTTTGTAGAACATCTAGGAGCAATAACAGCTCAGCCATGAAGCCATTGACCACAGAAGTTAATGTAAGAGGAAAGTGAGTGCTGAAATACTTGATGTGCAAAACTTCTCTCATGTCATGTGCGCTCCTCCCCTGATTGTGGACAGCTGCACCTCAACTGGGGAGCACTGGCTCTCTCTCTGGCATGACAGAGGCACACTGGCCTTGGAGCAACATGCACAGAGGGGGGGAATACTGTACACTTAAAAATGAGAGAGTGCTAGTTTGACATCTTGCACTGCTAAGCACACTCTCTAATCAGCATCTAATTGGTTAGACGGGACTCCAAGCTCTACTTTAGGCTTCCTATCAAATCTGATTAGACTGCCTCATTGGAAATGCGTCTGTCATGAGCTGTAAATTAAATTAAAGTTAAATTTCATTCACATTTAGGTCGCGCCTTTTTCCTTTGAGCCACTAAACGCTTGTGCATGGGTTGAAAATATGGGATCTAATAAAGTTACTAAGAGACCCAATAGAGATGGATGCTGATCTAAACAGATACTAAACCACATATTTACTGCTTTGGAAATGATCACAGAATGAAATCAGCACCCTTGTGACGCAGTTTCATCTGAATGTTGCAAGCCTCACAAAGCTCTAATTTCTGTCACAGCTGTAATTCAGAAACGGTTTACATCCAAGGCCAGCGCACAAAGACTCACAAACCTTTTAAAGGACGGCACCTGGACCTCCTGAGGAATGTGATGCCTTTCATCTCCTCTGCTACGTTCTGGCCTTTCTGTTGTCGACGGTTAAACTTTCCAGTGGATCCAAAACGGAATGGGCAGCCACCTTGCAGGAGGCATTAGGTCAAATAATCGCTCTGCATGTAGTGAATTTCTATTTGCATTTTAATTATACGGTTTTAATGAGGCAAGCCTTATTTCGGTTTGCAAGGCACAGTCAGCTCAAAGGACTATGAAAATGAATCAAACCTGGATGCAAATGCTTGTTTGGATGCAACTAAATGTGGTAGAAATGGTAAGATAGAAACATGGAGTGAATACTAAGATCTTTTTAATACTTATAATTCAGCGCTGGTTAATGTTTAAAGGCATAGTTCACAGAAAAAACACATTAACGCAATGTCCCCCTGACCTAAAACACAGATGAAGGGGCAAAACATCTTTGCTTTTTCGGCGCTACTAGGCTAACACATGTCAACCCGAGGGATTTTATATATAATTAGACTTCCATTACTTGTGAGCTACATAGTCCTTGTACTGCACTGCTACAACTAAACAAGGAATCTTCATACATCAAAGATTTCTTGGCTGTTTGACAAATTAAGCACAATCATCTTACTAATTCAGCAGGAGCCATCTATGAACTACTCGTAATGAGATCATACTCATTTATTTTATAAAGCCTTTAGCAACCACACCCAATGCTATGCATCAACTAGAAAGGTCTAAGTCACCCCCCCACCGCCTTGGAATGATAGAGCTCTATCCAAAACCTCTGGGATGAGTTGGAGTGCACAACTAATCATCCAACATCAATACCTGACCTCACAAATGCAGTGCATCCAACATCTAGTGTAAAGTTTCCCCAGAGGAGTTGAGATTGTTCCAGCAGGAAAGGGAGGTTAATAAAACTATTTTCCAGTTCTGGAAAGCTTTAGTGTTTTCACTGCAGTCATGTAAAATTCCGCTCATTATCTATCCATCGGCAGCTGCATGAGGGTTATTAGTAAAGAGAAAACAACTGGGGCCTTCAGGACTGGGCTAGTGTTAAATCAGGTTGAATATTGAAGAATACATCAATTTTGCCCATATCAACCAATTTCATTTCATATTACCAGAGCATGTAAAATCAGCAAGTGTTAAGAGATTCCTTTAAAAGCTCATCTGGGTAATATTTACAGCATTAATTACAGTCAGGGGTTGAAAAAAGTACAGAGAAATTATACTTAAGAGAAACTATAGATATTGTGTCAGTTTCAGAACAGTCCATTCAAACACCTAATGTTGCTAATAATGAATATAAGCCAAAAGTCACAAATTACCATTATGCAAATGAAATCCTGCTGACTAATGCAAAAGTCCCGTTATTCCTATGATTACAGAAAATATATCTATTGGTTGAAACCCAGCATTTGGGTTTTTATGCTTTTTGGGTTAAGTAGAGAGGTTGGAGACTTGTGAGGAAAGTTAAAGTTAAGCTTCTAGTAGTGAAAGTAGTGGTGGTATGGGTAGTGGTGTAGCAACAAAGTACAATTATGCAACAGTTTATCACCCCTACTAATAGCAGTGGTACTTGTAGTAGTATGGTAACAAAATATAATTACTGAAGTATTTCCTAGTTACCGCTGACCAGGTGCTTCCCTCCAAAAGCAGCTCTAATATAGATATTTGGAAGTTGACAGGGTCGGACTTTTGATACGGTATTTCTTTCATGATGGAGCACCAGTAGATCACCAAAGTGTTTTGCACCAGTGAATCAGATGACATAAGGGACCTGTTTGACCTTCACTCGGGAGACGTTGATCAGCCCTGAAAGCTCGGGTCGGCCACGCCAAAATGGATCGATGCTTCATCCTCCTCCTCCTGGACATCAGAGCATCCTGCATGTAAAGGACTCAGCAGGAAGAAATCATTAACAGATCGGCTAGCGGTTAATTAAAACCTCTCCCAAGCACTCACTCGTGGAGCCAGAGAGTGAGAGATGGAGAATGGCAATTACAATTTCCCCGAGATGCTAGCCACCAAAGATGGATGTCTGTGATGAACAAACCGCTTCAGAAATTCAGGTGGACACTGGCCCTTTTAGTGAGACATGATATGCAGAAACCTCATTATAACCATTAGTAAACATAAACCACACAAATAGCTGGTACACCATTAAGACAGCCATTAATTCTGACATTTTCCCGACAAATGAGTCACTTATTACAGAGCGAGGAGCATAAATGTTTAAATAAACACAGCACAGACCTGAACTGCTGATTACATTTACATTTATTATTCAGATTTTATATAAGACTTGAATTTGCTCATCACAGAACTTTAACACTCTTAAAAGTAAAGGTTACAAAAAGAGTTTTTCAGAGCAAAGCCATAAAAGAACAACTTTTACTTTCTATAGAACCTTTCAGTGGGTGGTTCCCACACAAGGAAGAGGTTCTACATCAGTCTAGAACTGAATGTCCAAGCAAAGAACCATTGAGGAACCTTAATTTTTTTTTTTTAGAGTGCATAAGAAAACCAATCACTCTAAATCATGAAACATGATCTCAAAAATAGAAAGTAAAATAGAATGGATACAAAAATTACAATAAAATAATAACAACCTTGGGCAGGGCTGTTTCGTGACTCTGGTCCTGGAGGTCCGGGGCACAGTTTGGTGATTTCCCTGTTAAAACACCTGTCAAACCTGATTAACTAGTGAGTTGAATCAAGTTTGTTCAAAACCACCAAACTGCTGGATTCTGACCATCTATGACCAGACTTTAAGCCATATAAGCATTTGCTTGGGGCCCACTTGCCACAAGGGGGCCCTGTGACCATGTAGTATTGACTCATCTATTATTGTATTCGCATACACGATTAAATCATGATTCAGCAAGCAACTAAAACATGGATAAAAAAACAAGATGAAAAAAGTATTTAAAGCACAAATCAACAGAAACATAATCCTGATCTCCAGTGATGTGTCCAGATGCTTGTGTTTTTTCATCTTCCCTGACCCCGACAACCATGTAACGTATAAAATATAAACAGTGGCAATTAACATTCAGCATGGGCGAGAGACTCGGCGCAGAAAATCAAGCGCTAATGAGGCAAAGGGAGCATTGTATAAATTAGGCCCTTCCAAATAAAGAGAAAAAGAATAATAGCGGAAGCGTGGAGTCTTCAGCCTGCTAATCACCTGTCTAAACATCGTCTTCCTCTGCTCCTCATTTGGAGCAGTATAATCAGCCTCACGTCTGTCATCGCCGCTGGTAATGTTATCCACAAGAAATATGTAGCATAAATACAAATTGGTGTAACAGCAGGCAAATCGCTCTCTGCTTAGCATGCTGTACAGTTCCTATGGAAACCATTAACGTCTCTAATGGGAGATGATTACACAAACACGAGGGTCTCAATCTGAAACGGAGCGCGTGCGAAGGACACAAAAACAAGCCTCGCTGCAACTCAAGTGACACGGAGAAGCAAGAACTGAAAAGCGAAGGAAAGGATCTGTAGTGCACATTTCTAAGTACCTTTTACCATAAAAACACACACAGTGACAAGCTCTGAGCTCTGACCAACTGATAGGCTAAAAGGTGAAAGGTGCTGTACTGGAGTAATGCTGAGTGATACTGGGGAAATGATCCATTGCAATTTCTTTATATCCTAGGTTTACAGTAGTGATGCAACAAAATGAAATTCTTGGTCAAATGATTGAGTATGTAGGTTACAGTAAACACCACCAGTGTACCATAAAACATTCTCGAGAACAGCTGTTCCTCCAATTAATTCCATTATTAAGTTATTCTTTGCACTCTGGGACCGGCGATTTTTTTTATTTTCATTATTTTAAAGACGGTGGCGCTGCCATCCTGGCAGGGACCCTCCTTTTGGCTTCTTTTCTGTATTCTGTGTATCAAATGGAAGGTTGTGTTTTTAAGTGGTATAGAACAAGTAATGGAGAAGTTGTTGGGAGTTGTACTGCCCATGACACTGAGCATTATGTAGAATTATGGAGGAATTTGCTTATATAACCACAGTGAAATAGTTCCACATGGCTGACGTTTTCACTGTTTTACTCATTTACTGCTGCTTAAACAGTTTAAACATGTCTGCAGTGGGGGAAAGCAAGTGGAACATGGCATTTTTAATCACCATCCATCATTTTCATTACAATTAAAAATATCTGCAATGTTTTGGTGAATACATCACCAGCAGTTATGCTGTTGCTGCTTGTGTTGTTAATGTGTAATTACACAGTTATTAGAGAAACTTAATATAAGGTGGCACTGTCAAATCCCCCCCTAAATAAACTCTTTCCAAAGGGAGATAAATGTCATTTAAGCAATGGAAAGACGTTTAGAGACAATTATTCAACATTTTGGTCGCACAAGTAGCACATTATGAAACATCCAGTGACTGGCTAGAGACTCATTTGCAAATCACACTCTTCTGTGATATCAGTATTACAATTAAGAAACAATATATTGTGCAGCCCTTAAGTGGAGTAACAGCTTTACAGTCCAACTTCCAACATTACAACATCAAACTCAGCCTGCAGTCAAGAAACAACACACTGACGAAATAATCATCTGAAAGTGAAAGCACTGGGACAGAGATAAGTGATCAAAACAGCCCCTTGGTATACACATACGACACATGTATGACAGCCTGGTTGAATCCACAGTGTAATACAGAGGGCCTGGCTCGGTCTGGACGAAACTGAGTTGCTACACTCAGATCTGGCATCTGTACAACATGATATGGCAAAAACATGACACTTTAAGGCATTTTTATGATACATGACACAATATTTAGGTTTTTTCTGAGAAAATGCAGCAACAAAACAGAAAAAGGCTACAAAACTATGACTTTTTAGCTTCACATTTCCAAAAAGAAACTATTCACAAAAGAACAGGGGGAAAAATAACTCAACTGATTAAATATTACAATTAGGTAATGTGCTGACATCCAATCGGCTACACACTGGCTGTTGTCAGAAATCATAGGGCATTTTGCTTCCATATATTTTCCATATTGGATCCATGTATCTCCTAATGCAGTGTTAGGGAGGGGCGTCTGAGCTAACCAAACATTTCCCCCAGTGACAGGTGGGGTGGTGGGTAGGGGGTGAAATATGAAATTATTTGTTCATTTCTTTTTCCCTTCCTGCTGGTGCGTTTTCTGTAATCATGAATCGGAAGACAGAGGTGTGTAAAAGTCATTTTGATGCAAAAAAAATTGTATTTTAAAGGTTCTCAACCACCAGGCCGCGTCTTGTTCGATACCAGGCCACAATAATGTGGCAGTGAGGGGAAAGGGGATTTTTGTAGCCTAAATTAAATCCACTGTTTTATTATTATCATTCATATCGTTAATATTGTTCTAATATTCATTCTCCCCATAACATATTCTGGAATTATAAGCATATCAGTGTATATCATGTCTCTGTAGGACCTTGTGAGCTTGTGTGTGTTGCTTTTGACAAATACAAAGCAAGAGAATGAATATTACTAGAACAATGTAAATGATATCCATTCTTCCCATAACATATTAAGGAATTTTACGCATATCGTCACGTCTCTGTAAGGATTTATGAGTTTCTGTATGTTACTTTTGACAAATACAGGGTAAAGAGGTGCACAGTAGATCTGTCCAAAGGAGCCACATGTTCAGGGGGGGACACCAAAGTCTACCAAACTGGGACATGCAGGCAGTACAATGTGATGAGCCCTCCTCTGTTAATCGATATAGCGCTTTATAGCTGCTGTGCACGGCATGATGAGTAGTTGGTGGGCCTTCATAGGCTAATCATATGCATTGTGCACCCCCTCTGCTCGTCTATGAGTCCTTGAAACCGCTGTGGTTGGAAACTCGTTTTAAATATACGATTCATTAACATGACCAGAGATATGAATTAACAAAAGTCACTTAGCTACCTCAGAAACCCTCCTTCATTCTGTGCTTCACCGAGAATTAAGTCACGGTATGGAAGGAATTTGCACAACAGCATCCGACAACATCCAGCGTGTGTAAATTTTGATTTAAGGTCGACCTTTTATCATGTTGTGACTGAGGAACAGACTTAAAGAAAAACAGGAAGAGAGAAACACTTTGAGGAAGTGAGTGGCGAGCTTAACAATACAGAATTACCACACGACGGAGTCTTTCACCCAGAACAGTCATTTCGCCAACAGCCTGATGAAACAGTAGTGTATACAGCATGAGGAACTCAACTGAAAAACACCATCCAGCATTTTCTTTCTAACACACTCAACGAAAAGGTTCCTAATGAGCAGAGAAATTCTAACCCAGCCTAACTTTATCTTTTAAATAGAAGTGGGTCTTCAACAGTTACCCAAGGAAATAATGCATAGAATTTACCTGACTCAAAAGAATAAGATTCTATATACAATCATATGCAAAAGTTTGTGCGCCCCTGGTCAACAGACATGTTTTGTTAGTTTTCTAAGATAATCTAAGTACCCACACTCTACAAAGAACACAGTTCTGCATGTTTTAATGCATAAATGGTGTTTCTTTGCTGAATGTATCAATTTGAAAAAGTACAAAAGTTATGGCACATACTATATTTTATTTTTACCATTTTTTTCTACTTTTATGTTAAACTCAGCAAACAAACTGAAATCATGCACTGAAGGTGACAGGTTTGTTTTCTGTAGAGAGTGTGTTGTCTCCACTGCTACACTTAATTAAAATTGATGCAATGCTGTTCCAATTTTTGTGTCCAACTTTACATTATATCAGCTCAATTTTGCCTTTCAGTTTACCTACTTTCAGTCATGAATTAGT
>JBBPCZ010000142.1:13018500-13038045 GCA_037974445.1 Brycinus macrolepidotus | reverse complement strand
CACACACACACACACACACACACACACACACACACACACACACACACACACACACATATATATAAATACACAGGGAAACACTTTCTTTTGATGGTCTCCTATATACAAGAGTTGCCCCTTTATTAGGTATTCCTACCTTGTACTAACCTCATTTGCCACTTTATCAGAAATACCTACCATAAAGGTGCACTTTATAGGTTCAATTACTGGCTGTGGCAGTATAATTTTATAAGCCCCCCCTCTACTTTGTCTATTAATGAAAAGGGAGCACTGATACATTTTCTTGCTTTAAGTGATACAAGCAGTCATTTAGGGCCCCTAGGCTCGCCCAGAGTAAGTATCTTTTAAAACTGATTGTTTGCAGAAAAAGAGTGTAGAGATTCTGTTATTTTTAAGTATTCATTCCTTTGCAAAAGAATACGACTGAAGATTTGATTGCAGTTAGGGGTGCCCTCCAAGTAGAATATTGCTTAGAATCATCCTTGGGGACCAAAATGCACTCACTGCTGTCCAGGTCTTTAAGTGGGCCATTTTCAGCACAGTACCGCAGTAGGGGCATGGAGGTGTATGTGGCACTGCATCCACCCCCTAAACCATATCTGGTCCAGTGCAATGCAAATTTCCCACTTGTGGGACTAATAAAGGTTTGTCTTATCTTATCTTATCTTATCTTTTAAACCTACAACATTGCTCCAGTGAATGTAGGTGCTGTCATGTCGCCCGTCTCTCGGTGATGGTGCAAGGAGGCACACATGCAGACGTCATACAGTTTCTTAACTTTATTTACTCAAAGCAAAGTGGCGCGAGGGCCGTAACTGAACTCAAAACAAAGGAGACAGGAGCAAACACAACGTACTCAAACTATGGTGGATGACGGTGGACCGACACGGAGGTCCAACTCAGACACAGCTAAATACTACAACCTCTTAACTCAAAACCCAATCAACACACAGAATCACTCACTGATTACACCGGTCAGCTGGAACACATAATACACTCTAACTCAAGCCCGGTGTTCAGGCTGTCAGAATAAGGGTTTGTCCATACAATACCAAAAGCGGCCTCTAGCGGCCGCTGCCCGGGGATGTGACAGGTGCCAGGTGTGTGTGCCAATCAGGTGCTTATAGTGAGGTTCAGATGTTCAACAAGGTATTAGCTAAACTCTCTGAGCGCTAATGTTTTTCACCGTAGTGTGTGAAAAGTGTTTCTTTTCTAAGGTGTCAGAGATGCCACAGTTTACAATTCACAGCCTGCTCCCAAAACATCACAACAAGCCTGTTCTAGTGTGCAGCATTTATTTCCTTGGTGTGTTCTACAACACGCTCTCACGCTGATCCTAAAATGAGCGAGAGTCGCTACCTTAAGGGTTTCATCACCTCCCCAAGCCAATCTGAAATGCTATTGATGTTTACGTTCCACCAGAGAGGCTGTTTATGTCTGTTTTCTATATTTCCCACGCTCACATCTGTTCCCTGGAGTCTAGTCTGTGCAAGAGTGAGAGAGAGAAAGAGAGAGACTGTAAGATCCCCTGTGCTGTTTATTATGTCCATGCGTATGAGTGTGTGACTTATAGAGGGCATTAGTGCCTTTGCCAGCGGGATGAATCTGCTGTAGAGAACAGAGGACAGAAGGAGGAGAGGACGCTCATGCCCAAGGAGAAAACACACCAGCTTTAATGCCAGAGAGACAGAGAGGAGTGTAAGAGCATAATAGCTTAGAAGTGTATGAAGTGAGCTACTTGTTACATCTTCAAACAAGGCCAGGAAGAAGGGCCACAGTCCCTAATCCAGAACCATCACACAAGGGTGTAGTGTTTTGAACCCCCTGCCCCACCTCCATCTCCATCAACCCCCCACAACAACAAAACTTTTACGCAATGGTACACACAGTCAAGGATATTAGGTAGATAACTTCAGCTAAGTCACTCGATTTGACTATTTATTTGCTAATGCAGCTAAATAACTGTAATCTTATTAATAAGTTTGACAGAATGAATTGTTCTATCACCAGATCACTTACATTTCTTTTCATCTGTTTTGTGCTTCAAAGTCAATTTTTCAAACAAATTTCTTGTTGCCTTTATCTTCACTGTAATAGCATTCAGCAGGTAATGAGTGTGTTTTTCCTTGTTGTAAACGGACACAGTGTAGCCAAGGAAGTTGGTTTATAGTCACCATGGAAAAGAATATAGACCAAGCATGGACACGGGTACAGTGTAACAACGGAAATGAACGTGGTGCATTCAAGGAAATGGGAACAGGTTTATTATTGAAATAGGTATAGCTTTACCATGCAAATAGGTGTAATGCAACCATGAAAATGCATGTAGTGTAACCATAGAAACCGGTGGAAATGAGCATGGGTGTATCTTAACCATGGAAATTGGTGTAGCTTATTGTCGAAATGAGTGTAGCGTAACCATGGCAACGGGTGTAGCCTACTCATCCTTATATCAGTGGTGTATATCTGCCTGAGATTTTTATTAGTCATTAAGTGTTTTAATTCTGTTACCATCACCTGGATTATGACATCTGGTCATTAGAACATTATTATCTAACTATTGCATTTTTTATCTTGCTATTATGTACAATAGCCTAACATTTGCAATACTGCACAATGTTCTTATTAGGTGCTAAAACATTATCATTATGAGCAATATCTTATGTGCAATAGTCTTACCGTATCATGTGCAGTTTTCTTAATGGGTGTTACACCATTTCACTACGTGCAATATCTTATTATTACTATAATGTGCAACAGTCTTACCATGTGAATATCACTACTTATGTCAGTATTACTCATATACTACTGATCTCTACTATGTGCAATAACATACTCTTAACCACCATTTGTGTTGTTAGTAATTCACTAAACAGTAAGTTATTATATACAGTATTAATACTTTATAGCATTTGTGCATATAGCATAGTGTATTTCTGGATTTATTTAGACTTTATATTTTATATTGTTCTTGTCTCTGTGTCTCTGTGTCCCTGTGCAGTTACAGCATGAGCAATTTGCTCCGGGATCAATAAAGTTTTCTGACTCTGATTCTGATAAGAGTAGACCTATTTAGTGATTTCCCTTTGGTTTGGAAAGGGGTGAGTAAGGTGAGTGAGGCAACACAGGATTTTGAAATCCACACCTTGGGTGGTTCCACACTTCCTGCTTTGGTTCTATCTACTCTCTGGACTTGCTGGAGCTCTCGAGACAATTCTGTGTGTGCTATCCACCCTCCTTATCTAGATGCCCCCCAAACCACATCATCGTTCTTTTAAGCCCCTGCAACTTTATGATTTTAAGATATACATTAGTTCCAGTGCCTAATCTCTGCATAAAATTCGAACCTGTTCCATCTATCATGTTCTCATATGCATTTATCATTCTGTCTAAATTGAATACAGCCAGTGGTCTACCAGAGCTTTCTTGACAGTTTTTCTGATAGATTTCTTACACTGATCTTTTTCTCAGGAAATCTTAAGAGATTTTTACTATGTTTGAGGAAAAAGTGTAAATGCACTGTTCTTGTACTGTTGTTTTTCTGCAATTATTAGAAAATTGTGTGGATGCATGTATGGGAGTGTGTGACTCAGAGACACTCAGTGAACTCAATGTGACGTTCAAATAAAGGCAATTAGGGGGCAATTATTGTACTGCGTGTGCAGATTTGAGCTCGAACTACACAGCGACATGAATGACATTCACACAATTACGCCACAGTAGGCAACACCACCGTCTAAAAGAAAAAGGCATTTTCAAACAGAATTACTCCACAGCTATCAGAGGTTTTCCATTTGCTGGAAATGAATACATACTCATGTTTATGAAAAAAATAAGATGTGAGTTTACAGTACAATTACTAATTTATGTTCGTATAAACTCCCATCAAGACGCCGTGTCCCTAACAAATGTTCACATAATGGAACGAATAAATACGCTCTTACTGTGGCAGAAATATCCATTACCATGTCCTCCAACTCTCCAGCTCAGCTCAGCTCAGCTCAGCGTAGAGGCATTCGTCAAAACCACTGACGGCCCAGCCCGGTTAGATTAATTACAAAGGATCTGTGGTCTGTGGCCTCTTAATCTAAGCCTCAGCACTGATCGAAGCTTAATTAAGAGAGCCTGAGGTGAATCGAGTCATTGAGCTCAAATCTATATGAGCAGATCAGTTCGAGCTGGGATTCGTCTTTGACCGTTTTAACTCTCAGGTGTGCCTCTATTCAGAATACAAAATAGGCTGACTGCTTGGCCACGGTCCTTACAACTCTTTATAACTACTGCAGCTACACATTCAATCACACCTCACCCCTACAGTATGTACTAAGGTGCGTGTGTGTGTGTGTGTATGTGTATGTGTGTGTATGTGTGTGTGTGTGTGTGTGTGTGTGTGTCTGTGTCTGTGTGTGTGTGTGTATTTTCAAATAAACATAGGGCTCCCAAGTGGCACATCTATCTACAATTTGACCCTCCCGAGAGGAGATCTTGAGTTTAAACCCCCCTCACCACTCAGCATGATATTAGCCAAAGAGGCATCTGTTAACTGATGTAACAGAATTGGCAGTTTGTGTCCTCCTCCAAGCGTGTGGAGCTGCATAATGCCATTGCCTTAGTGGTGCTCCAGATGACCCGAATTAGGCATGTGCTAGCTTTCGCTCCCATAGCTTGGAATTTGGGAGAAAACTGGGTAATAAAAATAAATAAATAAAATGCTAATTATATATACATGTATCACATGCCATGCTAATCATATATGACGATTTTGTATTTTGTGTTTGCAGATGACACCAACATTAAAAGGGCCACATTCTACATTTGTATTTAATTTTTTTCCTGTGCTTATTAACATCTGTACAGTTTTATGTGCCCAAAACAGTAATAATACATTTTTTACATTTACATTTTGCAAGCTCTCTTCATCCCTTCAAATTTGAGGTCTGTTTTTGTTGCTGTGCCTTTAAGAGGAATATATGTTAAAGACCTGCCCTTTATTGTCTCATTAAGAAAAAAATCCAAGCTGAAATGCACAATAGACTCTTAAATTGGGACTGAAATTTTCAATGATCCCAGTAAAACACAATCTTCCGAAAACACAGCGATAGACTGTTTGCAGTGATAACACTCCGTGTAACTTCAGCCTGAATGGACAGGGCTGAACCACGGTTGGTTGAATAGGTGGTCGCATGTATGTGTTCATGGTTGTGTCATCACAAACATGAATTAAAAATGGGCTATTGTGGCAGCTCAGTTTCTATGTGTGGATTTTCAGTGATATGGGTCTTGTATGAATGCTTGTATACCTGGAATAGGGACAAGGAGTGTACGTTTGAGAAGGAGCCAGTGAAGGAGAGAGCGAAGAACAGATGGTTGAGGTGGAAGAGGAGGAGGACGAGTGGGCAACACCTCGCTCTCCGTGGCGGTGCCGTTAAAGCGCTTCCCTCCTGACCCCTGCATAGCAAGGAGTGGGGAAGCTGGGTAATTTGGCTAGTGTGATGAAGAGCGGGACATGGTCCCAATCCAGGCAGTGTACAGTAATAAATAAACAGAGGTAGAGCCCTACAGCCAGATAAATCTGTCCAGTTAGCCCCCTCTGCACAAAGATCTATGTGTTGGAACGTTCTTTAATTCTTAGAAGTCACAGCTATTGCTGACAATAACAAAAACACGCTGTAATTTTTTATTCAGTATTTCCTCACCAGCAGCTCACTGAAATAAGTCAAGAATTTTCATGGCAAGTACGGATTCTGAACTGTCAGTCCATATTAGGTTTGTGCATGTAGGCAAAAGAGGAGATATTATGATTATTATGATTCGAAATAGATGAAAAGCCATTGTTGTGCATGCTTTACATTTTTGCAGAGAAAAGTCAATTAAGAATGTAAATGAACGCAGTTCATTATATAACTATATGATTCACTGTGAAATTACGTAAATGGATTTAAATTAACATGTAATATTTATCGAATGCACAGTAAAAGGACAGTAAAAATGACAGATCCTGTTGTTTATGCATAATTGTGAGTTATGACCAGGAACATGAACTTAACAGAGTACAAAAGGCCAATTTTGATTGCAGGTTGACTTTAAGTGTCCCATTTCTGTTTGAGAAACATTTCAGCAAAATTACTGGACCATTTAATCAAAACGTCCTTTCAACCTAATGCTTTTGATGTAAAATTTAAAGTGTGTCCATCAAAAGCAAAAGCAGCGAATTACACCCATGAGGGGATACATGGAGCATTTTCATCAATACTGAGCATTTTACAATATTCAGTGGCTGGTTTTAGCTTTGAAATGTCTCATTTAACGAAACTGCCACTTTTATGATATTTCATAATTTGCAGAAGAAGAACTGTAAGGAAAATGTCACTGTGTGAATGTATGTTCCAGCCAAAAGGAAGTGGAGTCTGAGCAATGCAAATCATTCAGCATTACATAAAACACATAAAAATGATAGTAATTATACTGGAAATAAACAAACATCTGCTCTTCTGCTGAAATGTACTTTCATAAGGCTTTTTATTCACATTCATTGAGTGTAAATGTTGTACTGTGTATATCATGGCCAAAACTGCAGTCATCTAGTGTCAGTGTATTGTCATATCATGAAAATTAGTGTTAAGTGTTAAGTAAGTATGCTGCCTCTCCAGGAAACAAGATTTTCTGCAATTTTCCTGCAAATTTTAGTGCATATTTTCTGTTTAGATTTGCATACTTGAAAAAAAAACATAACTTTTGTACAGGCTACTTTTTATGTCTTACTAATTTGTTATCCAACATGTTAAACTCAGTGAACATGTGTACTTATTTTTGTACATCAACAAAACATACAACTTGACCAAGTACGTCTAAACTTTTGCAAAGTTTTTAATCATCTCTGTCTGTTTTGTTTTATTGTATTTAAAATGTCAGCTACCCTTCATATTTCAAGATGCATGAACCACAGAAATGGTACAAATTAAAAAAAAAAAGGTGCAGTTTCAGAGATGAAAATTTACAACTATTACAAGTGACTTTTTTTATTTATTTGAAAAAGCAAATACCCTCTGTTCTTCAGATTGTCATTCCTTAGAAAGAAAGCATACATTTGTTTCTATGTTTGCCTGCATTTGACAATTCATGCCATTCATGGTCATGAAGAACTTCTGCCACTTCTGCCTCCAAGTACAAAGAGGTAGCTGGCCTTATTTAATTCTTAGTATTAAAAAATAGGTGTCCAGTTTAGGACAGATGAGTTTATAGAGATGTAATGCAATTGTACCTTTCTGTTTCGTAAAACAGTGTGAGATATTGATGGGAATGATGACAGTGAAGATGGCAATCTCCCTTAACAGTGGCAGTGCTTTGTGATGTTATTCTACAAACTGTTTATAGAGGAAACCAAAACTCTTAAGAAGTACTACTGAAACCAGGCAAATTGCCCATTTTCTGAACTCCCTGTTCTGCAACACATTCCCCCATCTCCTCTAACTCTCTATTCTGCAAATAATGCCACTATTCAGAGCCACACATCATGCGGAAACACAGGCCTCAGCGTAGCATCATTGACCAGGGGTAAATCCCTCCAGAAGAACAACATCCTATTGAACTGCACACTTTGAGAAAGCACAATAGAGCTTCATATTCAAGGACACTTCTGGCTGAGCCGTTACCTGGGGTTTGGTGGAGGCCGGGGGCAGAGTTGGGGGATGCTCGCCCATCGCTGTGGCAACCGGGATACGGGAGGCGGGGGAGGGGGCCTCGGCGGCCGTGGCTGCGTTGTGATTGGGTGAGAGCGTGTAGGGCCTGTCGTCCAATGCATCGGTGTCCTTCATCAGAGAGCCTAAATCTGTGCTGGGGTCAGTGAAGAACCCTGAGGGAGGGCGAGAGAGAGAGAGAGAAATAGAGAAGACATATAATTTGTTGCCGTCATATCAAAACTTTGGATTTTATTTTTCCAACTGTACTTTAGATTTAATTAAGAAAGGAACAAAACAAATGGCCTAAAAGTACCTAAATCTAAACATTTAATATGATATACATTAAAGTTACATGAATACAGTATAATAATCAAAACATTATACTTTTTTGAAGATGAAAAGATTTCATTAGACAGCAACTGTTAATTATGCTTGACTCACGGCATCAAATAGAAAAATGCTAATCAAATTCTAAACAATAATAAAGGTATTCATTCATTCAGGACGAGCAGGAAGAAAGAACGTTGATAGCTTTGTGAAGAACACTACACGCATGACTGGACTCAATAAATCAATAAATTAGAACTGTGAAGTGTACATGCAATCAATGGCTCAACTGACCTAGAAATGACTCCTCTATCTCACACTCAGTCTTCCAAACAACCCTCGGGACTTGTTTTCATTAATATTAAATAAATAGCTCAGCAACATATGCCAAACACAAATGGAATATGCTAATGAGTAATTATTCACTTTCATTCACTTTTTACAATAAGGAATGTTCGAATCCGGTTTAATCACACTCAATCTCTATCCAGGGTCTTTAATATTATTTACCTGACAATATGTATATGCTTGTAGGTAATGGAGCCACACAGTGGGCACTTTAAGTTTAAGTTTGTGAAAACCTTAAGCACAAATAAGTTGGTTGCCCTGACAAAATGTTATATATCAATTTTTGTCACTTTGTATTTTTATAACATTTTTTTTTTTACAATAAATTATGATGGCAAAACATCACTTGTTATTAATTGTTATATTAAACATTGTTAGAAATTGTTATATACATTCTTCTGTATATTTACCATTTTGTCCAACAGTGAAGATATGTTAAGACTGCCAAATAACTTTTAACACGTTGAAGTAAATTCACTTATTTTTTTGGGTCATTGACATGCACTCAGACCACAGTGATGTATTCACTGGTAAGAATAATGTGTGAAATGTTTAAAGTACTCAACTTTAAACACGTCATTACTTTTACCACCAAAACCATGTTTTCACAAAAGGCAGCTAGATTTCTGCAGTCTAAATGCAGGCACTGCAGATATTACAAGTGGCTGGTGGTCTATTTTCATTGTCCACTAAATAGATCTACACTGAGATTTGTTAACTGCTGGAAATGTGCCTCACTGTGCATTTACACCACCTCATAAATACACAAATAATTTGCTTTTTTGTCATAAACTCCTCAATCAATACAGAAGGCTACTCCATGCAGGAACCTTTTCCTCGTGTCTTGTCCCTGCGACCATGTCTCCGGTGTTCAGACTGGTGCCCGTGTCTCCTGCCTTTCCGTGCGAACTCTCCTCCTGGAGGGTGGTTGTCCCTCATGTGACCTCTCTCTCGCTCCGCAGGACCCATCTCCAGCCTGACAGGGCTCAAGCCCTCCAGACCGGGCTCGTCGTCCTCAGGACGGGCAGCTGTCTGCAGAGCCCTGTGGGACAGCAAACCCTGCCTCCTCCGGTGGCCTCCGTGTGGCAGCCCTGCCTCAGGGTCCTGCAGGGCATTTTTGCTGGGAGTAGAAGTCTGCCTCAAGCCTCGCTTGGTGTTGATGGGGATGCTTTCACTGCTTTGTGAAGGAGGTATGAGGATGGCTAGCAGGAGGGCAAAGGGTAAACACCAGTTGGATTTCATTTTCATTCACAGCGCCTCCTGCTGAACACAGAAAAACAGAAGCAAGACTGGTCAGTGTGGTGCAAAACAGACTGAACAAACATGGCAAATGGATGAGCTCCAGAGATCCAGAGATATATGTAGACATCTGTCTACGCCCACTTTTCTTCAGCTCCAACTCTTCTGGAAGGGCTTCATACTAGATGTTAGAATATTGCTGTGGAGATTTAATTGCATTCATCCACAAAAGCATTACTGAGGTCAGGTACTGACGTTGAATAATTAGTTCTGTATCACAAAAACCACTCAATATCATCCTATTGGATGGAGCACCATCACCTCAGTTATTCAACTGCTCTACAAGCCACTGCTGGGGGGGCTTTATACTCTTCATCCATGGCTATCCTGTTTCATTCTACTGGCAATGCATTTCTGTGGACATTTCACAAGTGGTGTGTGCACAACTGATCACCCCAGCAATATGCGCACCTTAAAGTAGTTGAAATTACTCCCTAGAAGGACTGTCTGGATACTTTCGGACGTATAAGGCAGTTGAGAAGAAATAATTAAGTTCTTCAGTTTATAAGGAATAGTTACCCCAAATGTGATGGATCAAGATATGTTTAGCATAGTCTTCTTTAGTTTTGCACTGTAGTGCTACGTGTTTTCAGAGTATTTCTGGAGAGTTTTATTTTGGCTTTTATTTGACTTTATTATGCTCGTTTTCGTGTCTCTGTGCGTCTGTGCAGTCATAGCATAAGCTTTTTCCTCAGGGATCCATAAAGTTTTCTGATTCTGATGAATTAGATGGATGATGTAGGTATGAAGCTAATCTGGGTTGCCAGCTCACGAAACTGCCACAGATCTCATGCCACACATGCCTTTTCTCGCACTAACCTTTCGTCTTCACTTCCTCTGATGTTCCTCCAAACAGCAGGAGAAGCAAACACACCTCCAACTCATGCCTCACCCATCAAACTGTGAACAAATCTCACTCTAAGCTGACTGCAAAATTCAAAAGCTTTAACATAGCAGATACTGTTGCCTTTAGATATTATACACACCTTTGTACATTTTTAGAAACATCAGTAAGTCATACAGTTTTGGAAACCACACAGATATATCTATTTGAGATTCCTTAAAAACATGATATAAGTATATCATGATTATAAAAACGCAATTAACACAATGCTAACTGGTGAGCCTTGTCGCTCCAGTGCAAAACTGTAGAAACTTCTGACAGTAAACATGCCTTAGGTGATCAACTACACTTAAGGGAGAAAACTGATGTGATTCTGACTATTTGCCAAAGTATTAAGGTTATGTTAGCGAGGAGCATCACTGTATCCAAAAACATTTCAAATATTATAACAGGGATTTGGTCTGATAGGATTGTTAAGGGCTTTTTGCCAACCCAGACCTTGCCAAGAGATATCTATACACATTTTTAGAACCGCTGCTATGATCCCTGTGGGAGCAAAGCAGGATTCTTTCCTCAGGAGGGAAATCAAAGACGATGAGTAGGGTCTCGCACACATCACACCATGCAAATTAGTGACATGGGTCTGGCTTTGAACATCCAGAATTCGCCACTCTGATCCTCAGAAGCAACTCAGTCGGTGTCCTCCCCCCCTTTGTTCCCCAGAGGACATGAAAGCTATGTTCTTCACGCTGTCCCAAAAACACAAAGTGCCTGGACATATTTACAGAGGCGAGTCCTTTATATCTGAGCCATGGAAAACTGGGAATGGAGCAAAGTTGCAGTTGCTTTTGGGCACTGTGGTATTGTGTGTAGTGTGTCTGTCGCAGTGAGGTAGTGATGAAGAATATATCTGTTCACTTTCTGAAAAACCCAATGGAGTTGAAGGCAGGGAAGCACATTAAATGGGTGTTATTCAGACAGTGACACCATTCTCTCCCCATTATTGCCTTTTAATTGGTATGGCAGAGCTGTCGTTTGCATTAGCCTCAGGTTATTCATAACAGTCATTTTATTAAAGGCAAATTTAACGAGAAAAAGATTCCATTGACTCCGGTGGCACTAAGAGAAATGTGAAGTATGAGCAGTTGATGAAAGCGGTGTGTCACATGGCCCCATCATGGAGGTGAGAAGAGGGGAATATTAATGTTGCCCAGTTCTCAAATGGAAAACTCTAAGGCACAGTTTAACAGCGATAGTTTGGCAAAAAAATCAAATGTACTGATTTTTCCCCTTTTAAATGTGGAGATCGGCCAAGAGATGTTTGGCATCTAAAGTTTGCATCTTTAGTTTTGCAGTCTTAATCTACAAAATGTACACAGGATATTTAAACACTGAGGTAGCAGCAATCTTAAAGCCTGAATTTAAAGATGTAACCAAGTTCTGTTTTAGTTATTAGGCTCCCCGTTAGCTACTGCTTCTACCGCAACTATTCTAGTGATAGAAAAAGAAAAATGATGGTGGTGCACCGTGGTGCAATGGTGAGTGCTGCCACAGGGGTGCAGACGTCAGGGCTGTTGCTTCACAGCAAGAAGGTCCCAGGTTCAATTCCTGGCTGGGATAGCCAGAGGCCTTTCTTTGTCCCACACCTTCCCCAGGGTGTACCTCTCCTGCTCACCCTGTGAGCGAATGGGATATGCTCCAGCATCCCTGGTTAGTATAAGTGGCTTTGAGATTGAAAGAATTCATTTTATAACATGAATAATATGTAATAGTACACACATAAACAAACAAAATTAATAATACAATATCAACTAAATTGCTTAATAAAAACCAAAATATTTAGTACCACACAATATCACAGAGTAATTAGTGTGATTGTGGAGGAAATCACACTATTGTTCTTCTTAAGTTTTATTATTATTCTTTTGATAGCTGGAATTTGGGGCTGCTTCTTGTCCGAGCCCGTAATGAATTTTCCAAAGGTACACCGTTCTTTTTTTCCAAAGGTACACCGTTCTTTAATATCACTAATAATAGTGCGCGCATATTCCGATTTTTGATTGGTTGATCATGTGCCGAGTATTGATCATTAAAAATTCAAGTTTTGTGGTCGAGTCGCCTCTGTAATGTATAATAATCAGCGCCTGAACACAGCTAAGTGCGTTTTCCCACTTGTTTTCAGGTGAGAGGGTTTCGCTCCACCCATAAATGGCTTGTTAAGAGAGAGTGAATAACACCCCCCCTCCGTGGTTAAGTGGTAAAACACGGCATGCTGAATAAAGAGAGTCAGAAGAGGTGCCGGTTTGAGACCCCACGATGAGCAGATTTTTATTTTTTTTAACACAAACTGAGTGTTCGCATTTTCTCGCAGAAATGCAATCTAGTATTTTTTAAGTTCTTTTTACAACAATACATGAGCGTCCTTGGCTGCCAATACCTGTCATTAACATGCTTCCAGAATGAGGCAAAGTAGATAGCCTTTATTCCTAACATGACACAGTTTAACACAAGGTTAGGCTTCACGGCGCCAGCGAAAAACTAAAGAATGAAACTTCAGGAAACAAGTATTTGCTAATAGACATCTGGGGCAAGGAGAAAACTGTGTAAATGAGATTTTTCATCAAACTATTGTAATAACTGGTAGATAGAGTCCAAGTAACATGGGTTCCTCCTCTACAAGGACGTCCATCATCCAAGCAGCCCACGGGTTTGGCCACTCTGTTGTGGGGAGACAGCAGCGTGCGGGAAATCAATAGGAGTGGTGTATTGAGCTGCTGCAGGGCTGTGGGTCGATAAATAGACCAGCAACCTCCTCCCTGCATTTACACAAAGACACACAAACACACACACACAAACATATGCATCTACCCTGTGTCGAGAGGTATATGCGAGACAGGTAACCAGGGGGCTGAGACAGGTTTACTGAGGGCTATTTAAACGCTCGTCAGCACAGGGTAAGTGGGGGAAATTGCATATGAGGAAGAGAGCATGAATGCTGCCAGGGGAAATTTACAGTGCGACTCTATGCGTCTCTTTAGGGAATAAAAGCTGACTGCTTGTGTTTGCCTTCCACCAGCTGTGCACTTTTCACAGCCATATAGAAGGGCTTCAGCGCAACTGCTGAGCTATAGCCTAATTTACACACCCCTCCATCCAAAAAAAAAAAAAAAAAAAACACCTCGCAACTGCTGGTTTCTGACACACCTCCTCAAAATGAATGGCCGCGCAAGCTATGTGATATAGACAGCAAGGATAATTATGAAAACAAACAGCATCTCCCACCATCATTACCTGGCTGAGAGGCTCTCAATTATAACAATGACTGTCTGTAGACAAAACCACTCCATTATTCCCAAAAATGCACCGGGGTGCACTTCAAAGTAGACATGCTGGGACCAGACCTGAAAAGGTGAAGTTCATGCTATAGGCAGATGCACCATTTACTTGCTAGAAAACTAGCAGGCATGTTACGTTTTGACCCTTGCCTTGAAGGAGACATAACATGGAACAAGACACTTTATTTTATATGCAAAAAAAACATACCAGTACCTCTTAAGTGCATGCAGTCCATATATAACAACCATGCTGCAAAAAACAGCCCTTTTCAATTCATTATGGTTGTGACATCATGACCATGAATGTACCTGCCAACGACCACCCATTCAGTCTTTTGAAGTTTAGACACGCCCATTTATGCCAACCTGACAGGAGTGTTGTTACTGTAGAGGTAGGAGGGTTATTTGAGTGGAAAATGTGGGAAAAAAAATGAAATGTAGTGCTTGTTCCGTTTCTGCCTCTTGAGAATCAAACGCATCATCGTAGCCATCCAAAATTGGCCTAAGTGGCTTGTTTTCTTGACGGCGGAAAGCTCTGTGGAAGCTCTTCTGAATTCCCAACCCATTTACAACTCTTACTATTCTGCCTACAGCAGTTTTGAGCTCCGCTCATTCATCCTGAGGTCACAAGAAGTCCTTTGGCCTGGACTGCTTTTTTAAAGAGGCGCACAGGGCAGCCTTCAAAACAGAGGTCATTTACATATGTCAGTCCCCAAAGCACGGAAACAAAAATAGCCTGTTTAATACTAATAAGGAGAGGTTTGAAAACTGTCATATCATAATTAATTATAATTGTTTATGGTACATAAAAGGACACAAATATCATTAGTGGACCACAGGGAAAAAAAAAATTCCTAGGAATTTGTCCTCTATGCTCTGCCCTATTTAAGGTGTCCTACAATACACAGGCTCTTTAATTACAGATAGGAAAAGCAGACTATATCAATGAGCCAGGGTATACCTGCCATCTCAGATTAACGCCATGCCACTGGTAGCCACCGCCTGTGCTTGAGCCCATACAAAGATATGGCTGGAAGAGCTGTCCATGAGAGAGTCCATGGTGGCCTGCTGTCACATGACTGAAACAGGTGGGCCTTTGAAAAGGCTGCTGATGAAACAAAGCATCCCGGAGATCCGGGGGAGGTTGGTGAAACACGCAGGCCTCACCTCCTGCTGCGCCCGACGGGACGTCCCCCACACGCATCACAAGCTTGTAAACAAGAGCCGCTGTGAGTGTATACAACATCTGGCACAGGAGCAAGAGTCTGTCAAAGACAGCACTCAGTTTGGAGGTGTTCTGGTCAGTTGCGAGACGACAGGAGGAGAGGAATGGGCGGATAGGGGAGCAGCCAAAGTTCTCTGTTTATCTGGAATAAGAATGGCTTGATTTGATGGGCAAAAATGCTTTGCTAGCTCGGTCAGTACTTTAATGCCAAGCGACTATTTCTCCCCTTTACTCCACTCCTTTGGTAATGTGATTTCTCAATGCTGCATTTATGTGAATATGTGATCTAACAAAGGTCAAAATGATTTAGATTAGATTCCATCCCAAACATGTCACTCAGAAACTATCAAGTTGCATCCAACAATAAAGGCAGAATGAAGCTTCAATTATATAGTGATAGAAAACATGGTAGTGCACAGAAAGCTAAAGTTCCACTTTAGCTGATCCTTTTTACTATAGTCAACATAGACATACACCGGAGATGTAGCCATGGGTAGGTCAGGCCTCACTAATTAAATGAGGAAAGAAAATTTATTGGGCATATTTTTCCCCAATTTTCCTCTCAATTTATTCACGGCCTACTCATTAACTATGACTCCCCAAATCACATGAAAACATCAACACTGGGGGGGTGAAGGCTAGCACATGCTTCATGTGAAGTGCCACTGCATATATCTGAACCGCTGCTAACACAACGTCATTGTTCATTTGAGGATTAAACTGCGATTTCTGTCACATTAGCTAACAAAAGACTTATTTTCTGCCACCCTCCAATCGCTGAAACCATTGCTATCCACTACTACTCCAAGTCTTCAGTTCTTTATCAGCACTCCGGTGTTTCAGTTTGAACGTCTAGCTGCTGTCAGGAGATGAGGGGCTTGTGAAAGTGAGATCTGTCCCCATTTTACTACAATAGTCTAAAAAGGGCTGTGTCAAAACGTCAAAGCAAATGTCTACTTTAATGCATCAGGTCATTTTAAAGTAGGATGTAAATGGGCTATAATCATTTTTCATACCTACCATGGCAGCACGCTTTAACTTGGACTGATCAGGTTTGGGTTTTTAAAACTGCTGTGTTGTTTTTCCTTGCCTTTGTACATCTCAGCTGTCTGATTCAAACTCAGTTTTGTCGTCTTGCTTGCGCAAAAGCTGTGCCCAAGGCAAACGCATGAATGCTTTATAGTGAAGGGCGCTGTGTTTGGCTGGGTTTATGTGAATCCGGGATTCTGACTGGTTTTTCATGAGCAGAGTGTAATAGCATTGGAATAGGTAGGGTGATGACTGCACTGCTGTCAGCAACAGTCTACAGCCTGATGTTACAACATTGCGAGATATGGAAACTGAGTCTACCAAGTTCGTCTACCCGCTTTTTTTAATGGGCCTACCCAAAATCTAAAGGACACAAAAACCAAGACTCTGAATGTATCACCTACAATAGATAATAAAGGGTTAACTTATGCAGCAGTCATAAAAAAGGCAAGAAGAGGGAGGAAAGTGCAGAACCATCTAAAGTATTCTCATACGCGGTCCAAATGTAAGCATATCCCTCAAAAACATCAAACAATACACATGCTTCAGAACAGCTCTTCATGTTCTTCGTGAATCCAAAAGAGGCAAATTACCAAGCCCTGCTGAACGTCCAAAAAATTTGTTTTGGAGACAGTAGATACGACATAATTGGATAAGGAACAAAATCCTCATCTATTCTTTGCAGATACACTTCTGGCACATCTTAAAGCACAGCAGGCAGCAGAAGATTTCATGTGTTATTCAACAAAGCAGGATCGCAACAGGGGGTGAGGATGTTGCTGGGAATTCGGCAGAGTAGGAGAGACACAGACCCAGAAAGTAAATCTATTTGAAAGGGAAAAAAAAAAGTAAAAAAAAAAAAAAAAAAATCAAGAAAGTTAGCACACATGAGACATTTTGGGGCAGGATTCAGCGTGAGCAGCTCTAGAGCATCTTTCCTTAGCTTCTTCTGAAGAAACTGAAAGTGAGACTTTATCAGTTGCTTGAATGATATTGCAACAAAGCGCAGGGCAATGTAGGGCTCATGAACTCAGTGACATCTATAGGGGATGGGGAGCCAGAGGCAAAGTGAGAGAAGCTTAACACACACTGAGAACGTCAACCAACATCTCCACCTGCTGAGCGCCACCGCTCCAGCAGCCATCTGCTGCAGTCTACCGAGGGGGGCTTTAAAAAGCTACCGACTCTGTCACAGGAGAGGGGATGACAAAAAAGAAAGGGAAGATGAAATAGCTTCCCTTTCACTTCTTCATCTTCAGGATCTACGCAGGTCACAGGGGTTTCCTTCAGTTCAGTGCACTTGTAAACCCCACCCTCTTTTCACCGTGGAAAGTTTACTTTATTGTAAACCACACTAACCATGTTTAGCAAACATGTTCAATGTTTAGCAGAGGTTGTGGGGAGAATTCGCAGTAATCTCCAAGCAAGTGAAAACAATGTAGTTCACACCGTAAGAAACAGATGGATCGGGATGTTTGATACCACTGACTTTCTTTTCAGTCCAGTACTCAGTGGGCTAGAATTCAGACAATAATTCTGATACTTTAAGAAGTCTTCTTCTGTATGTAACAGGAAAATTCTTATTAACTATACAGTGGAAACTGAAACAAAAAATCAGATCACTAAATGTATATTTGAAAATCCTTGAGTTTTTAATGTTACTTATGTGCTTACTCAAGTAATGTATGATCTAAATCACATCGGTATCAGCAGATCATTGTGTGTAAAAATAATTGGCATTGGACATCCAACATTTCAAACCAGTTTGATGATGATTTGGTGTAGTTATTGTACTCTGGAATGGTAGACTGTTTGGGACACTGGAGTACTTCATTAGCATTACTGCATTTATAACTACAGTATTGAATGTTAGATTTAAAACTGTGTAGCCATGAGTGAAAATGTCCTTCAGATTGGGGAACCTTCTCTCAGCAAGCAAGACAAAGTTCCATAGCCGCAAGTGCAAATCTCCTTCTAACTGAGAAACTTTCTCTCAGCCAGCAATAATTTCACTCTGTAGCCCCAAAAAGACATTTTCGTGCCAAGAAACAAATTAATAAAAATCCTGCACTATAAAAAACTAAAACACGCCTACTATAAGGTCTATCACTATACAGTATTCGAATACTTTAACATTTTTTTTTATCACTGGTAACCTTCATTGAAGTTGGTGTCAGGTAAAAACATTTATGTCAAACTGATGGTAGACTGTCTTTGTGTGGAGAAAGTCTGGAGAAGCCCAGAGAAGAACTCCAGCCAGGCTGCAATAAGGGTGCTGTGAAGTAGTCCGGGGCTGTTTTTCTTACAGTGCTGTGGGTGAGCTTGTGTTCACTGATGGGATCATGAACTCAGAAGAGTACAAAGACATTCAGGATGCAAAGAAACTGCACAAACAATGATCTGAAACCAGCCAGCTGCAGCACAGTGAACACAATTTGAAGCACGGTACAAATTTCCAAATACTTTCTGGGGCCAGTGTATGACTGCATAATGCCTTTGTGCATATGTTCCTTCAATACATTCAATTTCATTACAACAAATGTATTAAAATGAAATAAACTACTTGGTATCAACATTGTTAAGGACTCGAAAAAAATCATCGGGATCGGAAGTACTGACGCCAGTCCTCACTCGAGGGTAGACTGAGATGTACTACATTGTCTTTCTGAGCGAGATGAAGAGGCAGCTTGTCTGGCAGAGGGCCAATTTCACACTAACAGATCAGCTCCGCTCAGGAGACAAGCATGACAAATGCAGCAAGACCACCACAAAGGCCAGACCTACAAAAGACTTACAAAATACCGAAGATAGAGAGACGAAATACAGCACTCAGACGTGTCAGAGCAAATACTGGCAAAGAACTGACAAACAAACCAGTTTTGACAGTAATAGGAAGACAAATATCCGCCTTAACAACAATTCAATTCGCTTTTATATTACTGATTCTTTAGGAACTGTTTCTTTGGGAAATTACTCCATTTGAGTCAAGTATTTTGGCATGACTTATTTTTAAATATATACTCAATACGATTTTTTAAAAACATCCTTATAATGCAAATTAATCTTCACTAGCATTTTTACACCGCTAATGATAATGTATGAGGAGTTTGAAGAAGACTTTTCACTCATGGATTTAATAAACCAGGTTCTGCATAGCCTCAGACTATTTAAAACAAACACAAGAGAGTTAACACATCGGGAAACTTGTCTGCTGCCTCTTCTCGTACACTATCAGGGATTTCACACCCCTTGCTGCATTTATTGGCAGCTTGGAATGTGTCTAAGACTCAAAGCCCAGTGGAACAGCTTAGGTGTCAAAACTGCCATAAGGAGAGCCCATCTGCTGCCAAGTGCTCAGAAAAAAGGGGTGACAGAAAGAAAGAAAGAAAGAAAGAAAGAAGGAGGAAGCAAAGGCAGAAATAAACAAACAAACAAAAAAGAAAGAAAGAAAGAAAGAAA
>JBBPCZ010000142.1:12999538-13010872 GCA_037974445.1 Brycinus macrolepidotus | reverse complement strand
CATTGTCCAAAATGTCTTGGTATTCTGAAGCATTAAGATTGTCCTTCACTGGAAGTAAGGGGCCTGTCCCAATACTTTTGTCCATATATTGTATGGAAAAAAAAAGTCACTCAATAGCCATGTTGAAAATCTAGATTTATTTAATATAACTGCTGTTAATGTTTGGCTTTTTCTGTTTGTCTGGGTTTGCATGTGTGTGTGAAAGAAAGAGAGAGAAAGAGAGAGAGGGTCTCAAACCATTGATCATGATTCAGAGTATTTTGGTTCAGACACTCATTCAATTCAGACTCTTTCGAGTCGTCTGATACAACAATTCATTGATTCAATTCAAGTTTATTATCTCCTCAGAATATAACAGCTTTCGGTTAGACTTCATTCTCTACTCTTTGTCTTATGATGACTTCCAGAGGAGGCCTGCTCCAGTCTACAGAGAGAAATTCCAGCAAATTCAAAGAGGTTCTTTATAATTTTATAGGCTCTTCTACCCACCTTTGAAGACTGCTCAGCAATTCTCATATTTTTCAAACAACTTTAGGAAGTCGGACAGTAGACTTAATGGAGAATTCCATTGATTTTTCACAATTTCTGCATAGTTAAATTATTATTTAAACAAAGACATTCAGAATGGCTTAATGTGATATTTTTCCTCCTAGAGAAAGTTTCAGATTTTTTTTTACAGTGGTAGTGATAAGAACCTGACATCCAAAGCACTTTGCGTCTCAGAAAGCTCTCTCACAGAGAATTATTGCATGAAGCAGTTACAAATATGGTGCCTGATGTTTTGCGAGATTTAGTTTTGAGATTCGAGCCTAAAATATATTTATAAAAGACATTTATGACAGAGCACTACATGCAGGGCAAAACAGTGTGTGTATATATATATATATATATATATATATATATATATATATATATCAGATAGATCACTATTTTACCATCAACATTGCACAAAAAAAGAAGACCAGTAATAAAATGGCTATTTTTGTGTATTACACAATAAAACTTTTGGTTCCTATCACTACCTTTTACATCAAACCACTCTGAAAGACTGAATCATGCGCAACATTTTGAAAAACTGGAGTTTCCCTTTCAGCTCTTAAGGCAGAGTAAGATTTTTTCTTTTTCTTTAAAAAGAAATGGCAGAATTGAGTTTACTCCATGCTGGATTAACATTTTTCTTTTTCTTTTCACTTCATCACATTCTTGTCAAGTTTTGCAGCACAGGACTTGGATGGTACTTGGATGGATGGTATTTTCATGTGTAATTTTCTATATTCTAAATGAAAATTGAAAAATGTCAATTTAATGTTAATATCACATTCATAAATGCTGGACCTGTCATATAAACACTGTTATAAAAACAGTTTTTCATTGTACAGTAATAACGCCCCACACCCCTACCAGGATCAATCAACTGCCTGCCTGAAACTTCAAAAGATGGATCAATCAGCATGCCAATTTCACTGGAAATGGACGTGCCACTCTTTCTTAACTTCATAACGTCTTACTAAGTTAGAGGAGTGCCAAAAACTTTGTTAAAAAAGGAGGGGAAAAAAGCCCCTCTCAGTAGGGGAAGGAGCGGATGGTGCAGTGATTAGCAGTAGGGGGTGTGAAAGCTTGGGAGCGGCACAGCTTTCTGCAGGACCCCCTGCCTGCGAGTGTGCATTATCAGCAGGCACTGGCTCTCCGAGGAGCACTCTGCTCCACTCTAACTCACTCGCTCTAACACACACATGCATGCCGAGTCTCTGCTGCGGAGCTGCGGGCCGTGGGCCGCGGCCCCCCTGCGCTCTCTGGATCTTCATACTGCCTCCTCTGAGGCTCCCATAACCTAAATCGCTTTTTTGCCTCCGGCCACACACGCACACTTTCATTTGCACCGAGCGAACCCCCTTAACAGTGGGATACCACCTCAAATGGAACTCGAAGCAATCTCAGCACAAGTTGGACAGAAATGTGAATTATGTTCCTTAAGATTATGATGAACTGAAAAGATAAGTTAATATCGATGGGAAGAATTTTACATATTAATAAGGGCGGAAGTCTCCTCAAGGGAACCCTCAGGGTCTCACACATTCAGAGAATACCGAAAGCCCTTCTATGAAGCTAAAAACAAAAAAGTTACATTGCTGGAATGCCCAATAGAGAACTGTCCAATCAGTATTTTTTTCCTCGAAGGTATCTAGGAAGAAACAGCCAGGCGGGCTCTCTCATTGGTTAGGCCTTCAGGAGCTGGGCTGAAAGGCCTTATACATTAGATTAACCACCAAAGTTGGAATCAACCAATCATGTTGATCATGTCAGTGTAGGCCACCGGGAAGTCATCACTGAATAGCAATACGAGTCTAAACAATGCACTTCATGTAATTTGAAATATTTTCGTAAATAACTTAGAACTGAAATAAAAAAAATCGAATCAATGAGTTTTCATCAGTTGTTGGAAACGGAAAACCCATTGATCTCCCAATGCTTCTATTCAATTACGATACTTTAAGACACCATTAAGTGCTTTAAAATCTCAGAACACACCATGATTCGACTTGCTAATTTTGGATATTTATAAATATACACTGAATACACAAATGTAACTGGAAGGACTATTTACACAGCAGTGGAATAAAAACGTTTTTGTTGTTACATTTGAAAGCTATCTGTGAATTTGGTCAAATGTTTTAAATCGAATACTGAATGTTTTAAATGAATATTGATACTACTGAACAGATTCAATTGTAATATTCCAAAACCACTGTGGTCGAATCGCACCTTCAGGACTACTTTGATGTGTTTTGATTAATAATCAAATCCGAACGTATGATGGGATTTTATGAGATTGTAAAGTCCCCCACCTCACCCCCAGTGTATTGACATGATTCATCAATCAAAAAAAGCAACCAATGGAAATAAACAAGACACAAGTGATTGTGTGAAGACATTGCAAAATATATTTAACACTGAATTACATGTGATTGTCAGAGACCATATATATTTATATATATATAGATTTTTTAGCTAAAATACTGTGCATCTCGAACGTAAGATATGTAAATTAATCCAACATTTATATACACACTTGCATTGTATTTACATTATGATTTTACAAAATCTCACCAAGTGAGACTATGGTTAAAGCAACATAAGCTTTGGACACAGAAAAAAAAAAAGTGGATAACAGCTTTGGTCTGAGAGAGGAGCTTGATTTGAGACATGTTCACACAGAACCATCATGGCAAAGTCCAGTAGGGGATGACCTCAGTTCAATGACACATTCTACCACACAATTTTGGTGCAATGCCTTTGTGTTGAACAGATTTCACACTAACCGAAAGACATGCGGGGTATAAAGCATCCCAAAAAGTAAATTAGCATTGTAGACTGCTCACCTCTTCCGTTTGTAATGTGAAAGGAAACGTCTCAAAGATGTCTTTAGTAGTTACTGTTGACAGGTTGGACAACTTTTACAAAATGCTGGAAAAAGTCCCTTTTAACCTTATAAATTTAGGCTACACAACAATGATTACGCTACTGAGCTGGATTGTATTTTTGTAGCTAACTGAAACTTGGTAGGTTGGAAATTTGCAACTACGCTAACAATCGCGCAACAGAAAGACGGCCCTCGATCACACACATAGAAATAAAAATTAACACTGTCACTCTCACTTACAAAAAATTATTAAAAGTTTCCAATATGTTTAATTGGATTGTGCCAATACTTTGTAAAGCATGTCAAACCTAATTGTGGCTACAAAAGAACAGCATTGGTGGGCAGAGCATCTTGACCATCCACAAATGCACAATTATTGCTACTTTGTCCAAGTTTTACAAACTTATGACCGTGTAGAACATTATTCTAACATAATGCTAATACTTTATATGTTTCTATTTGAATGTCGTGGTAAAGATGAAGACATTTTCAATTCTGAACAGAGCTGTAAACAACTTCACAATATTTAAGAAAGCTATACTGCATTGAGACTGTAATTAATATCCAATATGCCTCATATTTAGTGGGGAACCCCTAAGGCCTTCTAGGCCTTCACCATAAAGATTTCTGGGGAAAATATATAACAACTGTAGTGATATCCTTTAGTTTCTAGTTTTGATTGGAAATAAAGAGGTTAAATTCTTCAAAAGACTTAAGAAAAATTGCCCAATAAAGAAATTCTCAGTGGTATCTGAGAGCTCTTCCATTGGTTAGACCTTCAGGATCTGGATTGACAGAGGAATCAATGTTTAGATTCATAATGCATGGGACCAATTTTGTGGAGGAAAAAAAAAATTCCCTTTAGGCCTTGCGGAAATTTTAGATACATCACTGACATGAATTCGAGCCGTAGTCTAACCAGATTTCAGGCAGCTGTGACAAATGGAAAACAGCAGAAGCTAGACTCTTTACTGAAAGAGTTACTGTAAAACTGCCACATACAAGGTCAAATGCATGTTTAAGTCAGTTACAAGCTTTAGATTCAAGCTTTTAAACTGGAAGGTCAACGTTAAGCAACAATCCTAAATAAATGTAATGGTGCAATCAGAATAATTTGTATTGACAGTTTAAAACTATAGTTTCAGAATAGGCTGACTGGAGTTTCTGCTAACATTGTGTAAAGTTTGTCCACCCTAGTAACAGCTGATAAGTGAACACATTTGTGGGCACGGACAGGTCAATTCATACCCTTCGTCTCACTAAAATACTGGATTGAAGAAACACCTTTGATAGTTTGGGTGCTGTTGTAAATGACAACGTGCATCCTGTCATCCTATTAAACACACACATGCATGCATACACACCCTCTGGGTCAAACACACTGCACCAAGGCAGAACCGTTGCCTGAATCTGAGCAAAACATGATTTTGTGGGTTGATTTTATCCACATGAAAGTCTGTCACAAACTGATGTACATCTATATTTAGAGATACATTAGCTGAAACACAAGATAAAGGAACACTGAGGACAACTCTATACTACACATACATACACACACACACACACACACACACACACACATTCACACGCTCTTTCTCAGAAGACAGAGCTGTGACAATGAGGCAATATTGTGCTCTTCAACCCTGAAGTGGATTCAGATTAAAAAGAAAATGTTTCAAAAACTGGCAGACGGAGAAATAAGATGTAAGGGCTAAAGCCCCAAATGTCATTTGCTCAAACTTCAGACATAATGCTGCACTGCCATTAGTGCCTCATAATATTGACCTTCTTGAAGGCTGCAATATGCAAATGAGCCTCAGAACCAATCCCAATGACTGAAGGTATTCACAAAATCCAACAAAAGGAAATGGGTTTGGGACAAAAAAAAAAAAAAAAAAAAAATGCAGGTCAATCCAATTCAAGGAATACTGCAACTGCAGTATGTAGCAGTATAACCGCAGTACTAGTTTTTGTCTGTATTGTGCAGGCCTAACCGCCAGCTTTAAAGTGGAATTCCATCACTTTTTTGGCATTTCTTCATAATTTAATTGTTAAGATGTAAATAAAGTCATTCAGAGTGTTTAAGGTGAAATACACCATTTCAGAGGAACATGACAAGTAAGAACTGTTTACACTAGAGGCGACAGGAACCAGACGTCGGAAGAGTTTTACCAAGTAAGAATTACTCACAGTGGAGGTGATAGGAACCAGACACCTGAAGAGTGCAATGCTTGTAAAAACAGATGCCTCAGACATTGGTTTAGGAATCTGAGAAGGTTTGAGACAATGTTTTGGCCTATAACATATTTTTAAATACATTCATGGAGGAGAGATCCGTGCAGGGTGCACCCAAAAGAGACCGATTTCAGCACCATAATTCACCATTACGGTTACCATAATTAACATAAAATTTGACCACCATTTTACCATAATTAACATAGAATCTCAGAACACATGTGGAGGTTCACATGTAGCAAATAAAATAAAACTGTATTTGCAGTCTCCTGTCTCCATTCCCGCCACTATAAAGAAATCCTAGTCAGTATGTTTCTGAATAATAAACTTTCATACCAGAACTGCTCTGAACGACTTTGTTTATATCATAACTACTGAATTATGCAGAGCCCTTGTGGAAATCTGTGGAATACCTCTTTAGGACGGCCAGAGAACAGCATGGTTTGATGTTTACGTCTTTCTAGCGACAGCTCCCTTAAATTATGAAGCTGTGGAGACTCAGCTGAAGAGTTCAGTCTGATGTATTACAGCAGTGAAAACAACTCTGTGCAGTTCAGGGTTTCTGAAAAATACTGAGTTAAGGTATGGAATTAAAATGAGGCCATAACTAAGATCACACAAATTAAAACGCTTTCGGTCGCATCTCACTCAGCTTAAAGCGGCAGTTCAGTTTCTTACAAGTCCAGTATAGTTAGTCATAGCACCTGCCACTCATATTTCAAATCCCCAATCCCGTTATTAAATCAAATTTAGGCTCCTTTAGCACAGCTGATCAATGATAAAATCCTGACACCTAGTGGCAATGCAGTGCTATAACCATTTGAAATACAGTTTGAACATTGAAGCTTATGCCAGCGATGACTGAACCCATTTTCTCATTTCAGCAGCACTTCTGAATGGCAGTGAGAAAGAAAGTGTGGTAAAGTGTGTAATCACAACTTGAATATTATTTCATGCAAAACACTGAATCTCATTTCCTGGTGCACCCTCATTGGTCACCACACTGACTAAGGATCAAGGCACATAAGCATTACATTAGACCTAGATTAACCCAAAAAAACTCAAGAACATTGTTTCAATAACACATTTTAACCATAAACTGACAATAGATGTTAACTTTGGAGCACCGTGCCAGCTAATGTGTTAAAATGGAGTTCAGTTGAGTTGATACCTATTCACAGAGGGCAGCCATGAGCTAATAATTGGAAGCGAGTCTGAAAGCCTATGAGTGCAAATTACAGCAAATGCGAAGAGAGTCGCTCAGAACTCCAAAGAGATGTCCTGTTAATATTGTATGTTTTCATCAGTGCTTCTGTAAAAATTGCTTTTTATTGGTTTTATATTGATCGTTTGCTTAACATCAGTGAGTTTAACAAAGGCCACAGTGCTCGCGCTGAAATGAAATTTCTCCTTACACGAGTTATTTCATTCTATTCCGAATCCTTTGGGGTGTCTCTCAGCGACAGAATATGACTGGAGAACAATTCAATCTCTTTCTGGGGAAAAAACAAAAAACAAAAAAAAACCCTGCCATCCAAATATAATAACAGTGGTCATTTCAGAAGCACATTCAATTTCAGAGCAAGCACACACACACACACACACACACACACACACACACACACACACACACACACACACACACACACACACACACACAAAACCGTGGCCCACTTATTATTGATTTTGATTGAAAAACCAATTCTACCATCACATATACAATCATCATGTCAATCTCAAGAAGTGGCACAGAGGCACAGAAGTGACTGGGTGCTCTAGGGGCTTTCTCGTGCTCACCATGGTAACCTCCCAATTGAGAAGAGTGCATGACAATGGTGCTTTAATGCTGCCCCTGGGTTTTGGAGGGAACCTCGTACTTGAAGACCACGCTGAAGATCTTGCCCCCAAGGCGCTCGGCCAGCCAGGAGTTTTTGATGACGGCCAGCTTGAGGCTTTCGCAGCTTAGCATGGCGTAGTAGTTGGTATGGATGGCACGGCCCATGCCCTCTATAATCACTAAATCCGTGCCACGCTCACGGACCACCGTGGCAAGGACTTTGTCTAGTCGACTAGAAGTTAAAACAAAGAGGCATAGTGGGGAAAAAATGATTTAATGACAAGGATATCAAAGACTTGGCAAAACGTGGCTTAGCGCTGTACCTCAAAAGTCATCAATCAGTCAAAACATGGGTTGTTGTGCATTGCATCTTACCTCAAGTCTAAACAGGGTGAACTGGAACCACTTTGCACTAATGTTAATCTGTCCTCTTTTACTGCAGCCCTTCATATAAACATACAAAAACAAAAAGGAAAACAAGAATGCTATAGGATCCACTGAAGACAAATAAACAAACGTATTGTGAGGATTGTATGCAAACTCACTGGATGACAGTATCCATAGCAGCTATCCTCTCTGTGACGATCTGCAGTTCACTGTTTGTCACATCATTTAGAGCAGGGCCCGAGTTGCTAGCAAGAACAACCTGAAAAACAACATGTCTACATGAGTAACAACACAAAAACATAACAAACCCAAATGAATCATGAGGCTAGGCAGCGTGCTATGCGAGGCAATGAATGAAAGTGTGGTTAGATTTAGTGGATTACTCCTACCTCTGTGCCTCTGATGAGGAGTTCTCTAACAAAAGGGAAAACTCCCAGAATGATGTCCATTCCACTATTATCTACGAAAAACAACGCACATTTATGAGGAGGACCCTGCAAAAGAAAGTCAGCAAGCATGGTGTTCAATCACTTTTGTCAAGTTTGATGTGTCATAGTACAAGCAATCATCAGAAAAGTACAAAGCTAAAAGGTATGAAGCAGTAGGACCGGGAATCACAGAAGGCCCCACAATCTGATAATACCTCAATACTGGCTGAGATTTTTAGAGTTCTTATTTATAAATTCTAATTACTACTTCATGAGGAACACTTTGTCTGTTTTATGTATTAAAGTTCACATATTCTTCCCCTCATTTCAGTACATTTTAATTCATTGCAAAGTACACAAAACAATGATCAAAAAAGTTCCTACTCCTATGTATTTAGCAGAAATCTTTATCCACATTATCTCTTATTGGGATATAAGTATGACTTCATAAGTTTGGCAAACTCTTATTTGTCAGTGTTTTCCACCATACTACCAAACAGCTCTTGCCAGTGTCACTACTCAACAATGCCTTATTCTGACCAGGAAAAAATTAAAGACTTCCATGTTGTGGACTAAAATAAACTATTTAGCTCTGGCATCCTATTTGTATTCCAGTGGGCTTGAAATAAATGAAAAAAATATAAACAGATAAATAAAAGAACTATTTGTCTAGGCTGAAAGTGTGTTTTTGCCAGTAAAACATTGTATAACATTAGAAAAACACAAATAAACAAATACAATGAACTGTAAAAGGTTTATTAACATGTTGGTTAGAGGAACACAGTTAGAAGGACACAAGTTTGGTTCCTAGTGAACTGCAGGCATTACATGGACATGTAAATTCCATCAATAGCACTTCATTTCATTTAAGAAGGGGCTGATTAGACAAACTAGATATTGGGTGGTAATATACTGGCCTTCCTCGAAAGAGCATAAATGGTTATGCTAACACTTAACATTCACAATTTATTGCTTATATGATTTTATTCTAATGTTGTTATTAACTTGCTATAAGCCTTTCAAACTGTTCTGTAGATATTTAGGCCTCAGTGTGTCAATACAAATGTTTCATCTTAATATTGCAATGTTAATCTACATTGTTATTTTGTTATATAACCATGTTTGGTTATTGGCCACCCCTCAAAAGTACACACAAAGCACGGTAATACTAAAGCATGTCGGTCTCAGTGTCATATGAAGCATGTATAATACACTGCAGGTCATACAAGTTTCTTACCTTCAGCCTTTCAATCCATTGGTTATAGGCATCCACAAGCCAAGGGCGCTCTAGAAAAGACAATAAAGTAAAAAAAAAAAAAAAAAAAACTATTTAAAAAAGTGTATTAATGCACTGCCAATTTCCTCTTCTGCAATATGATCTTTTGCATAGCCAGTTCACTTGTCAGGAAAAGGTTTTATTTACTTAAGGCTGTGACAGTGCATGACAGGGACTAAAAGAAGCGTCATGGTTGCAGGAGAAGGAAGATTTAAAAGAAAAACAACAAAATCATATTTTTTCTGCTAAAAAACCTTAAAACAAAAAAAAAAAAGTCACCAGCGATAAAAATATCATAATTTTATATGAATCATTTCTCACATTTTCTCTCCCTGAAACAAGCAGAGAAATTCTGCGAATGCTTCTAAATGCTCTAAGAATACCACATTTGGTTTAGTAAATTGAATAGGAGATTCGATACCGTGCAAAAGTCTTAAGTACCTATGAAAATAGTTTAAAGCCATTTATATCCACAGTAAGTGTCTTTCTACCAGTAAAAACTCGAGTTAACGTTAAAAAATACAAACAAACAAGAAAGCAGTAAAAAGTGTTTCTAAAAAGTAGTTTGTGAGCTGGTTAAAAGAATGCAGGCTTGGTTCCAGATTTCTCCTCTAGGCCTCCAGTCACTGCATGCATTTGTGAAACTCCATCAGCAAAACACCTGATTTAATCTAATGAAGTACTGATTGAGCCAAACCAGGTATTTGATGGGAACTACAAGTAATACCGGTGTTCCATGAGGAGAGGTCTGGAAACGGTTAAGGGAACACACTGACATGCTTAAAATTGACTGTATTCACGTTATTTATATGTATTGTTATATTAGTGTTTATTTTGAGGAAAAAACATTTGCTGCCATTACTGCAATTACACCACAGAGTATGTTTTTTTTTAAAAAAAAAGTCATTAGATTTCAAAATATCAATGACACAAAACTAATTAAGAATAAAGTCTATTTACGCTCCACCAAAAAAAAAAAAAAAAAAAAGGTTCTAGCACTGCTGCATATAAATACAGCCAAATGACATATTAGGTCGCAGACAAACTGGATGTCTACACTGGTACCATTAACTAAAAAGATGAGAATACCGTGGACTTGTTAGCTAATGATATTCATTTTATACTTGTGTAACATGTTTAGATGCAATATTAGTTGTATTTATTTTAATATTAGTGTTTATTTTGAGAAGAAAAAAAAAAAAAAAAACATTTGCTGCCCTGCATCTCAGATGCCTATTTAAAACTTTTGCACAGCACGTTATTTTATTTGAATTCAGTGAAAAGTATAATGTAACATAAAATGTTTAATGTAAGCTTTTTCTGTGTAAAAGTAATACGCAAATCAATTTTTATCCATCACAGTGTTTGAACAATTACACCATCCTGGGGTTCCTGGGGTGCTTTGGTCTTAAACACAGGGCTGAAGGTCGATTGCTGTAGACGAACAGCCCAGTCCCAGTATCTCATGGTATGATATAACCTCAAGTGTATTATTGCAATTACACCAGCATGTATGCTTTTTTTTTTTTTTGTAAAAGTCATTAGATTATGAAACATCAATGACACAAAACTAATTAACAATGAAGTCTATTTACGCTCCACCAAAAAAAAAACAAACAAACAAAAAAAAACAACAGTTGTAGCACTGTTGCATTTAAATTAGTGCTGGGAAAGTTAACGCGTTATTATGGCGTTAACGCATGATTTACTTAACGCCGACAATTAATTTATCGCGCGTTAACGCAGTCTT
>JBBPCZ010000142.1:12974806-12987787 GCA_037974445.1 Brycinus macrolepidotus | reverse complement strand
TGATGCTTTGTCTTCATCTGAGACAAATCTGGCCGGATTCAGCCTTTTTTTTTTTTAAACGTAAAACTCGATTTTCACGTGCGATGTGCGGTTCGTTGTGTGAAATGCGTTCGTTCTGCGAGTCACGCGCGAGTCCGAGGCGGCGTTCATTATGTGGAACGTTCGTTCTGTGAGGCGTTCGTTAAGCGGGGTACCACTGTAATATTTTATTGAATCTGTTGAATATTATTGAATATTTGTTACATCCCTAGTTTAATGAAATCCTCACTCTCGCTTTCTCTCTTTCGCGCTCTCGCTCTCTCTCGCTCTCTCTTTCTTTCTCAGGTGCCGATGATCCTGGTTGGCAATAAGTGTGATCTGGAGGATGAACGAGTGGTGGGGAAGGAGCAGGGTCAGAATCTGGCTCGCCAGTGGAACCACTGTGCCTTTTTAGAATCTTCTGCCAAATCAAAGATCAATGTCCTTGATGTAAGAACATGCTACTGAACATTACACCAGTAATGGACACCAGTATTATCTGTATTTATTTAATTCTTTCGATCTGTTTTAAGATTTAATTCTACTCTTGTAAACATCCTGTCTAATTTCTCTTCCTATAGATCTTTTACGACTTGGTCAGACAGATAAATAGAAAAACGCCTGTGGAAAAGAAGAAAGCGAAAAAGAAATCCAACTGTGTGCTCCTGTAGGGTCCCTTCCTTTGAGCTAGGTATGTTTAGTATATTGGCACAGCGCTGATATGCAGTCTGTTTATATGCTGGTAGTGTAATTGTGACTGTTTCAGAGTTCTTTCTAATGTAAGCAGTGATGGGTCTCCCTCTACAGGTCAGCATGCGCTACTGACATGGTCCTTTTTAGGAGCCAACACACTGATGCCATGTGCAGTCAGATATCAGAGGAGGAGACAGTCTGCTGGTTGAAATATAAATAGGGTAGCTTGAAAATCTTAATATAGTGCTTTTATTATGGCGGGGTCTGGTTTTCAATCAAAACAACCACTCGCTTTTTTGCTAAAGGTGTAACCAAGGAAAGCCAATAGTGATAATGCACGTGTACTAGCTGAAACAACTTACAAAATAACTTATTTATTTAATTTTTTTTAACAAAATGTTACTGGAGACATAGATCAGGAATTATTTAAATATATAGTACATATAGTCTGTGATATTGAAGCCACATGCCAAATACCTGAAATTGTGCTGTGGTATTTGGCACCAAGATGTTAGCATCAGATTTTTAAAAATTTATTTATTTATTTATTTATTTATTTATTTATTTATTTATTTTGGTCATGTAAGCTGCGTGGTGGGGCCTTCGTGGATCGGACTAGTTTGTCCAGCACATCCCAAGGATGCACTGTTTTCCCGAAGGTTTATTTTTATTTTCCATTTCATTCTCCGTTGGTGCGTTCTCCTTCCTCTCAAAACTGTAGAATGACACACCCATTCATATCACCGCAGTTCATGCTGAGAACCAACTTTCGGGTTCTTAGCCAATTTATTATTGGTCAGAATGCCTTTTAGAGTGGATGTACTTGCCAACATGGGCACTCTGACCGGTCTGCGGCTATGCCACAAGCTGCAGTGCACTTTGTGTTTTGACATCTTTCTGTCATAGCTAGTATTAACTTTTTAACTTTTACTGTTGCAGTTTGTGCTACAATAGCTCCTCTGTGGGATCAGACCAGATGGGGTAGTCTTCGCTCTACCTATCAATTTCATGGCCCAGATATTACCATTGATTCAAAATTTGTTTTGAAACATCACTTTGGACTTTCTAGTTCTCTCTCCGAGGTGAAAGCCTGGCTTTATATGACTGGAGATATTTGCCCGGGGACTTTGTTTCAGTTCAGTTCAGCCTTTTCACTGGTGGCTTTGAGCAAATTTATCTGTACATTTGTGGAATACTTGCAGACTCGGTAGAACTGCATGAAGACTTTGTCAGTATGACAGGGCATAACATCCAGTAGATGACAGCAGTTGCACATTCTAACACATTTTCCTGATATTTGTATCTGTATATACCGTTAGCTCTGCTTGAGTTTAAAACTTGCAGCTCCATGCATCTTTCTCTAGGTACATAGTATTTCTTAAATATTCTTGTATTCTTCGTCCACCTGCAGAATGCTGTAATGAAGAACTGTTGCCCCATTTGGAACATGCCAGCATTGCCATCCTCAGTGAGTGAAGCTATGGACCAGCTGACTGACAAACCTGATGAAGAACAGGATACAAAACGAGGGATCATGAGGGGTCATCTTTTTGATTCCAGAAAATTTGAGGAGAAACCTTCATTAACCACAGTTTGAGTAGAACTCATTTTCAGTATTCCTCAGGAATATTAACAAAAAAAAATATCTTCCATAAATCCAACCAGAAACTCGCAGCATTTCCTTCATCGCTCCTGCAATGGGGAAACAATTTAATCACCCACAAACACCATCAGACAGCTTGGAGTTTAATTCTTTCCAAAAACATTCAAAGGAATACATGTGAGGACAATGTCTAAATCCTGAAAACGGCATCAAGAAAGGATCGGTAAGGAGATACGAGACTGACACAGGCCCATACACAACATTTCAGTAGTGAACTGAATCTCATTAAAGATTATAATCATTTCTCATAATTCCACCCGAACTCAACATGCTGCAGTGGCACCATTCCCTGTCCAGGACAGGAGGAAAAAGGAGAAGCAATCCAAGATGATCTACCAGTGTTTATTTCCAATGCAGCTCGTTTGAGGAAATGATTGGGGGGGGGGGGGGGATGACTTAATTGTGTGATTATAAACATCCTAATGGCAAACAGCATGACTACATCTTTCGGTTTAAGTGTAGATGTTGTAAAAGAAAGCAAGTGAAAGTGTTGCCTCTCAAAGCTGTGTTCCATTTTTGACATCAATTGTGTAAATGTTTATAGACTGAACTGACGTAAGCTGTATATAAATACTGTTTTCCCATTCACATCCATGGACGTTTTCAACCGAATCTTGACCCCTAACCCGTGACTATTTTGTATTTAGTCACTTGACTTTCGTAGCTCATTAGCATATTCTAATACCTTTTGTTTTGGACGTACAATTATGGGCCTTTTTATAGTAGTAAAATTGGGTAAAATTCTGACTGATTTTTAGGTCTCCTAAGGCTTAAACATACTGTTCTATAACTCCTATTGCTTCTCATGCATTTCTGTCAAAGGATGTTCTGGCTTTTATGGTTGATTAAATTTTAGTACCTTTTCATTATATCTGATGGTTTATATTAACTTTCTCTCAAAAGTGTATCTTCTGCATCTGTATGAAATTTTGATGATCCGTCACGTTCATCAGTCAGCCATTATAGATCTCTGGAATGATTGTCATTATGCAGTCTGCATCATGCTCATATGAGGAACTCCTGGTCTTAGCTGGGTTCAAAAAATGAATGTCGTTTTGAAGAAAAAGCAGCTCTATCATACCCTGTGGGGGAAAACATCCTGAAATGAATTTTTCTTACAAACATCACCAGATCCTCTGAATTACAAAGTTGTTAAGGAGCCGCCATACAAATATTGCTACATGTAAGCTAACTGTGCTGCGTACTGAAGTGACATAAGGCTGGCATCCAAACACCCCACACAAAACAGTAAATTTTGTCGAATGTGGAGGTTTGTTGCTTAGGCAGCGGTATCCTACAGTTTGAGTGGCTGGTGGTGTTATAGAGCAGTCTTAGTGTAGAAATAGACTTGCAGTATTAGTGCACTTACAATTATTCATATATTAACAAGGGAATGGGGGTCTGATAGGACATATTTTCAGAAACAAAAGTTCAAAAGTTTCTGGAGTTCCTTATATTTTTATCATCCTTTATTGATCCTGGAGGAAACTGAGTCTTCTGCATTTAACCCATTCATCCAAATGAAGCAGCGGGCAGCCAACAATGGCACCCGGGGAGCAGTGTGTGGGCACAGTACCTTCATCAAGGGTACCTCAGTGGTGCCACTGGCAGTCCTGGGATTCGAACCCAGGACCTTCCGATTACATGGGCACAAAACCATCTACAGGATTTTAGAGTGGGGTTTCAAACCTTGTACATTTCCACTAAATCAAGAATCACTTTTTATACTAAATTAAAAATGGATTCTAAATGAACGCATTTCCTTTTACAAAATGTTGCACTGTTTCCAAGTGAAACATGGTATCAAAAGGGGTCTCAGAGCTAGCTGAGGGTTTCACTTAATGACAGGTGTGGTTAATGGGAAGGGGAGGTTAAATATGATTTTGTTGGTTAATAGACGTTTTACAAGCGATCATTTTGATACTGTTCCTGATATCAGTAGGGTCATGGTCACGGACCAGGTCAAATTAAGCAAAATAAAGTTTTAAAACTTAGGTTAGGATGGTCCAGCTGAGGCTTGACCTTGTACAACTCATTTGAAGACCCCAATAATCATTTGATTGATAATTGATATATTGGTGGAATCAGGTGTTTTGTTAGAATAAAAAAACTGCAGCCACACCACCTGAAGGCACGAGTGGCAAACTGGTTTCAAAGCCCGGAGTAAATGTGAAAGATTAAGGACAAACCTGTGTTGGCAGAGAGGAAAGGTTCTTTGTAGTATCACCAAAAGACTCTAGGACTTAAGACAGTAGCAGAACCGTTTTTAAAAACGTTCTCAGTTCTTTCAAGGGTTGTCAAAGGGAAAACCAACCAAGTGTTTTGGTAAGGTGTCTGTAACTGGAACTGTATTGGAGGGAGGGAAGAGCTTTTTTTTTTTTGTTCCCTCAGTGTTTTGATGATGATGGCGGAGAGAGCTCTCTAAAACATTGGTCCATTGATCTCCTAGAAGTGTTCAGTTGGTTTGAGATCACTCTGGGTCACTCTGAAAGCTGTAGCGTATGATTTACGACATTTTCATACTCATCAAACCATTCAGTGACCCCTTGTGTCATGTGAATGGTGGCATCGTCGTCTTGGAAGAGACCCCTCCTCTCAGGATTGAAATGTATATCATAGGATAAAGCTGGTCAGAATAACCTTTGCAGTGATCCGTCACTGTGACGGAACAAATGGACCCTCAGTGTTACACAGCTAGGGGTCAAGCATTCAAGCCTCACTGACTTGAGAATATGGTTAAGGAAGACTCTCCAGGGTTAACTGCCCATAAAGTGCTCATGCCATTCTTTTTTCTTTGCTTTTGTGTAATTTAAGTTGTATGTAAATATGGTTTCAAATCATATAATTCACTCCTGTCTTCATGAAATCCAATTGTGTGTGGAAAGGAAGGTGCAAAAATAGCCCAGTTTAAAATAATAGTGCATGTGTGCACCTCCTGCCTTTAACTCTGCCCATTCATGCTGAAGCTATTAGGAGTGTTTCAACCTGGACTGCTTCTTGAATGAGGGATAATTGGGTCAGCCAATCGGAACAGAGCTCATTTACAATTAACCATCTTAAAGGCACAGAAAAGAACAGTCTGTTGAATTCTAATGGATACAGAGGTTGGCAATGGTCTTGAAAAATGTTATTTTGACCCTCGGTACTTTCATTCACACAAACATTATAATACAAGAAAAATGTTAGATATGGACCCTTTAACTGGATTATGCAGCACACTGGTGTGGAATCACCTGCACAGATGAAGTGTTTGCACTTATTTGTTACCTGTCTGAATGATAAATGTATTAACTGATCATTATAACCAAGCTGACTGTATAATTAGAACGACACACCAAACAAGTGTAGGTGTTCTGGAGAATTGATTTATCATTGAGTGATAAATCAGAGACTAGTGGCAAACTAGGTTCTAAACCTGGAATAAGCCTAGAAGAGGGAAAGTATATTGACAAAAAGAAATTGCTACTGATGAAAAGAAATTGATTTTAGAGTTAGTTCCTTTCAGATGTGTCTGAGTTCGATCCTGAAAAAAGGACGGGTCAGTGAAGAACAAGGTCCCTGGGAAGAGAGGAAAGACCACTGCATGAGAGGCCATCATCCCATTCTTAAACCAAATTTGCTTTCATGATTGTAGCCATAATTCAGCTGGAAACTTCAGGTTACTTTGTTTTAAAGCAATATTTCAGCCAAAATCAAGCCTATGATGAAAACATGAAATCTAATTAGTTTAATCCTGTAGGAATAAATGCATATGCTTTTATTGTTTCTCTTTGTACTTTAATTTTGTAATTTTGTACTGGGGGAGAAATCACAAAAGCTCTCCTAAGAAAAAAAGTTACAAATGATCTGAAGTCAAATAACGTTCATTGAGACTTTTAAGTAGTGTAGTGTAGTATATTGATCATATTATAGTGAAATGAAGTAGTTATTTCTTTGATTTGTTATTTAAATGATTTTTCACATAAGAGAAAAAGTAATTTGGCCCATAAACGAACAAGTAATGCAATTTTTGTGGCAACTTTGACTAAAAAAAAATAACTGGAAATGCACTCATGTTCATCCGATCAGCACCGTTTGAACACCAGAGGGCAGCAAAAAATAAAAACAGAAAAAAATCCAAAACTAAACCAAACATTCAAATAAATTTAGCAAACAAGAACTCGAACTTATGGTGGAGGAAACAGCTAAAAGAAGAGATTCCCTCTAGTCTATTTTCATAGAAATTTTAGAGACTAATCTTACCAGTTCTTATAGTCTAAGATGAATGTGGGGCTGAAAAGGATCACAAGGAACTTTTTTGTTCATAAAAAACCACTTAAGGGATCTTCTTGCTCTCAAAAAGTTAATGAAGGAAGAGAATTTTAAATACAACTTTTGAAGAATAACAATTTATCTGATTTATCTTCGTGTGTAGCCATGACGTTAAGGGAAAATAAACATTTCAGAAGATTTTTCATCTGGCCCCAGGAGTTTAGATTTTTCACTCTTTCATATTTTTTCTTTCTAGTTTGCTTGCTTGCTTGCTTTCTTGCATCAGTTTAATTCTGTGTAAGATGATCTGAATGTTCTACTACTCACCTTTTACCACCAGGTGGCAGTGACTGATCACACATGGATCTGGTCGCCATGTGTGAGTCTATAAAGTGCACGCACTGTAGCATTTAATGTACATTTAAAATTTTACATGAACATCAGGCTTCCTTGTGTTTTAAAAAAAAAAAAAAGTTCTTAAAACTATTCACCCAACCCTTTATTTATACAATGTGTCAAGTGGAGCACATAAAAAGTACTGGAGAAAATCCCACCAGCCATGCCCTCCTTGGTTTAGCATTTGTGTAGTAGTGAATGGAGCACTGGGCAACTTATAAGCCCCTATACTGTAGATTTACAGACATTTTCCCATTTACTTAAATGTAGTAGATCATCCTTCATTTATTTAGTGTCTGAAGTGCTTTTTTAGTTAAACTGGAGCCATGATTCTAATGAAGTTTGCCACCAATACATAAGAACTGCATGTCTAAATCATCATACACTGACCTCAAACCAGTTAAGTAGGCTCTATAGCTTTATTTATGTTGTATTTTCTGATGTGATCATCTATACAATGCGTTTTTTTTTCTTTTCTTCATGTTATTTACATTTGTGTTAAAACCATGTCTTTTTTTCTGTAAGGGTGGGTGTAAAAATAATAGCATAAAGAGTATTTCACACATATAGAGGTACGTGAGCAGTCGGTCAGCCAAATTATGCAAACTTTGCTTCTTTAGTTTGTATAGTCTCACAGGGCCAGATGTGATCTCGTAGTGAGAACATCTGGAGACAACCATGGGAAAACTTTGGGCTAAATGTGGGTGGGAACCAACTGAGTGGCAAACCAATCTGCCCCTTGTTGAAAGCTCAAAGGACCTCATAGTAGGAGGCACTGGTGCACTTGTCCTTAGACCATGGTTATCTATAAAACCTGACATGAAAATAGTCATGAAAGTGAAGGCCTGTAGGAACATTGGGTCCTGGGAGCCTAGGGGTGACCCTGACAAAACTGTGCGGTCAAGTCATCCTTGGGTCAAGAGACAAAGTAAAGTGTGAGGAGTGTATATTTTTAGTCAATTCATTGCTATAACAATCACTTCTTATAATATTCTAGGGTTTCTCTGAAGTGTTGAAGTGTCATAAAGCAGATCCGGTCCCATAAAGCTAAAGCATTTCTTCTTCTGATGTCCTCCCTCTTGAGGCTGCCATCCGAGAGACGCTTCTCTGATCATCCTGTGCTGCATCAGGCTTCTGTCTCGTTCTCTTTTCTCCAAATCCTCTTCCCTCCCCCCGCTGACTCACGCTAGTGGGCTGCTGTGCGAAGCCCTTATTTAGCTTTCTCTTATTAGCCTGTTATTGTGGTGCCCTGTCTCCTTTCTCCTTAATTAATGGCCCCCTCCTCTAGCGTTAACTCCTCTGTGACATTTCAAAGCACTGAATCCCTCATCCACTCAGCCCTCCATTACCACGCCTGTCAGGAGCCGCAGTCGGGCCTCTGAACCGCACTTTGTATGTTTGGGTGCCGCCACGTGATAGCTATTACTTGATTGCATGCTAAATTAGCGACCAAAGAGCTCGACCCGGTTGACCCACACAGCCTGTTTAACAGAATTTGTGGTTGTTAAAGGCCAGGGGAAAAGTAATTTGCACACTGCCTTTCCAAAAACGTGGATATATTAATGCGGGATAATGCATTCTCACATGTGTGATAATGTTTTTTCATGTGATTCATGTGCTGTATGTGCAAAAACCATGTGTCTTATTCTTAAGGTTGAGCATATACCGTATTCAGTATATACACTATATGGCATAAGGATCGGCACGTCTGACCATTACACCAACAGGGACTTTAATGACATTGCATTTAAACCCATAGACTTTAATACGGAGTTGGTCCCCCACTTTGCAGCTGTAACAGCTTCCACTCTTCTTGGAAGGCTTTCCACACGATTTTGGAGTTTCTGTGGGAATCTGTGCCCATTCATTCTGTAGACACTGATGTTGGATGAGAAGGCCTAGCTTGCAGTCTCTGTTCAAGTTCATCTCAAAAGACCTTGCTTTGTGCACTGAGGCACTGTCATGCTGGAATAGAAAAGGTTCTTCCTCAAACTGTGTCCACAAAGTTGGAAGCATGGCGTTGTCCAAAATGTCTTGGTATGCAGAAGTATTAAGATTGCCCTTCACTGGAAGTAAGGGGCCTAGCCCAATCAGGTGTGTCCCAATACTTTTGTCCATATAGGGTATAAATGTAGCTGTAGTGTGTATAGCTAAAAGTCTCTGCTTTTTTAGTTTGCATATTCTCACAAACTGGGGAGAAACCAATCTGCTCCATATTTTTGCAGCCCTTTCCCCAGATGTCACATGCATTTTTATTATGGTGGTCTGGTGGTTAGGGCAGTCGACCTGCGATCAGGAAGTCATGAGTTTGAATCCCAAGACTGCTAGGCACCTCTGAGGTACGCTTGAGCAAGATACCATCCCCACACACTGCTCCCCGGGCGCTGTGTTCCTGGCTGCCTGCTGCTTCACTTGGTGAATGGGTTAAATGTAAAGGAAGAATTTCGTGCTGTTCACACTGTGTGCTGTGGTGTGTTCACGTATGACAGAATGGTCACTTTACTTTACTTTACTGAGGCAAGTGTGATGACCTAGGCATGCCATTTTTTGTGAACTGGTGACTACAAACTTCATAACATGTTATAACTTTTCTGATCGGCTGCATTTGGGGTAAGGGGAAAACTGTACATTTTATTTTTGGCCAAACTACCTCTTTAATGCTCCACACATGAATAATTTATTTACAGTTTAATAGTGTAAGAGTATAAGAGTGCCCACCGCTCCCTTCAGGATGAATTACTCGGATTCCACACACAAGGAGGAAAAGGCTGCCTCTGATAGTGGGATTTACTCTAGTCCTTTTAAAAAGCACCACTTGATACTGACACTTGAATGAATAAATGCCCCTGTGTGTATTTACAGCCTTTTGTGCAAGTCAGTAGTTCTTGAATTTGCAGCTTTAATGTTACGCCATCATCCACTGATAAGAGTGATGGAGTGGGCTGGATGTTTACAGTGGTTTGAAGGCATGTGAATATCATATGGTAAATTACAAGACAATATAATTTACAAATGAAGATTGTAAATTATATTATTTTGAGTGAAAAGTCATGAATTTCAAAGTTTTTTAGCATTCCATTTTAGCTTTGACAGTGTGACTCACTTAAGCTCCACAGGTTTGTATCGAGCCCTCTGAGGAGCAGACCCTCTTGAGAGTCATCCTACATTACATTACATTACGTTCATTTGGCAGATGCTTTTATCCAATGCGACTTACAATACGAGGAAAGTTTCAAGTTTCAGGTTTCAGGACAGTGTGAGAAGCAGAGGAGAATTCTAAGTGCTAAAATCTTTATGTAGGGAGTAGTGCAAGAAGAAGAATAGTGCATCATCTTAGGATAGTGCATCATCTGAATTCACACTTTAGTGAAAAGGATGAGACTAAAAAGACCTGTTTGTTTAAAGGCCTTAAAAAGTCAGTGTCACAAATTTGCTTACATTTAACTTAGAAATAGCTTAGAAATAGCCCAGAGTCTTGAATATTAATTTTTTTATTTTACAGATTTGTTTGAAAATGGGTGACCATTCACATCGTGGTTATTGCCATTTTGTCGAGTGAGACCGAAGGAACTTTAAGAAATGTGAGCATATATATCCAAGTATAAGCATACCAAATTTCAAAATTGTAGCTCAAGCGGTTCTTCAGATATTGAAACGTGTCAGCTGGAGCACCCCCTATGGACGACATTTCATGAAAATTGGCACGCTTCAAAAGAATGTGGTAGTGATGCAGCCTGTCAAATTTTGTGAAGTTTGAACCTTTACATCACAAGATATTGGTTAGTGAAGCACTAGATTTTTCCATTTGGCGTTAGTAACTATGAATCATAATGAGCTATGGTCATGTGCCTCCTAGAGGACAATGTTTCACTCTAGTTTCATAGTCCTTGGTGAAGTGGTTGTTGAGCTATTGCCCAATAAGTTCCTTGTGACTATCCCAATTCAAGGGTGCTAGTGTGAAGAGACGCGTCCGTCTAGGGTCATAAATATCTTATTTCGTATCAGCCATGTGAGGTTATAAGCATGCCAAGTATCATGTGGATTGGTAAAGTCTAAGTATGTGAAGTATGTGAAGTCCTCGACCAAACATCACTGAAAAAAACAGACCAAAAATGGTCTAAATCACTTGCTCTCCTTCTTTTACACTGTAAACATGACTAGACCATACTGCGTTCCTTCAGCAACACTGTGTACATTGCTCAGCACCAATGCTAACCTTCCTTCCTTCCTCTTTTGTGTCCTTCCTTTCTCTCATCCCGTCACTCATTTAGTTGCAATATATTTCCTTCCTCAATCTATCCTTCAGTACCCCTCCATTTCTGTGTCCTTGTCATTTAGACTGTCTTTTTCAAGAAAATATGAACACACTTTGCTGTCCTAGCAATGTTTCTCAAGAAAACACACAAGCTACTGCACCAGGAACTTCAAAGGCCTCACATTTACTCTCCAGAGAGCTGGTTCTTAATCATCCACTCCAAAGTCCTCGGCACCATTACAGGAGATTATTTTTTCAGTAATGTCCTTCTCTGCAGCTGGGCCAGTTAGCGGATTAGCGTTTCGAGTAGGAGGTGCTGGGGGTCTAGTAGCTCGCACTTGTTTATCAAGAGCTGTTTGTAATGTTGAAGAAATATGATTTTGTCAGTGGCAGAGTGGATAAAATGACATTTAAGTGGGGAGGTAAAGTGTACCGTTGGGAAACGGGCCATTGTTTTCTGCTGATGACTCATTCCAGCCCTTGTCCCTCAGGTCTCAGGCAATTTTATCAGGATTTTATTAAGCGACCTGACATTTAGGCTTCGCAAATAGTCTTCATTTCTCTCTCTTTCTCCTCCTTTTGTACTAATAAAGGCCATTTAGGTGTTCCGTGCATGCTAAAGCTGACTCTTTACCTGAGCATGTTAACAGTTATGCTATAGTGCCTATTGGTAATTGTTTTCAGTGAGTAGACTATGCATCAACTTCAGTTATATCACATTTTCAACTCAGATTTTCTATGGATAAAGTTATTCCAGAGTCAGTTTATGAGGAGGCCAATTCCTTTTCTTCATTATACCAAAAAAACCTGAAAAGACTAGAGGTGCCCCTGAACGAGTGCTTACTGGTGGTAAATGAGGATAAATGCTAAAAATGTTAATACAGTAGTTTTGTAAATAATCTTTTACAAAATAAATGAAAAACATATTTTCATTTTTCTACAATAAACGGATTTTGACCAGTAGGATACTTGCATTTTTGCTACCAAGTTCTGTTGTATGACATTAGGTAGATTAGCCAGGGAACTGTACAGCAGGGTTGTGTTTTGGATTTGTGCAGATCAGTATGATTAGTTTGGATGGTAACTGCATAGAAAACATTAATATTAGTTACATTACTATTCAAGTAAATAAAAATTATTTTGCATAGTAAAGACACAGTATAGTTTTTCATGTTTACGACTATTTCTTTGATTTACCTATTATAAAAGTAGGAAAAATGCAATTACGAGGTATTGATATGACATCAACAACATGCTGTTCAGTGTACCAGTGAAGAACACCCTGCACAGAAACCAGTTTAGCACCCAGTGACTACGTGCCTGTGTGTGCGTTCGTGCTGTTCTTTTTACCCTAGATGACTGATGTGGCTCACTTGTTAGATCCCGTTGCCTTTTGATGACCCTCTCTACTCTAAATCACATTACATAATTCATTGATCAGAATCGTTTCTGCAGTACTAGACTCTCGGTGCCCCACTGCCTCATTGTCACGCAGGCCCCCCAATGTCAATATTAAAGGATTGTCCTATCCCCTCAAATGAACTTCCCTTTGTAAAAGTATCCTCCGCATCTTCCTCTCTCACACCAACTGCCTGCATGTCCTCCATCACCACCTCCATAAACCTCCAACTAGGCCTTCCTCTTCTCCTCTTCCCTGCAGCTCCATCCTCAGCATCCTTCTCCCAACACACTCAGAGTCTCTCCT
>JBBPCZ010000142.1:12958751-12972909 GCA_037974445.1 Brycinus macrolepidotus | reverse complement strand
TTATTAGGTGACTGTGCTATGATACACATATATATAAATACAACCCCTTCAACCCCTTTTATAGTGGATTGGCACCGTGATAGGGCTTCAGCTTAGATTAGATGACAGTTGTGATTGGCCTATTGTCTCTTGAAACATGATCATTATTGGGTTTTGATTGTTGTGCAGTACAGTATTTGTGATTTAGCTAAATGCTGTTTGGCAGTTTATATCCATTAAAGGTTCTGTTATGTGTGACATGCAAGAGTGTATGCAAGCGTTGGGCATTTCAGCTCAGAAATACAGTTTTGGGAATTAAAAAAACAAACAAACATATTTCTGGAAACTGTTTATGGCCCAAATAGAACGTTGTTGTGCAAATACTTTGAAAAGTTTTGAAAAAGAGAACTCTAAAAACGGTTCTTAGCAATTATAAAAACCCTTTGCTTTATAATTAAAGGTTTAACTGATTGCTAGCTATATGAATTCTAAGGCTTTGGTAAAATATCCCATTCACAAGACATACACAGTTTGGGTAATTAAAAAAAATTACATTATTTTTTATTTTTAATGTTTATGGTTCGGTCCAAGTAGAGCGTTGTTGTGCAAACACTGTGTACTTCACCTTTTGAAAATAGGTGACATGTGAGGTCAGCACTAAAGAGTGTCTGAAGGAACAGGTTGTATACACAGGTTTTATTCTTGTGATCAGATTGACAAGGAAAAATGCCAGTGCTGGAAGTTCCGATGTGGAGAACTGCTGATGTGAGAGAAGGCCTGTGGCTTTGATGCAGTATCTTTTTTTTTTCTTTTGGAATGTGTAGAGTGTATGTAACTATAGTATATATGGTATATGTATACGTCACTTTATAGCAAAAAAGTTATTCTCCTCTCCAGCATTAAAACAATGAAATGTAGTGCAATGAACGATGTGCCATTTAGCTGTTCCATTTTAATACCAGGAGCACCACTGACTGGTGGTGATGGCTTTACCTTCTGAGCCGTCTGACCTGAAATAAATCTTAAATCTATCCTTAACAACATAAACATCAACTAACCCAACTATAAATCTCTCATTTGCCTGCCCTATTTACACAAATAAATCTCCACATGAAAGCTTCTCCCATAAAATGCTAGGCCAGAACGTGTTTTCCAGACTCCAACCACACTCCTCTAAGGAGAGAAGTCCAAGTTTATGACCCAAAACTAGAAACTTTGTCAACAAAAAGTTTCCAACAGGAGCGCCCTGTCTTCCTGGAATACCCAGGAGACCTAACACATGCCCTGGGACTTGGAAAGCCTTCACAGACAGAAACGATGAGAAAGAGACCCTTTCTGGGGGGCAGATGGGTACAATGGAGCAGGATGAGAGAAAAGAGAGATTTATTTGCAGGTTCGGGCCATTGCAGCTGTGAGGAAAGAGTGGCCCTTTTTAAGCTCAAGCTAAACAGGCAGCAAGTGAGGGGTCAAAAGGGTTGTTATTGGAAACTGGTCATCAGAAGGGACTTTAAACAGTAATTTTGTAACAGGACAATTTTAACAGTATTTTAATCAATATTCCAGTTTATATATTTGCACACATAATGCCTTTTGATTTATAAAAATGCACAAAAAGTAAAAAGTGTTTTTATAAAACCTGTGGCCTCTGGCTGGGGAGACTTCAAGCAGTAGGAGTCATGGTGAAGGAGTAGCAGTCATGGTGAAGAATCTTCCTAAAGTTCTCGGGGACAACATTATTAAACAACTCTTGAATAGAAAAAGCTGCAGAGCCCTTGCAAAAACCTTAAACATCACTGTCAGTGCTAGTGGTTTCATAATACACAAGAAGAAATTTCATGGAATCACAATAAATCTTTTCCTGACAAGTGCACCATGCAGGATTGCTCTAAGGCTAATGATAAGGAAGTTAAGAGAGAAGCCAGCAGTCACTCAAAAAAGAGTTGCAGGATGACCTGATCAGAACTCTTCTGAAACAATGTACTCTGGTCAAAAAACAAAATACAACTCTTTGGCAATAATTTAGCTCATCATGTCTGAAGAAATCAGAGTCCATGTGACCCCAAGAACACCACACCCACAGTGAAGTACTGAGGTGGGAGGATCATGATATGTGGCTACTTCTCTGCAAATGGGGCATTACGTGTCATTGAAGAAAACATGAATGGAGCAGTGTACGATGAGATATTCAAGGAAGAATTTAAACTCAACATAGATTTTGAAATTGAGTCCAAGAGACTGACCCTTATAACTTTGAGGAATTAAAGATGGCTTTTCAAAAGTAATAGGCCAGCAGTGAGCCACAATGCCATAAAAAGCTAATTCTTACCATTGATGCCCCAACTTGCCAAAAATTACTTCACAACAAAGCACAATTGTTATTAAATTCTGAAAAACTGCCTGAATACATTTTCTCTATTCATTTTTATATTTATGAACACATACTTGTTCATAAGTACAGAACAAAAAGTGTCAGAATACATGTGTCAAGAAACAGATAAAAAGTGTTCCCAATAAATAAAAGAAATAAAAAGTAAACAAGCTTGTTTGGCAAACAAAAAACAGAATTGATTGTCCATTAATTAGCATTATGTCATTTGCATAATGCTAACTGGTGGCTTTGGGTTTTATTTATTGTTAGCAACATTTTTTTTACTGCATGTTTCCTTTAAAAAAAAAAACAAAAAAACAAGCAGGCATTGTGCAACAGTGTACTAGCACTTTGGATAGACAGAGCCAGCCTGTTCTGTGTGGAGCCTGTTTAAATGTCGGAAGTTGATCAGACTGGGTCTGTCCCATCAACCCCCTGGAGAGAGTTTCCAGTGCTGATGTCTATTTGCAGTCTGCCTTCGTCCCTGCTCCACACCATTTGAGGTCATCTCGCAGGTGGAGTCACACAAAAGCCAAGCCATTCTGACAGTCAGCTTTTTGGAGTGCATTTAATTATTCACAGATCGTCAGTACTGAGGCCAGGCTTTCTGAATAAAGACACCTGTTAATGAATATACTGCTAATCCATCTTTTATTAAACCATTTCCTGAGGAAAGCATGTTGTTAAATATTTATTCTGTCCATTTAAGGGATGGTATAGCCAGAAATCAGATTTACACAGCATTACCTAAACTCCAGTCAGTAAGATACAAGGCTAATAGAGCTAACATGTAGTGGAAGCTAATTGCCCTTCAGTTAGCAACATGTAAACTGCATGAGTAAATCATTATACCCCAGCTTTAAACCTTGTCAAGTTATTAGGTAATCTCAATTAGACTTGCTAATGTGGTTTCTGACACTGTGTGACATAGTGTTATCTATAAAATGGCCAAAAGTATGTTAGAAAACTAAGTAATCTAATGCTTTAATCTAGAGGTGGGACTGTCTTAGAAGTCTTACTAAGCTGGCCACAACTTAGTAAGACTTCTAAAAAACAGAATTGATTGTCCAATAATTAGCATTATTTCATTTGCATAATGCTAATTGGTGGCTTTGGGCTTTATGTATGTTAAAAATAAATAAAACCGGGAGTCAGGGTTGACTTTTGGCCAAGGACTCTGGCCAGCATGTCTAGATGCTTGGAGTTGACTCTTCAACTCTGTCTCTTGTTTTATTCACTTTAACTGGCTTGAGGGGCATTTGGATGAATGTGTGTGTATTGCTGGAAAGAGTTTGAGTTTTAGTGGTAGTTTGTTTAATTGCAAGGCTGCAGATTGCACACTCACACCATGGGGCATATCTGCAAATGGATGCCCATGCTTACTGATTCTGTAGACCAGTTGAATGATTTTCAGCCCTTTGCATGTCTTGAATTTTCTTCTTAAGTTCATCGCGTGATGCCATCTTTTCAAGCTCTGCTGCTTTTATGTAGGATCTGTAATATGTGTTCCTTGATTTTCTGATGCAGTGATTGCTGTTGTCTATTCTTGCCAGTACCACAGGCAGAAATTAAACTCTCACTCCACTCATTTGACAGCCTTCAGTCCCTGCTCTGAGCAGCAGGCGATGGCATGTTGCTACATATTTTGCACCCAAGCCTGTTGTCTTTGACAACGTCCGGGAGCAAATACATCATTTGACCTTTAACCAAGAGTCAGGCCTTTCGTCCTTACTGGCGTTATTGTTTACGTTGTTATGGCTGTGGTGGTGGTGGCTGCAGGTGTTTTTGCTGATGCTACAGCAACAGGCTCCTCGCTGCTAAGAGTGGTGCTAATGTCAGGTTGTGGCCTGGATTTAGTACTGGTTGTGATTGAAGCTCTGTCATGTCACTGTCTGACTCATGCATTTTCTTTGTGGCCTTCTGGAACCAGGCCAACATTATTTGTTTTACTGGCCCCCTGGATAGCGCAGTTTATATAGGGCCATTAGGAATCTTGCAGAACATGATGCGTGGCGCTTTTCCACTGGTACAAGGAACTGTGCCATACTGCAAACTAATGTTTTTCCATTGCAAATAAAGTGACCCGCACCCAAGCCATACCTGCACGACGGCAGGGCCAAAAGTGGGCCACAGCCAGGCCGACTGCATCACTGCTTTCTGATTGATAGAAATGTTGTCATCTCAACATGGAAAGAAGCCATTGTTTTTTATTGTCCGCACAATGGAGATACAAACTAACAACTGGGAAGTCAATGAAGTACAAGCACTACCACAAAGATAAATTTCAGTGGGAGTTTTCTATGACACTAACAAATTTATTTTTTACATTGTGAGAAACGCGAAGGTGCACCAGGCCATTGCTAACAAGTTAGCTGAGGTAGGTTTTCATCACACGGCTAAACAATGCTGAGAAAATGTAAAAACTCAAACAAGACTATAAATAATAAAAGAAAAAAACATAAAAAAGAAAAAAAAAAGAGCAGCTCTGACTGAAACATTTCGACAGGTTTTGGGACAACGACCATCTATAAAACTGAGGGGAGAGAATTGTGCGGCTGACGCATCAGCAACACCGTTACCAGGCTGAGATACACAGGAAAATCAAAACGTGCTGCAAGTTCCAAACCATCGCAGTACGGTTTAGGTACAGCAGAGTTCCTGTATGCCTATGGAAAAGTGCCTATGGAGTACCGGATTTTGAGAAGTGCTGGTATGCAAGAAAAGTCAATGTACGCCCAAGGGTAAAAAGCAGAAGTGCCGGTGCTGGGTACCCACTTTGAGCACTGGATTAAACTACATTTAAGATGGTTTCATTTCGACCATATTCCTTTTGTCAACGGATCAGGCTATATCTTGTTTGAAATTAAGTAAAAAAAATGAAGTCATGCTTCATAACTTGTCTGGAGTTCAGATTAGACAAAACGTCATGGTAGCCTGATGCAAAGCAGCGTTTTGGCATTCAAACAGCAGTGGGTCTGCGAGCAGTGACAGCGCGTTCATATATTCATGTGTGAGGGGGAAAAGGGATCTGTGGCACTAAAAACTCATAAAAGTCGGTCATTAAATCTTTCATGGCTGCCCTACCTCTGTACTTAGTGAGGAAACAAAGGAGGAGTTTCTGAGGACAGTCTAGCAGTAAAATAGCCCGTAAAATATAGCAGACTTGAATCTGAAACATCTCTCTCTGCAAAGCTAATGGCTTTTGCACTCTAGAAGTTCACTCTATGACATGAACACAGTGCCATTTTGGGTTTAGCCTTGGCCATTTCTCTCCAGGGTCTGCTAAGAGGCCAGCATGCTGGCCAGCAGAAGAGAAACCAATTAACTCTTGCTTGGCTGAGCTGGAGGAGATGGGCCTCACTTTTCTGTTTGTATTTATAAACCAGAAGCAGACAGTAGCCGTTGCCCCTGCTTCTGGGTGACTGAAGACTGCCTGTATTTTCACTCAGCCTGCACAAGAATAGCTTCTTCTTTCCAGGACCGATGTCCTACATTTTTCTTGTATTTTTTATATATCCCCTGATGAGATATGTGTGGTTTTGCACACCATTTTATATGACCATTTTCCAATCTCTCTTTATCTCTTAGAATTAAACAGGAAGTTTGTTACTGTGCTTGGAAGACTGAAACTGTATATCATCACTGTCCAAAAAAAAAAAATCCTCCAAAATGATCACTGTATAGGATAAGGCAAAACATTCCTTACTTTTAATTTAAGATTAATGTCAAAATTTTTGATCCGAAATCATTTTGAGTCAGAATTCACATTGGTAGTGATGGAAACCAGACATCCAAAGCATTTAATGTCTCTAAAAGCTACGTCACATCAAGTTATTACATGAAATGGTTATGAATACACTGCCCAATGCCTAAAGCATTGCTTTATGATAGTTTTGCAACAAGGTTTTGGCCTAAAAAGTACTTTTTAAAAGGCATTAACAGTAGGGAGGTGCGCACCGAAGGTTGTCAGGCAAAATAGTTCCCAATTTTTTTTTTCACATTTACCATAATGTTTATCATCAGCATTACATACAAAAACTCTTGTATAGGTTCACTGGCCATTTTGAACAGTAGTAGTAGTAGTAGTAGTAGTAAATGTCTATTGTTGTTGTAGACAACGCGACCCCTGGTTCCATTCATCATCATTGTAAAGAAAATTCTATAAGTTTCTCTATAATGAACCATATCACATCAAACCACTCTGGATGACTTTTTTCTCATATCAGCCGTTTAATTACGTGGAGAATTTGAAAAATATGTGGAATTCCTCTTTAATTGGAATTAATACACTAAAGGTTTGAATACGCCCAGCTGAAATGTGACAGTTGCATAAACTAGCATGTTACATGAACATCATTCTTGACAAAAGTTATAATTTACTGATAGTCAGTTTCATCAGGTTGTGTGACTTTCTATTTGACCTCTGCTCTGCATTACTGAGAACACGGGTTGAATTATAGTGTAAGTAAGTAAAACCACATTTTTTAAAAAAATTTTTAGCAAGCTGGGTGAAGGTATAAGCCACATCAGAGTTATGGGGGCAATTTGTAGGCAGTGTGTGTAGACAAACACAGTTACAAATTTGGAAATTGGCCACATTTTCTTTGCAGAAAGGCCGTGCCTGTAATCGGCGCTGCAGCAGCTGCGCTGGCTGGCTGAGCACGGAGCCACAGGGGTTAAGGTTATAACCCACATCTTTAATTTAGGCTATATCCGGGGGAGAGCGGCCGGCGTAATAACAGCCTGGCTAACGCTGATGCACACTGACGGCCATTCATTAGCCAGGCCCAGCGCCCCTCCACCCTCGCCTGATACCCGGGGCCAGACGAGCATGCCCACTAACATCCCGTCACTGGCTTCTGTCTGAAGCAGAGCCGACCACGACACACATGGGCTGCCCACAACAAGGGAAAGTCTCAACTAGCAGAGAGGAATGAATGTATATCTGTGCTGACACCATGACCTCCTTCTACATATAGTATTTTATAGAGGAATTCAATTGATTTTTGTACATTTCCACATAATTAAACAGTCAGGACATAAACAAAGTCATTCATTATATTACATGACATTCATTTGGCAGACGCTTTTATCTAAAGCGACTTACAATTCAAGGAAACACTCAAGTTTCGAGACAGTGTGAGAACCAGTTAAGAGTTCTAAGTGCTAAAATCTTTATGTAGGAGTAGTGCAAGAAGATAGAAAGTGCTTCAGGAGAGGAGGTGCTCTCTGAACAGATGAGTCTACAGGAGGTTCTTGAAGATGGAGAGTGATTCTGTTGCTCTGGTCGCCTTTGGCAGCTTATTCAGAGGGGCTTGATGTGCAATGTTCCACTCTAGAGAAACTGATGATGATAGGAACCAGACGTCCAAAGCGTTGAATGTCTCTAAAAGCTACCTCACATAAAGTTATTAGATGAAATGGTTATATGCATGCTGCCTGATTCCTGAGACATTGTTTTTTGACAATTTTGCAATAAAATGTGTCATATCAACACTATTCTTGGCAAAAGAAATCAATTAAATGACAAAAATTACAATGATGTATTTATTTATGTGCAACAAAGCACCTTTTTCTTTCAGCAATTGCCCTTTATATTAGACTCCACCAATGCACATGAAACATGGCTGATATGGCGCACTGGGGGCTCTGTGGCTAAAACATTTCAATATGTAAAGAGCAAGCTAAAATTTTGAAATGTGGTGTATTTACACCTGACTACATTTGCTCACATCTCCTTTAGTTTCTTTTGGTTTGCTCAACGAAATAGCCACCAACAGCCAATAAAAATTCAAACATGTAGAACAAATTACAAAATGTTTTCCTCTGTTCCTTGGACGTAATTTGGTCTATCTTCAAAAGTCACTTTAAATCCTTACATATATGAAGGGCTGGGGTTAGGCTCATAAATATTAAGTATTAAATAAGTTAAATATTATAATATTTACAAAATTCAAATGATCCTGTTTGAATTTTGTAAATGGTCCTGCTGAAGCGGTCAAATTAACCGCTCTACTTGGGTCAGTTTGCACATTGTGCTTACATCCACTTATTAACAGTGTGGTACATCTAGTTTATTGTCATTGGATACTAGAAATGAGAAGTCAAATTTAAAAGAAAATGCTGTATTCCATATTCATTCTGTATGTGCATAATTATCTAGAGAATACATTTTATGTAAATCATTTTATGTTCAATACCGATCTGTGCACATCTGACATTTTTCTGTTAGTTTCAGTGTCAGGAAATGACAAAAATCAAAATTTTCAAATCATCACCTTGGAGTGCTGTAATCCGCAGACGTGTGTAGGGTTTGTTAATTCAGCGCAGAGCCGAGGGCCGGAGGAACAAAGAGAAATATCTTTCTCATGATAAAGAGGATGGTACTGAATCAAATAATAATTAGCAGTCTGAGTGAGCTTCAGGAGAAAGGAGCTGCAGACAGAAAGAGAAAGCGGGCGGTTCACTCGTTTCGCTCTCTGCTCTCTCGGCGTGGCTTAAAGCCACTCATTTGCATCTCATTTGGATTTGTAAATTAAAGTGTGCTGTAAAACTGTATTGTGGGAGAGTGGGACAGGCAGGGGAGGTCAGTGGGGTCTCCATAATTGCTGGAGGCTCCCTTGATCACAGCTAATGCCTTCATATCACACACAGACTTGAATCAGAATCAAATAATGAAATAATCAAATTACAAATAAGCTACATGCCAAATGTCCATATCCACTGTTAGGGTAATATTAAGAAGTTTTAAACAAGTTAAAACAGGTGTAGTGAAATTTATATTTATAATATTATAATATTTATAATATTTAGTTCCCAAGCAACAAGAGGAAAATGGTTAGAGAGGCAAAAATGTCTTTAAGATTAATTTGCAGAAGATTTCAAAACATTTTAATACTTCAATGCCAACAAATTATTTGGAAGTTGTGCCAGAAGAAAGCCTTTTCCTTTTGTCTAATTAATAATGCAAGCACATGGAGTTTAATTTTTTACGGAATAATTTTTTAACCATCTTTAGTAAGGGTGCCAATAGTTATGGAGCTGTATATTGCAAAACCCTTTTTTAATAGGATAATGAAAAACATTAATTCTTAACCTTAATGTTACAAAATGTTATTCTAGGCTTTTTGGGTGATTCCTACTGGTCCATTCAACATGGATATTTCACACAATATAGGCTAGCATTTCCAAATGGTGAAAAAAAACAAGAACAAAAAAATGAGGCTTTGACATGATATGATATGATATATGATATGATATGATATGATATGATATGGTATGAGATGAGATGAGATGAGATGAGATGATATATGATATATGCTATATTATATATGATGTGATATGATGAGATGATATATGATATGATATATATATATCATATGACATGATATGATTTGATATGATATGATATGATATGATATAATATATGATGTATGATATATCATAAATCATATGATATATGATAAGATACAATACATGCTATATGATACGATATATGATGAATGATGTGATATATGACATATCAAATAAATATAAAAACAGTAAAAATAAGAAACATAAGGTCTGAAGATTTTAATTACCTAACGTTTTCTGCTCTATGTACAAAAACCATGAACCAGATAGTGAGTACACTTCAAAGTATTTCCCTTCTGTGTTTACTCTGTGTCTGCCTTGACCCCCTTTTTCTGTGCTGTTGTTGCACTTGTCCACAGATCCTTTCTTCCCATCGAGAACCACAAGTGGTGCACCATGCATACTTCATAAACCGAAGCGTGAAGTTGTAGGTTTGAGTGCCATCATGCCATGCACGCCGCTGGATAAAAGCAAAGAGAGCCGTGCGGTCCTGTGCTTCCGCACCTCTTCTACAGCGTTTTCCTCCCTCCTCTGAGGAAAAGGGTTCGCTGGAGCAGAACAAACTTTCTCAGATGCATAAGGCTTCTGTGCCTCAGGAAGATGTGACACCGGAGTGAATCAGGCCTATTTTTTTTCACTGTCTCTGCTCCAGGCTTCAAACACCCATCCTAAAGGTTACTTTTCTGTTCCCATAATGCTGAAGAATAAAGCTGCATATAAAATGTCAACAGTACATTTTACACAGGGTAAAACAGTATAGTATGAATTCTCTCCTCCAGGCTTCAAACATCCCTTTAAAAGATTATCACTCAGTCCTTGTTTTCCAAAATGGAAGGGCACATAAAGTTATGAAGTAATGTGGCCATGCTTTGTCTTTCAGGATGTCTGTGATTTTAGATGTAAAGTGTCAGCTTCTATTAATATCTGCTTCATTTATAGCCAAGGACCACCTGGCTGCCAGTGATCAAATGTTTATTAGCTGTAAAAAGTGACTATTAGAGCTAGGCCTGTAATTCAGATGATATGTATCAAAACTGGCCAAAAACCTCAAAGATAGTGGTAATTTCTGCTATTCTGGTATTCTAGCAGTATGTTAGTGCTAAGCTAGGATTGCAGATTAATATTTTTGCCATTCTAGATTAAACCCAGATATCAGAAGCTTGTAACAGACATATTAATATATATTTTACCTTGCATGTCGCATTTTTAAAGTAAGTCCTTCAGTAAAGACGTTAGACTCAGAGCTGCCACTTTTTACCATCTGGCAGAAACCCAAAGGTAAATCCGCTGCTCCTAAACACAGTCAGTGCCGCAAGGAGAACTTCCAGGAGGCCTAAGAATGACCTTTTCCCTCACAAAATTAGTCTCACTCACTGAAAAACAAAACTGATTTGTTCTTTTCTTTCACGCCCTAATTATGTTGGTGGTTAGTCTATCGTATAAGGCCTTCAATCCAGCTCTAAAGGGCTAAACAATGGAATAGCTCACTTTACTGTATCTACTATTCCTATACTGTAACAGTTTTCCATTGTTTCCAAACAAATTAATGAAATAATAATTGATCCTAGCAAGAATTGGTCATAGCATGATGCTATTGAATAAAAATGAGCTAAAAATTACAGACATTTTTGTGTTCCCAGAAATTGTTAGTTCTTTGGGTTCCTCTCTGGTGTTGATACTGGGTAAAATAGTGTATTCCAGTATGAATTCAATGTCTTCCTTTCATGCAAGTCTATAATCTTCTGTCCATATCAGTATAAAATGCTATAGTTCAATAAGAATACCTTCTACAGTCTTTCATCCATGCTTCCAAGGCTCCCCTTTAAAGGTCACCATTCAGTCCCTTTATCCCAGAACAGCATTTACACATCAGCTGTACATATTACACCCATAGTGTATTACACAGAGTAAAGGGGTGTAACCAGGCTGAATTTCATGTCTTTCCTCATGCAGTGGTATAGTCTAACATGATTTCCATTTTTATAATTGAAAAATCTTCCATTTAAAAAGCCCATTACAAAACAATTTTAAACTGCTATCATATCTTTCTAAGTTGCATTGAGTAAATACAGCTGCAATTTTTTGTGGATCTTCATTTCAGGCTGCAAAGCAACAAAATGTGAATATTTTGAAGGGGGGGATTGTTTTCTATACCCACTGTGCATATGTCATATCAGGTTATCGGTGTAGTGTGTCTGTGATTTCAAATTTTCTATTTAGATCTGAGGCCCAGATGATTGTCAGCAAGGTGAAATGATGTAGTCCAGAGTATATTCAGTTTCTTTCCCCTTGTAAGTCTATAATCTTCCAAACCTACTGTTTTATGCTAGATAAAACAGTAGACTCCACTATGAGTTTACTGTCTCTCCTCCAGTTCTGTCAAAGCATTGGCCCCATCATCAGGAGACTGTGAATTTGAACTCTGTGGTGTCACAGCTATCTAAGGGAGCATAATTGGCTTCGCTCGGGGTGAGTAGATGACCTTCCTTTCCCCACCCTTTCAATCAGAGTGATGCAAGCCAGCGCAGACATCTGTTAGCTAACTTATCAGAATTGGTGGGTAGCATTCTCTTCCAACTGCACTGAGCCCGTTAATAGTGTTGGGTTAACTGCAGTTAGTTAAGACTCAAAAAAAGCATGCGCTAACCTTCATCCTCCCATTGTTGTTGGTATTGTGTGATTGGATGGGTCCTAGCTCGTGGGTGTAAATGAACACGACTTAATTAGGCAGACAATTGGCAAAAAAAAAAAAAAAAGCTGTACATTTTCACCCATAGTGTTTTTAATTGTGTTTTATAAAATGGTGCATTCCATTTCCATCCTCAAACAGATCACATTCCTATGGTCGTTCACTTCAGCCACAGAATATGAGCCACCCAACTGTTCTGATATTAATCCTTAAATGCATGGCCTGAACATGAAAGCACATGCAGGAACAACTGGAAGGATGTGATCATCCGCTAATTTGAATTTCATCAAAAATATCAATAAAACTTAGCATTTCGATATTATTCTCTTTTGGTGGAAATGCCATTTTATGTAATGCAGTATGAGTTTTATTCCTGTAACTGAACAACCTTTCACTAAGCCTATTATGAAACAAACCAGCCGTGCATGTGTCTCGCGGGTTGATCTGCAGAGTTTGTCTGTCATTTCAGATGTAAAGGTGTCAGCTCTTTTCCATTTATATCTGAGGCTCAGCTGGCTGTCAGAGGAGAAGCGAGTGGCACTGAAACAGATGGAAGGATGGAAGCTTGTGAGTGAGCCTGTATCTGCTGGAGAGCCCTGGGGCACAACGGTCTGCCCCACTAAATCACTGAACCCCCATCTATTTCCCTCCTCCAACCGACAGAGATGCTCACAACATGAACCGCTGATCCAGAGCTCTAACATTCCTATGGTCGTTTACTTCAGCCACAGAATATGAGCCACCTAACTATTCTGATATTAATCCTTAAATGCATGACAGCACATGTAGACCAAGTACATGCAGGAAGCATGTGATTATCAGCTAGAATTTACATTTCATCCAAAAATATCAATAAAACATAGGATTTCCATGTTATTCTCTTTTGGTAAAATGGCCCTTTAAGCTTTCTTGCCCTCTGTTGGATAAACCGTCAGGGCTTTTAAATAATCTCGGGGTGTGAGTACATTTTGGGAAGTTATGTTAATTTAATTTAATCTGGATTAATGACAGGCATGGGGAGCTGCCAGGGGACTGTTGCCATTTCGATTAAATAAACAGCAAACAGTCTCAGGAGGGGGGCGCGAAGGCAGAGTGAAACGTTGCTTTAGCTCTGAGGGATAAGACTCGCTTTATTTCAGGGCTCAGTTAAACAGTTTGTAGGACGTTTTAATGGCGTAGGAGGGGGCCTGTGTGGAGCAGGAGCAGTATATGAATGGACTTGTTGAGAGGAATTAAAGGATTTAACCTATCTGCTTTATCTGTAACATACGGTAGATTCCTACAGGCAAGCATTTCCCTCAGTTTAGTAAATAAAAAGAAAAATGTTTGACTCCATACACATTTATAACAGAAGCCAATAGGTAGGTGCTGAAGGTGGTTGTGCTCGTTTCTAAGTCTCCATGCAGAAAAAAGAGATTAAGTTGAGAAACACCAGAGTATTCCTCTAAATTGTGGCTTCAGGGTACATTTCTTAATGCCACTTGTTTATGTTTTGATTGAAGAAATATCACTCTCTTGCCCACGCGAAATATCTATGGCTCATACTGGAGTTTGCCAGGTTTGCCATTAGCGAGTGTGTTGCTGTTTACTGACACTATCGCCCCTCGAGTGTGTTACACTGAACATCAAGGCCATTTTAGAGCCAAAAGCAGCTTCATAAAGCAGCATGTCTAAATCTGTGTGAGGGTACACATGTGGGTGAATGTGTGTGTGTGTGTGTGCGTGTGTGTGTGTGTGTGTGTGTGTGTGTGTGTGTGTGTGTGTGCGTG
>JBBPCZ010000142.1:12935384-12951002 GCA_037974445.1 Brycinus macrolepidotus | reverse complement strand
GTATTTGAATGCAGTGTCATTAAAGTCCCTGTTGGTGGAATGGTCAGGCGTCCCAATACTTTTGTCCATATAGTGTAGCTACAAACAACAACAACTAACAAGTGGAGTAATAGAAAAATCTTGAAGCTTACATCTGTCAATAATTTTGTTCCCTATGAACTTCAGGGCAAAAGTAAAGAAGCAATTAGGTCTTTGCCGATTGACTACATTTAGAGTTAATTTGAGGTTTTTTGAACTTCCAGTAAAGATTAATGATTTTAGAAATGCTGGATTTTTTGGACCCTATTGTTACAAATGGAATACAGAGGAAACCAGTCAAGTGATCTCATGATACTACAGGGGTCCTGGTTTATATTTCTAAATGATTTTGCCATATTTTATGGTGGCCTACATACAAGATACATAATTGGTTTGTAGTTTCTATGTAATGTGATAAGGCCTTGAGTATTGAGGTACATATATTAACATTTTTATTGAGATAGTAGCACCTGGTGTTGCTCACAATACACTACAAGTTTCATTAATCATTATAATAGTCTGGTGAATGTTTAATCACACAACAAAAACAGGTTTCATAAAACAGTGTTTCATTTTATAGGATCAGTGACTCAAAGTTACAGTTGTCCTCTAATTCAAAAGCAATGCTAAAACATTTACAAACTAGACATCTGAAACATGAAAAAGCATCATTTATACATTTCTATGCACAGTTCTGTACACATCGCCCTCTCAGAGAGGCTTTGATGCTTTAATTAACTTTGCCCAGCAAAATTACATTTCCATCTTACAAACCTTACATGGATACAAAAGTAATTTCCAATTATATCAAAGGTAAAAAATGTTCTTTGTACCTTCAGTTCTCTGTATGGCTTCTGGGTATCAGTACGTACTCGTTTTTACATTGTGTCTTTGCTTGGGTCACGAGTTCTGACAGTTGTTGATGCTGCACAACAGACACCCAGTCATATGCTGTATCATATTCAAATTTGGAGCAAGAATTTTCTTTTTTCCTTCTCTGTTTTTCACTCCATGTATTAATGTGCAATTTTGTGCTTGCTGCTAATTGTTTTTGCAGGCATATTCATAGACTGTGGTGCTGACAGTGCTAGATTATTTTGACTGAAGAATGTGTTTACAGGTTTCTCAGACACATACTTATAAATTAGTGCATAAAAATACCAATGAATAAGTCTTTAGTGAACTGTGATCTTTCTCAATGCTATATAATTGTTCCGTAGATTCCATCTTCAGAAATAGCTATGGATGATGGGAGGTAGCTTTTAAATCAGAATTTGACTGACAAGCTAGGCCCACGCCATCTGCTGACTGAGAAATGAGAATTGTTTATTCTACTCTGTAAGTAGCCTCATATTCCCTCTGTTACAGCTTAGGTAGAATTAAAAGGGATTAGGTGTGTCTTCAGGTGTTATGATCTTGTGAAATGCTTCCTAATCTGATTGTGGACACAGATTAAAGAGACCAGGCCAGCTGTGGTTACATGCGCTTTTCATATTAGAAACATTATAAAGACTGCTTATGTTAAAGGACGACATGTCTAATGATTTTGGTTTCGGATTATTGGCTTGAGAAGTGGAGAAATGTGAGCAGACCTTCTGTTATGCACTGCTTCATCCTTAGCCGTGTCTTATGTACGCACATTGTGGCGTCATCTGTGGAGTCTAGTGTTAATTTAGAAGCAGTTTGACAGCTTCTCTGTCTCTGACGTACTGAAGACTTGGCTTTATATAAGCATGGGGAAGCAGATGGCTTTAAGCAGTTTCTCTCTCTGCGTGCCATGCACCAAGCAGTTTTACGAGATCAGTCAAAAGCAGCCTCTTTTTACCTGGATAAACAAATCCCGTCCCTGGAAAATCAGTGCTGATACAACGGCAGACACAATGGTAGGCAACGTTCACATTGCAAAGAAAAAACAGTATACATGCAGCATTATCTGAACCGGGTACGATCCCATCAACTTTAAAGAAGAGAACAAACAGGGTAAAATTATTGCAGATGGTGGTGGAGTGGATGAAAAAAACAACTTCAAATAATAAAAGTACATCAGTTGAAGAGTCATGCGTATTCATGTTCTCATTGAGTTAAGTGCAGTCACCAGGAATTCATCATGAGAAGAACACCTACTTTCACACCCTGAGGGCTCTAATAGATTGTCAGCTATAAAGTCTAAATCAAATCCATTTTAATCTCAGTGAGTTTTACTCAAATCCCCAATTTCCAGCCCTTTTCCATCCACCCAGAAATGCCCTGCTAAACCCAAACAGCTGTATTGTAGTCAAATAAAGGATGGACCTTCTCTACTGGCTCTGTACGACTCCTATCTATGTAAAGTCCCAAGAACTGACTCCTCTCTTCTGTTGGCTGGGGGCATGGCTTACCCTTTGCCTGCTGCCCCCCTGCCCAAAATGGCAAATAGAAGCTGCCCTTGGCCTTGGCTGCTTTCTTGGGTCTCTTCAAGAGTTCTGCCTCTGGGTCATGACCTGGTGGCATCCAGCCGGGTTTCTCCTTTAACAATTTTTCCCTGTCGGGTCGCACGCTGCGAAGGAACTTCTTGAAGAAGTTGCTGGTCAATGAGAACCTTTTGCAGAACTCTTGTGAACGAGTCAAGTGAAGCGGATGAGCTGGAGAGTCTGGTCTATCAAGTCCCTTCTCTCCTTCAACACAGTCTTTCTCCAGTTCAGGAAGGTCCAGCCAGTTGCCCACAAGGTCGGCAAGCACATTGTCCCCCAAAACAAGAGGCTGACGATTGCGGCTGCGGCTCATCAGAGAAGAGGTCCAGTCGCTGGAGTCATCCAGGCTGTCCTCAGTATAGTCGCTGTCCAGGGAAGGTCCCTCTCGAGACAGGCTGTAAAGAATCCCAGAAAGATCCACTGGGGATAGTTGTGAAGGTTGGGACTGCTCTTGGTGGTACTCCATGGGTGGTTGGCACAACTTCGGACCGCAATATTCCACTTGTGGAGCAGTGTATCCTGAGATTCTTCTGGGTAAAGGTATACTCTCACTCTCCAAGCTGGAGGTAGAGGGTGAAGTCCCAATGCTACCGTGATGTGGATGTGGGAATCGTTCTTGATCTTCTTGGCTGGGGGTCCGAAGTAGCTGACGTCGTTGCTCTTCTGGATCAGGGACAGGATTAGAGTGTTTGGCCGGTGGCTGAGTGACACAGTTAGATTTTCCAGAGATCTCCAGCTGCTCAAGTGCAGTTTGGACTTGGAGGAGTTTGAGTTCTTGCAAAGCCCCCATCATGGAGTTCATCTGAGCATGAAGTCCATCACCAGCCTCTTTCATAGAAAGCTGCAGAGGACAGGGGGGAGGGAAAGAATAATAAAAGGGATGACATGATTAATTAGCATGACAAAAGCCCAAACGGAACATTTGCTTTACAAGTATTTGACTTTTCACCCCTCTTTAGAATGACACGTACTTAACATGCCAAAAATCCAGTGGTAACTTTCTGGAACTTATTAATAACAAGATTACTATCAAGGGAAGTATTTATCTCTGAACAAAGAGATACTGAGGAAAGATACATTTCAAATTTTCACACATAAGTCTATCCTCTTTTTAATAAATTATGGGATTAAAACGGTTACTGACTTGTTTTTTTTTTTTTTTTGCTTGTTTATTTCTTCTTCTGTAATCTCCTGCTCAGAGGTATTTCAGTATTATTGCCCTAACGAGTTTTCCCTGTTTGTCACATGACCCAAACTGAGTGACAGAGCTTCCATATGGCTTGCATCTGAGGGAGGAATGTTGCCTTCACAGCTGTGAGGTAGATTTGTCTGTACACTCACAGCATGCTAAGCTAAGTCACGTGACTGTACCGTTTCCCTGCGGGGTAACGGTCCCCAGATCAACCGACTAGAGTCATGTCCGGACAAGTATGGGGCAGATAAATTCAAAAAATCTGTGGAGTTCAATAATAGTGAATGCTTACAAAGTTTACGGATGCCTAAAAGTGATCTCTTAAATGTTATTGCCATTACCACTTTCAACAATTAAGAACATTAAGATTCAACAAACTCAAAAATTTACCTATACCATGTGTTAAGAGATAAATGTGAAAAACATAAATGCCCTCATTAAAGCAGAACACAATTGAATATCTCTCAAAACAATGTCTAATGCAAGTACCAGCTGGCTTGCCCAGGATATAATTTCTAAGCAACATTGACTACGTATTTGCTTACAAGTTGTTTAAATAAGAAACGTTATCTATAGATTAAATTCCTTTACAATCTACACACATATCAGAAATCCAAACACAAAAAGAGCTATCATCTTACCTTGCATCAACTTTCACAGAGGGGATTCCCTGCCTTCTGGAAGCCCTGTCAGGCTCTAGTGCTCTCACCTTTCAAAGGCCAAGTCTGCTAGTTCTATATGTAGCTGCCTGCCAATTGGAGCCCGTGTTCTGCCCTGGCACCCAATAGGACACGTCTAGACTTTAATCCCAAACAGAGGGGCCAGTTCACTCAAGCATAATCAATTAACAAAAAATGGGTAAGAGTTTCAGCATTAGGGAGGGGGAGTCTGCCATATGTTAAGATGGCTGTGTTTCACTTTCTCTTGGTATAACTGTTAGATTCTCTCAAAGACCTCAAGAGTGGTAAGTAGAATATTAATAATGCCTTACAAAAGTTAGTAGACTGGACACCAGTTGTACAAAATATTCATCATGTTTCTTAATATTTAAATTACAATATTTAATCCCAAAAGGAAAATGTGGATAACTAACCAAAACACTATGAGATGGAAAAAGAGAGAAAAAGTCTTATCCATTGAAAAAAGTAAATTCTATATAAAAAAAAGACATCTACTCATCTACTGAGGAGTTGTTTTGGGGCACCAAGGTTTTTATGTGCTGGCATAAAAGAACCTTTATTCTTGTGATGGCTTTACACAAAGCTAAGGTACAGTAATTATAGCCATCAACGTGTCTGCATCCACTGTGTCTGTGCATGCCACACATATGGCGGACATCATTAGAGGTAATTAGACATCTTTAAGAGCTGGGTAACTGTTCATAATTACTGTTTGCTTGGATAATCCCATGGGCTTTATCACATGAACATTTATGCTCCACCATTACAGATGCCTACTGCAAGGCTTTCAAAAAGATTGCTTCTGAATAATTCAGTACTGCCTTTGCATGATACAAAGTTGGTGAACCCTTACCATGTGCTAGTCAGAACATGTACTGATGCTCTTAAACTTGCCTTATTTGAAGACAGAAACTGAGTATGTGGACTACAATAACTCCTTAAATTTTGATATTAATTTTAAGATTAATAAGGCATTTATGATTTATTATAAAACAGATTGTGCTATTCATAGATATTTGATCATTATTCTGTTCGGAAAACAAAAAAGCAAGAAATTAATAGCAATAAATTAAATGATTAAACATTGGTTTATTTATAATATTGTACCTAATTATAACCAATTATACCTTATATCTCTCACACAACTACATACTGATTCTGCTGGGAAAAAAACTTTTCAAATGCCACTCCTTTAGTGCGAACATTTAATAACGAATGTTCCAACAGAAATGGTCCAATTATACAGATATAAGGTTTAGTTCCAACAGTGACAATACTGTATTTCAGTTTAGATACCAAATAATTCACAGACGTTACTGAAGCAGTAGGCCCTACATCTCAGTAATTTTATGATGGTTAAAGAGTTTTTAGGCACAAAGTAAATACTATGAATTATTCAGTAACTAATATAAATGTATAAATTATGCAATTATGAGATGGAAGAATTAATGTGTGGTCCCCCATATTGGCCTTTGTAGCACAAGTCACATTTTCTGTCCACAAACAGTTTTATAAGGCTAGTTCATGAACACATATTTGCATAGCATGATAGCAATAACTGAACCCAGACATAATGGCATTAGAAAAAACAACACAGTGCCCTAAACTGCTCACATTTTTCTGATTAAATCCCGTATCTGCTCAAACTATGGCCCCTGGCATTACCCTGCACAAGCCCGGATGTTTACTCTGGTGCGGTCCCCTGGTAATGTGAAGAGGAACGAGGCTCAGGCTGTTAATAACCTCCTCCCTTGATTAAACTTGAGCCTTTCATGAGCTTCATTAATGAACATGTAAATGTCAGTCACTGGGTAGGGAAACTCTTCAAAGGGACCTTTAAAGGGAGCTGCTCTGCATCTGTAGTGTGGGATTGCGCTTAAAGAATAGTTAAATCCAACAAAGCTAATGTTGCTAACTGTGAATGAACGTGAGTAGCCACCCAGTAGCATTATGCACATAGATTCATGCTACTGGTAGCTATTAGCTTTCGATCATTAAGCCATGTTAACAAGCTTTGGTCAACCTTTTCCTTTAATACTTTGTTCCCTATACAGTGCCTTCCGTCATGGCTACAGATCTGTTGTTATTCAAAGATCCACATTTTAATAAAAAATAACATTAGTAAACTAAAAAATTCCTCCTGGTCAAAACTAGCGAGTATGTACCATCCGCAACAGGATGCTGGGCACCCAAGGCTCAACGATTTGAAAGTGCAACCAATTCTCATCTGGTCTTATTCTATACAATGGCTACTGTGGCAGAGCCCACTGTGCCTCGCACAACTGAGTATGGGCTGCTGAGTATGAGGTTGCGTAGCTGCAGACCAGTCAGAGTGCCCATGCAAACCCCCTATTATTTAGTTGACTATACGGATAAACATTTAAATATTTGGTAGTTTGTCCTGTCACAGTGTTAGATACACTAGCTATAAACATAAAAGTGATTTATAATCTTAAAGTACAACTCAGTCTGTAAACATGTCATGTAAAATATATAGTTTTTCCCTGAAATTTAGAGTAAAAGTTAGTACAATAACAAGATGTTAATAACATTTTTGTTTTACATTTATTTTTAGATTACTTTATTGAAAAACACTCAGCAAAAATCATTTCTTGTTTAATTCACATAAATGCATTTACGACTATTGTAATATATTTTTTCGTAATATATTTTTAATATTTTTTTTGCAGCCCTATATATAATCATTTCGCTTCAGACATTGACCTAAAGCACACTGAATGACTTCTGTGCATGATAATGTGCTATATAAATATATTTATGTTGCCTTGCCGGGAGACATAATATCGGCTGTATTCTTGTAGTATCTGACATATCAACTGTGTTGCCATGTTCTCACCAGTTTACATCAAACACTGTCATAAATTTACACAATCTGCTTCATTCCAGACTACTGAATACTAGTTTGAACATATAAATAATAAGATTTGAGTCTGGGAAACTGTACTGCAGACTTTTTAAAAGATACTGAAACATTACATGTGGACATTTGTATCCGTTAACATCATTATCGTCGTGAGTTTCTAAGCTCTGTGGAAAACGTAATTCATTCTGAAAGACTGGAGCTGTGCATAACTCGCACTGTCCTGTTTGCTCATGCCAGGTTTTAAAATGGGCCAATAAAATCAGGGGCACATATGAGACACAACGCTTGCATTTAAACACACATGCTTATGCTTGGCAGGAGTGAAGAGTGGCTTTCACTGCATCCATGAAGCAGCCACACAGATACACACAGTCACACAGACTAATAAGAGCATTTACAGTGTGGCAAACAGACCTATTTCATGCCTTGGGAGTTAATAGGGCCTTTCAGGGTGCACATTTTGGCTACAGGAAATGAAGTAGTCAAGGGTTATCAAAGCCACAGCTCTAAGTGCTAGTGCACTTTTCACTGCCCTGCTCATTAAATATGAATGTTGTGTTGTGTGGGTCATAAGAAGAAATAGTATCTCAGCCTAGAGGATACAGAGTGCATATCTGTTCTGCCCTGTGGCCCCTATGTGTGTGCATGTGTGTGAGAGATTGTTTGTTTTTGTGCATTTTCAGACTAACCATGCCCTGATTTGGTAGAAAATCAAGACTACAACTGGTTAAATCTACAGAAGCATATGGTCCTGAGTTTGTAGTCTTTTAGAATCTGAAGCTAAAGTTAAGGTTAGGCTTACAAAATTACTTGGCATCATACCAACATCGATACCAATACTTATCAATACTCTTATTGATACTACCCTCTGTAATTTGGTGCAATAAATAAAGACATAACATGAAAAGATGTGAAATGTTTTCCTGAATTTCCTGTACATATAATGAGGGAGGAGCAATTGATTGCCTCAACACTGCATAGACACTGAAAGCAGCAACATTTGTCCAGGAACCTATAGCTGTAATAGTAACAACATATCTCAGATGTCTTATTTATTTAATTGCCATTTAGAAAGTTCTTTATTGCTTCTTTATTACTACCTGTTTCATTTTCTGACTGATTTGTTTGTATTTCGTGTTTCTTTGTGGTCTGATTGTAACTTTTATTACTGATAATATTATAACATTAAGAAACAGGAAATAGGAACAAATTAGTCAAAGAAACAAGCAATAATAAACTTGCTGAATCAGAATTAAATAAGTAATCTATCTAAAAAATGCTGTTACTGTTACAGATATACCAAAATGTATATATTTTTTTGTAATTTGAGATAAGCTTAAATTTCTTTTGAGTCAGAGTTACATGTGTTTTTCTCAGGTATAAATTTAGTAGACAAAATAGCACTACCTAACACAAAGGACACTACTGGGTGATCACTGTCAGGGGTTACTCTGCAGGATAGATGAACTTTCCAGACACTAAAAACCTGACAACTTGAAGATCAATAAAACGCTTAAAACAAAAAACATCATGTTTTTATATGTTATATGTAAAGGGAACCTACAACTTTCAAATAACACAATAAAAGTGACAATATTTTTACTACCATTTGAGATTCTGGGCCTGTAGCAGGACCACCAATACAGAAATTCCTGATGGTGACCTGCAGTTCACACCTCTTGATAGATTAGAAAAGGACACAAAGTGCAATTGTGTGGAGTAATAAAAACATGCCAAAAAGGGTTGGTGACCATACTTACAATCCTGACAGAGATGGGGCCTATGGAATACCAGTTAAATTGAATAGGGACACATGTTTAGAATTTTGTATCTTAAGTTGGGTACATGCTATAAGCTAAATAAATACATTTTTGGAATAAGCCCAAACAAATCTTTCCACAATTTCATCAGGTGCCAAAGTGTTACCGCTGCAAAGATGCAAGCATCTGAAAATGGCTGACCAAGCATTTTTGCAAACGAAGAAAAAATCTCATTAACTTTCAAGCGAGTGTAACTTCTTAACTATATGACCTAGGCCAGAGAAATTTTGGATTTTCCATACTGGCTCAGAGGCAGAAAAAATGCCACAAAATGGTTCGATTCTGATATGGCTGAGTGAGGATGATACCAAGTACTTGATGAGTTGAACTAGAATGACCCTAAAGTACCCCATTTAACACGGATAATGCTGTATTGCATTAACTTTAATAAAAATAAAACGAGTAAGCCCACAGTGAGGCCAGACTTCTATCGCTTCCTGTTTGCCTTACCATTGAGATGAGGGAGGAAAAGCACACTCCTTATATGTATATATTATCTCAGAGTTAAGATATTTTCTGTGTGAGTAGGGCATTATAATACAACATTGTACTTTTATACTGTTGGAAGCTCTAATAAACCGAAATAAAAACCTAGCCAGACTTTCAGGTGCTCCTTATTGGAAAATAACTGAGACACCACTATATTGTAATAAACTGACCTGTGAATTTTGTGAATCCTCTCACCCCTAGCATAACCCCATGTCTTAACACTGTATAAAAACAAAAGTGTGCATGTGCTTACTCGCATGTGAAGGAGCCCAGAGGTCCAGACTGAAGCCCTTGACACTGGGAGGTGCTCTAATTGACAGCTTCCTGGCAGACCTCATTTTGGGAGCAGTAATTCATACAGGCATGAACAACTTCTACTGCTGATAACCTGCACTAATGCACAGCCATTTGGAACGATGGAAAAGGAAACAAACTAAACATTTAACCGCAAACTAAAACATGGGACTGACTAGAATCTCTGATAAAGGATGCAAATCGTGCTAATCTGTAAGCCGGGCCGACTCCTGTCACTTTTTAAGCATCGCGTTAAAAATATCTAAAGCGCGTGTTCGTTAAATCCTCTTTGTCATCTGAAGCACTGCAAAAACCAGCAAACCTCCTCCAGACAAAATCCTCCAGAAAAATCCATTTGCATGCATTTCCATGCGATAAGGTAGAGACATTTCCTTTTGACCTATTTAGAGTGAAATGTGAGAGGCATCCAAGCGTATTCATCAAAGCTGTTTGTGCTCAAGTCGAAAACCATCATCCGAACTTTGCATATCAGTGCCAGACACATCATGTGCACTACAGCTGATAAAGATCGTGGAGTGACAGAGATATACTAACATGCACTCTAAAATCTTTAGGACAGGGAAAGAAGAAAAGAGGTGTTAGGTAAAAGCACTTCACAGATTCATTTTTCTTTTTTTTTATCTGAACCTGTCTGGCTCAGACAGATCGCTTGGTTCACCACAGGCGCATTTCTTCTGGACAAACAAAAACAAATGTCCTTCAAACAATTATTGTGCTCGGGTTACTAGTCTTTCCTTTGATGGGACAACTAATCTGTCTAAATCCACACAGACTTCACAGAGTTGCTTGTGAAGATAAGAAAACACACTGACAAGTAGAGCCAAGCAAGGTTATCTCTCAAAACTCCAGCACAATAAACACACAAGCACATTATTCTGCTTGCTGCAGCTGCTGCCAGGGTTCAGGCCAATTTTAGCCAAGGGGAAGGAAAGGCTGTGTGAAGAACAGGAGTGAATGAGCAAATGCCTGGCTCTACGCAGGCCCATTCTTATGCCTTAACAAAAACAGTAACAAAAAAAAAAAAAAAACTCTGTTTGCAGAGCCCAGGGCACTCCACCTAGAAGCACAATTGCATTCGCAATCTGCTCCAAGCTACTCCTGAATTTATTGCCTAAAGTGTATGAGACATTACTAGGTCAAGCAAATACGTATAAAAATAGAATCCATGTTTGCTAGTCCTTTGTTCTGTGAGCATGATAAAGCTTGGCAAGGAGAAGTTTCATTCTTTCTGAATAACATTTGAACAGGTAGGCCAGAAAAGTGCATTGATAAAATGTTCTATTTCTACTGGATGGATTACTCTACACTACTTTGTCATGTCAGCCACATTTTAGCGCTTATACATGATCATTTACACTTATTATGGGTAAACATTTAGGTTACAGCTGCTGATTGTAGCCCATCTGGCTTTATGAATCATTTGACAGTTTGCTGATATGCCTGAAAAACTTCCAGTCCTAGGTCAAACAGTATCTAGTTAGTGGTGGTCCTATGGGGGAGGCTGGGGCTATAGTCAGTAACTGCAAACCTACACTATGACAAAATGGACAGGAACAAGGTAGGTGTACCTAATAAACTACCAAGTTTACATATTTTGAGGTCAATTTTAGTTCCTCGAGGTACTAACAAAGGTACAAAAAGGTCCAGTTGAGTTTTAAAGGTAAACTACATTCAATTTCCCATGGAAAGTGGGCATATTAATACCTTATCAAAACATTTTTAAACAGGAAAGTGAAATAAAAAGCGCAGAGATGGGGTGTATATTGCCATGGCATCTTAAAAAAGGTAACGACAACAAAATATTGTACAGCTAAAAATTGTTTTATGTACTGAAGACATACCCTTCCAATTGTGCACTTTAAGTGAGTTTAAAAGGTAAACTACATTTACTTTCCCATGGAAGGGGGCATATTGGTACCTTATCATAACCTTCTAAAGTAGAAAAATGAAGTAAAAAGCCTGGAGATAGGGTGTATAGAGCCAAAGCAACTTGAAAAAGGTAACAGCAACAAAATATGGTACGATTAAAAACTGTTTTATGTACTGAAGACATACCCTTGAGGGTACCACTCCATTCAAGCGTCTCCTGCCATGCTAAGTCGACCACACAGTAAACCTGGTCAGTAGAGACTGAAATAGTTTTCAGCTCCGGAGAGGTCAGAGTTCATCCCTGAGTGACCTCCTTACCACACATAAAGCCTGACCCTGTCAAACTCGACTGGTGTTCACACTTGTGTCTGATAGACAGAATTCAATTAGCAAGGTCAGTAGGGCTACAGCGGAGAGCAGGTGTAGTACTTGCCTAGCACTTAGATTCTTTACTATTAATAACATGATAAAATTACACTATTTTTCTAGAATCACCTTTTTTTCATCAGATGGTATCGTTTTACCAACATGACAGACAGCCACTCACTCCTCAGAATAAAGAAGCCAAATGAAACTGAAAAGAGTAACAAAACTAAATAAACTTTCAATTGATTGTTCTGTAAAAAACAGTTTTCACAAAACAGATGCATAGTATAAGATTTTTTTAACGTTTAAAGTCCTGTTTTTCCCAGAACCACACATTCAAATCAAGAACCATATAAAGGACGTTTATTTTTAAGAATGCGTGGGGCATCCCCGGAAAAATTACACCAAAGAAAATGACTGTATTCAGTAATTGTCCTGTATGGGTTGCATGAATACCACAAAGCAGCAGTGAAGCACATCAGGAAAATAAAGACTCTTCTTAGAACAGACTTTCTTACTTTCCTGGGCTGGGTCAAAACTACCTGATGGTACCACTTTGCCGTGGCGGCAGACAGACAGCCATGTGGCATCCCTGGCGAAAGCGGCACTTCTGAAGCTGCAGTGCCAGACTGCTCTCCTCAGGCAACCAGGGCAGGGGGCTGCGCTTCTTTCTAAACGCATCTGCGGCTCCAGGCAGCAGCTTTACACTCCTCTTCCCGTGTTAGCAAACTTAGATATGGCAACCGTGATCCAACATGGCATGGGCTCACCTCCCCTTATCAGGGTGCCAGCTGGCAGACGTGTGGCTAATTTGGTGCTGCCTCTCCAGGAGCCAAGAAGGCATCGCCTTGCCTTGTGCCATGGCTGTGGGTTCGAGCGTAACGTCTCCAGTTCTATTAGCAGAAGGTTTGAAACCAGTTTGTTAAAACCTCAGGAGATTTCTTTATGTCGCTGCCAGGAGATTTGTATATGAGCCCTCTAAATTCTGCTCTTAAATGCCAAGTGCACTTGCAGTGTGGGCTGCTTTTGCTCAGCACAGCCTTATCGAGTGAAACCATGCCTGCTTTAGTGTGAACGTTAGAGAGTAGAACAGGGCTTGGGTTACTAGTCTTGCCACGATATGAAGCAACTGGAAAACCATTACTGTAAATGATTATTTTGAGATAACCATATAGTTTAGTTTTGCATTAACTCACTTTCCAAGTGCTCTTTCAATCAACAATCTGTATCTGCTTTCATTTCATGATACTATATCTTGATAACGGGACAAACTGTTTGCCTTTTAGCAAAGAGGTACACACATTTCGGTCTTTGTGTATTATACAAAACCCCTTCATTAGGATTCTGTAAAGGACGTTGAAGAATAGAGGGATAAAAAGGCAATCATGCAATGACAATGCACTATAGTCTCTAACATTTCACCTGTATCTAAGGTAAGTTTCCTCTTCAGGCCTCTTTTATATTCATTGCCTTGCCACTTGCACAGCTCACACTGCTGCATCTGGTTTCCTTTAAACACCACCGATGAAATTGGCCGAATTCACCACAGCAAGGAAGCATGCAGGAGGCAAAAAGGTCTTTGATGTTTCAGGGGTTGTAAACAGAAACCCACAGTCCTATCAAGAGCCCCCAAAATCATCTTTCAGGTCCTTTAAAGGGGGATTTACAGTCTTGAGATAGAAATGGATTCATGTATTATATAGCTTACTATACTGTACATTATGTAATCTGTGTTTCTGTATTTTGGTCACCAAAATGGACTTTTAGGGAGGGACTTCAGGGCACTAAGACCTCAAAAGAGGGGCTCAGAAGGTATTCCTCAGCACTGAACCATTCCTGAGCAAAACAATCTCACAGAAAGTTCAAAGAAATGAAATGAGCCCACCTAAGTCTCTGTGCGCTTCTTCTTGTTAGTGATCATGGTGAGACTTCACATAAGGATTAGGGTTTGAATAAATGGAAGGGATAGTGTCTAGCCTGTATTCTGCAAAGGAAAAGCTGCAAAAAAAATGGTGATTATATTAAAGATACCATGATACTACAATTACAGACCAAAATAAACTGAAGCAGAATTGGAGGAGCTGGCTGAAATGTGCATGTTATGCCATATTTAATCCGTTTTGGCTGTTCCAGAGAGTCCAGATGTTCATGTGAGTTCCAGCTTATATTTAAAAACTGTATCCCAATGAAACGAGACTCATTCAACAACATTTAGGTCTTTAAAATGGTTAAACACTAAAGAGACGACCGATTCCTGAAAGGAAAAGCTGCAAAAATAATGATGATATTAAAGATACCATTATATTACAATTATAGACCAAAACAAACTGAAAGAGAATTGGAGAAGTTGGCTAAAATGCCACATATAATCTGATTTGGCTGTTTCAGAGCATCCAGATGTTCATGCGAGTTCCAACCTGTGTTTACAAACTATATCGAACTGAAACGAACCTCATTCAAAGACATTTAGGTCCTTTAAATGGTTAAACACCAAAGAAACGACCCATTTCTAAAACATTTACTCGTAAATCGTTCAGAATAAACAATACGTACCAGCTCTTGTCTGAGGCGTCTCAAACACGTATCCATGGTATTTCTCAGGTTTAGTAAACAACAACAACAACAACAACACCAACTCGTTCTGTTACATTACTGATAAGCACAGGAAAGGAAAAAACGAGGCTCGTTTCTCCTTCATGACTTTCTGAGGGCTTTTCTCCTTCCAGACTCGAAGCGTGTCTTCAGCTGTGCTCTCCCTCTTCAGCGTGCTGCCAGAACATCCCTGAGGAGCAGCTGTCCAAAAGTTAACCCCCCAAAAAGCTTCTAAGGTCTGCACGACTGACAGTTGCTGTCTTTTTCTCCTCCTCAGGTCAGCTGGCTGCTATTTTTCTATTTTGCTCCTGCCTCCCTCCCTCCGAGCTCCTTTCTCTTTAATGGCTAGGCAGCTTCTCCTGTCAGCGCTATCCGCTGCGAGACATTTCAGTTTCCCCCCACATTTGTGTGAAAACATGGCACTACAGAGGCACTCTATCGCTCTAAACTGGTAAGGCATGTGGACCAGGTGCTGTAAGCCAATATTCTGAGGTGTCCATGGTCAGGCGTCCCAGTACTTTTGTCCATATGCATATGGACAAAAGTATTGGGACGCCGTTCCATTGACACAAACAGGGACTTTAATGATAGTGTATTCCAATGCATAGACTTTAAGATGGAGTTGGTCCCCCCTCTGCAGCTATAACAGCTTCCACTCTTCTTGGAAAGGCTTTCCACAAGACTGCTGTGGGAATTTGTGCCTCTTCATTCTGTGGTGTAAGCAGATATTTTGAGGTGTCCACTCAGAAACATCATATGGACTAAAGCACTGGGATGCTTGACCATTACACCAACAGGGACTTTAATGACATCTCATTCAAATACATAGACTTTAATATGGAGTTGCCTCCCCTTTGTAGCTATATGAGCATTTATGAGGCCAGGCACTGATGTTGGATGAGAAGGCCTGGCTCGCAATCTCCGTTCCAGTTCATCCCAAAGG
>JBBPCZ010000142.1:12899677-12926059 GCA_037974445.1 Brycinus macrolepidotus | reverse complement strand
GCTTTGTGCACTGGGGCACAGTCATGCTGGAACAGAAAAGGTTCTTCCCCAAACTGTGTCCACAAAGTTGGAAGCATAGCGTTGTCCAGAATGTCATGGAATGCTGAAGAATTAAGATTGCCCTTCACTGGAAGTAAGAGGCCTAGCCCAAACCTTGAAAAACAGGTGTATCCTAATACTTTTGTCCACATAGTGTCTGCACTCATCACATGGCCACAATGCCATCTAGTGTGTAATATGAGTATTGCAGCAGTCTTAACCACACTCACCTTGTGCTGATGTTGGGCTGGTCACTACACTGGATGTGGATGGCGCTGAGCTCCTGCAGTCCCTGTGTGTGTGTGTGCGTGTGTGTGGTGGACAGGCTGGCGTTGGGCAGAGGGATTCTTTTGCGGGAGCGTCGGGTGCAGCAGGTGCCGGTGAAGCCCTCCTGGCTGGACAGAGATGGGCTGCGAGAAAACTGCGCCCCCTCTACACAGTTCTGCTCAAACAGCTGCTCATCCACAAACTCATGAGCCTGAACGGAGAGGAGAAAATATGCTTATTTTTCTGTTTATTTTACTTATGCTGATTGTCTATTTTTTGCCCCAAATGATTCCAAGCATCAGTTGTAATTACTAATGCTTTAAATCACAACCAGCTTTGGTGTGAGAACTGTGTATGCTGCTTCCCAGGTGATGAATGGATTTTCAGCATTCGCATTCATCCTACCTTAAATTTGTATCACAAACGAAATTAGACCGGTCATATAGTGACAGCAGACAAATACAGGATGCATTATAGTGCCAGGTAAACAGGGCCTCATGATGCCTGACTGAGTCAGTGGCTTATAGAAAATGCGGTCCCACTGTATTTGGATAAGTCCCTGTGTACAGATGTGCCTAGCTATAAATATTAATAGCACTTAAAGCCTGTTTTTCTCTTCTTTTGTCCATCTTTATAGCTAACATTGTGCCATACAGGGCCATAAACCACATCAACAAGTTTATTTGTGATAACTGAATGTTTGAGGCAAATATGATTTAGGCTTGAGGTTTGCAAAGTGCTAAATGGTGGGGTAAGTTTTGATAACCTGTTAGTTACAATGCAAAACTAAAGAAGCAAACCCATTTTTGTTGGCTGACCACTTTTGGGGCAAGGGAAACATTATGTAAATGATTTTTTTTGCCACACTATATCTTTAAGATTACAATTACCTGTGATTGGTTCACATGTGGCATAGGGCAGGCCTCTAGTTATGCTGAGGGTCAGATCAAGAAGGCATACACTAAGCATACTGTTTTGAATATTACATTCAGGTTGAGGGAAAAGACAAGGTGATATTTAGCTGAATATAAGCTGATTATAATTTTAGCATCTAAAAACGTGTTACCATGTATTTGGCTTTGAGAATTTTGCACCTGTGGATGTGGCTGTGAAAGCTCATGTTCAAACTCACAGTAGTTTTCTCCAGGCAGTGCAGTAGGTGGTGGTGTTGGCTCTCCAACAGTGATGAGGTTTTATTCATGTGCTGCTCTTCCTCTTCTGAACCCTGAGACACACACACACACACACACACACACACACACACACACACACACACACACACACACACGCACACACACACACACACACACACACACACATACACACACACAGACGCACAATACAAGACTGTACTAATACATTTCTCAAACTGCACTCAGAAACAGATGCGTCCTATCAAGGGGTTATAAAATGGGATTTCTCAGGTGTTCTCTTTTCCCCTATATATGTCTAACATGAGGATTGTCCAATAGGAATGTCCCTTATTGGTCAGTTATCCATGGAATATTTGTGGAACACCCTCCTCCTGCAGTTATGTGGTATATACACAATACATGTGAGCTCCAAAATGTCCATGGTCCTGGCAAGACTACTTTTGCATTCTTAAATACTGCCATAAGTGATAATAATATGGTGGTCTGCAGAAACCAAAATCAGATTTCAGTCAGACTATTTTGCATTTTTGATTTATTTTATATTCAAATAAGAGGTTTTACATTTTGTACTTTCTGTAACTTCTGAAACATGATCTGTCATTTGTTAAAAGTTTCTTTTTTTTTTTTTTTTTTACTTTTTTAAGATCTAGCTGAGTTGAAATGGCGATTTGCAGGCCTTTCCTACACAAACAAAGAATAAAGACAGTTTTTCATTCAAATGAATCCACATGCAAGTAAAACTAGTTAATATTAGATTTATGTCTGAGTAGGTGACCACCTTATGGGTGTGTGCGTGTGTGTGTGTGTGTGTTTGTTTGTTTCTGTGCATATCACCCATTCTATTCCTTATATTCAGGGTAAAAACCTGTAGAAAGTATGGAAATACACTGAAACATAAGAAAGTGATTACACCCGTCATTGATGTAGAGTGATTATTGTACAACCGGTCCAAAAACTGAAAGTGAAAGTGACAAGAGCTAGAGATAGAGATAGATCCCACTTCATGATAAAACCTAATAGTGATGGAATGCAGTGGACTCTTTGAACGGCATTAATTGATTTAAACTGACTGATTTTTTTTTAAAGAAACAAAAAAGTCAAAATTTTATCTTTGCAGACCACCATACATATTATCATTATAACTTGTCACAATAAGCTCTGAGTTTATTTTTTGTTCTTTTTCATTTAGTTTCATTTTTCAGTGTTATTTAGCTAAGTAACATTCATCTACTAATGGTTATAGGTTTTAAAATTTTAGTGTTATTTTTGTTCATTATTATTATTACTATTATTGTTGTTAATATTACTTTAAACAATAACAACTGTCATTTTGTTGTTTTTTTAATTGAAATGTTTATTTCCTGATAAACAGTATATTTTATCATCTTTGTCTGTTTTATAAAAGTAACAGGTCAAGAATCTGAGACTTAAAAATTCACCAAATTCACTCCTCAGTCTTGATACAAAACTCACTAGTTTTTTTTCCATCCATAAATGTTACCTATTTCGTCTGGTTGGTAGGAAGGCAGTGATCTTCCATATTTGAAAAAAATATCTCTGTGCAGACGTAACTTTTAAATGAAAAGAAGATGAATTGATCTTATTAGCTGTGGCTACAGCCCACCTACCCAACCAAAAATGGAGCTCAGTGAGTTTGAATCCGACATAAATCAGACTCTACTCCTCAAACTCCTCTCTCTGTCACACATCCACACAATAATTTGTGCAATAGCCTGTTGCTTCTTGTTGTGTAATTTCTTACCGGGTTTAAATAACTATTATTATGTGTAGAACTATGTACATTATGATCTTGCTATGATGTGCAATAATCTACCATATGCAATATTGTGCACTGTTCTTATCAGGTGCTAAACATTACCATTATGTGCAATATCTTATGTGCAATAGTCTTACATGTGCAATATCAATATTACTTATACACTACTGATCTCTACGAAGAGCAATAACATACTCCTAACTACCATCTGTGTTGTTAGATTTCACTCAACTGTAAGTTACTTATTTAATGTATTCATTCCCAGCATACTCCTAACTACCATCTGTGTTGTTAGATATTTTCATATTGAGTTTTTTTTTACAGATTCTTATTTAGATTTATTTAGACTTTTTGTATTTTACATTGTTCTTGTCTCTGTGTGTCTTCGCAGTCATAAGCAGTTTTCTCCGGGATTTCTGATTCTGATTCTGATTCTGATAATTGTTCATTTGGATCTAGTGATGCACCGTTTGTGAAATGATGAATAGAAAATATCTGTATCTGTAAGTTTTGATAGCAATCTTTAATATGGCGCTATTGTTTTGCTGGTCCACTTTGTCTGTTTCAGTGGAAAAATCATGAGATGTCTTGTGATTTGTGTATTGTGATATAATTTTGTCATATCGCTCACCCCTATAACACCATGCACTTTGATTTAAGAAATCCATGAACAACTCACTCCCTAGTTGGCCTCTAGCTGTATTGTTGAGTTTGTGAGGCAGTGAATAACAAAGGACTACCAGCCTCTGTCACGACATCTGGAAAGGAGTCTTACAGAGTGTAACAAGGCCACCGCGGCAACTTTCTTTCCAAATAGATTTCAGTCTTCCAAGGCCTCTGTTGAGTCCCATGCAGAGGCGAGTGACGGCAATGACACGCCTGTAATTCCGAGTGCCAAATCTCTGACAGCTTCATCACAACCCCTTGTACAAAAATCAGCAACAAAACAGAGACAAACCCACCCGCACCAATGGAGCGGCTGCCTCCTGACACCTTTAGAGGAACTCCTTTCCATGTGAATGGGAAATGCTGTCTGGTATGAAGGGAACGACAACATCTGTGGCGGCCTGCCATGCCAGATTGTTATACACAAAGCCACTGGGCGAGGAGCAGGGAAGCAAACACTGTCAGACACCAAGGGTTGGGAGTGGAGAGACCTTTTTTGTACAAATGCTAATTAGTTTTAATCTGAAGTATGACTTTTACCGGCTTTAATCTTGGGCTACACTCATGGAAAAAAGAAGACAGGGTTAGACAGAATGGCTGATTCTAGGACTTTTGTATTTAAACAGATGAAGCTCGGCACTATTTCTAATTAGGATGGAGGTGAGTGCGAGTTAAATCTGTCCTGATTTCATTAGAGATCATCATGGCTTCACCCTAGATGGGAGCATCAACAGAGCACAATAAAAACGGTGTCACAGGCAATGGGATTTGACAGAGTCAAGATGGTCACTGAAGGTCAGAGCAGGGATAAGAAATCTTACTACTTTTTTACAAGGCTGTTTCAAATGCCTTCTGAACCCAAATGCTCTGTAACAACTCATTAAAGCCTTAATTGGACCTGAAATTTCGAACTGTTCCTGAATATAGATTAAGAACATTCTGTATCCAAATCCAACAGCTGCCCAACAAAATTCAGTCCTGACCTGACTGTACCCTGACAAAACTCTGTCCTGATCTTTTCACAAACTTCTTTTCTCACCTGACTGTACACTGACAATCTTTGATGATAGTTAAATTCTGAACCTGACTGTAGCCCAACAAACTTTTGACTGAATCTGACAAAATTCTGGTTAAATCTGACTGTAGCCCTACATTGTTTTGTCCCAACTCAACTGTAGCACAGAAAACATCTGTCTGACCCAACTGAAGCCCAACAAAATTCTATGTCTGACTGCAGTCTGAGAAAATTCTGTCTGAACTCCAGACAAACTCCAACAGAATTCTGACTGTAAATGGACAAAATTCAGTTTGAATTTAAAAACATTTTTGTGAACCAGACTACCCCAAAGAATTCCTTCCAAACCTGACTACAGTCCAACTCATTTTTTTGTCTAAATTCTACTATAGCCCACAAAAAATCTCTCTGAACATGACAAACATAATGTCCAACTACACAACAACAAAATTCATTCTAAATCCAATACAATTTCAGTCCCACAAAATTATGAACCCAACTGTAGCCAGACAAAATTTTGTCTGAATCCAACTGAATCTCAACAACATTCTGTCTGAATTGGACAAAACTCTGTCTGAACCCTAGAGCAATACAACAAAATTTTGTGTGAATCCGACTATAGTCTGATAAAATTGTGCCCAAACCTGACTGTATTGTTGGGTTTGTAGCAAAACCACCACCAACTTAAGGCTGATAAAAAATCTATACATTCGGGCAGCATCATGCACAAATACAAACCAGCTCAAACTTGATGTGTCTGTAGATCTATAGGTCAACAGGGATTTTGGTCAGAATGGCATAAGATGATGTTGTTTACCTGCTGTTTGGTACTGCATGTTTTAAAAACCTAAATCAAGTCCAATGAGACTCAATACAGTGTCATCTGATATGTCGAGTATTTTAACACATAAGGGAAAGCTATGTTATACACCATTTCTGGGAGGAGGACAGGTGCTCACCGTCAGATCCAGAAGCTCGTTCAGAAGGCCGTTGCGTTTGCTCTGTAGGTAGGCGTTGGAGCTGCCCTTCTTGGCTATTCTTATCCGGGCCAGGCGGGCTTTCTGTGTGGGCAGAAAGGTCCGATGTCAGACAGCCAGTGGGAAGAATAATGAATTATCTACTGGGTTCTAAGCCGCCGTCTCATCCATCCATCACATGGCAGACAAACATTTGGCTCAAGTGAAATCCTAGGACTGCTGGTGCTTTGGCTTGTCTGGTGTTTTTCACTTACAGCCTATCCGTAAATACACTGGACATCAGAAAGGGCCACAAGTGTGTATAGCTAGTAGTGAGATTTATGACCTTAAATTTCAGGTGTAGTGACATTTAATATTCTAGTCATTTATTGCATATGTAGAAGTCTCACTGATGTGAAACCACTGGGTCATAATTAGAGTGGGTAAAGTAAGTAGGCTATAAGTGGACTCGAGGAGATGAATAGTTATTGTGGCACAATGGCTTTGTTCACAAAATGAATTTGGATGGATTACAATGGATTATTGCATCACAGAAGCTTCATTTATTAACTCTATGCCTAACCCTTATCCACTGACTTTTTAATAAATTACTAGAGATTAGTAACACTACTGGTTTTTATCTGTATTCAAATGTTCCCCTTAGATGATGGGCCACCAGAAAAGAAATCTGTGATACTCCACATATTAAAATATGCCGTCTACAGATGGTCTGGTAGTCATTGTTATTGCGCTCTAATGCAGTATGAAAAGGCTGAATTTGACTTTTCGTTTTTCTTTTCGCAGTCTCGTTGATATGGGGCGCTATGCCCTCAAGGTTCCATTACAAAAACAGTATCGGGATTGGAGCGTCTGGGGGCTGAAATGAAAAGAGAACGATCTGAGATGGAGGAAATGGATGAGAAAATGGGAGAAGATCTCGTGAAGTGCCAGAGATAAGTCTTAAGTGCCTTTTGCTCATTCAAGGTGAGAGTCACGTCTTAGAGTCTGTCACACACTCTCTGGCAGCTGTGCACACACAGACTCCCCCGAGACGTGAGAAGCTTCGCCCCCGAAGGACGTCTCTCTTTAGGGAAGGCATTTGGTGTGGGAAAACGGTTTGTTTCACAAAGATATTGAGCAATGCCAACACTCTGAGAGTACAAATTTACAGAGGAGGCGTTTGCTATTTCCTTCGTCTGATCTGAATGAATGAAAAGAACCGGAATCTTATGGCAAAATTGTCAAAACCAAACATTTAGAGCCTATTCTATATTATTCTGTTAATAAATAAAATGATTAAAATAGTAATTCAAGACACATTTAACAATAATGTCAGTAAACACTTAAAATTTCCACACATAGTGCGTTATACGTGAGAAACCTGCCTTAACCATAATTACGTATGACACAGGATTGGCTGTAGGGGGGTGGTATTCAATTAGTGCCCACACTTATGCAATTATGAATATGACTCTATCCATATATTGACATTGGACCTGACCACTGGCCAACAGCAATACATATAATGGATTCACCCAAACTCTGTATCAAAAGACTAAGTGAATGATAAAATTGGTACAATATAAGAATGTATCATTTGTTTGTATATCTCTATATTATTAATACAAACAGTCTTTCAATGACTGTTGATGTGGTATCCAAACATCCAAGGTTCCAGTATTTTAATTAAAAACATTTGAAAGGGTTCCCAAAGATAAAAACACTAATATTGTACAAGGTGTTACTTTTGGTATAAAAGACCTCAGGCATTTGGCATGTGAGAAACATCCTGTTTATTTTTTGTTAGGGTGCTTGTCCACATCGCTGGCCTCTGCAAGTGGCCCTTGAAATACCTCCGTGTCTGGATGCTCACAGTTTGTTTGCTGTTTGACGCACCCTGCCCTCACCATGTCTCTCTGGCGGCTGCACTTGACTTTGCTCCGCCATTACTGGCGTGACCCTTGGTCCATTTAGAAGGACCGCTGAGCTCCACTCACGGAGAGAGCACCCACAATCAGCCTCCTCATTGGTCCAGTAAATTGGCCCTGTGATTTGTGCAGTGATAAAAAAAAAGTCAGTCTCTGCGTAAGAGCACTCCGCCAGTGAATTAAAGCAACAGCCAAAGTCTACTTCAGGAAAAAAGAAACCCCAAAAGATGTCCGGGTGAGTGGTCAGGCAGATGTGACCCTGACTGCAAGTGGTTGGTGGCAAGAAATAGAGAGAGTAAGGTTAACTGGTAAGAAATTGGGCAGCTTCACGGAAGATCACGTTTGTTTGTCTGTGTGTCATGGTATGGAGAATCTGGGATGATATTGCTGGGATTTGATTGGGTATGAGGCCAGGAGGATATGACAGGAGTCCCAGATGGCCTGCTAATTGTAACAGGCGTCTGAAGGGGCCCGCCATTAGAGTGGAATGAAGAAAGATGATGGAGGGAACTGGGTGCAGGAGCCGCACATTGTTGAACATCCAGTATGGAAAAAAACATGTAAAATAAGAAGTTTTTGCACATGTAAAAAAAAAACTATCACATGAAATGAGAATTTTGTGTAATGAGTAGACTGTTATTTTTGTGTAATTCTTCAATTTGAGTAGGATAATAATTTGTGAGGGAAACTTCCCTTCTCATTCCTAAAGGCTAAAAGGCTTTTTGCCCACTTAAAGAGCCCACATTATACATTTGTTCTCCTTTTCACATGAGTCTAAATGATTCTTAGCATTTTAACAGACTGATGAGGGGTGAACAAGTTCTATACTGATATTTTTTATTTTATTCATGTTTTATTTTACAAACTATGTTGATCCTGGAGGAAATTACTTGAGTCCTCTGCATTTAACCCATTCACCTGAGTGAAGTAGTGGGCTGCTGACAATGGCGCCCGGGGAGCAGTGTGTGGGGATGGTACCTTGCTCTAAGGTACCTCAGTGGTGCCATTGGCAGTGCTGGGATTTGAACCCACAACCTTCCGGTTGCTGGGGCAACTCCCTAACCACCAGGCCACCAGCTCATATCTGACCTCTTTGAATAAGTGGGCCAGACTGAAATTTACAGACTAAAACAGCGTGTTTGAAAAAATAACATGAGCCACTTCTTTTGGATGTCTGGATACTTTAGAAGGCTGCAATAATACATTTGCATCCCGACAGCCAGGAACAGCACAACACTGAATCGTTTTCCCCTTGGCCTCCACTCCGATACCTCTGCTACAGACTGTATCGAGTAACAGAACTAGTATACCAACAGGAATGGGAGGGCCTAAACTGCAGTTGGGATGATGTCACAACCATGCCGAATTCCAAATGTGCTGATTTTGCAGCTTAGTCTCTATATATGAACTACATGGACTCAGGAGAGAATATGTTCTGAAACAATGTTTTTAGACATTATGTCAAAATCTATTATTCAAAAAAAGTGCAAATTTATTTATCCCATCTATTGTATCACATAAAGGTATCAGTGTGCCATTATCGTCTACGATAGTTAGTTAGTATATGACGTGCATGAGTTCTGAGGCATTCCAGCCCTGAAGCTTTTCTCAGGGTTGGGCACTGGTGCATCTGTCCTTTGAGCACTGGCAGGTGTGAAGGGTACACTGAACGACTTCCCCTTCCAATTCACCAACAAGGGCTTGTTGAGGGGAGCTATTTGTGGCAAGAGAGCACTATTAAGGGCAAGCAGCTCCCAAAGCTGCCTCTGTCTCGCAAACCACACTCCGTCTCACTAACACTCACAGATTCTCTCGTTCTCTTTTGCTTTTTCTCTGTGCATCTCTCTCTCTGTCTCTCTCTCTCTCTCATCTTCTCTGTGACTTTCCTTTCCCTTTTTCTCTCTATGCACAAGCTTTGTGCTTCCAAACTGCTTTTATGTGCCAGCTCAGAAAGGTCAGCTGCACTGTCGCTGGGCTCGAGAGCATTTGTTGTTATTTAAGCAAAAAGTGAGCAGGTTGAGTGTCTACTGGGGGTGCGCTCTCAATAGGGAGAATGGGGCTGTATAATTCTAAAGAATAAATGGGAACATAAACACCCTTACTGGATATCATACATCCTATCTCAACACTATATGCACTCCAGGGACCGGCTCACGGCAGGGTTTTATTTGACTATTTTAGCTGAACTTCTCTGTGAAATAATTAGATTCTGCAGGAAGCATAACAAAACGTTCAATAAACAAACAATCCGACCTGAAACTGATGCAAATGGTTGCACTTTTTTCCTCAGGGCTCGAGGTAATATGCTATTTAAAGCACGTTCATTTGTGGAATAAAATAAACATGGGTTTCTTACCTTAAATCTTAAATATGAAACGTTTGAAATGATTCATTCGAGATTGTTCAGGTATTATAACAGTTATACAGAGCAGTGGATTTCAGGTACATGTGTTGTGGATTATCTGGGGAAGAGGTGCTTGCTACAGCTGCATCAAATCTAATATTGTTCTATGAAAATGCAAATATATACCAGAATCTGTTGTAAATATGATGCTGTTAAAAAAAATGTAATATTAAAAACTGTATTCAAATGAGGAACAAAAAACTTAATTCTACATATAAACAGGTGAAGAACTGACAAAATAGTGTTGAAAGTGCAATGCTATTTATATAAAAAAAGAGAAATATTACAGGAAGCCTGGTTTTATATATATATATATATATGTAAGTTTTATATAAGGTTTAATAGAAGAACCAAAACCAAAAAGCTGAACTTTTAAATCGATGGATTAGCAAGGGGGAAACCAATCTGTCGACCATTTACACACCTGTAAGTTCTCCTGATGAACAAAGGCCTCATTCGTCTAAATGACAAAAACCTCACCTGCTGACCGCCACTGTCCTATCTGCCCTTCATCAAAAGAGGCCATCGTTCATCAAATCTGTGCCACCACCATTAAGCAAATGATCCCTTGCATGAGTGGTCATTTGGTGGTGCATTTCGCTGGCCGGTCCAAGGGCATGCACCCGGCCATGGTCCATTGTGCCAGTTCCCGTTTTGCAGCACATGCCAGGTGTTAGTCGCTCGTCAGAGGCCAGTGGGGGGCAAAGGTGCACCATTCTCTCTCTCTCTCTCTCTTTCTCTTTCTCTCTCTCTCTCTCTCTCACTCTCTCGCTCGCTCTCTCTTACACCCAAACACACACATGCAAACCCAGCACAGCCACACACTGGCCAGCCTTTGTCACCCCGTTAGTGCAGCAAAGCTGAGCGACTAGCTAAAGGTGTTCACCTGTACCTTCTGAGCACGGCGCTTGTCTGCTCTCTGGTTCTGGTGATAGATTCGGCTAAAGTTGGACACGATGACAGGCACAGGCAAGGCTATTACCAGCACCCCGCTCAGGGAGCAGATGGAGCCGAAAATCTTCCCCGCAATCGTCTTAGGCACCATGTCTCCATAACTGGAGGAAAGAGTGGAAAAAAGAAGAATGGAGGTAGAATAGCAGAGGAGGAGGAGGAAGACAACACAGATGAAGGACACAGACAGGTGGCAGAGGACACAGGGAGAGAAAGACAAAGACAAAGAAGACATTAGCTGCAATTAACACCCCTAAAGGTTACAAACGTTACATACGATTTCAAAAGACTGCCTTTTGGCGTACACAGTGCACCATCAAGTCAGAAGACGCTTTAGACCTTTGTATGAAGAGCCTGAGACACAGTTCCTTTTGTTTTCTTTTCCCTGCCAGGACCGGTTACCACTACAGTTCCACACTTGTTATTGTAATTCAATTACACATGAACAAGAAGCTGCGAAAAGCTACAGCACAGGTGGGTAGAGAGGCAGGGAGATAGGGTGCTATCTGCATGGCCCAGGCCCAGATGAACAAAGCCTGCCAGCCATCTCCCTTGCCAGCCTCTGACTGGGGACATCTGTGGAAGTGCATAAGCTCCCAGGAACCAACAGCTTTATCGGAGTTGTCAGGTACAAACCAGTGTGCTGGGGTGCCAGTGGGGCCAACTTGTTGAAATAGCTGCTGAAATAGGCTTGGGGGAGCGGAGTGAATACTGAAGCTGTAAGTTACAATGAGTGGCTGTGTGAAAATAATGACTGTCTAGACATAAGTATGTTTCGGAGGAAATGACAAAGTGGATCGCTAAAGAGAATTTCTGGAAGAAGGCCTTCAAAGACTGCTGTATGAAGTATCACACCACAATTCATGCTTCATAATTGCAGGAAAGAACTAAAAAATATTCTTAGTCTTACCCTGATTGAACTGAAATCAAAGTATAGCTTGAAGCTTAGACTGGAGCTGTGAGATTGCACTTGATACAGCCATGTGATCATTTTCTTGAGAATAAAGAGTAAAAAGAATAAAATCTTCTAAGGTTAAAAACTCAATGGGCCATTTAGATGTAATTTTCTTGCAGACAATATAAGATAATCTTAGTCAAAAGCATACCGATATATATTTGGACAAACCAACTCATATGAAAGACTAGAAGCTATTAAAATCAGCGTCAGGGGTGTCTTAACCACTGTTTGGTAGTTTTCTTATATTGTTCATTAGAAATTCACTGAAATTGCTCTCACTCATTATAAGTCTTTCAACCATTGTTGAAAGATAGATCTTGTCAGTACATTCCAAACTGCTATGAAATTCGTAATATTGTATTATGGTTTTCAAGCTCCACTCAATGCACTGATCTTCTTTACCCCTCTGTAACTGCTGATAAGTGCCAGTGCTTATCCAGTTGTGCAATTTGCTCAACCCTCGTCAGATTTTAATTAGCCTGAAGACGACGCCGATGACGTTGGTCACCAATGCAAGCTCACATGAACACTTTCAGAGGTATGACATATTCCAGTGGTAAATGAATCAACAACAAACTCTATCTGCTGTTTGATTCTGCTGTCTTCACGCTTGCTGCACTAAAGTAATGGTATCCCATTACTCTGCCAGGAGTTGTCTGAATTTCAAAATGTCCCCGATTATTTGCAAGAGAGGACACGTAGACGTGACATGATTAATTATAGATTTGCCTCAGTGAGTTCATTCCTATGGAACAAAGTCACAAATAAAAATACAAACAGCTCCATTCAAACCGAATGATGGGTGCAAGGGTGACCCCAGAGCGAGTTAGTGGTGCAACGATAAGCATGGGGACTCAATTTCAGCTGCTGTTCTTCCCCTTAGAAGCATAAATGAGTTCTCATAAAAATGAAGATGAAAGCAATGCAGAGCGAGCAAGTGCGATAGATACCTGACCTAAATGAGATCCTTGCTTTTTTTTCCCTGTGACAAGTCACTCTTTGAGCTACATTCAACATTGCACTGTGGAGAACTCATATTCAGAAGTCTCCTTTCAGCCTGTGCTGTCCCTTGCTCCCTCCAGTTACTCTTCATTGATTTTCTGGGCTGTGTGCAGGATGGGACTCTTAGGCTGGCCATATGCTGCTGGCTGCAGGGCCCAAGGGAGCACTGAGAAAAGCGGGCTCTCAACCTTCCTATATGTCTCCCGTGTTTTCACCTGCATTGATATTCCTTGAATAATGGCCCCACATGAACATGTGGCCAGTTTTAAGTTCATTTAGCATGCTTTAGCTGTCAGACAATGCCTATGAGCTCAGCCTTCCTTGCACAAGTCGCCCATTAGGTGTCCGCTGCCTTTCTACTGTAGTTATATATGTGGAGGCCAAAGAAGAGTTGAGCATTCACTTTTTTTTATTTGAAAGTAAAAAAAACCTCAGCTTCAGTGGTCACAATGGCTCAATCAAAAGAGACCTTACCTCCGATTCACACACACACAGGGATCAACGCTAAACCACAATCAAGACACCAGGTGCAAAGTGACTTAAAAAACAGGATTTTTTTTAAGCAACCCAATTTATATAGCATTTCTAGAGGAGAGTAAACCTGTTCCATTATCCAAAAAGAGATTACCTTTAAAGAAAGGGCACACAAGCAAGGACCGCCACGACTGAGGGGTGACTTGGGAAATAAAGCCATTTCTGTTTCCAGTGGAGATATATTTGGACGCAAGGTGTTGGGTCAGCGGCCTTTTGAAAAAGACAGAGCTGTCATTTCCATCCAATTTAAATAATAACTGTCACTTTTGGAGTGAAAAATGTTTTAAATTAGGACGCAATTGAGACAGTCTAAAAATGCAGCCCTATAAGCTGACTTTAAAGGGCTTTTTTCTTACATAAAAGGGCATAAGGGCATAAGAACTTTGAGCACACTCGAGATTGCGTCTGGACTTATTCCTAGTGAGAAAGAAGATGACAGGGAAGGCATCTGGACTCACTTTTTGTGAGAGAGAAGATGACAGGGTCTCTCTCATTAGAATAAAATGACAGACTATCTAAAATGCATTCCATTCAAAGGAGAAGCCTCAAGCTGGTTTAGCGAGGTTTAGTGAGGCTGGAAGTCCATGTGATTGAATCGACTGGAAATCAAGGCTGCTCTGCGTGCATCACTCCTCTGGCATAATGGAGCAGCTGAGCGCTAGTCCACAACGAAGCAGCCAGACGACTTTGCCATGGCTCTCTGGCGAACAGAAAGCATCCCTCAGCCGTTGCGGCCTGTCACAGCATTAATGATGTCATCCCTTCGGCTCCTGTGCACCTGACATACGGGCCTTTGCCAAGGAGAGGCGGAGTTGCGAAAAATATCACTCTGTGAATTGGACTCTCCATTCTGCCTGCGGTTTGCAATAATAATATTTTAAAAAGTTCCTGACAGTTATGGATCTGGGGTAGCAGCCCCATATTCGGTTTCAAAATAGGCCATGGGGAGAATAAGTCAGCAAGCAGTGGGATGATCATCGGTACTGGCTTGACCTTAAATGCCAAATTTTAAAAAAAAAAGAGTTTTAAGTCCATTTCTTTTTACATAGGAGTACTTTTTGATTTTTGTGACCAAATAGGATAGTAAAACAGTGCTTTAAATTGTTGCATAATATCCAAGCTTTCCACATTACCATTCGTTACCCTAAACGCTGACTATCTTTTAGACTAAGAATTCATTAAAAGATAGTAGGAAGTACAACACAATTCAAAATATGCTGATTTACTTTCATACTTTTGATTATTTTAAGCAGATAGCACAATCCATACCAATGCTATAGGATCACTATGAACAGTAAGTGACATTCCCTCCCTTCAAACTGCTGCATAAACAGAGGATCATTAGTCAACTTACTTCCTTCTAGACTTTGAATGTTGGGTACTTCGGAAGGAAAAGGTTCAAAAACATTCTCATACAGTTTAACACCATTTCTGAAGGGATTTATGGGCTTGTGACACACTGTTTAATATTTGAACGCTTGGAAAGCAATCTCACGTCAGTCAACCACACATTCCTGCTGGTAATGGGCCTCTTCAGCCCATTATTACTGTAGGCTATCATGGTTCCTCCACTGTATTAGGTACCTCTGTTAAGAGATGAGGGAGGATGAGAAACAACAGAAAATCAATTTCAAGGAAATGTATTCCCTCGGCTTTATCTCCCCCAATGCTGCAGTTGCTTGGGTCTTCATTAGAAAAACCACCGCAATTGCTGTCGAAACATGGGTGAAATCCTCTCAAGCGGGTTCATCTTGATAGCATCCTGATGAATTGGAGCAGATTGACCATGGTGACGTTCAGTGAGTGTTGAAAAACAAAAACAAGTTTGGCTTGACGCCTTAATGACAATTCACAAATTTGCAGCATTTAATGACCTACTACGGCCTTTCCATCAAGACTTAATCTAAAAACAATGTACTGTATAACCTGAACCAGAGTCATTTGTAATTTCTTTGGGTGTCTTCAGAACGTCTAATCATTGCTTGAACGTGGACTCGACTAGCTATTTGACATCAGCAGTAATGACTCATGACTCATAGCAGATTTGCAATCATTTCCGGGGAGATATCCACCGTCTCCACGAATTGATACAAACACTCGAACATGTTCCAGAAGTTAGGGGGCTATTTGAACTTCCCAGAAGCTCCACGGGCTGCTGAGAAGGAAAGCTAATGAGAGAGGTGAAATCAAAGTGGAGCTATTCATGGTGAGATGGAATCAAGGGAGCTAGCTAATTTCTGCCTGTAGCCTCAGGGGGTGAGGCAGATTTCAACTTCCTAGGTATGAAAAGTACAAGAGGAGAGATGAGATATGAAAAAGAAGGCACCTGTAGACCAGGGCAAGACACTGAGAAGTATAGCATTGTGTGTTTCTTTGAAATCCAATAGCACATGCTAAGTAACATGCCTCAGTGTTTTATTGCTCAGTGTCTAGTATAATCAAAGGAGGGTGCTGGACCTTACATGAATCATCATCAGTACCTTTTTTAGAGAATGATCACTCAAGGGTCTATTATCTTAAGGACATTTGCCTAAAAGTCCATTGACTCATAAGTATACAAATTAAATGGTGAGAAACTACTATAAATTATATGTTATATATTATTTCTTCTCCATCTCTCAATTTATTCCTTTCTGTGACGACTTTTCTGGCTGTAACAACTACAAATCAGTTTTATTCATGAAGTCACATTCATTGAGCACCGTCCTTCTGTCAGCTCTGAATGAATTGTTTTGCTTTTACAACAGACAGTAACCCCCTCAGTCATTCACCGATGACCCACTTCAAATTTTCTGTTGAACTTTGTCAGTTATTACTGGGGATAATTTTAGTCAAATACAAAATTCTAATTTAAAAGGCATTATTTAAAAAATATTCCAAAAATGGATTACCAAGAGTGTGTAATCTCAGAGAGGTTAAATAATCTTATGTAACCTCGGCTAGTTAGCCGATACCAAATGTGATAAATTCTCTAAATGATACTGAAGGTTCTCTTTAGATCCACAGGATCTCAGTCCAAAAAGAGCTTGAGCTTGATGGCACTTTTCTGGATTGCTTCCTATGTGTTATACATGGTGCATGGCGTGGCACTTTTTGTTCAGTGTGCATGCACAGTTAGGCGGTGCTCTTTCTGTGATTCTTCTTTGGACTAAACGGGATAAATTTGGGGCAAAATGTTGGATGTGGGCTCCTCCCTGACCTTTGATGAAGAATACATCTCAGATACCTCCTGGTTTATACATATGAAAATGAGTATTGTTAGGAATAAGCTCATCAATAATTCAAAATTTCATATTTGCTATTGAGTACATTCCTAATTCTTGCCTTTAGATTGAGCATTTGAGCAAACATTATATACTGGGTACAGCCATTACATATTGCAATATGATAAAATGCTTTCACAGACTCTGCTTTTAGATAGTCTGATCAAATTCTCACACCTTGTTTCTTTGTCTTTCAAGGTATTGCAATGCATACGCCATGATGGGATTAAAAGACAATTCATTTCACAGCAAAAAAATCCTTTAATCTGTATAAACCCTTCCGCTATGAGATATTGCTTGGCTTAGCCTGGTCTATAATCTCTGAGCCTGACAAGGGCTTAAGATATACAGTGGCAGAGACGTTGACTTCAGTTTTGCTCACCTGTTTTTTTTTTTTTTTATGAACTAACGAGGAGGCTGACGCAAGAATGGATATATCAAACCCAAGAAGCATTGTTGAAAAGTGAACATTTAAACTGTGAAAGTTTGCAACCTATAGATTCCTCCCTGTGTGTCCCCATCCACCTGCTCCTATTTCAAGGTGTATTTTCTGGCCTTCCCCTTGGCTTTAACACTGCACCAATTCCAGCAGGGGGATAAATTGTGTGCACTAAAAATTACAGCCATTGAAAGCACCGTCAATGAGGCAGGCCTGCATAGCCCCAGGCATGACGCAACCTGTTCAAATCACCTGTTTGGATGGTCAAAGCCTTTCAGTTTCTAATAAAGGAAAGCACACAGTGTATACTATGCAAACAAAGCGAAGGACACAGAGAAGGATCCTGTCATTGTCACCATGCGAGCTAATGAGGAACCAAGGTCTGGCAGGATTATGAGCTATATTGCTGCCTCATCTTTATAAATGCTAGGCCTTTTCACAAAGTGCATAAGCCATTCATTACATCCTATCATTCTTTGATCATCTGTACACATCAAGAAAGTATAAGACAGATGACCTTACAATGTATTCTCTCTGAATAGGCCTCTGTAGACCTCAGTAAACCAAGGAGTCTAGAATCTGGAATGCAAGCATTCAAACTGCATTCAAAATAGAAGGCCATGTTTTAACATGCAGCCAGTGAACCCAGTAATCAAATGTATTTGTAATTCTTCTCATTCCCCGAGCTTATTTGCACAAATCTCACTTCGATTATTGCTCATTTTCTGTTGCCTTTTACACAACTGCCTTTCAAAGCTTTGACCGAATTCAGCTGGCAAGCATGCTGAGACTGTGTGTACCTCGGCTATTTCAGAGGCACAATCACTCGGAGTAATGAACCATAGTGCTCCGAAAATGCAATGAAAATAGCCATTTCTTTTCTCTGTATTGCTACATGGCGATGTTTGGGAAATGATGGAATAGCAATAGACGGTGAGGATGTTGCAAGCCACATACTTAACATACTGTCTCCCCACTCTATTTGTCATTAATATTAATGCCTGGGGTTGAGCCGAGCGAGACCAGGTACATGGAGGCAGAAACAGAAAATATGCATGACAACGTCCAGTATCGACGACATAATCAATGGAGACACTTCTCATTCATAGACAGATGCAGCCCATAAATTGTCAATGTAGCATCCTAAGTAAGACTTTTGCTGCCCCAAGGTATGAAACTGAGTTTTTAGAGATTTAGCCAAAAGTGATTCTTCTGCAGCATTGCCACAGAACTCTTTTTGGCGTGCTCAAGAGAGTCCCATTCTTTTGGCAGTGTTTTTCTATGGAGATGTATATCATACATTATGCACCTTCAAAATACACCTGAACAACCAGATGTCTAAAAACCTCTGGACAAATAGTGTCTGCGAAGATGCCCCACTTATTTGTCTGTCTAGACCAAAAAGTTTGACCTAATCTGAAATTACACCACCAATTTAGGCACTATCCCTCATGAAACTTGAAACCTGAGCATCCTCACGCAAGTTAAGGCAACAGTTACTGCACAACACTTAAATCATGCTAAGGAAAAAGTCAATAACGTGCTCCGAGAGACCAATTTAAAACAAGACTTGTGGTAATTGTTGCAGTGATAGAACTTTTGGCACATCCATCTCCTCCTTCTCGTTAGTGGACCTCATGGTGCTGTTATCCATCGCTAAAACTTTCATTGTGGGCCAATCAATAGTATCTGATTTTGTAAGACACTTGATAAAATAGTGAAGATAAAGTAATTACGAACCACACTTGGGAAAGAAACTGACAATTAATAGGAACTCTGCTCGACAGGGTGATGCTGGTTGTCTTTCATTAGACTATGCTCCTCAACAGCCATGGCATTCGAACAAAGCAAATAGGAAAAAGAATTTCACTGCTTTGACATATCATAGATGGTCTAAGCTGTGCATGCATACAGGTTCTTAAACACGTAAAACCTTGAACTGATATTTGATCTCATTCACAAAAGCCTTCCAAGAAGAGTGGAAGCTGTTATAGCTGCAAAGGGGGGGGGACCAACTCCATGAAGCACCATCATATCTTTGTGAACTGCACCTAACATAACATCATTGGACATGCATAACAAGCTTGGAGGAGGGCGCTACCAATTCTGTTAAGACAGCTAACATGTGCCTGTGCTGACTAGCATAATGCTGAGTGATTAGGGGACTGAGAGGAAGGCCAGCTATGCTCTCTTGGAAACCCAGCCACAGATGGTGGTGGCATCACTGGGCATCAGCCTTGAAATCTCCTAAAGATAAGTCTGATGATTACATGACTGTGCCACTCTGTGACAGTCATATATTGCTAGGTTTATGTAGTTTTAATTGAGAGTTTATTATTATTAATGGAAGTTCTATGAAGAGGATTCTGACCCCTGCCAAACATATGGATAGCCTTCCTCCAGAACATGCTCTTTCAGTTGTCAGTCTTTCTTGGGTTCCAAGGAATTGTGGGTGGGTCCAAATAAACGTTTTTCACCCTCAAAAAATACATAACTTACATATTAGTTTTATAGTAAATACTCAGTAATTTATAGTAGTTATTCAGCAGCAGGCCTTATGATAAGTAGCGTAAGCATGAAGCTATAGTTTCAATACTTTTTTTTCTATAGTTTCCTGATCAAGTTGACCAGGGGTCAACAGGATCATGCTGACTGATATCTTGTCACGGATATCACTTATCGTTATGTTAGTTAACAGTGCAAGTTTGGAATATCTGCTCCACCTCAGGCACCCTACTGAGAACTTTCTGTCCACAGGTGAGAAGCCCACTGCAAGCTCACCTGGCCCAGCCGGCTGGGTCTCCCCGGACCTGCTCGCTCTATTTTGGGGGAGGATCACCGCTATTTAATTAAGCACCACTCCCTTCAAACAGCTCCAGCAATGGAAGCACAGAAAATGAACAGTTTCCCTGAGTTCCCACCCTGGCTGCTTTAAAAAAGCCTCTAAGTAGGTTACAGACAAAAAAGAAAAAAGAAGTAGGCTACCGGTGAGGCTCAGGAGAGCAGTGGAGCTAGAGCTGGAGCTTCAGCGTTACTGAGAGACTGTTTCCACTTCTGACAGAAATTTGGACAGAGAGCGATGCACATTGGGCAAAGTTCTCAAAGAGCAGTCTCTTGACCGAAACAAGAGAAAGATTAAGAGTAAGGGTGAACTGTGTGAGTGGAAGAAGGAAACATCAGAAACACTGCTGTGACTGCCGCTTGGCGGGGCTTCCACGCTTAACTCTGTTTCCTTACACGAACTCACAGATGTCTAACGTTTCATCTGTTTCACCCTGGGTGGTTTTTCGTCACACGTAAGTTTCTAATTAGACTCCAAACATTCTACTAAACGATATGAAAACTATGTTTGTAAAAAAAATTGTACAAAGCCACAAGCCATTGCACAAACACAACACCATGCTATTTGTATTCTGGCACCGCGTGTTGGGTTGTGCTTGCCGAAAGCACAAGAGTACTGGCTTTATATTAGATTAAGATGAAAAGTAAAACAAAGCTGTTGGCATTAGTCCCCTGTGGCTTTTGTCAGAGCAGAGGACAAATGAGATGAATGTACCAGCTGGCAGAGATAATGAATTCAACTCTTAAAGAAATCCTCTCAGCCTAGGCTAATATTTACCCATCTTCAGTGCGTGTGGATTGTGACAGTGACATTTTTAATGAGGTTCATTAGGTCCATGTTATTGCATCTTTCAAAGGTGCAAGCGACAATGAAAGGTTCTAACGTTCCTGATGAGACCATTGTTTGGGCTCCTCTACAGTTTATTAGCATGTGCCTTGAAGCTATACTGAGCCATTTTATCAGTTACTGACTGTAGCCCGTCTGCTACTATACAATTTATCAGCTCCCTCTAGCCCATCCATAGGAGCTAACTGTTAACTTGAGTCAGTTACTCATAACAACCAAACCAACAGGGTAAATAAAGTTCAACAATTAGGAGAATATTTAACCTAGCCTTTTAGGTTCTTCTGTCTTCTCTGTACCTGAGCTGCCTTGACGTAGCAATTAAATATGGGATTGCATTTTTTTGGTCAAAATGTACTTGGGTGGGCAGCCGCATATGTAGCACAGTACCGAAATATAACCCATGAGTGGGAAACACTGTAGAATTGTGTGTATATCCATATCGATATCGATCTGAAATGGGCCAAAATCACTGGATCGGATATCGGATAAAGCCTGAACTTTCACATAAATTCTATTGTGTCTCAGATGGCTCCCTACTCACTACACTAGCCAAGAATTAAAATACAGGCTCCTGTACCCTAATAGTGCATTATATGTCTAACAAAGAGCCATTAGCAATTCAGCTATGAGTGCAAAATTCCATAATGGACACACTTTATGGGTGTACAAACTCGAATTTTATAACTTACATAGCACACTATAGAGGGCAGCCATTTCACATTCAAAGTGCATCCCGACAAATGTATTATTAACAGCTCAGTTGTTTCATAGAGGGGAAAAGATTAGTATCAGATTAGTATTGGTAACGGCACATACTTGAGGTTGCAGTACCAGCATTGGTATGAAAAAGAGGTATGCATGTGCAGATAGCATAGATACAAGACAGGTGTGGCTAATATTCTGGTGTAGTATGATTCAGGTTTTTCTGGCACCATTAGCAAGAGACAGTAAGGGGTTCTATTAAACAAAGCAATCCCAACATGAAAATTTGTGTAATAATTCAGTCTGATGTTCTATGCTCACATTCTGGAGATTTTAATCACAGATGCAAGCAGGTCTAACATCAGCCTAACAAAGCCAATCTGACACAAACCACACTTCAAGAGCGACTCATTCGATTTCTGACATTTAGCTTGGGCAAGTGTGTATTCTTGGCTTCCATTCAAACAAAAGAAGTTCAGACGAGCACTTTTAATTTACTCAAAAGCATGGCTTGTTCTCTCATTTGTCTTAACTGTCAAGCCATTTTGAAGGCTCTGTTCTTTTGGCAGTTTCAGAGAGACAACGGAGATGTTTTGGGATGAAATAATAAATGAACGTCAAGGTTGCAGCTAAAACATTAAGCTCCGTCTCGCCTTTTGTTGAATGTGATAATATGACAGTACAAGGTTTGATAATTGCAGAATTGCACATCAACATTTTAAGTGCATGTCAAACGCAACAGAGTTCTGATGGAAAGTTTGAGCTCTGCTATGGGCCCACTTGACTGTTGGAAAAAGCAATGCAATCTCAAGGACAGATGTACTCAGGCAATGAGCGACAGTAAAGTCTCTTCTATGTGCCCGTGACAGTAGTGCTGCCAGCCCAAAGACATAACTTCTTGGCGCAGCCTGCTAAGGGAAGATAAAAAAACAGAGACATGTGACATATCGCGGTGCAAAATAGACTTACGCATCAACAGCATCTATGCTGCAAATGAGGCTTCAAAAATACTCACTCTTCTAGTAGACATTAACATACCTGTTAAATGCTAAATGATCAGTTGCGGCATGTAATAAATTTGAAAGAACACGATGCGCATTTACTCACAGTCCAAAGGAGTAATTTAGATGTAACCAAATGCACTAAACATTATCACCCAGGCATCAAATCAATCCATCTAAAGCCAACTTTCCTCAGAAGGTCAAACACACACACTATTAGCAGAAAGTCTGGATGCATTGCAAAATGCTATGTTTTTGCTTTGTTTATGGCCAGGATTGGCAAGTAATTGTGCATATTTGGCAGTAATCAAGTGTGATAACTCCTAGAACATAAAGACTAGCAGCAGAGAAGCATGTGTTTACAACAGAAGTGAACCGAAGAGCCAGTCTTATTAAGGCCATGTATAAAAATGTGTACAAAGAAATGTGCAGAAGGTGAAGCTGCTTTTAGTGAATGGAACATTTTTTTGCTCATGGGACAGCATTTAACTACAGAAAAAAAAAACTTTAGCCTGTCACACTACATCATTTACATCAAATTTCATTTGGCCTATTTTTCAATGACATGACAAACCAGCCTTGGCAGATCATTCCATTTTGCATTATGTAACAAAAATGAGGGTCCTTCATAGGACACTGAGGTACTGAGGACCCCCTTTTCTCAGCAACAGCCCAGCTTTTGGATTGCAGCTTAAATATCTGCAGCAGTAGCATCTAACTGAACTTAATTAGTTTGGCTCCTGGAGAGTCTCCACTTGAATCCCTCCTAATTTAGATGCTCCTGAAGGCCAGTCAACTCGTTCCTGTGTGTTACATTAGGAGTGTGTAAAGAATTAAAAACTGCTCAAAGCACGGTTGTCATCGGTATGATGGCTTTTACTATAGAATATGCTACAGCTGTGCACAGTAATGGAATATGTTTTGGGTTAACTAAACATGCACTGTGTTGGTTTTCTTGGAGGCAAATAATTGTAAGACATTCTTTAAAATAAAAAAAAATCAGTTTTCTCCCATACTTTTGGCCTGAAGTCTATATACCAGCATGCAACAAATGATCTGTCCAATAACCTAAGGCCTGTGTCCGGCCCACTCCACTGGGGCTTGTAAAGTTGGCAACAAGTGCTGCCGGACATTGGATCCAGTTTTCAAGCAGACATCATCATTTTGCCCCTCTACCGGACATCTACTGGCACCCCTCCCCTTCACTCCCCATGTCACTTTGACCCTGCCAGCTGTGGCTGTGACTCCACACCTGCTGCTGGATTCATGGAGTTAGGCAGGCCAGGCCTGACGTTAGGGAGCAATACTGCAGAGGAGAGAGCTGGTACTTCAGTAAAACTGTGGAAGGGTCATCCTAGGACCCTGCCAGATTCTCCTAACTGGCTGAAAGTGCTGGAGACCGGATCCAACACTGGATCATCCTTCATGCCTGGAAGCGGCTAGGGTGCCTCTCATCGGCTGGCAAAACTGTCCAACACTAAAGTGTCAGCAGAACAGGGGCTGGACTGCAAAACAAAGCCGGACGGGACAGACTAAGACTGGAGGGTAGGCATGATTAATCAGTTGGGTACTGTTACATAGACACAGGCATGATATATTCCTTGTTCACCATTATAATAATATTAGCCGAGCGATACTGATATGACAGATGGATGCAGCTTTTTAACATATTAGAGTATTTTACCTACCTCAGATGAATTTCTTTGGGTCAGGAATCAAGGTATGCACATGATTCAACAAAATAATAAAAAAGTGATGCAGGTCCATTTGTAAGCATTCTAAAAAGTGTTCATGATGTTGTATGCAATGGTCTCTGCACCCCTGGTCAAATGGCCTGTTTGTGGGGTAAACACAAACTCTCTAAAGAGAACACACCTTTAATGCACAATGACAATTTATTGCATATTTTGAGGAAAAATAAACATAAAAGGTGTCCTGGGCAAAAGTATTGCCACATATTTGAGTTTTTTTCCCTAAATGTTAAACCCAGCAAATAAAAGGAAATTGGACAGAAAAGGACATATTGAGGTTTGTTCCCTTCAGAGAATGTTAATTTTACTTAGAAACAAAAGACAAAATTTGACAAAGCATAAAACTTACTACTGTATAGTGTTCATAATCATAATGAATATATAGAACAACATATTATCTCAATATAGAATTTCCTCCAAACAGTGTACCAACTATTCGACTAGTAAAGTGCTTAAAAGGGACAAAAGATTTGACCAATATTCAACAGAAAAGGAAAGTGCCAGTAAATATCTCATCTGAGTTACAGCCGAATGCTTGATGTGGCGCTGTCGCTTGGCTATCCTTCCTGTTGAACATGAGAGACTTGTTTGTTTGGCCGCAGGGCTGTTGTGCATTCTTCCAAATGGCAAAGGGTGGCAATGCTTTGATCTCAGCGGAAATGCAGAGTGTGGGTAATTTACAGTGAATGTTTCTGCTATTAAAGTGGTTCTTCACAAAATAATTATGAAGAATGTGTTAATGTTTTTTTTTATTATTATTATTTTAGAGTACTGGACCACAAGATTATTCAAAAGCCCATTACTAGTTCACATCTTTGGCCCAAGGCCAGTGCCTGACCTGAATGGGGATGTGAACTATGAATTGTGGTATTATCTTCAGTATTCAGTACCTGTCTGAACAGGATTGCTATGGTTTGGCACCTAAAATTTCAGGGGTAAGCAGAAGCAAGGCCCAATAATAACCCAATACAGCTGTCTGAAAAAAACAGCTGCCCTTTACTCTGTGTGAACATTTCATGAGGAATGGACTGAGAGTGAATTTGACTCAGTATTTAATTTGACTGGTGGAATAAAATCTTGATACATTAACTTTCATTTAAAGTTCATTTTTCTTTGTCCTGTAAAGTTTTGGAGAGACAGTGTCTCATTCTGACAACACAATCATTAATTTAAGCAAAACAGGTTATTTATTATTATTATTATTATTATTATTATTATTATTATTATTATTTTCTTAAACACAACATGCAGATCAGACAGAGTATTTAATGTATTTCAATGTAGACAATGGAACAAAACTAGGACAGGAGGACTAGGATTACTTAATTAAAATGTATTATTTAATTTTACACTCTTGATGAGTGGGCTCAGTAAATAATTAGCAAATAATCTGAATGACAGGTTGTTATAAAGTCATATTCAGCAGTCTGAACTTTCTGCACAAAGGGGAGCTATTAGTGCACAAATCACTTTTGTGTGCATCAATGAAAGAAAGAAAACCCACACCAGCAGGATCTCTCAAATGCTAGTATGTTTGTAGCTACACATTTCATGTATGTTAATTAAAATTAAACATAAACTGTGATTACACGATTACTAGGGGTGTGACGAGACGTTCAGCTCTGCTCACGAGACGATACACAATGTTGAGTTCACGAGAACGAGACGAGACGAGACGAGATTTTGACGAGATTTTTCAGATAACTTTAAAGATGAAATAGATGACTGGAAAAAGCCTTTCATTTTACTGAAAGTCAAAAACACAAAACAACGCAGGTGCATTTTGAAATGATGTAACAGATCACCGCAATTTTACTTTTAATTATTAATTATTAAGCTTGAATTATCGTATGCAGTAGCAACTGGACAGAACAATATGCACACACT
>JBBPCZ010000142.1:12825922-12847238 GCA_037974445.1 Brycinus macrolepidotus | reverse complement strand
CATCCTTCTCCCAACACACTCAGAGTCTCTCCTCAGCATCCTTCTCCCAACACACTCAGAGTCTCTCCTCAGCACACCTCTCAGACTTTTCTAACTAGGATATTAAAGTAACTCAAAGCCAAATAATTTAATCAGGCCTAAACAGTGGTAATAAAAACAACAACAAATCAGTCTGGAGTGTCATGTAATGTACAGACTAAAAAATAAGTAATTAAAAAAAATTAAAAAGACTTGCATATCTTACCTAAATTATGTGGTTGTTTTTTCTACGGAAACACAAAGACTGATCTGATCAGTATCCTATGTACATAAATAACTGCATATTTAAGTACTTGGATGGGATGAGGGCAAACAATCTGTATCGGGACATCCCTAATTGATTAAACTTATGAAACGTACTGAATATTTAGAATCCAAAGCCCTCTTTGCAAACTAAAACTAGGCTTGACACAGTTATCATGATACTCAGCAAGACTTACACTCTTGACTACAAATAAGAGTAAAACATAATAATAATAATAATAATAATAATAATAAAAATAAAGGGGTTGTCCTAAAGAAAGTATTTGTTTGTTTGTGTGTATATGAAAATGTTTTCAAACTCTGATGGTGCAACAGACAAGTGATGTGATTGTCTCATGTAAATACTTATCACTGTAATTCTAATTCTAATTATGCAAAAACTGAAAAAAAAAATTCAAATTCAGTCTAGGGTTCCATGTAGCACTCAGCAATATTAGGATATTTATCACTATGATGATAACTGACATCATGACATCATGTCATATCTTCAGGACCACTGACCAGTACCAAAAGAGCATAATAAAACTGGATTAAATGGATTTAGTCCAGTGCAGTGTTTAAAAATGTTGAATAATTTGCACTGAGAATTTTTAAACATGGTACTACTGACTCTTTTTTTGTCCATTCCAACTTAGATGTCAAAAAGGTGCATATTGTCACATATGGAGTAGCCTGAGATGATATATTTTTATATCATCTGAACCTACTTCTAAGGTTTCACTGAAGCATGTGTTCTATTTGTAAATGTGGTTTGTGTTTGTCCACAATATGTGTAAGCTTCCCTTTGGTTTCATTTTTAATTAAAGAAAACAGAACAAAACTGATTAATCAAAACAAGCTATGTCAGATGTTTGAGTCTTTTAGAATAATTAGCAAGTACACAGAAAGTCCATTATTTTCATTAATGCAAACATAACTATGGTTTGACACCTATACCCTTTGAAGGTCATATAATTAGAAAAATAAATAGTAATACTAATTTCAGCACTAGCTATGAATACCTTTAGAGGTCATCCAGTGTCCTTTTCAGACAAGTTCTAATGTATACAAAAAGACAGATCCTCCCTGTGTCTGTGTCTCAAGGACACGAGTTCTGCTGGGGCTTCTTCTCCTTGCCGCAAATATGTCTTTTTGCCTGGAGGCACAGGAGAACCTTAGTGTGTTTTTCACTTTGTCTTTACTGTGTCGATGGCAGTGGCTGGAAGATAAAGGCTGCGTGTGCCTTCAAAGGCATTCCACTCATGTCAGTAATTGCTCTCATTTGTTCATATGGAAAAAAGTGCCATTTCTTGCCAGGGTGTCATTTCTTACCGTTGTCTCTTCCGTTCGACTTCTTTCAGACAACTGTGAGAGCACTAGGAGAATCTGTCATGAAAACAATGAGCGTTACAGTTGAGCGAATGCGAGAAGTTAATGAGCACTGTGTGCTCTGTGCTCCACCATTAAAAGTTTAAAGATGCTCCATCAATTTAGCGTCCTCTCGCTCTTTCTCGGGCCCTCTTGCCTTTCATACATCTCGTCCTATTAGCACCCAAAGAAAGCACTTGCCTCTAGTGGCCATGGGATGTCTTCTAGATCTAATATTGTTAAGATGCAGCGTCAGATGTCTTCTTCAAACTTTAAATCTAGCCAGCAGTTGACGATGCAAGAAATCCAGTGCAGACCGCACACCCTGCATTTTGCGGGACAGCCTTGGTTTGACCCACATCCCACAGAAAGCAAAACAATAGGCAGCATCTCAATGATGACAGGGAGCTATGTTGTTTAGCAATTATTACTTCATTTATAATTACTTCACTTTTAGCAACTATTACTTCATTTTAACCCTCAGACTCCCACAGGAAAAGCTGCTTCTAGTGCACCCTAAAGGCCCCTATTAAAAAAGCCTACATACTTACACTGAGCTCATTTACATGCACATCATTAATATGATCATTATCACATTTTGGGAGCATTCTGATAATTTACATGGCCATGTAAACCATATATTTCCAAGATCTGATCAAAGCTTTGGGGTCTGAGCATATTATTAATTACACTGACGCTACTATTTTGGGTGCCGCCCTAATATTATAGATCTAGAGATAGGAGAGTGGAATCAGTTACATGTTATTCCATTGCATAGTGCATTCTGTCACACACACACGCCTCTAACTGGTCGACAGACTTAACCCATGCTAAAAACGAATGAGATTACATCCATGCTAACAATAACAAAAACTGTTTACAACAGAAATGGATAATCACAAAAAATATGAAGTGAAACATTTGTCACACATAAGCAAACCATAGCACACAGCATGAACAGTGTGAAATCTGTCCTCTGCCTTTAACCCATTCACCAAGTGAATTCACCTCGGCGATGCAGCGCCCTGGAAGCAGTGTGTGGGGACGGTGTCTTGCTCAAGGGAACCTCAGTAGTGCCATTGGCAGTCCTGGGATTCAAACCTACAACCTTCCGATCACAGGGGCAGCTCCCTAACACCCAGACCACCAGCTGCCTGGTGTTAGATTTGACATAATGAAATTATTTTATAAAGTTTCCAGTTAGACAATAAGTCCTCCAATAAGTGCAGTTCAAGAGCGATAAATATGAGCTTCTTGGAAAACTGCAAATTCTAAATGAATATTTCAACGCTGCATCTGTGAAATAGTGACAAATGACCACATTTTGCAACATCAATAGATAAATTCATGAATTCATAATCATAAAAATTTTGTCTTTAAATAAGGACACTAGGTAAATGAGAAAACAGCGGCAAGAAGTGTGAAATGTCCATCACATGCGCCACTTTAGTGAGTTTGCTCTCAAGCTCCTGATCAACAGTATAAATGCATGTGGTGTATTTTAAAAGATTACTGAGTGATTCATGTGGACATGGAGTTTCCTCATTATCTGACAACTGAAGTGCCTGTAAATCTGATTTTGTGCATGAATCTGATTATATGTCTTATTATGTGTGGTTAAACACTCTCGTTTCCTGGAAAAAGCATGTGTAGTTTTTTCAAACCTTCTTGAGTTTTACACTTCTTGTTTTCACTCTTGCTGTTCATGCTTAATAATATACAAAAATGAATTCATGTTCTTTAAATATATATATGGTTGTATACAATATAATTATATAATTATGGGGATGGTCCAAATAGCATTTTATAGACTTTGAAACCTCATGTGTACTCAAGTATTCATCCTCAATACTACCCTTAAAATATAATACCTCTACTTCATAATTAACCATAATTTAAGCAGAATCTTTCATTATTTGTTTTTAATCGAAATACTCCAATTGTCTCATTGGAGTTTTGCTTACCTAAGTAGCAGCAATGATACAGAAATACAAGAATTCAGGTTAGTTGCAGGGATGTGTAAATGTTCCCTACATCAAGTATAGATTCTGCTGCTTTTGTGGATGTGCAACACGTACATGTTGCAGTTAGAAACAGATGCACTGTGAGCTTAAATGTGATGGTAGCTACATGTATTAGGGGCAAATGTTGTTACCTCAGAGATTTCAACACACTTCACATTCCAGAGTAGAGAAGCCAAGATATGTGGTATAGTGTGTTGTATATCTTGTTCGGTCTTCAGGGGTTAGAGAGAAGTTATGGCCTTTGTTTATTTTTTGTTCATTTTTTTGGCTCGCAGTAAGTCATATTGTATTCTAAACCACATAGGCAAGTCTGTATCACCCTAATGAAGAGCCAGAATAGAGCAGGTTAAGAGAAGTTTCAGGGATGTATTTAGAGAAAAGATTTGACTTCTAGGCTACATTAGACTCATAAGTCCACCATTCATCTAAAGCAAAATTTTCCCCAGATGTACTGCATGTCTGTATGTCTAGGGATGTTCTGTTACACTCAATAAATATAGTCACTTCCAAAATCTCCCACTCTTGTTTAGCACATCAAGTATCAGTCAGAAGACAGTCTCAAAGCATGGTGATATTTTTGATGGACAATGATGGAGATGCATTTTTGCCATCTTTTTTTTTAAGATGTTAGTTAATGAACTATTTTAAAGCCTTTCTTGTTTATATTCATCTCAATAATATTTACTGGACCATCTAAAAGGATGGACATGGTTTGTCATTGCCCATTTCTTTAAAGTCCATTTTTACTGTTTGGCCTTTCTTTTAAAACTCTGATAACTTTCATCAATCATGGGAATATTTGGCCGGTGACTCATTCAGATAAACAGAACTAAATTACAGCTGCTGCCTTTGAGCTGTTTTGCTGTCCTGTGGCTGAACAGTTCGGATCTGGTCACCCTTTTTGCACATCTGAGGCTCTGAGTGGCAAGAGGCCATTTTCCATTTGTTGGCTAGCAGACATTATCCGAGTTTAATTCAGAGGTGTGACCATGGGCCGGGGCTAGAGGAGCAAACCTGAGAAGAGAACACTCTCTCAGTGGGAACAAATGTAGATAGAACAGGGAGAAGGTGTGCCATTTAAAGACTTGACACATGGGCTGATTTACACACCTGAGCCATTGTAAATGCCAGCCCAGTGACAGCCACAGAACAGCACGATATCTTCTCAGGACTGGCCACAAAGGGGCTCGGAGAGAGAACGGCTGAAATAGCAAAAGGCAGACAGACAGGCTTTCTCCTGGAGGCAGATAAGGCATCTACTTATTGGAGAACATAGAATCCATTAGACTCTCAAGATGCGCCTCCACTGTGCAGCTGTCTTCTTCTGTTGTGGGTTTAATCTATGACTTCGTTCCTATTCAAAGAACTGCTGCACTGCAGCCAATGTGGTCATTGCTTGAGGTCACCAAGGTCAGATTATGCGATAAAATTAGAAAATTGTTCTAAGAAAAACAAAACCTTATCATTCTCAAGCAGCCTCCCTTTCAAATAGCAAACAGTTTCTCTAACCAACCCACTTCTGTCATTCGCTTAGCATTATCGGACTGTCACACTGAGGAACTGAGGAACTGATCATGAGTATCTATCTCAAGTGTCTGTGGCAAATGTTATGCACTGAATATGCAGGGCCAGACTGACTAAGCCTTTAGGAGCATCACAGGCACAGAAATGGATGTATGTTATATATATAACATCCATATGTGTCTAAACACATGGTTTATGCACTTAAATGGGAAAATGCGCATATGCATTTGAAGGTGGGCTGCACAAAATGTTGGATAATTGCACAAACAAATGGGTGAAACTACCGGAAGTGCAACTGATCCGTACAAGTTTTGGTGGGCAGTGTTGTGTCGGTGTAAAATAACAATAGCCTCTCAAATACATGTTGTTAGGAGACTTCTTTGGCAGGAAGAACGGTAGCAGTTATAGGACCTACGGAGGCCCAGGCCTTGAATACATGCTGAAAGAATATCTGCCAACAGAGAAATACTATTTCAGCACTGATTAAACCAGGGGTGTACTAATGCTTATTGGTAAGAGGCAGGTGTGGCTTCAGGTTTTCACTCCAAATAAGCAGGAGCCCACCTGAATCTACTTGTTAAATCTATTCATCTCAGATAATTGATCATGCAATGCCACTGCTTTGCTGAAATTAAACCCTGCAGGTCCTTTTTGAATATGATTGGACTCCTCTTGTTTAAATAGTTGGGAGTTCAACTAGCGGCTCCTATGGAACTAAGCTTCTTTGTTTTGCTCTCGACATTTAGAGCATAATTAGCCGGTTAGGGCTGAACAAACGAATTAATGAAAATATCTAACTGAAGACCATTACTAGGCTACTGCATAATTAAGCTAAATTTCTCCACTTAAAACACAATAGTGATTAATATAGGTCGGAATAAAAATGGTAGCTCTTTAAATTTACCGTGAAAATTGCACATTCACGGTAAAATGTTTTGAGAGAAAGAATTACATTTTTCTCTTCCCTATTCACCTTTTGTTCTGAGCTTGTTGAAGTTAACATCCCTAATTATAACGCTAGATTCACCTGATAGACGTCCTTCCAACTGTGACAAGTTTTATTTTGACTTGAAATCATTTGTTTTGTCTTGAACAATATAATGAATTGTGGTTTATGTGACCAAACAAAGAAAATACCCTCAGAATCAAGTGCTCACATCCAGAACCTCAAATCAAAGTTTTGTGTGTATTTGAAAAATATTTTGAAACTCTAGAATCACTTTTAAATGCACTATAAGCTCTTTTCAGGATTTTCAGGGCTCAGATAAACGATCATGTGTGCCACAGCTTTGCTGGGATGAAACCCTGAGGGTCATCTGTGAATATGATTGGACACCATTTGTTTAAACTCTTGGAGTTCAACTAGTGGCTCAGTTAGGAACACATACACTTAATAAATATTCTTTCCGAAATCTTGCAAGTTGTGTGTCACAGATAATAATGTACATTTTGACCAACTTAAGAAAATTCCATTTTAAGTACTTACACAGACCCTGGTCCTCATGCCTTAAATTTATAAGTAAAGTAGAATAACAGGTGATTTACAGTTCAGAGCTAGAACGGTCGACCCCTCCTTAGTTTTCCCCAAAACATTGAAAAAACACAGCCTTGGCATCAGTCAGCCTTCAGAAGATAAACAGCGACTATCAATCCTGAGGTGCCACAGCACCCATGACAATACAGACACAGCATTAGAGCTGTGCATGTTCCTACATGTACTGAGAAACTGAATTAACTTCTGTTTAAACCTTTCTAACAGAAACAACTAAGTCCAGAGATTTGTCATTTAGTACCTAATATTCAGTACACTACTCTATTGTTGAATAGTGATGCAAACATTTGAAACACCCTCATCGATGTAGCGTTTATAATCATTTAATTTTCTAAATAAACCAAGTTCTTACAGGAAAGTCTGCCCACCTGACAGCCCTATTAGCAAACCCAGGCAGTTCATTCCTCCTCCACCAGGATTCTTTGAATTGGGAGAGGCCTATATGTCTGAAAGGTCATGTTAACATTTCAACATATTTGAAATCACTGGAAAAGCAAGTTATTTGGCTCAGATAACACAAACACCCTGTCTTTTCAGGTTGTTCTGCGTACTGAGCATTTTCCTGCGAGCTGCTTTCTCCAGCAAGCTGATTGGCTCTTTCTACTAAATGCAGGGACTTTCCCTGTAAACAGAGATCATGTTGAGTGTTTACGAGCTTTCCCATTAATATTTCAATCAGTGAATGGTCCCCTCTGCATTAAATCAGCTACTTGTTATTATGCAGTTTATGTGGTTACTGATATAAATATTGCTGTTTACAGGCATTAGATATCCTCATTAATAGAATATCCATTTTCTATGATTCATTGAGACTAGGGCTTAGGGATGGGCATTTCAAGCAAAAATACTGTTTGATATTTGCTGGGAACTGTTCAGTCATCCCCCCCACCACCAGCATGCATGCATGCACACACACACACAAACACAAAAAGAGAAAGAGAGACCCATTCACGCTTTTCACAACCCTGTCTTTTCATTTGATTGTGTTCTTTAGTGATGCAATGCTTGTCTGAATGAACTAGAATTCACAGCAGAATTGAATTAAATGCAGTTATGCACTGTACACGTTTAACCTGGCAAAGCGCCTCACACCTGGTAATAATGTGATCTTCTTCTTCTTTTGTTGTTTAATAGCGGTTGGCTAATAGCTATAAATAGGTGTAAATGTTAAAAAGAGAAGGATCGATGAACATGCCACAGTCTAGCTAGGTGAGGAGATGTATCCTCCTTTGAGAGTTTCAAAGAAAGTCTGCAGTGCACTAAAAACTGCGTTCTTATTTTAGATAACCTCTGCTGAGATTTAGTGTCTACTTACGATTTGTGGGTGACTGGAATAACAAGTACAGCACCAGGGAGATGAATAAAATATGAATTCATAATTATTTGAATTGTGTTATGCTGTTATGCTCTCGGTGCACGGCTTCTCTGTGATCTCTAGAGCCGCTAAGGAGGAAATAAAAACACTCCCTTGGCGGCACCACTCACCACACTGCCAATACTGGGTTGGTTCTGAGATCAAATGTGTGTGTGTGTGTGTGTGTGTGTGTGTGTGTGTGTGTGTAGTCTTTCGAATGCCTCTTAACCACAGATGGCACAAATCCACTCACGTCTTTCCGACTCAAGCAGCTGCCTGTAGCTGCTAGTCAATTAAATTCAGAGATGCTCTAAAAACACAGAGGCGAGGCTGTAACGCTGAAGTGCAAATCGCTGTCATTGATGCAAATGGAAATCTATGCATTTGGAAGGCTTTTGTTATCTGTATGCAAATCAGGCCGTTGCTACCTTTGTTCAAGTATTTTGGAGTGATTTTACCTTGGCAGCCGTGACAGCAGCGTGACGGAGAGAGAATTCTTTGGATGTAGGAGGAATGGATGAATGTCAATAGAGTCAAACATAATGATAATAAATATGACATTCCGAATCAAAGTGCACCAATGCACTCCAGTAGCCAAAAATACCACGTCCCAGTCCATTAAGGGTGAATTTTAATAACGCAGGCAGCTTACCGTGAGTGGCACTTGATGGGACAAATGAGAAATATTAGTCTAATCAAACTGCAGGAACACTCCTGCCTACACTTTAATGGATCCCTCGAGCAGCCCGTGTTTGCTAAGCTACCAGCGCCCTGATTATACCTCGGCCCAAACCACACGGCATGACGGATCACGGCTCACTCAGCAGTTAGGCCAGACCAGCAGGGGTGTGAAAGCTCCGGGTCAATAGGCATGTTGGGCCACAATGTGGGGCAGATGGCCTCAGAGAGCAGATCTATGCTTCACAAACACCTCGCCGTCCTTCAATCACACAACCCACTGCGCAAAGGCAATGAGGTCGCAGCTTTTAGTCTGGGGTGGGCGAAATGGCAAAATCATGATACCTGAAGACGTTTTCACACTACACAATATAGAGCACAGTCATTTGTTTTATAAGGTGGAACAAACGAAATGAATGAAAAATCGGTTGTGCCTCATTATTTTAAAAGGCAATTAAAAAGTATTAGTATCAAAAATGTCTTCATACATTTCAAATATATGAAAAATATGTAAAAATAAGATGACCTCATACCACAAAATGCCAAAAGGGATCATACTCAGTTTGACAACACTGAACAGGTTGCTTGGTTTGTTTGAAAGTGTCAGTGATGAGTAAAACCAAGCCTGGACATTTTGTTTGTCAGCTGTCATGGTTGGCAAGTTACAAGTTAGTTTGGGTATCAAGTATGGATTTGGGTAAGGGCTGATACTGTTGATTATCTTGGTATTTGATGAACAATCAAATAATCTGAAATAATTGGTGGGTTTATTTGTTTTTGGGTTTTTTTTTTTGTTTTAACTCTACGAATTCCAGACTTTCAGAGTTAGAGGCTTACTGGTCCCTGGGTTAAAAAAAAAAGACAAAAGGTTTTAGTATAAACTTACGGAAAATGGTAATCACATGTGGATTTGATTCTGAAGGTGAGTGCTTTGTCTTTACAATGAAAACAAAAGCCAGGGACAGAACACAGAACTAGGAGACCAATGCCCTGAAATCAAAATAGGCACTGTAATCACAATTTTGAAAATACATCATAATAATAATGAGTAACTAGAAATAAAGAACAGAGCTATGAAAGAGCTATGAAACGAACTGACTATGACAAAAACAGCGTTGTCATTTCCTAGCGATATGATTGATAGCCTGCTAGGATATAGTCACACTCATGTAACTTGGCTAAAGGCTGCATGCGTTTGAACTCTCCTCAGCCTGCCAATTTCTTTGCGAGACTGAAGTAAGAGATATTAACCAATGTGTACGCAAAGTAGCAAAACACAAGTTCATTTGCCTGGGTCTAATTTTCACTCATCGTGAACTAGATTCGTGTTTGTCTACCCAAGTGGTTTCACTCATGGTGGACAAACTTTGGTGGCAGTTTCTAGAACTAATAGCACCCCCTTGTGGAAAATGTTCAGCCTGCAGATGCAGCTTTATAATGACCTGCGAGCACCCTGTTTATCATTCAAACTGCAAACAAATCACTAATCTGATGCATCGACAATTTAAATTTGAATTGTTTCATTTTCTTAATCTAGTAATCATGGCGGTCCTAGACAGGGTTGGATGGAATTTTGTCAGGCTGTATTGGAGACTGAAATAAAATTCCAGGCCTAATTTAATCTTGGAGGCACAGGATCGTCAGGATAAAAACTTCTCCCAAAAACCTTAGAGAGCTATACCACGTCTTAAGTCCTTTTTAATGTAACATGCAGTTTTTCGTTCTTCTAGAAGTGCTGACGGTACTCACAATATGTTCAGAAGAGTATACCTTGATGTAAATTATCATAATAAAGATGTCAAATCATCATACTGCCCTCCCCTACTGTGAGCTGAAAGAGAAGTCAGAGTGGGACTGGAATTTTCATGGCGCAAACACTATTTTGTATTTCAAAGTTAAAAACCCTGGAGCTTAATGAGAAGCTGTGTGAGTGTGTGTGTGAGTGTGTGTGTGTGTGTGTGTGTGTGTCTCAGGGCTTCTCCCAAGACATTTTTGACTCCGCCTTGGTGCTAAAAGACTTGCATTAAAGCCTTTTAGGTATCCTCCCAGGGAGGAAAGGTGAAAATTTAGCCATTTATCCATCACACATGGGCACATCCACTAAATATGGCATTTATAATTGAGTTTCACTTTTCATCTGCCCCAATAAACCTCACCACCTGACCTGACCTCAAATGCACACTGAGATCAGGAGTGTTGGTTAATTGAGGTGATTTAAATTCTAGCACTTCTTTCCTAACAGCCGTTAACAACCTGCAAATGTAGACAGTAATTAAGTCAGTGATTACCAGAAAACAAACAGTGTGATGATAGGGTACAGTAGCAGTGTTTAAAAAAAGGTGTCGGTGAAGAATCAAGAGTGCTTCCTGAAAAAAAGAGTCTGGAACTGCTCTGTGAAAAATAAGTGCAGGGAAAATTCAAATAATGACCTGTTGTAGTAGAATAAAAGACTGGAGGAAGGAGCTCTGAGTCCGCTCCTTCGCAGAGGATAACTGAGGATAATGGTTCTCTATGTAGAAAACTTTGGGTTGTGACCTATCTTATGAATCGAATTAGATTCATGGGTGGCAATAAAGTAAAGTGGCCCATTATAGTCACGCAGGAACACACCGCAGTGTGAACAATGTGAAATTCTTTCTCTGCAATTAACCCATTCACCAAGTGATGCTCTAACCCATTCAGTGTGTGGGGACGGTACCTTGCTCAAGGGTACCTCAGTGGTGCCACTAGCAATCCTGGAATTCGAACCCACAACCTTCTTTTCGCAGAAGTAACTCCCTAATTGTGTTTCTTTGGGGCTTTGCTTGTAAAATAGGCCTATTATAATAAATTAACTTATTTGCAAGTTAATTTGCTCATCCATGCGTTGCCCAGTAAACTGTTGCCTAACAACTGTTGCCAGCTTTTTTTTTAAAAAAAGATTGATAATATTGATCCAATATTGAATATTAACTACACACACAGAACACGCCCAGCCTTATTTTCTAAGCGTGTATAATTATATGAAAAGTTAAACTGGAACCAAACCTCTAATGTAGTGTCTGGTACTTAGCTAGCTTAACTCAGAATTGAACTCGTAATGTGTGACAAAACTGTAGCCTGCCACAAAACTAACCAGGAGAGATGAGCAAGCCTTAGTTTATCTCAACAGGCTACAGCTCCAAACATCACAGACCAGATTTAAGTTCGCCACTCTGTCACATGTATACATGTGTCAGTGTAGCTTTAGTTAGCTGTAATTGAACCTCCTTTCTGGTCCGCAAAGCTGTTAGCATGCTATGATAATGCTTAGACATAATTTACACTGGGATGCTTTTTTTCTCGTCCCCACCACTTTTTCTGGTGGCTCATTTCGTCCCTACCACTTTTTGAAAGATCAGTAGCTCCTTGAACATTTGCTCTACTGCTCAAAGTTGAGTATCACTGGCTCTCATTAAAAATAAATGACTAGTTGCTCTTGTCAGCCTTTTGTCCAGCTGTCTTTCCATTTTAATATTTTCCCAAATGTTTTCACATTCTTCCTCCTCCTCTGTAGACCCTGTCGACCCCGGCAGCGAAAAATCTCTCTTATTTTCAAACTTCAGTGTTGACTGGTATGGTGAAGCCTACAACATTAACTTAGCCAGCAACGTTAAAACAGCTGGCATACCAATGAACCCATTAAACCTTGATTACATGATGAAGAACTACAATCAATGCTCACAGCCTTGATTCTTATAGACTTGCATAAAAAACTCACAGGGATTAATAATTCATTCTAAATTAAGGTGTTGAAATGTGTGCTACAATTTGCTTGGAATCTGGGATTTTTGCCAGCATTCTGTAAAACTTGTCCAGTCTTGCAACGGTGGCTGTGAAGGAACAGAGCATGGAAAGGCCAACTGGGCTTGGGCAGCCTACTGTGGCTGTTAGCTTGCTGTGGTCAAAAACTAGGGATGGACAATATGGCAATTACTGTAATACATTAGGTTGCAGTGTGCTTTGCAGTCTGAGCATATTGTGAATATACCAGTACTTAAAGAAAACTGACCATCTGCATGATTCATCTCAAAGACAGCAGGGAAAGGTGTGAAAACATGGCATAAAGATCACTGAACTTACAGTTTTTTAAATGCATTTTTAATTGTGATATTTTTCTTTGTTCCTTCGTTTCAAAGCTGGTAAATATTCTGATCCATTACATTTACCCTGTAAAAAAAAAGTATCTGTATCTGCAGTGGTTGCCTGGAAATAGACATAAAGTTGCTTTGATCCCTGAAAATAAATGGGTCCAAATTTTTGTTCTGCTCTGATTATACCGTATTCAGTTATCCAGGTTAATCAGTTAAATTATGAGAGTGATATTTATTCCTCATTGCCAGTGTTTTTCAGCATTTACGAGGTCAGAAATGTTTAAAAACATTCCATCTTTTCTGTATAGTCATTTATTTTTTTTATCTCAGCTCATGCAAAGCAAATTTGCATAAGCCCCAGTGGAATACCGAACTAAATGACTAAATAGCGATTTCATAAATGACAGTGAAATTAAAACTCCATGCATCATGTAAACGAAATTTGGGCCAGCCTTTCGGTTGAGCAGTCGCTCTATGAAAAGCTGTCAGTTACAGGCAATTAGCTTTTGAGACACTACAGAATAGTAGATCATTTACAGCGATGCCAAGTTTGTGCTTCGGAAAACGGAACGCTTAAAAAAAAACAGATTTGTCTGGAACAATTTACCAGTGTAGTGCTCGGTTTGTAACGCGATCAGTCGAAAAGTAATGTTTCACCTAAAATGGAAATCCTTAATCCTGTTGAAGGCATTGTGTTTGGGAGGATTATCCATAGTAGATTGTGTTTAGATTATCACATGCAAATAAAGTTAATTATGGAGAACTGAAAGATAGAAAAAATATACCCTCAGATTCCCTTTTCCCATATCTTTTGAGCAGTTTCCTCCGGGATCAATGAAGTTTTCTGATTCTGATTCTGATTCTTTTTGCATACTTTTTTCCTTTCATAAATGGAAAAAGTGGGAAAGTGTTTCGTTAGAACTTGTCAGGGGCAAAAAGCACATCATTCTGATAAAACAGCCTGGGCCATGAGCATCTCATGAATTTCATCTAACCTCTCCAAAACTCTCTTATAAGGCTCCTCAGCGCTCTCACCCCTAACCACCAAACATCCACGTGCAGCTCGGCCACCTCTGTCCACCCTGCGGCAGTCATGTCCTTATTCGGTCTGCTCCCAGTGCAGCAAACGGCAGATATCATGATGGTTTATATTTGTTAGCAGATGTAGTGGTACGCACTATTAGTCACTCTGACAGCTACTTATACCCACTGGGCCTTTGAGAAGGCACGGCGTCTGTCTTTGCTACAGTTACTCACAGCCCTTATGGCCCTAGTCCATTTTCCACTTTTGCTTCATGTAACAATAAAAGGTGTTTACCATTTGGTGAGTAAACTTGCGATAATCTGACCAAATGAATTACTGATCATATCACATGCTCTTTGTGCTTCACGCTTGAAGCATTAGACTCACTGTAAAGAACCTCCCTTTGGTTCTGTTATCATGGTCCAACACACCATACTCTTGACTATTCATTAAGCACTTCTAACTATGGTACACTCGTCCAGCTAATGGCAAAGTACTTACTGCAGAACTTGACATACGTCTCTGTTTGTAATTTTAAAAATTAAATAAGCTTGGGCTTCCCCAATCTTATGCATTTTACTAGTTTGTTTAAGGCTATTAATCAATGAATCATGGCTCAATGGGTTTAAATACGTACCCACTATTAGCGGTGGGCAATGATAATATAATGTCACAATTAGAAATTTTTATGATACATATTATTGACTTGTATCACATTTTTCAAAGTGATCTATTTATTGAATTCTGGAAGAGGAGAATATTTAAGTCTTCCTGGATCATTTTACTGCGCTTAAAACCCTACAGAAACGAATGTTTCCCCATAATGCCCCATAATCCAGAGAGATGTAGACCAGATATTTAGTTTTTAAACGTTCGAGTATCAATATTGGCATCAGCAGATTACAAAACATTATAGATTATAGAGAATCAGCAACTACCCACAATTCCCATAATTTCTGGTACATCCCTGCTAATGAAGTACCAATAATATCTACAATATGCTCAGAACAGACAAATATCGTTATACTGGACAGATCTACTCGATATGTTTAGTGGCATAATTTGCTCTGCTCCAAAGCTTCATTTGCCAAGACCTCTAAGCATGAAATACCAAGCAATGCTCATTTTCAGTTTCCACACACTTGAAGCCTAGCACTAGATACTCACTGCTTTATTTGTTTACGCTTGATATTCTTGGTTTTCTCAGTCAAGTTGTAATATTTTTTCCATGATACATGAATGTCACATGGCTGAGAAGAGAACTGTTGCTTGCATTCAATTGCATTGCATTGAAAATACCAAGATAACTTTCGGCTTGACCAATCAGCGAGCTCAAACATGATGATTAAACACAATGATTTAATACCTATATATTTTAACAAATTGGCCCATGGCAGTACCGCTGTAGCCCACTGGGAGGACATGGCCCACAGGTTGAAAACCACTGATGTAGAGGTTTTTCTGTCATGAAAAGATGAACCTTAACAATCACACTCACATAACACTTAAACCAAAAAGAGCAATTGTACATATTCTCTATTATGAGGGAGGGATTGTAAGAGGTTCCTCTCACCCTTGACAGTAATTAGCTAATTGTGATACATACTTGCATAAGTCACACAGACAAAAGATAGGCACTCAATATTGTGACAAATCCAATTCAAAATTCACGACTGAGCAAAGAAAAACCCTTGGGGATGCAGAAAACTACTATTGCATGCACCAGAAAAATAATTTCTCACACAAGGAAAAGCCACTCTTGCACAAGGAGGCCTTCTTGCGTAAGGGGAAAACAACTCTCAAACAAATGTTCTCCTCCAAAAAATGTTAAACCACAGACAGTGTGTATTTGTAAGTAATAGCACAAAAAACACCAGTTGTAAAGTATACCTCATGAAAACACAATACAAAAAATGTAAGATATGGGCCCTTTACATATCTGTTCTTGAGCCAAACCGTGGCACTTCTACACACAGTCACGAAGGTAATTTGTTAATCACACTTACCCCAGCGTGGTCATTGTAACGATGGTGTACCAGAAGGAGGCAGGAATGCTAGTGAATTTGCTAGAGCTTGACCCCTTCTCCGCATAGAACATAACTGTAGCGAAGATGATGATGGCCATGGTGAGGGAAAAGAGGAGGAAACCCAGCTCTGAAGCACAGCTCTTCAGTGTGTATCCCAGGATACGAAGGCCTTGCGAGTGGCGCGAGAACTTGAAGATGCGGAAGACGCGGAAGACACGCAGGGTGACAAATGCACCGCTCACGTCCTCGTTGTTGGTCATGACCAGGCCGATGTAGTATGGCAGGATGGCCACCACATCAATGATGCTCATCACGCTCCGCATGAAGCGGTAGCGGCTGGGTGCCGCAAACAACCTCAGGAGGTACTCCACAGTGAAGATCATGACGCAGGCCGTGTCCATGCAGAAGAAGGCCACAGTGTAGCGTTCGCCACAGGGCACGTCCTTCTGGTTAGGCGTGGAACCACAAGGAACCGTCTCAACTACGTTGGTAATGACAGAAACTGCGATGAAGAAGCCAGTCACATAGTAGAACACCAGGGCCATGGTGCTAGTGTGGGGGTTTTCGAAGGCCCGCCACATAGTCTCCCGGAAGTTCATGTTGGGCAGTTTGCTGTCTTTATTCTCCTCCTGGTCATCCATGAGGCGCTCTGCATTCTCCCGCTTGCGATCTTTGTATTCTTCATAGCAGCAGTCACCAATAATTTCTGGGATGATGCCAAAGAAAGCCAGCTCCTCATCGTAGGCCGAGATGCATTCATACCTTGGGTAGTGCAGCTTGCCTGTACGGTAAAAGTTGAGGACACTGCGGAAGGCATCTGGGTCTCGGTCAAAGAAGTACTCTTTTGTTTCCTCGTTGTAAAAGAATTCTTTCTCTGTGCTGCCAAGAAGGGTGTCCGGATAGCGGTCCAGGGTGGTCCTCCAGGTCTGAAAGCGACGCCCGCTGACATTCAGAATGATTAGCTCGTCCTGCTTCTTGCTGTGATCTCTCGGGGCAGGGGGCATGGGGCAGTTTGCCACTGGCATCCAGCCGATGGCAGCTGCCCGGGCGAAGGGGAGCCATGCTGCTACTCCAGTTGCCATGCTGACTCCAATGCAGGGTCCTAGAGACAGGTGTGCCTCCCTCAAATATAGCTCACTCTAAAATCAGCCATCATCTTGAAAGGGGGAGGAGTAAAACAAAAAGATGCAATGAGGCTGTGTGACAGTACAAAAGTACAGACAAAATGATCAGTTTGGGAAACCAATATGGGAATTATGTTGTTTTATGACAAATGTGTACTAGATTCCACAAAACAGTGACTTCTTTACAAAGTCTGACCTCAGATCTCTCTGAATAACACAGCCCATCCTATGTGCATGAGGTTTTCAGCACTACATTATCATCATCAATAGCAGCAAATTTAACTGTTTGCAGAGAAGTTCACAATACATTCGGTGCAATATAAAGCTAGGTGGGAGATGTATGAATGTATGAAACTGAAGACTGTCTCACGATATGGACTGAATAAACATCAGAGACCCAACATAAGCTTAAACAAAAACTACAATTTTCCTCCAAGACAAATTTAAATACATGGCCAAACAGCTTCGATCATTCTTGGAAACTCAATCAAAAAGCATGGTTTAAACATTTACACTATTCATAAGTACTTACACTATTAATTATTTTGGTGTATATTATTACTTTGTGTGTAAGAACAGGCATGCCTTTTTACTCTAGCATTTTATTATTTTATTCTTCTTCTTCTTCTTATTATTATTATTATTATTATTATTATTATTGTTGTTGTTTTTATTCAGCTATTTATCTATATAGTACATCATATAATATACAATACTGTCTGGGTAAAAATATCATGATCAGTAATATAACACAGTACCAGTGGGCTACGTGCAGATACCTGTTGAGCCACCAGGCAGACTGAGGCAGTTCAGTGTTTCTAACATTACTGTCATCGCCATAGCACACATACACACACACACACACACACGGAGATAAAAGTTAAAGCTGAGAGGCCAGTAAAGCTGTAAGTGGGCTACACTTGAGATGGTAAACTGTTAGAAAACAAAATCACAAGTAGCTGCAGACGCGTTTGACCCACCATGAAAGTGTTCAGGTCATAAGTGTGGCGTGTGTGTGTGTGCTCACCTGAAGTCAGAGAGCAGCCGAAACGGGGGTGAGCAGACCGCTACCTCCGAAACATCGAGGCGAAAGAAGTGAAAAAGAAACGAAAGACGATTCACACCGAGTCACTTCATCCCTCCATCACTACATCACTCTATCTCTCCATCTCTCCAGCCCTCAGCTCAGTTCAGCTCAGCCTCCCTCCATCAGCACGGACAGACCAGAGCAGCCTGAACTGGGAGACATGAACAACCCACTTCTCTCTCTCCCTCCCTCTCTTTCTCTCTTGCTCACTCTCTCTCTTTCTCTCTCTCTCTCTCTGTCTTTTTCACACACTACCCCCTCCCGTTCTCTCTCTCTCTCTCACTCACACACACACACACTACCCCGTCTCTCTCTCTCTCTCTCTCTCTCTCTCTCTCTTTCAGACACACACTACCCCCTCTCACTCACTCACTCTCTCTCTGCTATACCCTTCTCCCTCTATCTTTATCTCTCTCTCTTTCATACACGCACTACCCCCTCCAGTTCTCTCTCTCTCTCTCTCTCTCCGTTCCCATTTCTCCCTCCCCCGTGCTCTCCTTCCTTCCCCTATTCCCTCTCTCTCTTTCCGCTATCATCCCTTTCTCCTTCCCTACCCCCCCTTCCCCTATTCCCTCTCTCTCTTTTTCACACACGTACACTCTATTCTCTCTCTTTCACTCGCTCTCTATTCTTTTATCTCTGCGTCTCAGTCTCTCTGTCTTTGGTCTCTTCCTTCTTGCTGTTTCATTCACTCTATTCTCTTCTTTTGCTCTCTCTTCTCCTTTCACTCTTCTCTCTGTATTTTTTCCTTCTTGTCTCCTTTGCTGCTTCTCTCTTCTCCTTTCTTGTTTCTTTTTTCCCTTAGTCTCCGCTCGTCCAGGTCTCTGTCCTTTTTTCTTTTTGTTCATTCGCTCAATTGATCCATCTCTGTTCTGTTCTTCCTTTCTTTCTGTAGTCATTCTCTCTTCACTCTTCACACAGTCATTTTCTTCTTTCCTACGCAACATGTCAAAAGTTTTACCTATTATGTCAATCATTTGACTTTTCAATCATACAAGGACTTGTTCTCTCTAATTTCTGACTTATTTTCTAAATTTTGTGACACATTACCTCAAGCAAAACAGTGACCAATCCAAAATACTTACTTTCTCAAATTTTTCTTGAAATTTCAGATTTCCAACTAAATAAGTCAAAGCTACACTATATGAACAAAAGTATTGGGTCACACCTGTTTTTCAGGGTTTAGGCTAGACCAATTACTTCCAGTAAAGGACAATCTTAATGCTTCAGCACACCAAGACATTTTTGACAACTCCATGCTTCCAAGTTTGGGGAAGAACCTTTTCTATTCCAGCATGACTGTGCCCTAGAGTACAAAGCAAGGTCCATAAAGACATGGTTGGATGAGTTCGGTGTGGAAGAACTTGACTGGGCCGCACAGATCCCTGACCTCAGCCCCGTCCAACACCTTTGGGATGAACTGGAACTGAGAATGCGAGCCAGGTCTTCTCGTCCAACATCAGTGCCTGACTTCATAAATGCTCTACAGAATGAATGGACATAAATTTCCACAGAAACTCCAAAATCTTGTGGAAAGCCTTCCAAGAAGAGTGGAAGCTGTTGTAGCTGCAAAGGAGGGACCAACTCCATATTAAAGTCTATGTATTTGAATGCAATGTCATTAAAGTCCCTGTTGGAGTAATGGTCAGGCATCCCAGTACTTTTGTCCACGTAGTGTATGAGGCAATGCATCAAAATAGATCCATTTTTGGACACACTAGGTCAAAACGTCAAGGAAATACATCACTAATCACTACAGAAGTGGGAAATAATTTTTTCTCCTACCATGTAGAAAAGGGCTGCTATAGTACACAATCAGTACATCTGAGACCTAAATGAGATTAGTCCATCCAGGAAAAATCCAGATTTCCCAAAATCCCCCATTCCTGAGGACTGGATACACTTTCCCAGAATCAATCCCCTGAATTTTCTCAGCCTTCTTTCAGAATGAAAGCCTTTAAGAGAGCGTTCTGTTTAAACACGCCTTCTGAATTAATTTCCATTTGAATATTGTTTCCCATTTTCTACCACTGACTGTCAGATGAAAGCAGGCCTGGATATTAATGCCCTTGCAGAAAGTATACACATGAATAGATGAACGCATAAAAGATATGGGTTCAGTTCTTTCTTTTTTTGAAAAAAAAATCCCATTATTATTTATGTCACCCTGTTTGAAAATGGTGCCTTGGCTTACTGGCGAATTGTGCCGAGCCCTTGTACTGCATTCTGAAAGCAGCTTTTTAATGACACACCTAGTGTAAGAAAGCAGGGACAAAGCAGCTTTTCTGAACCAGCATGCACGCTTAGCACACAACACAAACGATGCGGCTCTAGGTTAAGGTGATGTTACACTTTAAATATTATTTATTTCACTGTAAACCCCTGGGAGCCAGAAGCAAACAACTACAGGGACCGCAGGTTGTCTAGGTTTGGGCCTGGAGATGCTGAAGTAACAAGTTCCTCAAAGTGCGCTTATTTCTGTCACTGCAGAAGCAATGAACGTCACTCTGCATGGGATTTTCCTTGTGAAAGAAGCTGCTCTCCTGTGTACCAAGCACTATTCAGAAAGAGCTTATTCATTAAAAGATAGTGTCAGTTTGATGTGCCTCATTAGTCTCGTCTACACTTACCAACACTTCCTCTGGGGACGTGAAGGCCATGGTTCAACTGAACACTTTCAACCCGTTAGTCTAAAAAACAGCTCTACGGTTTTCATTGTCAATTCGTTTCTAATTTGTGATTAGCAGGTTACGGAATTAAACCATACTAAGCATTCATGAGCAAGTGATACTCTTCAAATTACACTAAAATATGAATATGTATACCAGGCATCTCAACGATTTGAGCCACCCACTCTCCATGTATCATTCTGTGTACTCTATAAGTATCTAGAGATAAACTGTGTAGGGAACAGTGTAGGGAAACCGGACACTCACAAAAAGCTTCTCCTCCATGTTTGACTGCGACCTAAATTTTGGATCATACAATATATGGACAGAAGTATTGGGATGGCTAACCATTACACCAATAGAGACTTTAATGACATTGCATTCAAATACAAAGACTTTAATTTGGAGCTGCTCCCCCCTTTGCAGCTATAACAGCTTCCACTCTTCTTGGAAGGCTTTCCACGAGATTTTGGAGTTTCTGTGGGAATTTG
>JBBPCZ010000142.1:12780993-12810908 GCA_037974445.1 Brycinus macrolepidotus | reverse complement strand
ACTCATCCAACCATGTCTTTATGGAGCTTGCTTTGTGCACTGGGGCACAGTCATGCTGGAACAGAAAAGGTCCTTCCCCAAACTGTGTCCACAAAGTTGGAAGCATGGCGTTGCCAAAAACTTGGTATGGTATGCTAAAGCATTAAGACTGCCCTTCACATACTCTCAGTAACTTGAGAGCTGTTTGTACAAGGTGCTTGATTGTACAAGGTGAGTTGCAAGAGGGACATATATGTCCTCCCATCACAGAATCATCAGCCAACTTACTCATCTGTGATGTTTTTAGCACTGTTTTATGTCCAACCTGTTTACCAAGACTATCACAAAGATCTTCCTCCTCCAAGGGGGATGGATACACGTTAGCATCTTTAGTCTGTTCCAAAAGTGCTCAAAAGGGTCAAGCATAAATATCAATTTTTAGCTGGATATATTAAAAAATAGAAATTAGTGAGACCTGGTGAAGTTAGGATACAATATGGAAGACCAAGCAAAGCAAAAAAAAAAAAAAAAAAAAATCAGAGCAAAGCAAAAAAAAATCAGAGCAAAGCAAAACCCCCAAATCCCTACCAAGAACCTATGAGCAGTTTTGGCTCATGCAGGTACAGTGATGCACTGGCCCACTGTGCAGTGTTGTTGTACAACCGTCATCTACATTGAAGGTCTTTTCGATAAAATAACACCTTGCCATGCATGTTAAGCATGAGATTGGTTATGCTTTTGGGTTGTCTGGCAGCCAGTGGCAAAGGAAATGTTGTGAGGAAGCTAATGATCCACAGTCAGTGATGAACCTGAAGAAGAAAACAGCCTAGATGTTACAACAAGACGACAGTCTGAAACTCCATCAAACAACCAATCAAACATCTAAAGTCTAAATCATGCAAGACAAAGGTGACAGAATCAATAAAAAAACTTCCTAAAGCTGGAAGAAGAAACCTCAGGAGGAACCTAGACTCGAAAGGAGAACCCATCCTCCTCTGGTCAACACTGATAGTGTGACAAAATAAAAGAAAAACACTATGGAGACTAGCAATGACTAACAATTAATTGTGAAAATCACTGATGAGCAGTGGAGTCTATAGTTATCAAAGTAGGATCAGTTAGAGTCTGTAACAGCAGATTCTGTTGGAATGTGTGTGAACAGTAGTTTTGATTAGAGGGTGGGCAGCACATTCAGCGATCCATGGTGGTCTGGCAGGCTGGAGTCTCTAATTAGCAGTAACCGTCTCTGTTGGTGTAATAAAAAAAGTATGTGATATTTATGTTCCATGCAAAGATGGTGTTAACATTTTTTTAGTTAATCTACAAAATGTTTAATTTTACCAGACTTTTGCATACAGCTATACATTGTTCACTTAGTCACATCTATCAACTTTTAAAAGAAAACTTTTTAAGGTGCAGCCTGCGTTCCGCACTTAGAACAATGTCCAAGAAGAACGCCTCGAGCTAAATGACGTTCTGTTGTCTGAGCTTAGTGAAGCTGTTCCTCACTTGCTGCTGCATCCCTGCAAATCCTCTCAAAGAAAGCCTTGATGTGGAATGGATGGGGGTGTGGCTTTGAAAGCCTTGAGAATCGAGTCTCCGGATCGATACGCTAGCCTTTTCAACTCCAAAGAGTGTGTGAGGGCTTCCACACATCCCCATAGAAGAATCCTGAATTTCGAATCATGCCAGTGTCCTTCGGGATAAGCTATTTCTGCCAAAAGTGGCAGCTCATCTTCAAAGCTATGAATAGATTTAGTGAAAGCTTATATGTAAGCAGGACAAAAGCACTCATTGGGCCATGAGTCCATTAAAGCTCGCAGTATATCTCATGAGTCAGCTACGCCGGGATGTTGCTACAGTATTTCCTAAAGTTTGTAAACATCTGCTTGCCCAGCATTTCTTCTGACATCAAGGGTATCAATACTGGGGTTTGCCCCCAACCACCCCATCCTTTGCTGCAGTAACAACCTTTTATCTTCTGGGAAGGTTCTGCACTAGATACTGGAACACTGGAACATTGCTGTGAGGATTTGATTGCATTAGTGCATTGGTACTAACGTTTGAAAGATTAGTTCTGCACTCCAATTCATCCCAAATGTATTGGATGGAGCTCTACCACTCCAAAGAAAGCAGTCTTACTCTTCCACAGCACAGTGGTGGGGGGATTACACCACTCTAGCTGAAGCTTATCACTGAATATGGTGATCTTAGGCTCATGTGTAGCTTTATCAGAGCATTCTATTCTGTTGGTAGGGACATTATACAACCTTTGTGTGCACAGCTGAACACCTGTGTCAGTGACTGATGTACCTCAAAGCAGCTGAATGCACTAATTAGAAGGAGTGTCTGAATACTTTTGGCCAAATACTTTATTTTCAGTGGTACATTTAACATGCTGTATTGCTCTATTTAAAAGGCATTTTATGAGAGATTTAAATAAAACACTGACTGTAACAGCTTATCCGCAAACAGTAATCCATCATACCTGCTGTTTATCAGTAATGCATACAAACTTTTAATGAGTACGTTTATGATTAATAAAGTAAAATGGCACCTCTTTTAGTGAGGTGTTCTGTTGGCAGGCACATTTGCATATTTTCATATTGAAATTGATCAGATCCACTACTAAAGCCTGATAAATGGGCGCTTGAGTGAACACATAGTGTAAAATATTAATACTGATTTCATTTAGCTACTAAAGAAGGTTATGCATCAGCCAGGGCCTCATGTGGAAAAAAAATGGTCTCTGTAACTGATCTGACCACCTCTAGCAGTGATGACAGTAGCCAGATGTTTTGTGTAGTTACTGATCCGTCTCTGACACGGTGGCCCACTCTTCCAACACTGTGACACTGATGTGTTTTGAGCAGGCATTGATCATCTGAAGTCTGGCAATGCTCATTTGAAATCCTGCCACAGCCTACCTCTCAGCGGAGGTCAATCCTTCTTGTTGAACCAGTTAGATGAAACCTTCCTTTAATGCTTTAATATCAGAGAGATTATAACAGAATAACACAAAGATGGCATTTGGTGCCTCCAGAATTTCTTTCTACTGATAATATGAATGTGTTATAGTGTGAAAATTTCCTGAATCATTTAGTAGCCCTTACAACTCAGTGTATTACTAAAATCTGATTTCAACCAATATAAACGGTGTAAAACAGTTTAAATCCGGTGTTTGTTCTCCTACACACTCGCTTTGTCTTGCTCTTTTACTCTGCGCACCACCGCTCAGCCACTCTCCGGACCCCCTCCCTCTGTGGGTTTTCCCCACCTGTGATCCAAAGATCTTGTGTTTTTTCTGTTTATTTGTAAGACCTAAAATAAAAGAAATTTGAGCATTTTTGTTTCTTTATGGGCATGTGTGTGTGACGCCATTTTTAAAACCCTAGTAGAGGTTATTAAGTTTTTAAAATTATGATAACTTTGGTTCTATGTGACAAAGGAACACCGAACAAATTTCAGCATGACGTCTGATACCTCAAGCATCAACACAAACTGGGGAAACTTACATATAAGGAGTTGTTCGGTTGCATGATGCCGATTTAATATTTGTTGCGCTTTCAGAATGGATCCTAAAATTATCATACACTGAGCTTAATAATGCTCATATCAGCTTTAGCTTATTTGTTGGCAACTGTTCGGTGAATTCTAATATTTCAATTTCAATATTACTGGCCTGTTAGCCTGTTATCTATCAGTGATCGTTAAAAATATACATAGCATATAGCATTTAACCAAATATGTACATGAATATTAAGATGAGTTCAGATATCTGTATATATGATGGTCTTTATTCTATAATATTGTTTGAGGAAAATCACTTCTCATGGTTTTCCAAGGTTTTTTTTTTTTGGAACACAGAAAAAAAATTGCTGCAAAAAAAGTTCAACTACACAACAAACCAAGCACATACTTTGTCACGGCACTGCAGGCCATTCTAGCTTTCAGTTTGTGGAGTTTATATAATATTAAAGGCAGCATCTTTTACTCACTCCTAAACACTTTGTCATGCAACCGAACCGAAGAGACGGGTGTAAAAAAAATATTCAAAAGCATAAAAACCCTCATAACTCATCAAACCAAGTGCTAAACAGTTATGCAAGCCTATGAGAAACCCTCCGAGAGCAGAGAGAGATGGAAAAAGAGGCATAACAGAGTGCCAACAGGGAGCCTCCTGGCAGTATAGAGAGACATAGAGCCCATTTGTTCCCCGAAGGTGTCAGAAAGCAGAGGGAGAAGCATGGAGGAAAAGAGACTCTGGATTGTTTTTGTGCCCGGGGACAGCCATTACATTCTTATTAGTTACTATTCCATAGCGCAGAAAGGCTATTTTTCTTACTCTGGTAAAATGGACAGCGTAATTATTGGCAAAAGCGTGGTGCAGCGGGGTGAGCAGGTTGTGATATAGTGACAGTGGGAAAAAATAATACAAGCAAAACTGTGTTTACCTCACATGATGAGTAAATAAACAGAGGTGACCACAACATAGGCCCACATTTTAATGACTTTTTCAGAGAAATTACATATGTAAAACCTCATATAAATCATTTATATAAGAATGTAATAATACAAATACTACTACTACTACTACTGCTACTACTACTAATACTACTACTACTACTACTACTAATAACAATAAGCACCTTTAGTTTATAGCCTTACAAAGAAAACATTAAAACAAGCAAAATATAAGGGTATTTCAAAGCGTTGGCCCCTCATGTAAGAAAAAAAGGAAAAGGTTTGGGTTTCTTCCAAAAGCTATTAGATTAGTTAACCAAAAATCAGAATACTTGGAGAGTAGGTTTACCCTAACCAGCACTATTTTATAAAATTTTTGAACAGAATTATTTTTAGTGAATTAATGAATCTACTGTATTAAAATTAGTATATATGCATGTATGCTTATGTAAGTATATGTATGTATGTGCTTATACATATAGAGGTATATGTATGGAGGTGTACGGATGTGTATGTGCATGTTTGTTGATTGATTGCAATCCCGCTTGCCTTAAATTGCCCCTTGGGGGGTAAATAAATTATTTTTAAATTTGAATTTGAATTTGAATTGAATCTCCAGGAGATTGCAAGGTCAACCCCCAGTGAGGCCAAGAGTCTAAGAAAATGGTGTTGGGGTTTGTACTGGTCATCATAAGCATACAGAGTATTGTGTATGTTTTGCTAGAACTTTTAAAGATTATTTTTAAAAGTACTGAGTGTCAGCTGCTCTCATGTTTTTAGTCAGTTATCACTTTAAGTTTCCAGCATCAATGAGAACTGCTTAGAAGAACTGCTTACAAAGAAGCAAAAGAGAAATACCTCTATTATCTCCTGTCAAATGAGCAGATTTTGAAAGAGGCCTCGTCCGTTCCCAACGGAACGGAAACCACATTTGTCTGAGTATTGACATCTCCATCTGGAACATCAGAATGCTCACTGAAAATAAACTGGCAGCTTATTAGGAGATAATTGAACATATTGGCGTGTTACCTGACGTAATGTCTCCCTCCGTGGTGCTCTTTTTACAATGTGAAGGATCTGATCGGATCATGAGAACTGGAGAATAGCAGCTATTCACTATAGCCTTCAGTTAAAGTAATAATTCAGCCAAAAGATCAATGTATTCAATCAGATGTTTCATATTAGCTACATTAGCCCTTGCTACTTTCGTCCATATTTTGTGTGTATATATTATATAAATTCATGGCACACACACAATATGGAAAAAAGTATTGGGACACGCGTCTTAATTATTGAATTCAGGTGGCCCCTCACTTCCAGTGAAGGGTAATCTTAATGCTTCAGCAAACCAAGACATTTTGGACAACACCATGCTTCCAACTTTGGGGAAGAACCTTTTCTATTCCAGCATGACTGTGCCCCAGTGCACAAAACAAGGTCCATAAAGACATAGTAGGATGAGTTAGATAGATAGATAGTGCACAACACTATATATATATATATATATATATATATATATGTTACAATTAAACCTTTTATTTTAAAAATTACAATAAATTACATTAAAACCTTGTAATTTATTGTAATTTTTGTTGTAATTTTATTACAACAAATTTACAATAAATTTGTTGTAATTTTATTACAATAAAACCTTTTATTTTAAAAAGCAAGGACAAATGATCAGTTTCCATAATACTGGCCCTTTAAGTTCATCACTTGCAACATGCTAGACTATTAGTGTGTTCTGTGTACTGTAATATGGAGGAAAGATGGTGGAGGTGTAGACGCATCACTTGGTTAGAAAGTGTTCAACTTCTGAAGAAACAGATGTTTAAAATCTACATTTAGCAACACGTAGCTTTCCTTGGAGGTTTATTCTCATAAGCATGCAGAGACAAGAAAGTATGTCATATTTTAATGTCTTTTTAGCGCTAATTATGATGCATTGCGTCCATGCTTGCCTTGATCAACACCAAACAGCTCATTTTCAGGAAGAAGAGATATCAGCCAGGTACTAACACTTGTTAAGGGTTTCATACCCAGGCCTGTCAATAAAACTGTGCTCCCTTTGAGCTGTGAGGGCTTCAGCTCAAACATCCTAGCTATTGTCGTAGTGTTGGTCAGGTAGAGCCGAACACAGCAATAATTCCTCAAAGAGGGCTTTTGACTGTTTCCTTGAATTTTCATTCCATAAAATTTCAGCCCATAAAAGGCCCATAAGTGATGCTTATTAGCCCGTAAATACATCAAAAAAAGGTCACAGGAGTTTGATTCTTCAACTTTTCCACAATTTAACTAGATTTACTGCCCATCCATCATGCCTATAATGTGCAGCTGCACAAGTAATGCTGCACAATAGACGAGCGGTAATTTTTTAAAAGTGCTAAATCTGCAGGAGATCCACAAGTGTCTGCTGAGCTGGCATGAAGAATCAAGAAGTTGCTTTCTGATTTAATTTTATATGAACTGCTTTTAGATTGTGAGAACATTCCATGGTGAGGGGATTATATGGAATAAAATCTTGTTATATTACGTAAGAACCTTTTTTTCTTCTCCTGTCAAGTTGCCATCTCAGAGATATGATGTTTTAATGTGACAACACTGTATATTCTACATACTGTTCTGTAGTTTGGTGACACTGACTTGTCCAGTCAACTAATCCAACTAATCCCTAAAGAACTTCAACACTTCAGATTCACTGTTTCACAGCCCAGTGCTGGAAGGCTTCATACCCCTCTAGATGATGCATGACATTGGGAATGGCAACCTTAGGCCATTAACCTTGAGAGAGCCTCTGCTGCAAACAATTGTACCAATTGTTAAAATCACTTCATTTATGCCCAATTCTGAGTAAATGTCACTACATACTCCACATCCTAACCAGTGTTATAGAATCATACGAAAAAAAAAAAATTATATTCTGAGTTTACAAGCATGCCTAAGTCAAAAAACAAACGTCTGTCTCCTATTTACACCTTTGTTCTGTGTTTTTGGAGTTCAGTTTAGAATTTCAACAAATGAAAATAGGATTTTTAAGATAAAAAAAAAAAAAAAAAAATTGAGGCCATTTTTATAAATTGCAAAAAATGCAACAGTGGGTCTCATTTTCACCACTTTTCAGTATTGTCCACACAATAGTCCCAACTTGCAGACCCTCATCTTGCATTTTCAACTACAGGGGGTCCTCGGGTTACAACAGTCTTGACACACGACGTTTCGAGTTTACGACGCTCAATCCCATAAAACCTTTAAAAAACTGAGACGGGAGTGTTTCGGCTTACACCGTTAGCGTCGTACTTACGGGCTACGTGGGCGAACTAGTTTGGTTGCGGCGGCGGAAGAAAACGCAGTTACGCGGCGTATGAGTGAGGGAGTTGGCGTCCCCCAGTACAGTACACAAGTACAGTATATTTATGTCCTTTTCCTTTTTCTGTGGCTTAGTTTTGTTTTTATGTTCTAGATTATGATTTTACAACTGTGTTGGGATAGATAAGTGACTTAGGCTAGGGTGTGCTTTCAAAATTCAGGTTACGTCACTGTCGTAGGAACGGAACTGTGTCATAACCCGAGGAACCCCTGTACACATGCCTGTTCTGTTTTTAAGCCCCTTATGAGCTGAATCAGGTGTTTGGGGGCAGAGAATACATGAAACTGCAAGGTTTTGTGCAGCCTTCCCTGTTTATATTCACGAAGAAATGTAAAATATTTATTTTTTATCAGCGCTGACTCTCAAAAATCACTTTAAAGGGGGTTGGGGGAGAAACTACATCAACAACAACCAGTGCTTGGGTTTCTGAGGGTTAAAAATTCCTTGCTTTCTTTCATATTTTTTGCCTGCGTAGTGTTGCCATAAGGTAACAATGATTTTGCTTGACTACAATTTAAAAGTCTGAAAACTTTCTGAGTACAATTATATACTTTTATCTGATCACATGCCCGGCTTTTGCAATCTGTATTTCTTTTTTGCACACACACATTACAGCACGAGGCTCTTTCATAAAACCAGTTTAAAAAGTATTTTATAACTCAATATAATTGTTGCCATATGGCAAAAGCATGCAACAATGCAACAGCACACAATGGAAGTAAATCCATTGGAAACTAGAAAGTGCGGTTTTCATTGATCCTAATGTAATTTTACATTACAAGTTGAAATTAATGTATATATTTCTTCATGTGTTCTTAAAACACTTATCCACTTCCATTACTGCAAGCTGTTGGCTTATGGCATGTGACGACCCCACCAAAAGGACCCCAAATACACCACACAGAAACAACAAAAAGTCTAATAGCCTTTTTTTTTTTTTAGATTGGATGCAATAATGATGCAGGGATGCTCCACTGAAATTTACTATCAGTACTTCTCTGGTTTTAAATCCTTAGATTGTATTAATAGAGGCTGTGCATAGAGTAAACAATTTTTCCATCCAAAAAAAGCCCCAACAGGGATACAGTGAGCTTGTCATGGTGTATGTGTGTGTATATGGTGCCTTTGTGTTCGGAAATATGAAGCCTCGACGAGGGCTTTTCAGCCCTGCAGACATCTTTGTTGTCAGCCTGGTATTGAAACGCCTCCATAACAAGAGAGAGACAGAGTCATCATTAGGCACAATGAACTGTCACACATAATGAGTGAATAAATAATTGATTTTGAGGGCTTCCAAATTGAGTTGCGGCAGCATATGATAAAGCCAATCAGACTGCAATTGCCAGCGTTCGGCAGGCTTGAGAAGAGAAAGAATCGAGAATGGAGAGAAACAAGACGGAATTTTTCAATCCAAGTTTTTGGACGGACTTCCCGGCAATCCAAATGTTTAGGCGGCTTTTTTGCCTCTTGCCTCACCACGTTGACCTTGCTGATGAAGAGAGGGACTGAATATTAATGGGAAATTAATGCTGATGTACGGACAAGCTCAAGGAGACACATCTCTAGCTTTTCTGGTGATATATGATCATGACCCATTTAGACAGGAGGGGTTTAAATGCCCGGTGCTGGCCAGCTGTAGCCACGCATCAAACCTGCTGAGAAGCTTCAGTCTTAAGCTGCGGTCAGCAGGGGCGTGATTGAAGTGTACCAAAATCAGGTTGAGCCAATCTGTAGCTCACTTGATGCTCCCTTTTGAAAGTAACAGATAATTAATGGGTCAAGAATAGTGTTTTAACCCTTAAATCACAGTATATAGTAGCCCTTAGAACTCAGAGTGTAAAATCTGATTTCAACAAATAAAAAAGGGTGTAAAACAGTCTAAAACCGGTGTTTGCTGCTTTTTCACTCGGTGTGCTGCCTCTCGGCTGCTCTCCGGGAATTTGTGCCCATTCATTCTATAGAGTATTTATGAGGTCAGGCACTGATGTTGGACGAGAAGGCCTGGCTCGCAATCTCCGTTCAAGTTCATCCCAAAGGTGTTGGATGGGGTTGAGGTCAGAGCTCTGTACGGGTCAGTCAAGTTCCAACTCATCCAACCGTGTCTTTATGGACCTTGCTTTGTGCACTGGGGCACAGTCATGCTGGAACAGAAAAAGTTCTTCCCCAAACTGTGTCCACAAAGTTGGAAGCATGGCATTGTCCAAAATGTTTTGTTATGCTGAAGCATTAAGATTGTCCTTCAGTGGAAGTAAGGGGCCTTGCCCAAACCCTGAAAAACAGGTGTGTCCCAATACTGTTGTCCATAAAGTGTATCATGTTATAATTTGGATTGGTGAAATCAAAGAGTTTGTCCCATTTGGCCACTAATCTCTACTCTGTGCTTAGGTTAGAGATTTGTATGCAAAATATGCCTTTCCCACTGAAAATAAATGGAAATAGTGCAGTCTCTTATCTACTATGATAATACCATTAAGGGCAACAGATACGCCATTTGTTTCCCAACCCTGATCCTGGAGGCACACTGCCCTGCTCATTGTAATGCTTACAGTGGGAAACACTGGCCTATCCTAATGATAATAATATGCAGCAAAAGCACTGCTACAGAACACACATAGTGATGAATGGAGGTGGATGTGATGTTCTTTTAGAGATTCTTGGAGGTTAAATGAGATATATATGGCTTCTAGATATTTATTTAGTAAGTTTATTTGCCATTTTGAGAAGCTACCTGCTGCTGTTTGTCAAAATGTCAGCTTTGCGTCTGCAGGCCTCGCCCTTAGCGCCATTAGCACACTGACTCCTCCTGTTTTCTATTTGCTAAAAGGTGAGTCATTTCATTTGCTCTTTCACGTCAAGCTAGTCTGCCTTCATAATAATCACTATGTACAAAAATACTCTTTGGTTTGCAGACTTACTGAAACAAATGTACTTAGTTGGTGTGTTAAAACTTTACTCAACCACCCAAATCTCTGTTTCAACCATGTTACCTAATATCCTTGTCAGTAAGCAGCCCCACGTCAAGCCCAGGAGATATGAGATAACAGCAGAATTTTACAATTTTTTGCACATATTTTGAGCAGTGTCTGGCACTTATGTATCTACACCATATGGACAAAAATATTGGGACACACCTGTTTTTCAGGGTTCGTTCTAGGCCCCTCACTTCCTGTGAAGGCCCATCTTAATGCTTCAGCAAATCAAGACATTTTAGGCAACGGCATACTTCCAACTATGTGGACACAGTTTGGGGAAAAGGCCCTTTTCTATTCCAGCATGAGTGTGTCCCAGTGCACAATGCAAGGTCCATTAAGACATGGTTGGAGGAGTTCAATGCGGAAGAACTTGACTGACCCACACAGAGCCCTGACCTCAACCCCATCCAACACCTTTGGGATGAACTGGAACAGAGATTGTGAGTCAGGCCTTCTCGTTCAACAACAGTGCCTGACCTCATAAATGCTCTACAGAATGAATGGATACAAATTCCCACAGAAACTCTCCAAAATCTTGTGGAAAGCCTTCCCAGAAGAGTGGAAGCTGTTATAGCTGCAAAGGTGGGAATCACTCCATATTGAAGTCTATGTATCTGAATGCAATGTCATTAAGTCCCTGTTGGTGTAATGGTCAGGCATCCTAATAATTTTGTCCATATAGTGTATATAACTTGTACTAAATGTGAATAGACTTTTAACCCCGGAAAAGATCCAGGATTTTTGAAGAAAAAAAAAAGCATTTGGGCTAATAGACAGGCCAACAGAACATACCTAGTCAGTGGTGGTCAAGCCAAAAATGTATAAAGTTTGCCGGCCGAAAAAGCCAGTTCAGTTGAATGACAAAGGAATGCCAGGATGAGGAAAAAGGAGGTTAACTTTATCCCCACTAACTGAGGAACCTTGCAGTGTGAGCCATATGTTTATTTGAATGACACCCTGCAAATTTATATTTGTGTAATAAAATAGCCTTTAATCAAAATCCACCATAATAATTCTAACCCTGGCCCTAATCCTAATCCTAACCTTTAATCTTAACCCAGAAGCTAAACCTAACCCTAACACTGACAGTGTCAAGAAGCCTACAAGCTGGCTTCTCCCTGTTGCTAAGCAACATCTAGCCATAGCCAACTGGCTAGCTGGAATGAACTATAATTAATATAACAAAACAACAGAAAACTTAGTGCAAATTTCAAGCACTGCACTGATAAGATCCATAAAAGATGGGTGGCTCATAAGAGGTGGCTCTATCATCATCAGACTGGAATTTTGACCCATCGTCAGGAGTTCGAGAGAGAATTATTGACCTTGCTCTCTCAGTGTGTGTAGGATGGCCGCCCCTCTCCCCTCATCTAGCACAATGTTAGCAGGTGTCTGTTAGTTGAGATAACAGAACAGGCAGTTAGTGTTCTCCTCCATGTTAAGATATGCGCTGACAGACTGACATTTTGTTAATGTTACCTAGCCAATTTTGGCTTTTTCGCTGAATCCTTCAAAATCACATAACAGCAGTACTTCTGGCTAGGAAATTAGCAAAAGCATGCTTACATGTTACAAGTTCTGTGAAACAAATATTATACATAGTAATCACTATAAATAATTGTTGAAGTCCCTAATTTAAGCTTAATTGTTTCTACAAGCTTCCAGCTTTTTGTCTCATTTTAGTTGATTAAACAAAATTACCAAAAGGCAAAAATATATAATTTCCTAATCACTCGCAGGTTTCAAAATCTGTGCAATCCTCTGTAGGATGCATGAGCTGCCAAACAAGGACACACTTCTGCAGGCTAAAATTACGGACTCGAACGGATTATGAACTTGCTTGATTATATCAAGATAATTCAATTACCTCGAGATGCTCTCCACATACCTGGAAAAGTCCAAGATGATTTGATTTCAGGCTGGAAAGTTTTGCAGAGTGTCAGTAGGGGCAGAGCTGAATGCTTTGGGGTGGAAGACAAAATGAAGTTACTTTGTGATTTTCAAGAGTTTTTCAAAGGGCAGCCGATGCCAAGCCCTCAAAGCCCAGGAACCATCAAACAATAGAGGCAGCTTTAAAAGTGGATAAAAATAACACCAACTGCAATTCAGATTCACGCTCATTTAGAATTTCTCTCTGATTCATTTTGTCTGTACAAACTAATCAAGCCTCACAAAGCCATTTAGAGACATACGGGGGACCGATAAAGTTTGTGATATTACATTTTTGCCAGATCATAGTGAATGATGAGTGTTATCAAAGTACACAGGGATATCAGCTTACGTTCATATTTATAGATTATTGGTTGAAAAATAATTATGATTATTTTATTCCTTGTACTGGATGTAATGGCCTCCTAGGGTGGCACAGTTGTGGACTGGGTAGACCTCAGATTTTTTTTGCTGTGTCAGTTAGTCAGTTAATCTCTCTCTCTCTCTCTCTCTCTCTCTCTCTCTCTGTTAGACTGCCTTTGATTGTTTGTATTTAACTGCATTGGAGATATTGTTTATGTGTAAAAATACATTTCTGATTTTGTATGAAGTAATTAGTATGATTTCCAGACAAATTTAAAATTTAAAATTAAATTTATGAATTTAATAGTAGAAATGTACTATAGAGGTGTTACTAGAATTATAAAGTCTGGAAGGTGTAAGGGTTACTTATGGTTGACTCTATGCTGCCTCTGGTCTTCTGGATCAGCAGGATCATTCTGGAACAGTTTCTGCATTTCTATCCAACTCCTGGATCTCATTGCTGTTGGAACAAAACCTTTCCATTTTGTCCATCTTTTTAAATTTGTATAAATCAGCTTCTGTTTATAATGTGTAAAAAGATTAATGGACCATCAGAAATGGTCCAAAATGTCATGGAAAAAAATCTTTTTAAATTAACTTCCATTATAAGTTTTCTGTTCATTCGGAGATCCTGTTTTGGAGGTATAAGTTTTGGTCCCAACAGCAACGAATGCATCATCACTTGTGTATCCAAACGTATCCTGGATCTTTCATCTCTAGGATCACAGTGCCTCTGCTGTATCTTAACTGGACTATCTGGTGCAGCCCCGAGTAGGAGGAGTTACTCATTTGAATCTTTGTTTCTCTCAAAGTTTCCTTCAAAAGAGTGTCCTTCCTCTTGAGTCTTGGTTCCTCTCAGAAGTTCTTCCGAATGCCCTTTAGCTGTGTTTCTTTCTGGGCTGTCCTGAGCCGTAGTTTGTACAACAATCAAGACACATACTAGGAATACATGTCCTTCAGTTATAGCTTCAGCTTTAAATGAACAAATAAAGTCCAGAAACTGTTTTGTGCTTGACCCTGATGAGTAAGAATCAACATTGAGCAATACTCAGTGCTGAGTGTAAATAAAAGAAAACAGAATGGAAACAGAAAATGTCCTTCAACACGCCTGACGGAGGGGGAAGGCTGTTATTTATTGACCTTTTTAAATAAATATTTCAATGGCTGAATTGTACAGTAGCCACCTGACATTTCCCCGCATTGATTAGCCTTCAGGTTCAGCTGTAATCAATCAAGGCAGCAACAGTTCAAAGAGAGATATTTGGAAAATCAAATGAAACGGTGGCTGTGTGCTTTGTGGTAAGTAATGACCAATGAGTTACTCGTTGAAATCTCATTTGTGCTCTGGCCATGACTCAAACTCACTTTATCGGACCAGAGTTGTTCCACTTGTACCATAATGCCACTGTTTGCCTCTTTCTCCCCAGGCAGAGTGAAAAATAAATCATTCATAATTACATTAAACAGCCTGTATCATGGGAAAAAATTATTTTCCTCACTTTTTGAAAAGTAAACTAAGCTACTGTTCAAAAGTTTGGAATTGCTTTTTAAATGATACGAATCCAGTTTGGCTGCAGATGTGGTACTAATATGCAACAGCTTGAAAACATTTACAAAACTAAGCTGTAAACGTTCAGAAATGGTTGAAGAATGGAGCTGTAGATCACTTTTGCAGTGTGGCAGGGTACGTTATCTTCATTATCAGTGTACATTATTCTGCCATTAGGGAACACTGTTGCCATGAAGAGATGTACTCGGTCTGCAACAATGTTTAGGTAGGTGGTACAGGTCAAAGTAACGTCCACATGACTGCAGGACCCAGGGTTTCCCACCAGAACATTGCCCAGGGCATCACACTGCCTCTGCTGGATTGCCTTCTTCCCTTCTTCCCATCATGGTGCCATCTCTTCTCCAGATATGTGATTCAAACCCTCCGCAAGATGTATAAAACTTGATTTATCAGACCGGGTCACCTTCTTCTTTTTGCTCCATGTCCCAGTTCTGATGCTTACATTCCCATTGTAGGCACTTTGGCGGTGGACAGGAATTAGCATGACCAAGTGCTGACTCACTGTTTGTCCTTACACCTTTCTATCACAGCCAGCATGAACTTTTTCAGCTATTTGTGCTAGAGTAGCTCTTCTGTGGGATCAGACAAGATGGGCTTGTCTTTGTTTCCCACATGCTTCAGTGAGCCTTTGGTGCGCCGTCATCTAACATCACAATCTGGCCCTTGTCAAAGTTGCTCAGATCCATATACTTGCCCATTTTTCCTGCGTCTAAAACATCAACTTCAAGAACTGACTGTTCACTTGCTAATACATCCTACCCCTTTGACAGGTGTCATAGTAACCAGATGATCAATGTTATTCACTTCACCTGTCAGTGCTTTTACTGTCTAGGTTGATCAGTGTATATCCATCATACTTCAAGGTTTGATACAGACACATGACAGTCTGCAAAATATTACAGCAGCGTCAGTGTTTATGACTGAAAATTACAATTTTTCCCACAAAAGCCAGTGAGAGAAGTTGGAGGTTCTTCTCTTAGAGAATTTGTCATTGTCCAAGTGTAGTGAGCTTAATAAGATCTACGAGCTTTTTTTGAGTGTCCTGCATGACAGTGGTAAAGATGTCATGACAAGTTTTCCAAATAAGGCCAGCTAACATTAGCTTTCTAAGGTTTACTAGAATATAGTCAGCATTGCGCAAGTTGGGAGTAAAATTAACATAATTTATACCATGTGGCCTTCTGGCCGTATTATATGATTCCAAGTTTACATTTCTGCATTTTCCCATGTCTAACATTAATGTTGTTTTGTAGATGCGAAAATTCAGTTTTTACTATCTAATGGGACAAGTGTTTAATTACTTTAGTAATGTCACTAATATTAATGTTTACTGTACAAATGTATCAAATCATGGCGATCCACAAAATCACGACACACTGTCCACACTGCTCCCTGGCTCACCTACCTGGCCTTAGGTGACTTATGTAATGCCATCAGTTTTTAGTTGCCAGTATTTAGTTCATTTATTGCAACTGGCACCAGTAGCCCAATTTGAATATAGCTCTTGTCAAACCAGGTCCTTTTTGAAATAATGACAACTTCCACGATTCTGGCCCATTTACCTATGTAGCAGTTTAGTCTTACCCATTCATAGTGAAGTTATTTGGAGTGTTTCAGCCTGGAATGCTTTCTGAATGACGTCAGTCAGTCATAACAGAGTTCGTATACCAGGCACAGGACAAAAACAGGGTGTTTAACTCTAAAAAATAGGAGAGGTCAGAAAACGATCATTTAAAACTAAATTATGACTTTTTCTGATACTGAAAACCACACAAACATCATAAGATGACCTTATAAATTTGTAAAAATACAACCAAACAAAACATAGAATATGGACCTAAATTATTACTTAAAAAGAATGGAGCTTTATGGAGCTATGGAGCTATGTTGTGCAAGCATACTGCATGCTGGTGTCATATTATTATCCACCACAACATGTCATAATATTTCAGAATGTGCGAGCAGAGACAGCTGCCACAGTCTTGTGCTGCTGTCCAAGGTGCTGAACTGGGCACTCCTGCATTATTATCATTGCTGCCAAAGGCTCTGCGCTGTACATCAAACTTCAAGGTCAACAGCGTCTGCATTGTCTAGCACTGTCTGCCCTTGGCTGCTGAAGTGCACGGTGGTACATGCTAAGTTAGCTAAGAACTTTCTGTTTTCTGACTGTCCGGGCCTCCTTCAGCAGCCATCAATTTTACATTCTCAGAAGGGGAGCGATGTCAGTCGAAATAAGCTATAACCAGAATGAGAAAAACTCTCCATGGAGCCGTTCCTGACTTTGGAAAAATGAAATGGAGGCTGAGAAATATGGCACCTCAGAAACAACTGGCCCTCAGGTTGATTAGAGGCAATTAAATCTTTGTTTCTTTTGCTTCGGTGGCCCCAGCAGTGGTGCTGTTGTGCATTGCCGGCTACCATTATTCACGAGCAACATCATAAAACTGATAGGGCAGATTTATTTGTATGAGCTTGGGTGCAGACCTGTTGTAATGCATTGGGCAGCACTATATGCCGGCAGCTCAAATGTGGCCCCAGGTTTCTACATAAAATACAGAAGAAGATTCGGCTGGAGCCCAACAACTGGAGTTTGAAGATCCATATTAAAGAAACAGTTCAGCTCAAAACTCAAACAATTTAACAGTTTACTCTTGATGTAGTCAAACACACAAAGTTTGCCTTTTAAGTTTGGTTGGCGCTGTAGCTAAAAGATTAATGCCACAATCTGTTGTTAAGTACCCTCAAACAGACTTACTCATGTGGTTTCTGACACTGTATGCTATTATCATCCTTAAAAATGGACAAATGTACACTGCATTTAGTGTAACTAAGTACATAACTAAAAACACTTATCCTGAAGTCTGAATTTTGTCTGTACTATTGCTGTTTTTTTTTTTAGGCAGATAGAGGGGGTGTTTGGGAGGGATTAGCCTCTGTCATACATTTTAGTTATTTCCCAGCTCTCAACGCACCTGATCTGACTAATTACCCAGCAGTTCTTGAGTTGAAGTAAGTGTGTGTTGAACTGAAATGTGCAGGGAAGAGGGTATTTCAGGACTGTTTTGGGACCCACTGTCTTCGAGCATCATCAAATCTATTTGGGATTATCTAAATCTTTTATTCAGAACCTATTCTACCAGGCCAATGTTGGTAACAACATTGGTTCGAACTCAATAGTCACATAAATAGCCGAAATATTTCCATACAAACACATCACCAAAACTTTTCTCAACCTGTTCAAACTGAATCAAAATGATTTGGTCTATCTGAATGACTGAGTTCTAATGTTTGTTGGTAGCGTTAGGCTTAAAGCTATAGTTCCAAACGAAGCAAAAGAAGCAAAAAGAAGTGAAATTTGGACACCAAATTAATTATAATTATAACAAATTTTTCACAGAACTATTCTTTTAACAACCTGACATGGATTAAGGCATGTGAGTGTTGAATGTAGGCATTTAGTTTGTTAACTGGTGCATATGGACTTCCAGTCTTTGCTATATTATCCTTGTAGCTACAGTGCAAAACTAAAGAAGGAAACTTTAGACACCAGCTGATGACTCGTTGATCTGGTGTAAGGGAGAAAACTGTGTAAGTTGCCTGAACCATCACTTTAATGATCTTTCTGCTCTCCTCTGTAGAAAAGGAAGCAGTGAAATTACAATCCCTCTAGACAAACACTTCCCCATCCTGTTACATAAATTTCAATCAGGCAGAAGTCAGCCCCCCCCAACCCCCCAACCCCCCAACCCCAAGAGGTCAACTGCCACCACAATTTCCCAGACCCACGACGGCTAAGTGAATCTAATCAATTCCAAACCTCTGGGCTTGATTTCTCCAAGGTGGCGGCTGGAGTTCAAGTGTTAGCCTGGAGTGTGAGGCTCAGATCGAGTCTGAAGACATCGAACCCCCTGTCTTTTTCTTACTCCCTGCTCCAGCCCCAATGCACTGCAGCCCTTTCCTCAGGGAAGCCAGAGCAGAGTGTGACAGATATGGAACACTAATGAATAGCGAAAGCCTCCACAAAACACGGGTGCCAGGCAACAGATGTGGTTAACAGGCATAGATTACAATTGTTGATTGGCATTGGCTTCCACCAAGACGGTGCTGTTTCTATTCTTATCCTCTGCACATCCCATACCCCCCCCCCAACTCCCACCCCCACCCTCTCCATCCGAGTTCATCTGACTACCAATTGGCCACACAGACGTCGCTGGGGCACTGCTGGAGCCATGTGCAATGTGTGATCCAGGTGTGAAGCGGAGATGGAATATTCACTGAGCCGTAGGTGCAGGCTTTGAAGAACTGGGACAAGGTACACTAGAGTTTTCCTTTCAAGCCACAAAATGTAGAAACTGAAGCGAGAGTGAACAGGATCAGGCTGACCTTCATTCTAAATAGAGCTGGACAAAATACTAGCATTGTGATTGTAGTGTTACACATTGCAATAGTAATCTGCATTATATTACAATGGCGAATCAATAATGTAACACGGTTAAAGACTGGTCTGCAATATTTGAACCAAAATAATTTACTTCAGTCAGGATTAGTTTGAATGATCCAGTGGTGAACAGTGACTATTTGAGTAAGGCCTTAAATTCAGGTCACAAATGGGTCATAACAAATGTAAAAAACACCTCTGCGACAATGCTAATTAACTAGTAATTCATGAGCGCTAAACTAACGCCAGTTCACAAGAACACTTTCAAGCCATTCTAGATTAAACTCAAACATTTGGAACTTAAAACACATTCCTTGTTTTATTTGAAGCTTTTAACTGAAGCTATTAACATATATTTTAGCTTGTATATAATTTTACAGTGTCTCTTTCAGTAAACTGCCATTTCCTAACAACTGAGAAAGCCTTTTTTTTAAGTCATGTATCAAGGACATCCTGAAGCTTGTTTTGTCATCAGATTAATCCCTCCCATTGTAAATTAAACAGTGGAAAAATTCTGACTGGATAATTTACCATTGTACATTTCAAGAATTTGATGCTTTAGTTTCCAACCAATTATACTGAATGACTGAAAATTAGGAAAATGTGCTCTTTACTTCCCAGAAATCATTACACTTTCTAAAATGGCCTAGAAGGCTCTAATGGCCCACAGTACACAATAAAAAAAATATTGTCATAGAGGGCTTAGTGTGCATAGTGTAGCTTTTTGTGATGTCAGTATGGCAAAGGCCAGTATTATGAAAGCAAGTTAAAATGAAATAATGTGCAGTCATAATGCTTATTATCTGACATTGATCATTCAAAGCACATGCCTATTGCCCTTTTATGATTCAGTTTTGTCAAAATGCCTACATTCACAGAGAGCTAATTTAAATTTTTGTTTAGTGTGTGAAAGGTCACATTGTTAGGGTAGTTTGGATGTAGTCAAGTAATCAACTATCGCTAGCATGGTGGTAACCTTGTTGTCATTGCCAGATTTTAATTAAGCACAAACACACAAACCAGATCAATACATTTTAAAACTTAAAACTCAGTGTTATACAGCAACTCTGAAGAAATATGCCTGCAGTTTCTCATGAGTTTGAATGGGAATTTTTCCAAAGTTGTTTAAAGTTAATGCGATGTTAACTAGAAAAGAATGCTAATATATAGACAAGATCAGATCTCTTTCACAGTAAGAACAGTAGGCCCAGAAAGAGCTCAGGGAATGTTAATTTTACAAGAGAGAGAGAGAGAGAGAGAGAGAGAGAGAGAGACAGAGGGGTGATATGGTAAGTTTGGGATGATATGAGGTGTGAAGCTCCGTTCCCCAGCACAGGCAGTTCACCTTAAAGTGGGATTGTTTATGAAGATGGAAAAAAGCCCCTTCAGCATTTGTGTCAAGAGCAGCCTAGCACTGAGAGTTCTGTGCAGGGCTGAGAAAGTTCTTCCAAGAGAAGTCAAAGGCAATAACAATGCTGACTCGACTGTTTCTTTAAAGCATCCTAACACTGAGTGGAAGTGCCTACTTCACGTTTAATATACCTGATGTTTAATATAGATATGGCATATATGTCATATTATGTCCCATTATATAATAATACATGCACTATAAAAAATACACTGCATGCACGTACTGTATGTTACAGGCTGCTCCAGTTACCAAGATAGAGGGGATATGGCAAAAACATGGCATTGTAATTCTTAAATGGCATTTTCAAGATGATACACAATTCTGAGGTTTGTGAACAGTTTGTAACAGAGAAAGCGCGAATCAGAATTACGGCATTTTAAAACAGGGCATGAAAAGTAAGTCAGAGTTAGAAAAGTACCCTGTTTAAAGAGACACTCCAGCCAAATAAAAAAATAAATCGCCATCTGTTGCAAACTTGCTTACTCACAGCCCACAGCAGTGCTGCAAGGACTCCGATTTTTCAGTTTAAAGACTCTGACGATGCGTCTTGAAAGTGGAAGGATTTTCTGTGGATTTTTGGGGGTGGATATATATATATTTTTTTTTTTTTTCCAATTTTTTACAGTTGTAGATATGAACAGTCATTTATGCTGAAGATGCTGGAGACAAAAGCCCCCACAACGTTTTGTCAAGGGCCATTGAGTCCCCACCACTTTTTGAAGGATCGGTAAATTGCATGCCCACCAGTTTTGGAAAGTCTTCCCAAGTTTGACAAATATGCTCACCTCCCCAACAAATACACTTGCTGGGCGTAGTCCCCACCACTTTTCAAACCAAATGACACCCACGATCCAACCCACCCACAGAGAACGAGGCCAGTTGTGCTCTCTTGGACTCCTGGGGATCAAACGTCCACCCATTAGTCAGGTGCACCACTTAGGAGCACGTTTTTTTAGCTGGTGAATGCAGAAGGTAAGCAGTTAGTTAATGTTACTACTAGGAAGCTGAAGACCATATTATATCCATATATCGATGAAGAGAGTGGATTACTCGACCAACAGAAATGACTCATCAGTAATAAGAGCTAAAAGGTAAAGTTAAAGGTAGGTCAACTTGCTTTAGCTCCTCTTTTCTGTCTGAAAGGGTAAAAAACATCTCTCTGACATCCATATTGTGCTGAATGAAGACAAAACCACCATTTTCTTGATAGTTGTGTTTGACAAGGTAAGAGTTAGGCATAGCTCGTAGGTTCTACTTATTTATCCTAGAATACAATGACTATGAAACCAAGGCTGAGGGATTCAGTGCTGAATTCTCAATAACATGGTGACTAAGATATTAAACTCTAGTTGTAGGCCTGGCCCTTTAAGAAGGAATAGGAAGAAAAAAAATCAAACAATTGGTAATAATTACTCAAATAACATAGTAGCACAATGGGCTGCAGGGGGCGTATTCAGGGTTGGGACCACTATTGCAATTAACACAAATCATGTAGATATTTTCATCTGAAGTGGGATTGAGGGCTTCTGGAGCCCTCTAGGAGAACCATGAAGACGATTTCTCATTCCTCAGCAATGGATCATGGTCATTTATTTAACCGACCTGCAGATAGTGTTTTATTTTTATGACTTTTTATGCAGTTTTGTAAATTTTTTTAAACGTTTTGGGCTGCTGCTAAGGCAACTGATGGTCCCTTAATGGTACTGATAAATGTTCCCTTTGTGGAGCAGAAGGGGGCTGAAACATGAAAGAGAGCAGTTTTTAGAAGCAGTGAAGTTGGTTTTAATTTTTCCTCAATAGATTTCAAATGTGGACATTACCATTGTTTGCAACAAGACAGCTAGGATTTTAATTTGGTCTTAAAATGAAACTACACATACTGATTTCTTTAGACTGTCATAACTGTCTTAAATTTACACTGCACATGGTGATCATTGGGGTCCAAGTACCAGGTGGCTTAGAGTCAGTTCAGGCCTGAAGAGGCTTGACTACCAAACTTGCATGTCTGTATATGGTACTTGTGAAAGATTATCCTCATGATTTGATATTTTACCTGCTGAATATAAAACACCCAGCATAATGTGTGTTATTAGATATTTCAGCGGTGTGGTTGCTGTTTCAGTGGCCTATACTGTACATTTTGCTTGTATTTTATATTTATCCTGAGGTCTATTTATGATCTTTATGTGGATTTATGTAACACAAGAAGTTGCATTTCATCTTTAAATGACAATTTTACAAACTCTCTATATCCCATAGTATTACACAGGCTATTTTTGTTATTGTGACTTTACATACTGATATATGTAAACAACCTCTGTTCTGATTGGCTTGCCTATGTTGTGCCCAATTCAAAAATGTGTCCAGGCTGGAACGCTCCTTATAACTAAGGAGCTAATGTGAATGAGCAGGGCTAAACTGCAGATATAAGCAGATATATGTAAACAGGTGTTTGTAATATCACTAAACAGCTGCTTAATTTCTCTAGTTATAGTTTCTCTAGCAAGTTTCTTCCAGTTATAGACTGTGTTAACTGGGGAGTCTGTTTTGAAACAGTGCTTAACAGTGCTTACATACTACGTCAAACTTTTACTGCATAAAAAGGAAAATTTCCATTTCCAGGAAGTGAGGCTTTTAATGAAGGGGTTATTTTTATAAGGAATATATCTAGAGCTATTAAGAGCTAATAATGGTTTATTGCACATTGTTTCTGTTTACAGGCTCTATACAATTGGTTTCAAGGTGTCTTTTCATGAGACATGCAGACGATATACAGGACAGAAACTGTGACATAATTAAGTATGATAATGATAACATATCATATAACCCAACTCATTTATAGTCAGTGTCATTTAAATATGGTCTTATTGCATCCTAAGATATCCATAGTTTATCTTGTTTTTATTCTATGCCTCTTTTATGACAACGTACACTCATAGTGAATTATACAAGCTTTGCTGTATCACTGTGCTGTACATTTTATTGCACATTTTATTATTTTTATTATTAAGTAGCTGCCACATTAAAGCACATGTGGGATTAAAACGGAGCCTCTCCTTTACTCAGACGTTTTCCTCTGCCCTTCCAAATCACAGTAGCTTAATTGAAGCGCCCAAAATAGAGATTCTCAATTAAAGCTGGATAGGTTCTGATCCGCGGCAATCTGTTAGACCCAGGCTTCACTCTGGCTCGTGTATGGCCCTCAGGCTAAAGAGGACATAATGACAAAACACAGCAGGCTCCAGGGTCTCTGGGAATTAAGGTTTACATCATTTCTACAGGTAATAAAGTTACATATAGGCTTGTTTTGCTGCATTTTCTTTGATTTATTTTAATTCACTTTGGCATTATGAGTAAAGAGGTGAGTTATAGCAGCCTTATGGCCTCCAGAAAGCTTTTTCTGGTTCTGAGGTTTGATGAGGAGGTTCAGTGCTGCCATCTGCTGGCTTCAGAAATAATTTGTCTGAACATTGGGACAATGAGGGCATGTAATATGGACACTTTTCTAAACATGTCACAGGTTCAGATAGAATAAGCTTCTGTTCCCAAATATAAATACAAGCAATTTAGTATTATATTATTATTATTATTATTAATTCAGTATACAGATGGGGCAGTTGGTGACCTGGCAGTCAGGCAGTTCCCCCTGCAGTCAGAAGGTCGTGGGTTTGAATCCCAGGACTGCTAGTAGCACCACTGAGGTACCCTTGAGCACGCTGCTCCCCGGGCGCTGTGTTCCTGGCTGCCCACTGCTTCACTTGGTGAATGGGTTAAATGCAGAGAAAGAATTTCACATTGTTTACACTGTGTGCTGTGGTGTGTTCACGCGTGACTATAAGGGGCCACTTTGCTTTAGAACATCCTGTTATTGGGGGACTGCAGCTTTCCAAAGTTAGAGTTTGTTAGTTTGTTTACTTCCACCAAATTAGTGAACCCAGTGCATTTTTAATCATTCATTCTATGAATGTCTAGCAAAAAATTGCTTGCTTTTTAGACTGATAAAAGGTCTACTCACCACCGTACAGGCTTGATTCTGGCTAAAGTTTAGATGATAATGAGTCAAATCTGAGGGAGTGAAGTTGAGCAGTTGGTGTTGGGAGAACATAAAGACAAATTTAAGCTTGTTTTGTGGTGTTTGGGGCTTTAAAATGCTTAGCTAACCTAACAGTAAAGTGGCCCCTTATAGTCACATGTGAACACACCACACCACAGCACACAGTGTGAACTTCTGTCTCTGTATTTAACCCATTCACCAAGTGAAGCAGGGGGCTGCCAGCAACGCGGCGCCCGGGGAGCAGTGTATGGGGATGGTCCCTTGCTCAAGGATATCTCAGTGGTGCCACTAGCAGTCCTGGGGTTAGAACCCACAACCTTCTGATCGCAGTGACAACTCCCTAACCACTAGGCCACCAGCTGCATTAGCTAAACATTAGCTAGGCAAGCAGATTACAGATACAAACAGCACCACACACCACAATCCAGGTTAGATTCTAACTAACTGGTGCTCTGCTGATGTAAGTGTTGAAGATTAAACCTTTGTGAGAGAAGCTGGTGCTGGAGAATCGAACAGAAAGCCAAAATCAAAACTGTTCAGTGGTGTTTGGATCTGTTGCATCTTTAGCAGGCCAATGAGCCACACACCACAGCACAGGCTCCAAAGAACCACTACCCTGCATAGTTTTTCTGAGTTTTCCTGGTCCTCACTATTCATCTATCAGTGAACCGCCACTGGGTGAAATATTTTTTGTTGTATTCTAGATGGACATAGAATTGAAATGACAATGTTGAAATACAATCATCATATTTAAAAAGCATCACAGTTTACCTTATTACTACCTTAATATCAACCATATTGCCTAAAACTAAAGTAAAACCTGCGGTCTGTCTGCATAGTCTGTCTCCTTGAGAACACATACTGAGTTCTATCCCCTTGTATCATCATATCCTACTTATCATTAGCCTCTACCATTGTATTTTTTGAGTGTGTTCAGCAACTACTAAGCAAATCTTTGTAAATACAGCTATAGGATGAACACTGTCTTCTGGCAAGTGTCTACTGCTCCAACTTACCATGTTTTTTTTTCCCATCCTACATAATGTCCATCCATCAGTTAATGTCTATGCCCTGTAATCTAAATTAAAGCAATGCTTTAAAAATTTTAAAAATTACAGTTACTCCAAATGTAGTCAATCAGCTAAGACATACTGGGTGTCTGAAGTTTCGTCTTTAGCTTTGCACAAGAGCTAGAAGGCTAATATAGCCTAAAACTTTTATCCATTTTTCTAGCAATGTTTTGAGATGGCATTTCAGACAACACTGTTGCTGGTATTCACAATTCTGTCATAAAGGGCACTGATCTTGGATCATGTTTCCATATTTATGATGGTCATTTCCCAACAACTGAGTCTAACTCCTGAGGTGGTTTGTGAAAACAGACCCTGTTGTCTAAAACACCTTCCTGCAAAAGCATTTGGCACGGTGATGTTCTGTTCAATTTGGGGATGTATTTAAGGAAATTATTTGGGTGACTATTGACCTGTAGAGTTTGTTAGCCTCAAAGCTCCACTGCTAAACTAAAGAAGCAAAATTTTGACCTGTCTTGGTTGATCTGATGAACTATTCCTTTCAATTAAACAGTCATATATAAAATATACAACAACCATTCGACTTAGACATTTATTGATGTACTCATGTATTCCATTTAGATTAAATGCAAATACAGCAAAAAACACACCATCAAGCACTAGGTGACCATGAAAGAATAGAGAAGGAGCGGTGTAAACTGAAGGGAGGAGGACAGTAGTATTAGGAAGGCCAATGCTTCATGCCATGCACAGAGCATTAGATACTGAAGTGGATCCAGTTCTTTCAGAGCAGTGGCTTTACTCTTATGCTGTTATCTCAAGACTGGCTGCTGTATGTCCATACAGGGCCTATCAGCCTGAGGACTATGCTGTACGATCACCAAATCAACTCCAAATGACTTACTGCGCCCCTTACATCATGAGCTATGACGAAAAACGGAGAAACTCTCTGTGCAAGTATATACAAGGCACTTTTGCCTTACTCCAGTGCAACAACGGTCATCTGAATCTCCATTATTTCAGTGGATTGCACCTTTTTGTCCATTGCCTCGAGTGGCAGTGACTCTGACAGTAAGGCACCCAATATCGGTATGACGGTCCTCTCCCTTTTAGCGCTGTAACAGTCTTTGCGAGTGGAGTCTCAACAATGGCACTATTTACATGTACATGTAATTCACATTACATGTAAATTGCATTTACAGATTAGCTAGATTGCACGTTTTCCATTTTTGCTTTTGTGACTAAGTCCTCGATATTCTTCTGTTTATGCAACCACCCCATCCCTCCCTTCAACACACCAAAACCAAAAGTATCTCATTCTTTTTACAGCAAACAAAACAAAATGTTTTTTTTTTGGATTCAGGAAACCAAGCAAAACAAAAACAGTAATCAGGAACTCCAGTGATGTCAGACTAATAAAAAAATTATAATTACAAAATAGGGCTTTTTTTTCACAGATTAAAAAAAAACAGCAGATCAGACACTCCCACAGGGTCTTCCCATTCCCTAGAGGCTGTAGTGAAAGCAGTGACAAAACTGTGGCTACAGAGGGAGACAAATGCACAAATAAAAATCTTTTAAAGAAACTGTTTGGTCAATAACACTAAAGTTGTTAATGAATGAAAGCAAATAGACAGCAAATAGGATCATGAGAGCATCGTCATTCTACCTGATGGCTACTGGCTCACATTCATTGTCAGCAACTTTTGCATACTGTCGCTGTCATAACAAAACTTCATTTTTCTTAATGGGAGAAGAAAACATTTTAATGTAGGTTAATGTAACACATTTCAAGTACGTTTGGATCATTTCTATTGGTCCATTCTTTCTAAAATGTCCCCAGAAAAAGGACATAAAGGGTATCTGATGTTTTCAGCTGTAAAAACACACCAAAAATGGATAAGGTTTTGATATGACAGCGATAATACATAGTGTAGCTATTGCTTTGAATGCAGATTTGTGGTTTTAGCGTCAGCTTACACAGGTGTTAGATGTTATTTCACAAGCTAAAGGGGTTCTGATTTCCCTGTGCACTATTTGGAGTTTTTATACTGACTTCAGCCTATAGAAGCAGATAGTCTATAGAGACAGTAGCATATGGAGGGGCTTTATAAAACATCTGATATTGAATCTGCAGTATACAGTTGCAAATTTTAGGTGCTCCCGGTCAAATGACATTTTTGTTGAACACAACATGTCATTTTACGCAGGGTTAGAAGCTGTATTTAGGTTCTGGAAGTCTACAATCTAAAGCTTTCTACACACTCAAAGAATGGCCTGATTTCACTGACCCCTGTGAAAATGTAAGGAATTACTGTATGTAGTCAATATAGTTCCATAATATAAGCAGAATATAGTTTCGATATATTACCTTTTTTTGTTTGGGCTTCAAATCCTCACACTATGAAGCCAGCTTTTGTCTAAATGCAACCCGGTTAGGAAGTTATACAGTGATCAAGGGAAAAAGGAAAAAAACCAACAGCACATTCACGATTCATATAAATACATTTCATCAGATTCATACACCATAACTTAAAATATAACTCAAATAAAAATAAAAAAACATTCTCCCATGGAAATAATTTTATATAAAATATTTATATTAAAATTATTTTACTAAATTCCTCTTGTAATTTGTATATATATATATATGATTTCTATGGCCCACATTATTTAGGATAACAAGCTACAAGGTCAGTTTAGGGTAAATTAAGTTGGACATTATACAGGGCCATATTATTCTTAAACAAGCAGATGCAGTAAACAAAAGAAAGAAAAAAAATGTGAGATTTTTTTTTTCTCTGCACGATTTTCAGGTATAGTTCACATCTCCACATCTCAGGCCTCATCCATAATGCATCCAGATATTTCTGAAAACACTTTTTTTTACATCATACTATACATCAAACTATAGTCATGTCTTTGAAAATAGATGAGCATGCAAGGCCAGGAGGAGGCGATGTAATAAAATTTGATGTCAAACACCTTGGAAAGAACTTTAAGGCATTCATAAGTGCCTGAAATATGTAGAGGGTGTGGCTATGTCAAAGTATTAAGAATTTTTTTTTAAAGTATTAAACTATTAAGTATTACTTCTTTAAGTCAAAAAGTCAAAGTAATATGAAAATGTAAAGAAAAAAAGACAAACAATCCTGACAAAGAGGAGATATTTTGTCGATTGATGGTGTAATGATAAAAATACTAAGAGCCCTTTCCAGCTTAGTATTTAAAAAGTTGCAAAAAACAAACAAAGACATACTTTGGTGAGAGCATTTTAAGAGAAAAAATGGCATGTGGCATCATTGGACTTCAAAGGTCAGTTTTTATCAGTGTTAATGTTAATGAGTAGCAATTACAGGATGTTAAGATAAAATTAATTTATAAACTTTTTTTTATAAATCTTTTTCTCATTTTTACTATAATTTCTCATTTGTATTTTTTTCTGCTTTTACTCTTCAAAGTACTGTCTATCCTGAATAATGGACAGGGCCAGGTTTAATTTTGGAGTAAAGTTTCCTTTTACAGAATTATCTGGACAGTTAGATGTACAATATCTAATGTTGACAGTGTGGTTAAACCATATACAGTCCTATGGAAAAGTCTGAGCATGAAATGACATGCTTTGATGCTCTGCAGAGAACACTCTTCTGCAAACTTTAATATATGACATATTGGGGGAAAAAAAACAAATAAATAAAATGCAGTCTCAGCACATTTTCTATTTATGCTGTATCATTTTCCAATATGTTAAACTTGGCAAATAAATTGAGCACTAAAATTTGCAGTCTTAGCTTTCAGCATGTTCACATAAAACTTGTCTCAGCAGGAAGTGTGACAATCAGAACTGAAAACCTTGATAGGCTGGAAAAGGTAAAGTAAACATGATCACGCTCGATATTACCAACCACCTAGAACCCACCTGGTCATCAGCAATGTCAGATCTGCAAGTCCTGACATTCAGCTCATGCGAGAACACAGTCAGCGTTTTCAGAACGATTTGTTTTTCACTGACCTTTCTTGTGGACAGCGGGCCAATATGCAGAGAAACACATTTTCAAAAATATCTGCACACTTATCGATGAAGCCTCATTATACAAACGTGGAGTTCAAGCCGACATAACCCACTTCAGAAGTAGCTGCAACATTACGAGATGCACTCTCTGAAAATGCTGCCACTTGGCCCTCGTGATGCATTGCACCCTTATTCATCCACTCTAGTTATTCCAATCATGCATATGTAGGTGATAATCGATACTTAACTGTAATTAACTGTAATTAACAAGCAAACACTTTTTGATCATCTATCGTTTTAAAAATCTTTACAAAGCTAAAAAGAC
>JBBPCZ010000142.1:12756423-12780893 GCA_037974445.1 Brycinus macrolepidotus | reverse complement strand
TATTTATGTCACACAGGTGACAACAAGCAGTAACAGCTGACCATCACCCCAGGCCAAAGGGAGAAGTGTTCTGACCTCGTGTCTCCTCCAAAGTCATGCATGAAGGAGAAACAGAAGGTAGAATCTTCGCGAAGACCCTTTTAGAGGACAGAGCAAAAGAGTATTCCACAGTGAGCAGGTAAGATTGGGGGATGAAAAACAGCAAACCTCTCGGAGCAAGGGTCCGAATAATGGATGTAAACTCAAATGATGCTTGACTGGAGACTGACGCTGACCGCACAGGATGGATTCTGAATATGAGATGGACACTGGGTCACTTTTCCCCTTAGTCACTCCTGGAATTCAGTGTTTTTGGAGTTTCTGATATCCACAGTTAAAACAGGCTATACTGGAGAATAAAATCTATCAACATTTACACAATTCAAGGGCGAAACCTTTTTTGAAGACTGCAACAAGTCATGCTAGTTAGAAATATGAGTAGTAGTATTAGACCAGCACTGTGTGCAGTAATATAGTTGGTTTAGACAGCTGATATGGAGGAGTGCATTGGTAGGGTGAAGATTTCTCAAGGTTGCCTTGAATAACGAAGTCTCACAGTCTGGGCTGACCGCAGAGGGAGGAGGACTCATAAACTGGGTGTGTTCTGGACTGGAGTAACTTGGATGCGGGATTGGACTGTATTGTATACTATTGGTCTGTGTTACAGTAGCATAGTTTAGCCTCTCCTAGCTGGGTGCAGAAGGTGGGGCTGGACGTCAGGATCCTCTCCTTGCTCTCATAAGCCCATCTGTGATCAGGACTATACACACAAACAACAAACACACATGCAAATGCAATCAGTATCACAGTATCACAAGCACCAGTGCTATATCAACCCTTCAAACAGACAGATATTGCTGGTGATAAAAGCAGGGTATATTCCATATGACTTGTTTTTCACTCATAGCTCACAAGAAATAAAGGCAGTCTCAAATAGCACTTTATAGGCTTAGAATACTGACTAGTAATTTTTTTTTTTCTCAAAATCACTCTCGGAAATGTTATTTGTCCTTCTACTGCATCAGTTTTAGCCAATGTTCCAGTCTACACCATTGTTTCAGTCTAGATGTACATTGTACCTCCATCAGCACATGAGCTCTTGCAACTTATCATTTCTTACAAACTGTACAATTTACAATGTATTCATCAATCTGTAATATATTATTTATTCAGCACATTTGTCTTATGCTATCAATAATTGTTCTGTTTAAAGGCCTATACTGAATTATCTACTTAAATATAAATATAATATAAATAAAATATAAATATAAATAAAAAAAATTATTACATAATCATTTGTGTAATGAGGGAGGGTGTGGCCTAAGAAGACCAACACCCTATATCAAGGTGTGCATAATTATTAGGCAGCTTCTTTTCCCCAGACAAAATGGGCAAAAAAAGAGATTTAACTGACTCAGAAAAGTAAAAAATTGTAAAAAGTCTTTCAGAGGGATGCAGCACTCTTGTAATTGCTAAAATATTTGGGCGTGATCACAGAACCATCAAACGTTTTGTTGCAAATAGTCAACAGGGTCGCAAGAAATGTGTTGAGAAAAAAAGACGCAAATTAACTGCCAGAGATTTGAGGAGAATCAAACGTGAAGCTTCCAGGAACCCATTATCCTCCAGTTCCACCATATTCTGGAACTGCGACCTACCTGGAGTGCCCAGAAGTACAAGATGTTCAAAGCTCAGAGACATGGCCATGGTAAGGAAGGCTGAAACCTGACCACCACTGAACAAGACACATAAGTTGAAACATCAAGACTGGGCCAAGAAATATCTCAAGACAGATTTTTCAAAGGTTTTATGGACTGATGAGATGAGAGTGACTCTTGATGGACCAGATGGATGAGCCCGCGGCTGGATCAGTAATGGGCACAGAGCTCCACTTCAACTCAGACGCCAGCAAGGTGGAGGTGGGGCACTAGTGTGGGCTGGTATTATTAAAGATGAGCTAGTTGGACCTTTTCGGGTTCAAGATGGACTCAAAATCAACTCCCAAACCTACTGGCAGTTTTTAGAAAACACTTTCTTCAAGCAGTGGTACAGGAAAAAGTCTGCATCTTTCAAGAAGACCATGATTTGTATGCAGGACAATGCTCCATCACATGCATCGAAGTAATGGTTAGCCAGTAAAGGCCTAAAAGATAAAAGAATAATGACATGGCCCCCTTCCTCACCTGACCTAAACCCTACTGAGAACTTGTGGGCCCTTCTTAAACGGGAGATTTACGGGGATGGAAAACAGTACACCTCTCTGAACAGTGTCTGGGAGGCTTCAGTTGCTGCAACACAAAAAGTTGATGGTCAACAGATCAAGAAACTGACAGATTCCATGAATGGAAGGCTTATTACTATTACTGAAAAGAAGGGTGGCTATATTGGTCACTGATTTTTTTTTTTTTTATGACAGAAATGTTTATTTGTAAATTTTGATTGTTTTGTTTATTATTCTCACTTTAACAGATCTTAATAAAAAAGTGAAATGGGAAAATTTTATTTTTTCATTTAGTTGCATAATAATTCTGCACACTAATAGTTGCCTAATAATTATGCACACACATGTATTCCCCTGTGAATGTTCACACTCACATTTCCTTTGCAAAAAAAATCAGGTTTCAGGTTTATTAACATTTTGGATTGACTGATAGCACTGTATTTGTTTGCTATTAAAATTAATCCTCAAAATACTCACTTGCATAATAACTGTGCACACAGTGTATATATAATTCAGTGCCTAACCTACATGTAAATATGTAATAGATTTTAATGGATTAGCAAATCAAATGTAATAGCTCCATAACTTCTAAGGGTTAACTACAACATAAGCACCAGTCTTAACAATATTCAAACCTGATTCAGCCAAATTAATTGAGACTGATTTGGTACGGAAGTGTTTAACATAGAAACTGTCTACATAAGCAGATTTTCTGGTACTCAGAGATCGGAAAAAAAAAAGAAAGTGTGCCATTTAACCCAAATGTAGTTGATCAGCCGAGATATGTGCGGTGAATGAAGTTTGCTTCTTTAGTTTGACTGGAGCTGCACAGCTAATTCATTAATTGAAACTAAAAATTAATGGAAGCTTACAGTCATCAGTTTAGCATAATACAAACTGCATTCACGACACACTTGCCTCAAACTTTGTCGTTTACATGGTTTCTAACACTCTATGACATACTAGCTTGCAGGTTCAGTGTAAAACTAAAGACGCAAACACGTTTTGGGTGAGGTGAAGACTCACCCTAAAGAATATAATTTAAAGAAAAATATATAATTTTTGCTATCACTTTAAGCAACTATGTTCTGAGCCTATCTTGGAAGCAGAATGAATAAAACTATTGAAAAATAAACAGTGGACAGTATTCTCTCAAATTCTCAGGGGGTTTAGCGCACCTCAGATGTCCTGCGTTTCTCCTCGGAGGAAGATTCTGTTTCCCTGACGACCACTGCCTTCGTTACCAGCATGTCAGGATGCTGCTGTTTGGCCTCCTGTATTGCCATAGCAAGAGCCTAAACAGACGTGGAAAACACTGATAATAAGACATTTTAAATAAAACCAGATAATACCACCCACAGGCAAATTATCTTTATGTTGTTTTTTTCCATGTAATTTTTTTACCTGATGTTGGTCCACAGCATCGTCTCCTGTGATGATGATCCTTTTCTCAATCCTCGTCTCTGAGTATCCCCCTTTAACTGTCTGCAAGTAAAAAGAACTGGTGTGGATCTAAAGACTCATAAACTCAGAGTTTAGGTTTATATCTCATACCTTTATTCCAGTCACATAAAACATAGGCTAATTAGCTCAGCCATTTTTGAAGGCACTGGGGCTTTTGCCTAATTTTGGTCTAACTCTCTTCCTCTCAGTTTCAGTCACTTTTCTATAATGTTCAACAGTAGGGGGCAGCCTATACTAGGCACTAATTGTATTCTTTATTATTAGCCAATCACTAACTTCTGGTATTCAAGGGTTGGGCAGTCCCTGAAGGGCAAACAGAGTTAAGTTCAATCTGTAAATTTATCAAAGAGGGGTACTGGGACTGGGTGGAGGGGCTGCCAAAACCCTATCATGTCTGTAATGGTAATGCTTTTGTGGTCCAACACAAATTGTCCTTATGAAACACCTCAGCCCCTGCCTTTGCCAATGTCTGTGTTTCACAAGTGGCCACTTATGTTTCACAAGTGGCCACTCATACCACAAGAGGAGGTGGATACAATGAGGATCTGAATTTTCAGTAGAAACCCACATGTTGTGAGCCAGGCTAGTCTCAGAGTGATCTGTTTAATCCAGATCATTTTTGAGAAGTCAGAGCATAACAAATGTAAACCTTGCAAATAATTGCTTTGTAAGGTTTAAGTTTGCATTTGTTGCCCTTTATTTGTTGTTGATAACCGCAAGGGTTGCCAAACCTCAGGTGTTTTCAGCATGACAATCAGGTGTGAGTGGGTGCCCTGTTTTATTTAACAGGCATTTATTCGTCTAATCTTTATAAAATAAAGTGACCCCTTATAGTCACACGTGAAACACACCACACAGTGTGAGATTCTTTCTCTGCATTTAACCCATTCACCAAGTGACAGGGGGCGCCCGGGGAGCAGTGTGTGGGGACGGTACCTTGCACAAGAGTACCTGAGTGGTACCACTAGGAGTCCTGGGATTAAAAAACCCACAACCTTCTGATTGCAGGGGCAATTCCTTAACCACTAGGCCACCAGCTGCCCCAACACACATTTGTAAAAGTACATCATAGCATGAACAAAGGAGACTGCTGAGGATCTCAGAAAAAGAGTTATTCAGACATCAAAAGGTTAGAAGGGCGTATCTAATTATTTTGTACTGCATCAATTTACATTCAGGAGAACACTGAACAACAATGGAGTGGAAGGCAGGACTGCAAAGAGAAGCCACTGCTCTCCAAAAGGAACATTTCTCCCTGTCTGCAGTTTGCTAAAGATCACATGGACAAGCCAGAAGGCTGTTAGAAAAATGTTCTGTGGACAGATGAGATGAGAAATGAGAAGTGTTATGTTTGGATAAAGGAAAACGCTGCCTTCTAGTATAATGTTATCTAATCTATAAAACATGGTGGTGGTAGTATTGTGGTTTGGGCCTGTTTTGCTGCATCTGGGCCAGAACGGCTTGCTATCATTGATGCATTCTGAATTATAGCAGCAAATTCTAAAGGCAAATGTCAGGACATCTGTCTGTGAACTGAAACTCAAGAGAAAGTGGGTCACGCAGCAGACGCAACACACAAGTCCTTCTAGATTTGAATAGAATAAAGTTAATGGTTTGGAATGGCTAAGTCTATGACTAGAGAGCAGTTTATTTGAAGAAACCCATTAACATCACAGAGTTCAAGCTGTTTTGTATGGAGAAAAAGGCTAAAATTCCTTCAAGCCGATGCACAGGACTGATCAAAAGTTACTAGAAGCATTTAGCTGCAGTTATCGGTGCACAAGGGTCACACCAGATACTGAAAGAAAGGTTCACATACTTTGCCACTCACAGATCTGTAATATTGAATCATTTTCCTCAATAATCAAGTGAGAAAGTGCAATATTTTTGTCTCATTTCTTCAATTAGGTTATCTTTATGTACTTTTAGGACTTGATGATTAAAATCTGATGATGCTTTAGATCATATTTATGCCAATATATAGAAAATCCTTAACGGTTCACAAACTTTAAACACCACAGTATATGCTGCTTAACATTTCAGCAAGCTTAAAACACCTCCTCATAACCCTTGCTAGATGTGTAGCCCAGTAAAGTAAGCAGAGTAAAGTAACAACTTTACATCAGCCTTCGTGTGGGCTACAGATTGAGTAGTCTGCTACAAAGACAGGTTTTAGCAAATTAATAGCAAATTAGTAGCAAATTAAATATTACAGTTTTGAAATAGTACTTACTGCTCTGGCTTTATTAACATTTTTGCCCATTTAAAAAAGGACAGTCCATCCAGTTGCAGTGGTTTCTGGGAAGTTCTTCTGCTAAAGTCTGCATTTATATGAACTCAGTCCACTCATGTCTACCAAGTGGTCATCTGTCAATTTTTACAGAAATGAAACTGCCCTAAAGGTCCCTTTGGGGATCACCCCGGGATACACGACATTGCTGTTGGCAAGGATATGTTATTGCAACAACAGTATTGAAAAAGATAGTAAATTCTGTCTGCACCAGCTTTGCGCCTGCAGAAAGAAGGACAGTTAATTTCTTGAGTGAACAGAGGACGTTTCACTCAAGCTGGCAGATGTAATTAGCTTGATAGGCATCCTGCTAATCTCACAAGCAAACCAAATTGACTGCAGGGACGTGATGACATAAGCCTGAGGGCTCCTGCTTAAATTTTATTACAGTTTACTACGGATTGAAGAGCGTCCACACAATCAGCGTAGGTGGGCTTTTCTGGCATCCTTTGCTAATGTTTTCCACCTTTTCTTCAAAAATCAAGGTAGACAGAAACCAGTAATTTGCCTATAATGAGACATGTGGAGTGTTAGCCTACTGCTTTTAGGGCAGCAAAATAGTTCCACGGTATATTACTGCCACATTGTGCTTACAGTCAGGTAACTTTATTACTAAGACTGATCTGTAGGACACAGATGCATGAGTACAAAGGACATGAACACTTGAATTCATTCTCTGTACCTTTCTCAGTCCCTAATTAGCAAATAATCAGATGTGATGACTTTACTGCTTGTCATGTTTTCATGCACTTAATGTCAAGTAAAACTGAAATTGTCCAGATTTTTGAAACAAAAGAATTCAATATACCATGTAAATGTTGTGTACTTGGTGATGTTGTGAACATTGTGATGTCCCAACCATGAACATAGTTAAATATGACTGCCCTATCAGCCTACAGTGGTTCCCAACCACCAGGCCACAGGTTTTGAACAGTGTGACAGGGAAGTGCTATTTCAGTGTTGAAATATTATTTCATCATTATCATTCATGTGATTACTATTATTATAAGGCTTAATTCTTTACCTTAAATTGGACGGAATTATCACATACATCATGTAAAAACAGCCTGTTTATTTCTAAGACACAAGACCACATGACAGTCCAGTTTTCAGTTTTTTTGTTATCATTGTTACAGTGGTCAGAAATAGTCAATACAATAGTTGGTCACTGTTTATGTAACTGATTCACACTTGAACAGACGTGTTACCTTGGTTACTTGAGTTGTAGTTGCTGAGGTAACATTTTCATTGGTGATGGTGAGAGGAGATGTGATGGATTCCCGTCCCAAACTGCCTGTTTTCAGCTGGAGAAGAGACAACACCACTGTTACTATTTCCCTTTTAATCTAGTAAACATACAGTATATTAAATACTAACCTGCCACATTAATATTTATATTTTTGTATTATTTGTATAGATTACTTTTTATATTACACTGTTGTGTTGTATAGCTGTTATTCTATTGGTTATGCTGTGTCTACTTTCTTCTTTTGTTCTGTCCACTTGCTGCCGTAACAATGCAAACTCCACACCTGTGGGACTAATAAAGGGTTATCTTATCTTATCTTATCTTATTACTCTGTGTACATTACCCTTTTTTTGAAATTATGCCTTAAAATGTACTCTTTATGTCCAAAAGTATTCAGACACAGCTTCTAATTGGTGAATTCAGCTACTTAAAGGTGCTCCCATTGATAACAGATGCAAATAATTAAACAAAAGGCTTGTATATTCTCCATAGAAAAGCACTGCTAATAGAATGGAACACTTATTTGCAGATACACATGAGGCCATTACATCATGTCCAGCTCATTCTCTGGAGTTTCATCCAATACATTTGGAATGACGTGGAGAATCACGTCACGTCAAAATGCATCAGTACCTGACCTCACTGTTGCATTTGTGGCTGAATGCAATCAAATCCTCGTAGCAATGTTCCAACTTTTAGTGTAAAGCCTTCCCAGAAGAGTAGAAACTTTTACTGGAGCAAAGTGGTGACAAACTCCTTACTAATATGCTTTCTGAAGAAATGGGCAGGTTATTGTGCATTGTGTTATGGAGTCTTTGGTAAAAGCTCTTGGAGTGAATGTGACTGAGAGTGTGTGAGTGTGTTTTAAGTTCGCTGCTGTGTGTTCACTCACAGGGGAGCCATTCTCTTTAGCTTCCTTTAGCCTGCTTTCTCTCTGGCTCTGAAACAGACAATGGGGGAGAACAGGTGTGACAAGAGATTATAAATGGCCCTTATTATTAAGCACGTATCAGATTACAAGTTGCAGTGAGTCCAAACAGCAATTTAGTTGGGAAGCAACAGCTAACACACAAAGTACAAGACAGAGTCCCACAGGAGATGGCAGAGTTGTGTCTTAAAGGGCCCATATCATATCATGGAAACCTGAAATTTCCTCACTTGAATTTGAACAAAAAAGATTTTGTGTAGGTTGAAAACATACTACTCACGTACCAATCCATGGAAATTAGAATGGAAAAAAAAGACTTTTGAATGAACTGTTTTTGTGATGTCACAAAAACCAATGAATTTACATACACTTATATCTCCCTATTCGGTTTACAGCAAGTTAGCCCCACCCATTCCTGTTGAAGTTATAAGGAATGTTTCAGCCTAGACTCCTTTTTGAAGACAGGGCAACCAATCAGAACAGATTGCATATGTAACTTACATATGCTGCATCAGTCTTAAAGGCACATCAACAAATTCTGGGATAAAGCGATGATGGAAAATGGGCAATGAATTATGACTGTTCTTGGTACAAAAACCCACACAAACATCACAAGCGGACCTTGGAGAGAAGCAATAAAATGCAAGAAATGTGTAAGATATGGCCCCTTTAATAAGAACAACAGTACAGCGGGTTGGCCAGTAAAGGGCAGTGTTGTTGTACAAGAAGGCAGTGACACGAGAAATAACAGCAGGGTAGGCAGGTTCAGTGCACACTTGCAAGTATAAGCAGCACGCCATCACATTCACGCAGCAGAACAAACGTCCAGGCATCTCCAAAAAGCACTACTTTGTTGTATTATTTTTGACCAGTCTTGGGAGAGAAGCTGTCAAATAATCTGTACGCCACAGACAGAAAAGAGAAAGGTGAAGCCTACATAGACATAATGAAGAACAGGGACAAATAACATTCAGAGCTTGGACAGAGCTGACCTTTCCTTCACACATGCAAAACCCTGAGCGGAGACCGATATGCTAAGCTAAGTCGAAGAAGGAAACGTACCATATCCCCCTCCTGTGTCTGGATGACATCATTGTTGGAGACTACGGTCTCCTCACAGTTGACGTCACCACCACCCTGCAGCACCTCCTGCACCGGCTGCCGATACATACGCATGTCCACGTTAAGACACCAGACATTTACAGAGCACTGGTCCCTGCTCAGTCTCCTGAGCACTCTTCCACACACCTAAAACTTAGCCTCTCGGAGACTCACTCAAGCAAGTTCAAAGACATCCTCTAAAAATAATTGCCTCAGCTCATCAGGTTAGCAAGATGAATGGCGCAGCGGAATGCTGTGATTAAATTTTAATAAGACACCTGTGGGGTACACACAAATGCACTTGCTCAGTCACTCATACACACACACACACACTTGCAGGCTCTGGAGATTAATGAATCGTCTTCCTCCTTTTCTCTCATTAATTTCCTGTCAATTTTCTAATCTCCTAACACTGTCCTGACACTGTCAACCAGCAGCACAATACACTGCACTTTACAAAGGAAACAGCTGCACGAATATGCTACCAAAACAGACGTCTTGGTGAAATTAATGTATTATGCAATGATCAAAAGGCACCAATAAAGCCAATATAATAATGTGGTCACCAAGCTAATAGCTGATGTGAATCTTTATATCTATTAGAGATGAGTTGATAGTTAGGGCTTTAAATGCGGTCTCACAATTATTCAATTATAATAATTTAGCCCCGCACAATTTCAGCTTTTACCCTGCCTCAAAACACCTGATCCAAGTCGTGAAGGACTTGATAATTACCTGATAAGAGTGTTCCGGTGCAGTAGGGAATTGTTCTAGGTACATCATAAAATCTCTAATTTCAATATTTTGGTGTGATTTAGATTATTTCTTTTAAACATGAATACACTCAAATGTGACTGGATATTTACATTTACACAGGAGTATATAGAAAAACACTATACCAGCAATGTTTTTTGGATTTTAACATTTGAAAATAGTCCAGGAATTGAATTCTGGACAAAAACCAAGTGCATCCTTTAAATGGGAATCACCATAATTCAGCATAATGCAGGTTTGATGTGAAATGGTTAATTAAAGAGAAACTTACAGACTCAGATTTCTTTCCAATGCTGGTGATAGGATCCAGGGGTTCAGATGTCTACAACACATATAAAGCGATTTTACTTACTAAAATGATCAGTGAATGTATCTTTTGACTTTTAATGCAGTGTTTATCATATTAAAACAGTGGCAAATCTAAAAATAAAGGTTTCTTTGGGAACTTTTTGCTCTGTAACTCTTTACATGTACAAAATTTGATCATAGAATAGTGTCTCAGGCATCAAGCAGCATATTTGTAAGCATTTCAAGCAAAAGCTTTCTGTGAGAGAGCTTTTAAAGCAATTAAACCAGGGGTTACCAATCTTATCCATTAAGGGCCAGTGTAGCTGCAGGTTTTCATTCCAACAAAGCAGTAGCACACCTCATATAAGAATTACTATTTGAAAACTGAGACCAACTGATTAATAACCAACAGCCACACTGGGTTAAACTCCTCAGTTCCTATCCAAAGCTGTGAAAATTGTTGGTTTCTCTAGAACTGCAATCAAATTAAACACTCTGAATGCCTGTTTGCATATTAAACATTATTTATAAATTCTGTACTAGAATTTAAATTTTGTAGTATTTAATAAATATGATTGTAATTGGTTCTAGCATTTCAAAATCTATGGAGCTGAGTCACCAGTGTCATATACATTTTACACTCCTATTTGATAATAATATCTATCCAACAGTCTTTTATAATGATCAAAAACACTAGTCATCTTTCTAGTACATAGCAGTTAAACAAACAGAGTTTCTCACTCACCTGATCTGGGGCATCAGTAACACAGGGGAGTATTTCTGAGCCATTTGAATGTGGTTCCACTCTGGACTCTCCTTTTTTAAGCTGATGGGCCACACTCACAGCAGTAGGATCTTTCTTGGCCACCGGTGGCTAAAGAGACACAATTTACAACAGCATTATTTCAGTATATAAACTCAAGGGCTTGCTTTGAATAATGTTGAGTAGTGTTGATGCCACTGTTATCCCCGGGGGCATTATGTATGAACCAAGCAGGCTGTAGGCACTCAAAAGGAGCAATGATTTAAGACTGAAAGCTGAGGAAAGCTGCTAGGATCCTGTTTAAGCAACAATGTCAACATGAATCATCCTGAACACATGCAATAAAAGTAGTCAACACAAAACATAAAAAATTAACATTAAATAAAAATAATTAATACAACACAAGATGAGGAATGAACCATGACAAAATCATAAACAAGTAAGTGCAATAAAATGGAAGCATGGAAAACGGCAAAATACACCAAAAACAGAAAAAAAAACATGGAAATAAAAATAACAAAACCAGAAAGAATAGTTTTGTAAAAATGGAAGAAAACAATTTCCAATAAAACGATCCAAAAAAAGGATGAGTTCTGAACATGTCATCAAAAGGTGGGCGGAGATGAAGAAGACGAAATGGCTTCTTACAGGCTCCATTTCATGGTGGGTGAACTCCTCGTGCATCCTTTCTTTCATGGGCGACTTATCATGAAAGCCCATGAGCCGAGCAGAGTAGAACCTGGAGGTCTCTTCAAAGTCTTCCCTGCCCACCTCTGCTGTGGCCCTGGAGAACTCCTCTGCACCTCCATGGAGGTCCATGAGCATGGTGAAGTCAGCTTCGGCCTCCAGACTTGACGTGGAACTGACCGTCATGCTGGAGCACTTGCGTTCAATGCTCAGGTGCGTTCCCCTCAGGGTTACTGCAGTGTCCCGCTCGAGCTCATCCACGGCAGCAGAGTGTGGCCGTCGCTGTGGGGTTTCAGAGTAACAAAAGGGTTACTCTTCCAGAGATATAAATGAGAGAATGAGGCCTAGTGGATGAGATGGTGTAGATCTTCTTTAGGGGCTTCTTTGGTTTGAACTTAAGGTATAAAAAGGGAGCATCCACTGAAACGTAACTCATAGGGAGCAAGCATGAGATAAAGATTTACAGCGTGGAGGACCATGTCCCAGTCTAAACATTTAACACCATTCCAAAGTTTGAAATCGTCACTCAAACGTTTGGAATTGAAATTGTTTGTATTGATTTCACTGTTTTTGATAATATAAAACCAACTTAGTAGCATATTATTCTAATATGGTAGAAGTTACTATTAAAAATATGCCCACAATGTCTTGTATTTCAAAGGCAGTGAAATATTAAACAGTGTATTACTTATATCCGATCTGCACAGTGCACAAGTTATTGCATCAATTTTTAATATGAAAAATGAGTAGCGCAGAAAATCAAATGGTCACAAAGAACAGAAAAGCAAGGTTCAAGGACATGAAGAGTGAATGAATGAGGGTCTCTGGAAGCACATTGGTAATACGGTTATTTTAGAACTAAAAGAAATGTACATTTTTTAAAGGTGACCTTACGAATCACGGAAAGTGATGTATGAAGCCATGCAAGAAATATAAAGAATACATATAAATGGCCTTGGAATCAAAGAATCTGAAAGACCTTTACTTCATCTAGTGTTTCTTCATGAATGGCAGGAGTGAAGAGAGGCTCCTGTATGGGCAGAAAGCAGAAAGAGAGCAAGCTTGAGTTACTTCCACTAATGCAGCAAGATGCAAAGGAGGCCACACTTTATGAGGTGCATACGGCAGATTGTTAGATAAAACGTTCTGCAAGGAGACGGATAAGCATCCAATCAGGAAAAAAGCTTCTGGAGGCAACCCATTCGTTGCTTTGGATCAATCAGCTTTACGACATCTGTGAATCACTTGGGTACTTCAATTCTCCGGACGTGTTTTACAAATGCTTAGTTTCTAGGTTTAATGTAAAGAAAAAGATTTTCTAGATTTTTCTAGATTTTGTTTTAAAAAAGTCTATCTTAGGAAATTGTTTTCTTTTTTGAAATCACCATTTGCTAAGCAAAAGCTGAACCCATTCCATATTTCTAACCAGGATCTCACTTAAGAAAAAGCAAATTCAGAAGAAATCTCACTAGAGAGACTCAAAAGATTCCATTTGAGAGTCATGATGGATTCAAATGAAATCAACATTTTGTCCAATAACTTACAGAGAATTAAAGATGTGATATTCCATTGTGGCCATTGAAAATGGAACATAACAGTAACACTTAACTGAAAGAGAGCATTCATAAGGCTACATGACACTTACATACACCTTTGACAACATTAACATATAACAGTAACATACACTGATAGCCATGACAATAAAACCAAAGAAGTGAAGCAAATAACATGGATTATCTTTATGTTTACATCCGTTTATGTCAGTTGTCACGAAAGGTTTATGTAGATGTCACATTGCCATATGAACACTGCCCCCTGGTAAAGTGTTACCAACATAATATCCATTCTCAACAGTGAACAAATAGGGTCAACGGGAGTGAAATCATGTTAGCAGGAACATAAGCAGTTCATGCGACCATAGAGGAATCATAACAAATTAAAACGCGTCTCAAATGCCATCCATTGACCAGATAAAAAGATGCTCTCCAGTAAACATAATGAATTTTCAGTAGCACTCTGCATCACAGTCATGAAAACAGCTTCTGCTTTCACTGGTCATTCGAGAGGCCACATTGGGCAATCAAATCCGCCCAAATCAATGCGATTCAAAGGCTCGTCTGCAGGCACGCACTGTTTTCAGCAATCACAGTGTGTCGGATTACGCTGCTCTCACATGCTTATCACTTCTTAGCGCCCTGGCTCGCACATCGCACCACTATCCACGTTCCTTCATGCCAGTGTGTCCCCTCAGATGAAAGCAGGGGTGTGATTTAAGTCGTCAGATCCATGGCCTAATTCAAATTCCTTTCATTCCACAGCCAAAAAAGTGTGTACCTAATCAAAGTGTGAGAATATGGCAGGGTCAGTGTCAGAGAGGGAAGAGGACAGTCTCATGTTCATCATCTAGTTTGTGCTGTTATGTTTTTTATGCAATCTACATGCAGCATACATATCTCTTTATGAAGTACATCACCACATAACGTGCTGTAAAAGAACAGTAGCTCTGAGTCATTTCACTGAAAACAAGTAATGGCTAAGTGTTCAATTAATTTTTGGATTGTATAAATCACAAGTATGTTTAGGTCTGTAAATGTACAGATTGTAATTAGTACCTAGATCTACTATGTAAATGAGCATTACTGTTTTTCTACAGGAGCATCATGGATGAGAAATGGCATACCAAACACTTTTTCATAAAATCTTTAATGCAACACAGGCCATTTGAGAAACCATGTCTGAACTCATTGACTTCTTCTGCATATCCAGCGTATGCAACAAACAGCACAGAGAAGTCCTGAGTAGCTCAGAGCCATGGCATTATGCAAGAGCCTGGGTTTCCTTGCAACGCCTCCACAATCGAGCGCTTGCAGATGCTCGGTTGGAAGGAAAAACCAAGGCTTTTGGCTGAAGAGAGGGGATATCAAAGCAAAAGGCCAGAACATAGAATGTCTTGGACCTATCTGGTGACCTTTTTTGGAGCTTCAGGATCAATGGTAACGCCACAGTGTGCAGTTGTGTGGAGTGGCCGAAGGTAAAAGCGAGTTGGGCCAAATAAGGCAGCCAGGGCTTCCAAATTGTCTCATAAGCAAGTCAATGTAACAAAAAGCCCAAACCGGTGTGGCCTTCTCCAACCCCTCTCTTCATGGATTGGAGGAGAAGATAAACAAATGCTCATGTCACAACAAGAAAAATGATGGATGTGTGAGTCGATCAGAAGCTCATGCTATGCTTTGTTGCTTTAAAAAGCAGGAGATGTCAAGGAGAGTTACCCCATGTTTCCTCATTGCAGTTTCCAGTGCTGGGTCTTTGCTGGCACTGCGGCTGTTGCGAAGGATTAATCCTGATTCTCTGGCCTTCTTGGTCTTCACTGGAGGAGCTGGAGGAGCACTCTTTTGAAGTGCTGTGGTCTTAAAGGACAATGCGTGAGCCTCCATAGTAACATCATCAGACTGGAGAAGATCTTCAGACCCTACTTTGGTGGAGTGCTTTAGCAGTTCCTCATCCTGAGCAGCTCTTCCTTTAAGCAAGAACTCACTGTGTATTGATGATTGCTGCTCATAGTTTTGTAAGACAGTGTGGTCCATCATGGATAAAGCTGAGTCCTCTTGACATGTACTCGTTTTAATGGAAGTAAGTGTATGTGCAGAGCCTGTGTCCCTGTAATCAAATCGACTTGAATCGAACTGTCTCTCTAAAGATTCATTCATGCTGTATCTTTTAAAATGTCTTCTCATCAATTCAGACTTTTCCTCAAAATCTAGGTCATCTTTGTACCCTTGACTCTTTGCCCTCTCTGGTTTTAATGGAACAATCCTTGTTATTTCTGCACGAACATTTCCTGTAGCCTTCACCCTTCTCTGAACCTTTTCTGAACAGACCTCTTCAACACACTCTTGTTCAATATTACTAATCTTTTTCTCTTGCACAAACTCATCCATTCCTTGCTTATTTTCATGCTCAGGCTCCTCTTCATTTTCACTGTTGTCAATCATGATGACTTTTGTAATCTCAAACTTGATCTCAGATTTTCTTTTAGGTTCATTTTTCACAGGACCGTTGACTGAGTCAGAGCCTTCTGGCTGATCTTCAATATTTATATTCTTTGCTTCAGCTGAAGTGTTCTCGCCTTGATCCTCTGTTTGTTGTCTGACATCATCAAACGCCATCTTTCCCTGGATGGATTCATCTTCTTGATTGGTTTTGTTTAACTCTTTCTCCTTTTCGTTATTTCGTGGTCCAGCAGCAGACACGTCTGAGACAACTTCCATGTGCTCCTTTATCTTCTCAGACATGGACTCTGACCAACTCTCTGTTCTTGAGGTTACCTCATCAGGATGGCTCATTTCTATGTCTTCCTTCCCTGGCGTATTGTTGTCTTCATCAGACTCCTCACTCTCCTGTCTTATGTTTGATTCTGATTTTGTCTCATACACAAACTTTCTTGACATCCCTAAATTCAAACTCTGAGGTCTTCTCTCCCTTCGAACTTTACTTAAAGGACGTTCTTCTTTTGGTTCAGACTTGGAAGTGAAAATTTCAGGCGTTGTTGGAGATGGTTCTTTTTGTAATTTGTCTATGGTAGTTTCTACAGTCGGAGGTTCAGTTGATGACTCTTCCATCGTATCATTCCTCTGTTTTGATTCCACAGGTTCATCCTTTGGTGTTACCTTAGGGGATGGGAAACTGTCCATCTGGACTTGCATTTCTTCACCATCTTCTCCAGTCACCTCAATGTGTATCATCTTTCTTTCTGAAGGCGTTTCAAAGACCACAGGAGGTGGAGAAACATGGACTTTGTCCTTTTCTCTCTCTTCCACGTCATAGTCCTGTTGGTAAGTGTTCTGTTTTTCAATCAACACCCACTCCTCAGACCCCTATGTGTTGATACAGATGGAAAATTGTTAGTTTTGCTGTTGTAGGGGCCAAGATAAAAGTTCTCTAAAATACAATATGGCAGACATAATCAGTACGAAAACTTCATTTCATAAAGGTTTAAACTTGCAAGCAAAGCAACCTCAGGAGAAGTCACCACCGTCTTCTGGATGAAACCCTCCACTGAAAGGCTGTTAACAGGTTCCCTTCCAAATGCCTCCTGATGGATGGTCAGGCCCAAGACCAGCAGGAGAGAGCGGAGAAAAGCTATTAACCATTACCTTACTAAGTCACAACCCACCAGTTTAATTTAAAGTGGAGACTCGATTGAGTATTTTACAGAAAGCAAGTACATTATTATGGATGAACAAACAGTTCCAAAAAATACACACTGAAATTCTGGCAAGGGAGCTTGCTCTGAGCACCTTGGCAACCAACCATTGCACATAGCAATATAAAGAACAGGTAACAATTCTTCTGTCATTCCACCCTACACATTCACACAAATCCTTTTTCTTTCAACAGACCCATTTCCACATTCCAAATTACACCCACAGCAATTAAAAAACCAAGCATTTTGAAATTCAATTATAAAAACATTCTTTTAGATTTATCTGATTTCAAGCAGAAGCTTTACAATCTATTATCCAGATCTACGCACACACCAGATAATTATCAGTATCCTAAAGCTGTCTGACATGTGGATGATCTGGTGCAATACTATTTAGTGAGGTGATGAAACCAGTCCACAGATTGCATAAAAGCAAGTACTAAATATTAGACTGAACTAATGTGGAAAATGTTATCTTAACAGCCTGATCACAATGAGATTCCATTCATCTCAAGTCCCAGCGGTTTCCTGCTGTCTGATATGACTGAGGCATCATCCTGACAGCTAATCAGTGTGACAAAGCATGGATTATGACACGTCTTAAGAATCTGGGACGCAGTAAAAATCTTTCTTGCAAAACTAACGAAGAGTACCTGTCAAATACCCCTGAACTATTGATGAGATGGGCTTGACATTATATGATTATGTGAGAGTATAGTCAATACAAGTAACACTACCAAAATAAAATAAGTTTTTCACTTGTTTTTGTTTCATTCCTAATCTCATTAGATCAACACGGCTGCATATTGCAAAGCAAGTCTAAAACACACAAATATCCACATGTAACACATAATTGTAACTCTTTGTGAAGAAACAAAGGCATTTCTTTTTGAAAGTTTTTGTTGTTGTCGAAAGAGTAATATTAAAAGAAGGAAATGGAAAGCAAACTGTGCCCTAGGCAACAGTCAGTGGAAAATATGAGATGAAGAAAGTGCAACAAAGGACCTTAGTTAACAAAGCAGGTCTAAACATTTCCAGCATTCAGAACAGAAAAAAGCAGTTTCACATAAACAATGAAATACTCACACTGCAACCTATAATAATCAACAATGAAATGACCAAAAATGCACTTTGTTGTCACCATGAGAGAATTTAAATGTAAAAAAGGATTTTTCTGATAATAATCCCTCATTTACTCAACTCATTTTGCTATGTGATATGCTTAATAATAATAAAACAGTTAAGTTTAGCTCAAACTTTGTACTTTTGAGGCACTATTTCCCCTCAATTTGTAAATCTCCCTGAGTAAAGAACTCCTTGGTAAATTTTTTCCAAAACTGTAAGGACATCTCCTCATGAAATTGAAATATATTGTCAGTATAACTGTCAGTATAACATAAAAAAAGAATATATAAACAGATAAATAGAATAAATATATAAATACAATAGAACACTTTTTGTAGTGGTCCATCCACTGACTTCCAGAATGGTCTTGTAGGCCCCTAGACTCTATTCCCCTACTCTTACCCCCAGACTCTATTCCCCTACTCTTACCCCCAGACTCTATTCCCCTACTCTTACCCCCAGACTCTATTCCCATACTCACAGCCTTCTTCTCGGGTGTGCCGCCTGGGGAGGTCGCAGACAAGCGTTTTTCCCGGGTCATCAGCTTGCTGTTGGGCTCCCTCAGGGCTCTCTTCAGCTCGTTGATGCTAGCCTGGTGCTTCAGGAGCACATCCTCCGACTTATCCAGAAACTACAGAGAGCGAAAGATAAAACAAGTGGGTCTTAGCCGCTTCATTGACCCACAATAGGTGAATGTGAGCACTACCTTTGAGGATTACTGGCAGAGCTGTAGCTGAAAACACTTGTCAATAAACCAAGAACAAAACCGTGGACAATAACAGTTACAGTGCAGCAAATGGTTCCACTGAAAACTGTAAGCTTCTCCTACTTGCAACACTACACACAGGTGTTACATATATAAGCACCATGCACTGGAAGGAGTAAGAGGTACCTCCTGCTTGTGCCGAGGGGTAGACTCCATCTCCAACTGACAGGTCAAATATGGTGCAAAGGGAAGGCAGCATGAACGAACAGGGTAAAGAGATGCAGGTGTGTTGGAAGAGGAACATTAGGAAGACATAAGGAATTAGGAACAAGACAGGGGCAAAAAGGACAGTGCAGTGGGCAAGTAAACAGACACATCAGTGTTTCCCCTACTATAGAATTTAGAGCGTGGACCACACTGCTGGTCACATGACCAGTTTTTCAAACAGAAAGGCACACTAAAACTGTAGTAGTATGAGACAGTAGTAAGACTAAAGCCTGTTTAAAAAAGGATAGACATAGCACGAACACAAGCTGAAAATGCTCCAGGTCGTTATTGTTCCTATTTTCCAACAATGGGTTTCATGTAAATATATATTAGTATATAGTAGGACTTTCTCCAGCAGACTATGCTGTTCCCCTTGTTCCCCTTGGGTTGCCTCCACTGTAACAAGAATCCACAAGCTGTACAAACAAGAGGGCTACAATTGTGGAGGAGTTGACTGTGTTGTGTAAGGGCTACAATTGTGGAGGCTACAATTGTGGAGGAGTTGACTGTATATATGACATTAACGAAATATAAACCCAGCTTCTTGATTTCACTGGATGTCTGTGATCCAGTGAACTTTGGAGACTGTGTTCATGCGATGGAAATCATGTGATTTTCATGTGAACCCTGCAGTCACATGATGAACATAATAAATCACTGAAAATGATATCTTTCTTTGCTCTTAATCACTGCTGCTTACTTGCTGCATCTGGACGGTATACAATGCTTGATTGATTCAAAATGATTTAAAACTAACTTCTCACCCCACTGCAAGCATTTTTGTCTACCCTTTGTAAGGACCCCTGACAAGGGTTTTAAAAAACAATGTTGGACCAACACTGACCACAAATAAACTTGTTTTAGGGGGAAACACTGAATGCACAAAGAAAGTCGGCTTGGTGGACCTGGTAAGATGACACACGCAAGCATGCAAAGTGACAGAGGGCAGAGACCAAAGCCTCTTTCTACCAGGCTGCAGCTGATGTGGAATTATGAGTAATTCTTTAAAGACCTGGAAGGCATTTTGCTGATAAGGCTTCTTCTGCTTGTCACGGTGGAATTCTAATCCACAGCTTCGGAGCAATTGCATAAGCTAATTTTTCTGCTGCAGTAATATGCAACGATTTTGAATTGCTACAAATAACCTGTCAAAGGTGACAGGGTACAGAGTGCACGTACAAATGATGACGCCATATACACATATTTCTGCACACGTCCATACAGTAACTTTGGACTCGTGTGCAGCCAGCAGAAACATGGACAGGCACACATGTGGATGAACAGAACCACAAACAGCTGCTGACAGCTGCGGTACAATACAATACCTCTGGTTTAGTATCAAGAGATGACCCTACATCCTCCTTTCGCCAGCAGAGTTCAAAAGAAAGAGAAAAATCAGCAGAGATACACAGCACAGTTAAGGGAGCCAGACATGACAGGAGAGTTGGGAAGACACAAAAAATTCAAGAGGAAAGTTTGAGAAGAGCTGGTTTAAGTTAGGCTTTGAGCAAAAGTAAGCAGGAGAGACAGGGATGAATTAGTGATGACTAATCCAAGCAGTCAGTGCAGCGGAGAGGCAGAGAGGAGCATGACAAGAAGGCTTAGACAGAACTGCTCTAATAGCCTGCGCTTATTAGTGCTGGGCTCAGTGATTAGGCCTCTTAATCACATTCACTCACGTCCAGTGGTCATCTAGATCACCTGGATCATGTTTCCCTGTTCAATACACTAAGTACACACACATGCTCCCAAATATGATCATTATCTGATGTCTGGAGTTACTTGATTATTCAAGTTGTGATTTAAGCACATCATATCAGATTACAGGCATTATCAAGCTGGACAACTGAATTTTAGCTCAAAAATCAGTTTTGCATGTCCGAAATCTTTTCTTCGTCTAGATATTGTCTATACAGTTAGATGTAGAAGAGCTGCCCTTGGATGCAAAATCGCAATACAAGCCAGCATTATGTGCTGGGGAGGAATTGGGGCATAAAAAAAAGATTGGTAGGAAGGAAGAGTTACAGATGGGTGGACTAAAGTAAATAGTGGACAAATTAAATATTGATAGATTTGCTATTATAATTAGTGCTGGAGGCTTCTGTGTAGTTTCTGTTAAGTATGTGTTTACTGCTTTTTTTCTAACACTGAAAAAGGAATAACTTATACTTAATGCCTGTTTTGACTGGAAATTAAATAAACTGACTTTTGCACAGTGCTGTAGTCACTGAGGCGTGGAATAGGGTTGGGTATTATATGAAATGTTTTGGCACCAGTGTCTTGAATATAGAACAAATAGCGGAACAATATTTGTACAGAACATGCGGCATCTACTTCTTGTACATGATTAGCCTCTGACCTCCTAACAATGGTCAAGATGTTAGAATTAATCATGAAAAGTACAAAAGAGTACAAAAGAGTACGAAAAAATGAAAAGAAATTAGAGGGTCCATGTCCTGCCTGGCCACTTATGATGTTTATATGGTTTTATCGCTGTGTAAATGTCCTGATTCCATTTTATAGGAAATGTTTCTTTATTCATCACATTCAAACAAGCTGTTTTTGTTACTCTGTCTTTAAAACTGATGTACATCATTTCATCCTAAAAGGCTGCCATGTATTCTGCCTCATTCAAAAAGCAGTCCTTCCGACTTTATTTTGAATGGACAAACGATGACAAGAAACTAGTATTCTCCGTTAGTAAAGTGTAGAAGATTTGGTCTGGTTTAGGACATACTATGAGTTTTTAAAAAAATCAGTGCTTCAAGCAACTACTCTACCAGTCAAAAGTTTTTGCACACTACAGGTTTTTACCACTTATTTCATAAACTGCAGATTTTGAAATAAAAAGAATCTGTACCAGTGCATGTGCATGTCTGACATCCTATTAACTGGTTGTGTGGTGATGCAGAGTCAAATTCTAGACTGTCCTTTAACTTTAAATGCACCAGTAAACAGTTTCATCCCACTGTCATTTAATAGCTCATTAAATATCTAACAACCTAGTGACTATGCCATCATCACATAACCAGTTAATAGGATGTCAGGCATGTACTGTTACATGTTCTTTCTGTGTTATAAAGGAAATATTTGACATATTTTAATTTATAGTTGTTCACTTAACTATCTAGTGTTTAACAAGAATAAAAATCTGCAGTTTATGAAAGAAATGGATAGGTGCTAAAAACCTGTGCTGTCCAAAAGCTTTTGAGAGGTAGTGTATTTGTTAACAAAGAATACTGTGTGTATTTTTACTAAATATTAGGTGAGTAACATGCAAGTGTAGGAAATCTCTGTGTGTGCCAAAACTTTTGGCTGGTAGTGTATTTCAGAATACACTAATGCTGGTATTCACAGAGTAGCCATAAGGAAGACTCATGAATACAGTACAGATAGCTCTGTACTGACAGTCATTGTCAGAAAAACTGATTCTAGTTCAGCACTCCTACTCGTGAAAGAGTTTGTGAAAACAGACCCAGCTGTCTAAAAAGGCTGCCCACAGCGTTCAGTCACATGGTGAAGTTTTGCTCATTTTTATAGTTCACATGCTAGGTCATGCTGCATCCTAAACCACACTGACAAGTCTGCACCCACCTTAATAAAGAGCTGGGTACAGTCTGAGCTGGTTGGAAAGGTTTTGAGGATGTATTTAAGGAAAGGACTTGGGTGACTACTGACTTCTAGTGTTTGTTATTAATGCTAACTATGTAGCTCCAGTTAATTCCAAACATGGCTGATTCACTATGTCTGAGATGAGTGAAAATGGTGTAAATTCGATTTTTTGGCCAAACTATTCCTTTAACATACTCAGCAGCAAACATCTTAGCTCTAGCTGTGCCATCTTTCAGTGCTAGGGGAGAAAAAATATTTTACATATTTTGCACCGAGGCTCTGATCTGAAGACTTTATTTCTAGGAAGTTACCCTACCACCACCAATCAGAATAGATTACAATCACAAATATATTTCATTTATAATTTATATCATAAAATCAACTGTTTTGATTTAAAGATATGCCTGCGACTGAGGCCTGATGTGATGTTTAGAAAAAAAAAAAAAACTGCAGTACTCAGCCCTGACTACGAGAAGTTGGAACATGCTTCGAGGTTTCGTGTTCTGGTGTGTTTTGAACAGCCAGGATCTGTTCCAGTAAATTCTTCTCATACACTTTCCCATAACTGGTTATTCAGAACATATCAAAAAGACGAAAAAATCAAACAAAAGGGAGTAGAACAGGGCATAACAGGAGCTAACTTGGTAAATAAAACTCATGTCATACTATGGTTTATTTTCTCAGACGTGCTCAAGGATATTAGGAGGCAGGGCAAAGATACTACCTCCAGCACGGTGCCATCTTTGGGCAGCTCCTCAATCTGAAGCATTTGCAAAGAAACAACAAGGGGAAAAAAAACAAAGCATATTACAGTAACTGGAGTTGTGCAATGACTGAAGTTTGGAAAAGTGCCACACCTAGAGCTCCCACCTGACTCTACATGTCATTCTACTGACTAGCCACACCACTACTTTCACTTCTTTGAAATAAATTTTAAATTTAGTTCCTACCTTTGCTTGATCTATTTTTTTTCTTAGAGCATAGTTTTTATGCTGTGCTAAATAAAAAGGCACATTTCTGAAAACCTACCTACCTATCCATCCTTCCATCCATCCATCCATCCATCCATTAATTGTTTATATTCCTTATAAATGACCTTTCCAAGAGCTTTTCTTTTGCTCCTTAAACATGTGAATGCGAAAAAAAAACAAAAGCTGAAGCAAAATAAGAAATAAGTGGTGAAAGAGGCTTTAAAGACAAGCCACGAAAACTCTCTACCTTAATCTCTTTTTTCCTGGTGGGTGTGGACACACCGGACTCTTCTTGATCCTGGTCCAGACTGAGGTCAGGTTCTGCCTCCTGCTCATCTCCTGAGAGACACTGCGTCTCACTCTTCTGGGACAGGGCATCCTGAGGCTCACCCATGGTGGAGAGGGGTCGAGAAAACTCTGCTGGACACAGAATAGATACTTAAAATGGTCAAAAGTTGTTGGACATTTTTACTGAGCTCAGGTGTTTCAGCCACATCCATTGCTAACAGGTGTATAAAACCAAACACACAGCCCGGCAATCTCCATAGACAAACACTGGCAGTAGAATATGTTGTCCTTTAGGAGCAGAAGGGATTGGTGTCTTTGAACCTGTAAAATATTGCCATAAGTCAGTCTGTGAAGTTTCTGCCCTGTTCGATCCGCCCTAGTTGACTATAAGTGCTATTAATGTGAAATGGAAGCATCTACAGTGCTGTGAAAAAGTATTTGCCCCCTTCCTGATTTCTTATTTTTTTGCATGTTTGTCACACTTAAATGTTTCA
>JBBPCZ010000142.1:12737269-12748259 GCA_037974445.1 Brycinus macrolepidotus | reverse complement strand
TCAGGGCTCTGTGCGGGCCAGTCAAGTTCTTCCACACTGAACTCATCCAACCATGTCTTTATGGAGCTTGCTTTGTGAACTGGGACACAGTCATTCTGGAATAGAAAAGGTTCTTCCCCAAACTGTGTCCAAAAATTTGGAAGCATGGCGTTGTCCAAAATGTCTTGGTATGCTGAAGCATGAAGATTGTCCTTCACTGGAAGTAAGGGGCCTAGCCCAAACCTTGAAAAAAGGGAGGTCCCAATACTTTTGTCCATATAGTGTATATCAGGCTGTAATCTCCATCTGTACAATAGCAAGGTGTAGTTACAAGGAATGGGTTTCTAAAAAAAGGGTCAGTGTGTGTGCAAAGTGTTTTAAAACACCAGCCACACAACAATGTGTGTAGGTACAAGGTAGGTGGACCTAATTAACTGGTGGAAATAATATTGAAGAGGGCAGTGGACTGCTCATGTTCACCACAGAAACTCCCTCTGGGTCGTTTGCTTGGAGGGTGAAGATAATTCTGCTGAGCACAGCAAAGAGTTCAAAGGGAAGATAAGGTACCTCTCCCGGGCGGATCTTTATGTAGAAGTTGCTCCTCTTGTAGGAGATCTTGAGGATCTTGGGCCAGGCGAAGCGGTTGATCCTCAAGCGGTCGCGGTAGATTAGCAGGCCGTTGGCACAAACCCCCAGCATGATGTCTATCCCTTCTGAATCCTGCCTCGGGCATTAGCAAGAAGAGAACATGCATAATGCATTGACAAATTGTGAATATGGCTACAGGTCATGTTTAAGGCCAGTGGTGCACTATGATAGGTGTGCACTTCATCATAAAGTTTGGTATTATTCAGACCAATGCAGATATAAATTAAATCTTATAATTAGCCTATGGGTGTGATTATGCAAATCTGCAGACATCCCAATATTTCCTTTATGCAGAATACAAAGCCATTTGTATTATAGAGTAAAATATTAAATTAATATTAATACTAAAGTGTGTATCATCTGGTCGAGGTTTTGACTGAGCATATGAAAAACAGGCATGAAGAATATTGGGACATAAGCAGCTAATGTAGCATCTTATGCTTAACACAATGGCCATGACTAAGCATAGCTTAGTAGTAATTATATACTGCTGTTTTCCCCTACTCGAACTGAACTGCAGTACCAAGAATTGAAAATTCTTTTTAGTCCAGACTTGGACCTTATTTGGACCCAGAAATCCAGTCGTATATCAACGAAAGTATCAATCACCTGTTATGCTAGTTGCACACAATAAATGATTGTTAGATTTCCCATGTTATTTTTTTAATCTGTAACAATGTATGGTAGTTTCTTGTTGGAATACTCAAATGCTGTTAATTAAAAAATGTGTATATTTCTATATAAAAAAGTTAAAATGCCCAATCCCAGCTTGTAATATTAGCAGATCTCAAAGCATCAAACTGTAGCATTAAAGATGATTTTGTGTGAAGAACAGAATCAGAATGCATTATTACAATACACCGACTGTTCGTCGCGTACCTTTGCATGATGCAGGTCGACCCCGTACATGGACAGCTTCTTGGCATTCTCCAGGAAGTTCATTTCTGCCTCAGCAGGAGTCATTCCCCTGAAACACAAGATAAAATGAGTCATGGATTAAAACAGCAGGAAATCGTCCATTCGGCATTGCTGATAACAGAACGAATGCGAAGGCCGGGAGGTGTGCTTCAGTTCTGGTTAGGAACAGAGAACCTGCTCTGTGCCGGAGGAGCTTCAACACCACACGCCAATCACTAAGACCCCAGCTGTGTGGCTTATTGACTCTCTGACTCAGTGGGAGTCAAAGAGTCAGTTGGCATGGGTTCAGTGTGCAGAAAAAAGTGACAGGTGCTGAACAACGTGCTGGTGTTTGTAAACATAATTTTTCATTAACCTCTTCTTACCTCTATTTATCCTTTAACAGACTGATTGATATACAGGTCCTGCTCTGTATTGTGACAAATCCTCTAAAAACCAGTTCAGAACAAACTGTCACATTTTAACTGAACTCTTCAACTACACCGGAAAAAAATATGCTTCTTGAATGATAATGAATCACTTCATTATGTGCAATATCTTATGTGGAATAGTCTTACATGTGCAATATCACTTCTTATGTCAATATTACTTATATACTACTGATCTCTGCCACGTGCATTAACATACTCCTAACTACCATCTGTGTCATTAGATTTCACTCAACTGTAAGTTACTTATCTATAGTATTAATACCCAGCATTTGTGTATATAGCATAGTGTATTTTCAAATTGAGTTTTTTTTCTACAGATTTATATTGGATTTATTTAGACTTTATATTTTATATTGTTCTTGTCTCTGTGCCTCTGTGTGTCTGTGCAGTCATTACATAAGCAATTTCCTCTGGGATCAATAAAGTTTTCGGATTCTGATTCTGATTGTGTTTTTGTGGATTCTTTGAAAAGCTGCAATGATCCATCTGCATCCCCATAGCCAGAAACAAAGCAACATGTAATAGAATTCAACCATATTCCACGGCAATGACTCTGCAACAGACTGTCTGCAGTAACAACACTTCACACCACTTTAGTGTGAATGACGGGGCTAAAGTGCTGTAGGCTGAATGGGTGGTCAAATGTGTTCATGGTTGTGATATCAACAACAAGCTAGTCCAGTGGCAATATGATGTGCCCTGTGTTTCCTCCACCTGTAGGTGCGATGGAGCTCCATGACTCTCTCCTCCAGCTCTCGGGTCTGATTGGGGGCGAAGCGGAGGTCGCTAACATAGTCAGAGCCGTGCTCGTCCTGATCGTAGTCGCCGAGCTCAGCCTGCACTGTGTAGGAGCCCAGTAGGGCATGAGTGACAAATGAGCAGGGTAGCCGACCGGACAGGATATCATCACGCAGCTGAAGACACAGGTAGTACCTGTGAGAGAGACACACAAAGGGACAGATCAGAGAAACAGAACAAGAGAAGTGTGTACTAGTACTAGTAGTAGAGGACACTGCTACTAGCAATGGTGGGATGCCTCGTAAAAAGGTTGCATTTCTTTGGAAGACAATTTATATACATTTGTGAACATTTAATGAATGGACCAGTGGAAAGGTCTAAAATTACTTGGAAAAAAATCTTTTTACTTACATTAAAAGTTAAGAATGTTTTTGCCTTCTCCAATAAACTCACCATTTTGAACATGGTATTTTAAACACAATACGCAATAAGATACAATAACCACACTGCATTCTGAAGAAATGGAGAAGCCCACTCCATTTATTCAGCAGTCAGATTGGGTTTGAAAGTTGCTGAATCTTTTTAAATACAGATTCCTTAATCAATACTTTTTTAAATACCCGCTTCTAAATTACAAATGGGAAGGTGTTGCTTAAATGAGTATGAGGTACTGCAACTGAGTGTTCTTACAGACTTGCATACATGGATTGCGGAATAATCCAGAAGCACTGGCGTTAATAACATGCCTACAGAATAGCCAAGTTTATTTTTGGAACAAATATGCTCATTGGCTCACACATGTTTGTAAGACTGTGTACTTTGGTACTACATTTCTGAACTAAAAAGCAGAGAATGTTTTGATACTCTGTACTACTGAAGTAATTCAGTGAATACAACGCGGGCATTATTATGTGGGCATTTCCATACCCAGCCCTATTCAGCACACAAGTTTAATTAATTAGATTACATAATTATTTTAAATAATCTGCATACATTTTGCCGGCAAATGTCAAATTTGAACTCATCAGCTGAGCTGGCTGAACTTAAGGGAGTGCTACTAGCGTTTTCCAATACAGTCTCTACCTCCTGTATCTGCAGCATGCGGTTGATTAACATAATCATTTCAGCATGCATTTAAAGCATGTAATCACGTACCACAGACAATCATTTCCCTGCGCTTAGTTACAGAACAGAAAACCCGTTGACTCGAAACACACTGATAACGGAACACAAAGAGCGGGTGCTGAAACACCGTCCCAGCGGCTTCTATTAGATGTGTTTTGACTCAACAGGTTTTATGTTTAGGGAAATTATTATTCATGGTAACAGATCATATGCAACAGACGCAGATGAGCTTAGACTGAAAAACACTGCAGTATTCCTGCATCAAATTAATTAGGATATCTCCCTAGATAACACCATCCTTGCCTTACAAACTTGGGTAATAAATGGGTTCATCACAAAAACAAGTTGGTTTCCTTGAAATATTCCACCACCTTCTATCACTTAATATTACAAATAAAGCTCAAACAGGGCCATGACCGCTAGAATGATAATGTAGTGATAAGACGAGCAGTGTGAATCGCCTACCTGGTGATGTCCTCCATGAGCTGAGAGGGATCAGGAGGGTAGAATTTGACAGCAAAGGCAAAATGCCAGGGAGAAGCTGAGGACACACAAACACACACACACACACACACAAGGTGATGGGAGCTTAAAATCGGTTCAATACATTTCGCATGCAGGCACAGTGGCTCACTCAGCGAGAGATATAATAAAACGCTTCCCCTCCCCCAGAGGATCCATGCACATCACAGCCCTGTGCCACCTCATAAAAGTGAAGGTCAGAGACAATGAGGCTCTTTTGCCTGAGTTACTGCTTAGTCATTCTCCCAGGGAAAACAGCATCTAAAGGCTGAATTAAAGGGTCCGGAAGTTCACTTATTTAGAGGTTACTGTAGAAAGCAGATGAAATGTTTTTATTCTATAAGCATGCAATTTCAGTTTCCAGGTTATTAGGTACTTTGCGTTTACACTCATTGGGCATTTTATCAGAGACACCTACCATATGGGTAGGTCTGCAGTTTCTTACTGTACTCCATGAGATGCCAAGCAATTTATCACCCCTTCTACCCCATTAAGCAGTTGAAATCACATCCGCAGAACCACCAATGCCCATAGGAGACCAACTGGTTGATGAGGCATTCTCAACACAGCAGTGACACTGATGGTGGTATGGTAGTGTATGTGGCAGTATCAGTCACAGCAGCACTGCTGGGCATTTTATTCATCGAAATGTCACTGGTGGGTTTAAAGAAAAGCATAAAGACATCAGAAGGTTGCGGGTTCAAATCCCAGGACTGCTAGTGGCACCACTGAAGTACTCTTGAGCAAGGTACCGTCCCCACACACTGCTCCCCAGCGCTGTGTGCCTGGCTGCCCACTGCTTCACTTGGTGAATGGGTTAAATGCAGCTCTAACTGTACATCAGCAATGTGAATCTGGGTAGGTGTTTCTAATATTCCACCAACACTCCACTTCCATGCTGGTGTTTCTGATGTGCTGAGAATGGTAATCCACCCAAATAATATCTTGTCAGCAGTGGTCCAATCATGTTTCCTCCAGAATTTTTCTCAGGTCAAGTGGTAGACCCTTCAAAGCAGCCAGTGTTTGTGCAAACGTGGGGTCAACACAAGTGTGTGAAGCCAGAGTAGTATCATCAAGCACGATTATTTGTAAAGACACATTAAATAAATTAAACACACATTTGCATTCCTATACATTTATTTTCAAGAAGTGCAATTGTAATTAACCAGAAGTTCATTTAAAGTCATTTAATTAATATCAGATGAATTAATGAGTAACTGAATGCTTTACAGTTTATACTGGGCCAGAGAAAATAATTAGCTTATATTCCTACAGAAATGTAATAGAACAGTGTTAATCATTTCTTAAACAAATACTAAATGCTGTTGGACTACAGCTACACCAACATTTGAATCTGTCTGGGACTAAGTGAATTTAGTGAATATTTCCATTTGAAAGTACACTGAGAATTTTACTTTTGCCAAAAGATGATTGCATACCACATACAAACTATATGCTATGAAGAAAAACATTGTCAGCTGCATCCTACATGCTAGTTTGACCTGGCAGAGGCCACCTGGCCAAATGATAGGGGACACACTGACATGTTTCTGATAAAACGGCCAACTCTAGATACAAGTTAGGAATAACGTAGCGACTGTGTGTGTTTGCGCGTGTGTGTATGTGTGTCAAACTGAAACCTGTCATGCACTCACTTCGCATTTGCTTCTTTATCTCCTTGGAGGGGTCCAGCCAGTTCTGTAGAACAGAACAGAGGATTCACATCAGTGTTTATGTCCTTGACACGTGGCTAATATGCACTACACTGCCTTTGATTCTCCGTTTTTTACTAATTGCATGGAGTGTTTCCGATGGAGGCCTCTCCATATGCTTTAATTGAAGGGAAGAAGCGCACTCCTCTGCTCCACTGAGAGATCCAGCGGGTGGGATGAATGCAAATTTCAGCATCTGATTTTTTTTTTGTCTTTTTTTTTTTTTGCACAGTGCTCCTAAATTAGCTTCACTGCACTCGGACTATCAGTGCAGATCACAGGCAATCAACAGAATCAGTAATGCCGCAGCAGAAAAAACTTCAATATATAAGACATCATGCCTTCATGTAAGTCATCCTGCCTTCATAAAGTCAAAGCTTTGGTTCAGAAGATGAAATCAAATCTACATAAAGCCCTTTTCCTTGCCATCTCCTACCAATCACTGTTTTAACTTTAAATATAATTAGGATGATTAAACTCAAACACTTAATTACCTTAATTCATAACCTTCCTGATGAATTAGCAGTGACTAGTTGGCAATTTATCTGATGACAAAGCATTTTAAAGTTACTTATTCATTGTATACTACGAAACAGAGCCTTTTAGACACAATCATATACAGTTGTATGCAAAGGTATGTGCACCCCTTGTCAAACGTGGAGTTTGGTTGATTTTTTAAGTGAAAATAAGAATACATCCCCTACAAAGAACATATTTTTGCAAAAACACCTTTTACGGGTTGCTGGTTATTTGCTGAATTTAACATCTGATTTGAGAAAAAAAAAACGTAAAATGTGCCCTGTGCAAACATTCAGCAAATAAATAGAATAGTTTTTTTTCTTTAGGTTTGTCCCCCCCAAAAAGGATGTGTTAATGTATTTTGTGTCACTTTACAGGGGGTGTTCAAATTTTTGCATACAACTGTATTTTTAAACCCTTCATTGGTTATCTTTATCTAGTAAATATTTTGGAATGTTTAAAAGGCTATGCGTGCTTTGTTGTTTTTTAGTTCACTTTTCATCACCTTTCCTTTAAGACTGAGATTACTCAATTAATTGACAAAATCGTTAGATAAGTAGTGTGTTTGTAATCTACTACTAGTCTAATCAATACTGACAGCTACAATATGACAATATAAAATACAATCATTAGCATGATAAACTACATCACTATATGTCATCATATGCTTTTCTGATAATAATGTGGATATCATACTTCAAGAACACCAACTCTACCAACTTACAGAGCATAATTAGTCCTGCTTAAATGAATAATAAAACAAAATTATACTCATGGGTTTTTATGTTGTTTTTTTAGATGTAGCGCCGCTGGTCCTGCTGTGTGGCTCTAACTTATCAATGTCGAAAAATCAATACATTGTGACAATATATTGTAAAAAACATGAAATATAGTGATACTATATTTTTGTCCCATCTCTAGAGACCCAAATGACAAAAGTCAAGCTTCATTCAACACATTAATGTTCTGTAAACAGACTGCATTTAGTAGCAGTTGTCCAGCTTCACTCTCAGCCTCTCTCCAGTAAATGCAATTTTAAAGGCAATAAAAATACTTCCAACTGAGATTTCCAAAGCTGGAGAAAGATGCACTTACCCAACTGCCCATGAGATTGCTGCAACCAAATTATAAGCATTACCTACTGATTAATCCTCCTTCCAGCAGGCAACAATCTCGTCTAATTTTGTAAGGACCTGGCTACGGTCCAGGCAACACACTGACCTTCATAAACTCCTCTTTCAGCGCTAAGTCAGTTCAAGTTTAATTCTTACACAAAGATTTTAACTCGCTATTGCATCAACAAGCCTAGGGTTAGGGCTAGATGGTGCGAGCTGCTTACTGTAGCTGAATTCATTGTATATTGGCGCAATTACAGCTTGGGTAATTCATCAACAAGCTTAAATACCTTGATGCGCACTGAGCATCTATTATCTGCCTGAATTTCCTTGGTGCCTGGCCAAAAGCAAAGAACACTCAATTATCTGCAAGCCGGCTTTCTCCCTTTCTCTTCTCCGAGGCCAAAGCGCTGATTATTCCTCCTCTATCTTCAGCAGCACAGTCACATATCACAGCGGAATAATAGATGGAGTAAGTGCTTTCCCCCAGTTGGCACGAGATTGATATACTTTGTGATGGCTGAGAAATTGCATTTCAATCACCTCGGTTCGGTTCAAATGTCACAAAAGACATTTGTTGAACAACAAGCTGGAGGATTACTGCTGGTCTGAAGTAGACGCCTCGCAGAAGTGTAGTGCTCGATATATTGAGTCCTCTCAGGGCTCCATACTTAAGTATTACAAATGACAGAAAATGATACATTACCAACCAATTCATTGACTTAAAATAAACGCCCTTATACAAGAGACATCCATTAGGACGTCCAAAGAACTTCAGGACTGAGGCTTCAGCAAAGGGCGAGCTGAGTAAAAATGCACGAATTAGACTTTCAACAAAAAAAAAATTAACACCTGGCAGCACCACTGGAATCTGGCAAACTAATCTAATCCTTGCCAGTGGCATAATTACGCCCCAATTGCCCTTCTCAAAAACAATCACGCTGACTCAAAATGCAACATCCTGCAGTGAATAAACAAGCCTTTTAAATGCATTGCATTTTTGTCGTGCCGGTCTGCTTGTGCCTCCACTGTTTCCTTAGATGTTAACTTTAAAATGTCTAAAGTTTAGAGCTACCCGGATGGTATATGTGTACAACTGTATACAGTCCATCCATGCTTTGACAATACAGCTGATCTTTTGTAGGTGTGCTTCACAGAATGATGACAAAAGTCCTCCAGAAACTTTAGTGATCTTTGTTTTGAATCACTACATAACGTTCAGTTCTCAGTTTAAAAGGCTGGACTAGGTTGTTTTAGTTAATCCATACTAGGCCAAACTACACTGAAAAAAATTGTTATTGGAGATCATTTCAGTTACGGCACACATTTTCATTCAGTCAAAGTAGACTAAGCATGTACAGGCTTTCTTACTTCAATATAAAATGCAACTATTGATGGAGCAACATTGAAACACCAGCCATTTTTTTTCCTCATTGGAAAAGAATTCAATCAAATCGATTTATTTCACTCAAATGTACTTTCATTTAATCTTGTCCATTTTATGTAAATCAGGTACTTAAAGACAACACAGTTCATGTATTTAATGTCGACATTTAGTTTGTAGGTTAAACAACCCCCTTGGTGTTCTTTTTTGAGCGCAAGTTGGAAACAATAACAGTGAATTTGCTCCCATTCTAACATTATTCAATCTACCTGAACAGCGTCACCTACAAAACACACACTGTATACAAAATGAATAATATTTAAAATTATGGACATACTCCAAAAGTACTGTGCTCAACAGTGTGGCATGAATAGGCCTGAATAGGCCAATCATATATCAAATCACACTTGTCTTTGGAAAGCTTTTCTGACCTTTTGGCTGTCTGAATCACGGAAGGTCAGTCCAAAGTAGTCCTTCTCCAGCAGGTTCAGGTGTTCGCACACCAGGTCCACCAGAGCTTGGCCCTTGCAGTGCTTCTGCAAACATGAACATCAGAGAAGATCACATGAGATGAACATCGGACCAGTTCTTTAAGCACAAATTGTGCATTTAAACCATTTTCTTATTTGAATATGCACATTTAACCAAATAGTATTCAAACATTTAAGTAAGAAAATATCTTGTCATGGGTTAAAAAAAGACAACACAGTAGGTTGTTGTCTGCAGCCAGTGTAAGAGACAATCTGTACCTGATCATTTGGTTGATTTAATTATTCTTCTGTGTTTTAGATGTGATTCAACACACTTTCTATTACCTACAGAATGATAACTGAGAGTCGTGTAAACATACAAACGTGACATCTAATTTAATAATTAAGAGGTGTGTCCCAATACTTTTGTCCAAATAATGTAGTTCAACTTAGATGTGGCCACTTCACTTAATGAAAGGCACAAAATCACATTCTCCCATGTGCTTACTGAGGAAAATAATACAATTCACAATTTATTTCATGTTGTAGTCTGAACTACGCACGGCTACTCTGAATAAATGATCAAGTAAAGACGTTCAGTGATGAATAAATAGTCATGCATGCCTGTCCATAGTACACACTGCTGGGTGCCCTTTTTTGCATTCTGTAGGGTTTGGAATAGAATACTCGTCTGAGCCTAGTCATACAAAATGAGGAGAGTCCAGACCATTTTGTTCTCAGTTTAGCATGACATTTTTATGGAATGAACATTCTCAAGGTAAAACTGGTAGATTTTTAATAACCGTCCACTACACACTGTTGAAAAAGAGCCAACGAGAGAGTGCTGCCAAAAGGAGGCCACTTATATCATCACTCTGAATGCACAGTCGTGCTTACATAATAACTAAAAAGCCGGAGCCCAGAGAGCTTCTCCTCTGTGACTGTAGTTTTAATCATTGCTCTCTCTGGATGTCCCCCCAGGGGCACCGAGGTGATAGCATGGAGTACTATTCTCTGGCTAGAAGGTAACACACACAAACGCTGTTTTTATTCAGTACATTGACATATTGTCGCCGTCTGAATAAACCATAGTCCTCAAAAAGTAATTTTTCAGGAGAAGGTAAAAACCTTCTTACTTTGAATGGAAATTAATACAACAAGAAAGTATTCTACGTGATTTTTGACCATTTTTATTTTATTTTTACATTTAACAAAAGCAAAATAAAATAGATACAAAAGGTTTTGTTACAAAAGCGACCATATGTAAGTATCTCTGTTCGAGTCCAGATATAAGATAAGATAAGATAAGATAAGAACTTTATTTATCCCGAGGGAAATTCTTTTGTCATATTCATGCTCAGTGCAACAAGAGGAATAAAGATAAGGTAGTAAAGAGTTTAAAAAGAACAGTAGTAATAGTGCAAACAGA
>JBBPCZ010000142.1:12700804-12728542 GCA_037974445.1 Brycinus macrolepidotus | reverse complement strand
ACAAAGTTGGAAGCATGGTGTTGTCCAAAATGTCTTGGTATGCTGAAGCATTAAGATTGTCTTTCACTGGAAGTAAGGGGCCCAGCCCAAACCCTGAAAAACAGATGTGTCCTAATTCTTTTGTCCTTATAGTGTATATTGGATGGACAATCATGTTGGGCAGCGTTGACACCTGATGTTTTTGCCAGTTTTGGCAAAAAATATACCACATAATGCACCAATAATTAGCGTTTTTTTAAGTTTAGGTTTGAAATCCAATGAAAAGAACAACATTTCTCAGCAATCAAGTGTTTTTAATGCAATGTTTCCTGTGGATCAAGAGGTTTGGTGTGGCGGTGGGGAAGTTATTTCATTTTGTCAACCGGGGTATGGGGGTGGGCATGTGAAACAGAGGCCGATAAGTGATATCATATTATTGGCCGTGGGGTGGGGGTGGTAGTGTTTTGTTTCATTTTGGGGTTTTTTCTGAGGTGGAAAAAACCATTAGGGAAAATGTTACCAGCAGAAGCTGTTATGTATGAATATTTCACTAAAATGTTAATGCAACATGCAACTTGGAAATTGACAGGCACTTGAATTATAAATCTTTAGTGGGTGAAGTCTCTCTCACCTCTGTTGAAGAAAAGCTAAAATAGGTACAAGCACTGATTCATAATATCAGCCTTTGGGAGGAGTGGGTCAAGCTAGCCAGTACTTCATATTTAAGTATGCAAAACATTCCTCTTATTTGGCCTTCAGAAATATCTCTGGTTATAAGCACACACACCTAGCCGCACAGACTGTCCCTGGGTGCTAAATGTTCCTAATACTGCTATGAATATTTATGAGAAAATTTGTAAGGAAAAAACTTCAAATTAAGGTTCTGGTGTGAATATTGAAATATTGACTAGTCTGGCTGTAAGGTGCACTCCCAGCATGCTAGTCATTCACCTTTAGAAACCCTGTCAAAAAGTGCATTAGCATTTACAGTTTCAGTGTGCCAGGATGCAGAGCTACATCCATCTGAGGCAACATATTAGCTTCAGAAACAACGAACAGCAACCTGAACTAGAGTCAGCTGATCTACAAATAGACAGATTTAATGCTTTGGTGTATCATAGAGGACATAAAAATAATTGCAGTGCTTAGGCCTTTTACGAGCCGGTGAAGGATTATGGCAGCGAGTCTTCTTACCTCAATGCAAGCTTCATAGTCAGAGCTGTCCAGGAGAGTCACCTTGAAAGGAACAGTCTTGGAGCGCTTGGAAGGTTTCTGTGGAGATTTAGGGCTTTTGCCCGGTGTTGTTCGGCCAGATGTGTCGTCTGGATCTTTGTGGTCATCTGGACGTTTGCCATCTTGGTCCTGAAAACCGGGAATACAAATATATCTCACATTAACACAGAATTACAGTGATGGTCAGTTGCTGCCATAAAATAGTGTTGCTGTCTTAATAAAAAAATTGTATCTGATGTATCTTTGGAGGAGAAGAAATATTTCTGGACCAGCGGCTGGTCCAATTGTCAAGAAATGTTCACGCTCTGCAAATGGCAGCTTGTGTTTTCAAATAGTATGTGACACAGTATAAGACAAATATAAAAAAAGAGTGACAACGTTTTAATACAACAGGAGTTATATTAACCATGATTTGAAGGTATAGGTGTCATTCAATTATGTCCAATGTATTTTGTCAGAAGTGTCCAGTGAGGTTTTTGTCTCTGAATTTGATTAAATTATTGAACATTTTTTGAAAAATGGTATTTCAGGTCTGTGGAGGTCACTGGTCCTCCACAATGTTTCCATTTACTTTAAAATATAAAACATCACCTGTTTCGCCATTCTGCCATCTGAAGCGGACTCAGACATGTTGCCTGCAGCGCCCTTGTGTTGCGGAGGTTCCTCAGCTGTGTTCCTCACCTCCGCATCAGGACCCGTCTCTGTCGTCATGATAACTTCTCTTTATCCTACAAAAAAATGCAATGTTTAATGTATCATTATATAGTGTACTAAGCATCTTCTTCAAAATTCAAGAATTTTTCAAAAGGCAAAAAACAGAAAAATGTTCTGGACAACCTCAAGAGCAATATTTCAGCATTTAAATGTCACCAAAATATAAAACTGTACCTCGTACATTCCTCTCACCCTATAGTAAGAAAGAATTTTTCATTGCAAGATGAAAATACGGAAAGAAATGGGCTCTCCATGTAAAAGATTACACTAATACACAATTACACAAATGTCCACTCTAGTGTTTTCTTTAAACCATTTTAGGCATTTATTTCAGTGATTTGATCAATTGTCTACTGGCAATGTAAATGTTTAATTTCCTTAGACTTCAGAGCAGATGTTTGTTTTAATCTATATGCTCCTCCTGACACATGATCATCTTCCCAGTCCTCTAAGTGAGGGTTAGGCTGACATGTTCATGCTGGTGGAGGCATCCCCTTTAATTTACCCCACTGTCCTCCAAGGAATGTCAGTCACTGTAATTGAACGCCCTAGACCTTTTCAATTCAGCCTAATCCAATCACAAACCTCTGCCTCCGCCCTCACGATACAAATCACATCAACATAACGTGGCAAAGGCCAGGGATGGACACCCCATGGGACAGAAGAATCATGACCCTCCCCAGCCTAGATGAGAGGGAAAGTGCTCCAAAGCTGAGTTGCAGCCTAACCTTTATGCCTGCTTTCAGTGGTGTGCAACAAGGGCGTATTTTAGGCCCACTGAAGAGGAACACAGTGGGTTACTTGCATTTGTGGCCCATCAACAAAAATCGATTTTATTCCATAGGGACAAAAGAGAGAAACATCAGTGACCTGTGCCAGGTCTAATTTTCCACAAGTAGTGTGGTAAGACTGAGCTTTCCGCTATGGTACTAAATCAGTTTTTCATCAGCTTCTGAGGTGCTAAAATTACGAGACTGTAAAGCTGCCATTGTGTAGCCACTTCCTTTGAGTGCAGTATTCCACTGACAGGCTGAAAATAATGGCAACATGTTGTCAAGAGTAGTTCTCAGGCTTTTACTGGCGGATGAGATAAATCTCAAATCAATGGCTCCTTCTCATGCATCTGCATTCGCTGTCTTATCAACTGTTAATAATTGATAGTTTGGCTTTAACCACATGCACATAAAATTTTACATTCTCTGCTCATTTTTGGCTGGGGCTGGACATGTACAATGGATATGTAATATGATCATTTCAAGATAATGATGATAAAATAAAGTCCTAAACTCTTGCAGTCACATGACCATCATTTCTGCTAAAAAAAAATGAAAGATATATAATGTTTTTCACACATTGCCCTGTACTTCAAAAACAATATAAGAAACCCATGAACTCAGCAACTGTCCATTGCTTTCTACTATACATGAATCAACTGTTTTTTACGTAAGTACAGAGAAGCATGTCAAAATTATCGTGTACAGCAACTGATTGAGTGCTATAAAATTCAGGCAGATAGAAATGAAATTCTTCTCTTCTATCACACTTAAACAGAAACTGGTTGTAATGCTCAAAAGAAAAAGTACAGACAATGCTGTCAACAAACAAATGCTTTGTGGATCTAAATGTAAAACTACCCATACATCAGCGCTCTCAGATTACATGACTGAACGTATTTGTTGTGAAAAAGGCAGGCAGGTGCGCCGAGGAATATGCAAACACAACTATGTCAATTTTCGGTCCACTCACAGTCTGATTTGAACTGCGTCTCTTGTCTAGAGGTTTTAAATGGCTTCAGATTAATTACCAAATTAACAAGGGCTGTTGTCACCTGCAGAGAGTGGGGCAGGCATTTGCAGCCATTCATTTCCAGTCACAGCCCATTACCCATAACAGCCTTTTGCCCAAACACAGAGTCAAAATGCCTCACACACTGCTGCAGTAGAAAGTAGTAGCACATAACCTATGCAATGAAGGCCACATGCAGCTGATAGTGAGAAATCATCCAAAATAACAAACAAATTCCAGCCATGCTGGAATAGAAAAGGTTCTTCCCCAAACTGTGTCCACAAAGTTGGAAGCATGGCTTTGTCCAAAATGTCTTGGTATGCTGAAGCATTAAGATTGTCCTTCGCTGGAAGTAACGGGCATAGCCCAAACTCAGAAAAACAGACGTGTCCCAATACTTTTGTCCATATAGTGTACATACCTCACTGATCATTTTAAATACTGATTTGTCAAAATGTTCATCCCTAGTGTGAATTAACCAGCTAAGAATTTTTTTTATCTTCCTCCCACAAATATAGTGCAAATAGGAGTGGTTATGTAAGGCATAATGACATTTTATGTTGAGAAAACGCTTATAGTTTGCTTCTTTATTTTGCTTCTTCAGACATGAACTGTGTAAAAGGTCAAAACACAAGACATAATGGAGATGGAGAAGCTATGGATAGTTTATGGTCCACAGTGCATGTACAACGATATACTGACTATCCTCCCATGATGTTGGTCCGAAGACATTTGAGACTTAAGGGGAAGGTAAAACAAACATATATTGTTTTGTACACTGAAAAAATGATGTAATTAACTGGTAATAGAGATTTTAAATGAACACTGTTCACTGTTCAGTGCTGTTGCCTCACAGTGAGAAGGTCCTGAGTTTGATTCCCTGCCAGGCGGCTGTGGGTCCTTTCTGTGTGGAGTCTGCATGTTCTCCCCACGTCTGTGTGAGTTTCCACAGTCCAAATACAGGCATGTCAGATGCTAAATTGCCCCTAGGTGTGAGTGTGCGTCAGCTCTGTGATGGACTGGCAGACTTTTCCTTTTGCCCTATGACTGCTGGGATAGGCTCCAGCAACCCTGGTTAAGGATACGTGGTTCATAAAATGGATGGATGGGTGTTAAAAATACTGTACGTACCACATACAGAATTTGATCAAAGACTATAAGTATGTTTTTTTATTCAACATTTCAGTGCAGCACTGTGTCCAATGTTCTTGTAAGTAAATACATTTTCAGTTTTCAGTATCGTGGATTCTGATAATACCCATCAGGGTTCAAACTGAGGGGGGCGGATGGAGTCCCAAATGGCATCCAGGAGTTCTGTGTTATTTAAATGTCCTGACAAAATGAATACCCTCACACAGGGTGGCCAAGCAAGTTTGCATCGTTTTCAGCATTAGTTTCTTTCCCACTGGACAAACTGTAAACTCATTAGAATGCACAACATAACCATACAAACTAGTGCATCGCTCCAGTTTAGTACCAGAAAACATTAAAGATGAAATGCATCTCAAACTGCCAAAAGACTTTCAATACTTATGTCTTATGCTGTTAGCAGCCATGCCACAAGCCTAGAAATGTTATTTAGCAAAGAGGTATTCATTTTAGGTGGTTTGGGAACATGCAAATTTTCACACAATGCATGTATTTGCACAATATATGACTACATTTCTCCCCAGTTGTCTAGTTAACTGAAGTATAATTTGATTTTGCTTCTTATTGGACCCACAAAGCCTGCCTGCAGATGATGAGATTATGTTTTTTCACTACCAAAATAATGGTTTAATTACCTAACTGAGAAAAGGCAGGTCATTAGGCGTACTTGCCCATGTGTCTTCTTGTTAGAAAGGGAAAGGGCAGAAAGTGTGTTTTTCTTTTCTTTAATTTAGGTCACTCTGAGTAATAAAACAAAAGTAATACAAATTAAAAAGCATTAAAGTTGCTAAATCAGTATAAAACCGCAATATAGTGCAAAAATAATTTATATTCATGCAGATATAAAGGTTATTTGTGGAAAAACTATTTAGTCTATTAGTCATCATAATATATAGGTTACTTCATAGTCAGACTTTTTGCCAGGTGCCACCCACCAAAGACCTTTTCCACAATTAAACCCCACTACATTTTCAGAAATTAATTCATGATGTAGGTTGTCATGACACTGTATTGTATTACACTGCCCACCTACTTCTTTCCCCCTGTTTTGAACAGGAATTCTGTAATGTACAAAGTAACCAAAGTCTGGTTAGACATGAAACACTTAAACATTTTGTGAAAACAGTCATCATGACAACCACTGGTAATAAAAGGCAATGTTTCTACACCAGACAGTCATGCTAGGGCACTGCAAGAGGAAGGGTGGTACATCTAAAACAGCCCACCCCTATAATGCATTTTTCTCTTCTGTGTGCGTATGTGATCTGGTTTGTTTTCTTGTCAAGAGTCGTTCTCTCAGTAGTTCAGCTTTTTAATGCTGAGAGAATGGGAAAAGAGCAAGAGAGCGAGAGATAGAGAGTGAGAGAGTGAGAGAGAGAGAGAGAGAGAGAGAGAGAGATAGAGAGAGAAAGAGAGAGAGAGAGAGAGAGAGAGAGAGAGAGAGTGAGAGGGATAGAGAGAGAAAGAGAGAGAGAGAGAAAGAGAGGGAGGAGCTGCCTGAGATTCAGTTGCCATGGAAACAGATGTGAACAATTTTTATCGCCCAAGCTGTGTTTGACGGGGCTGTCTATGAAGGGGGTGGTGGGGGGTGAATAGAATTAGAGGGAAAAAAGATCAGAAGCAGAGAACAGGCTGGAAGGAGGGGCGGACGAGAGAAAGGAGAGCGAAGAGGAGAGAACGCTATCGTAGGGAGAAGGTGACAGAGAAGTACAGAGGCATATAAAGGCGGTCAATGAAGCTGAAGGCTTAGCGCCAGATTGCTTACTGGACTTAGAGCCCAGGCCAGGAGGGACCCTGTGCCTGCTTGTCTGGGCAATGACCGATTGAAAATAGATGTGTTTACTTCGTCTTCCATAGCCAGCTGGAGCTTTTGACCAGCCCTAGACACCCACTTCTCTTCTCCATTTGTGGCATTGGCTCCACAAAGGCCGGCCACATTAAGACACAGCTCTGCAGTGGGACAGCGTTTACCTCAGCTGTGGCTGTCCACTTCACTATTCAAAGCCCCCAGTACCCAGCAGCGCTCCCCCAGTAATCGCCTTTGTCCATTCTTCCACACTGCATTGAGAAGTGAATGTGGCATGTAGCCTGTGAACATTTAATACAAGCAGTAAGTGCTGAAGTAATTGATCCACCCATGCTCCGCCCACAATTAATCCAGTTATAAATACTGCTGCGAAGCATTATAGAATGTTGGTATAAATCCCACTCAGCCTAACAAGAAACACCCAGATTTAGATATTTTAAAGAGCCCATATCACAGGAAATCAAAAATACAGTATCTGTCAAAATACTGTATTCATCCAGACTGTACTATAGCTATTGCCGATTGTACTAAATGTTGTCCGGTTGTTTTGTTGATCTTGTATTTCTGTCTCCGTTCTTGTGTTGCCCTATGGTCTTGGAGGAACGTTGTATCATTTCACTGTGTACTGTGTTTATAGTTGAAATGACAATAAAACCTACTTGACTTGACTTTAAAAACCTACTTGACTTAACAGAGTTTAATGTAGTATGCAAACACTGCTTTGGATGGTATTTAAACACTGTTAAAGAAATACCTCACACTTCCCTCTCCATTCAGACTATATATAGAAACTAAGCAAAAAATTCAGCCTGTTTTGTATTCATTGCTTTTATGATTCCACCAATACATTTACATATATCTGACTATTCAGCCCACAGCAGTTTAGTCCCACTTATTTACACCAAAGTTACCACAGAAGCTTTTCATTCTGAAATATCTTTTCAATGAGGCACCACACAGGGCATTCTCTCAGAATGGAGAGTTCAAGACATTTTCACAATCCATGATATGTCACAATATTTTTATATTCAAAAATCTGTTATATAGCAGACAAAAAGAAGCAGTGAGACCACATTTAAAATGTGAACAAAAACTATAGTGCACTTATTTGGCACACTGCATTTCACTAAAATAACAATGGCCAAAATATGCTCTGTTTGTAATAAAAAACATGCTGTTTTCCAGTGTTCTTCAAGTACTGATGGTTTTGACTATACTCTCAGAAAAGCATTCTGTGATGTAATGCAATATACTTTATCACAACAAGAATTATCATATTTCCCACCTGTCATTCAATAACAGCTAGTAGTGAAGGAAACATTAATTTATTTTGCTAGCTAACATTAAAACAGCTAATCAGGTTATCTGTTGTTTCTGCTTAGCCTATCAATTATATGATTATGCCTAAAACCTTGATTACATAAAAAAGGGACAATTTGAGGTATTTCCAGTCGTATACTGCAATTTCTTACTAAGCTGAAAGAGATTTTGGCAGCATGCTCTAATGCTTGTGCAACTTCACAATGGTGATGAAAGAACGCATTTGTGGACGAAGCATTGAAAGGTCACGCTGCGAGGCGATACTGTGGGGTCTTGTTAGATATTAGACAGCTGTTCTATGGCACTGAAATTCAGGTTCAGACAACTCGTCCCTTCAATGTCGCTGCACTAATGGCACTTGTTACATCATATGACTTGGGGGTGGCAGAGGCAGACAGCATTGGAGGGACATGTTTTGGGAAAGACAGGCCTGAAAAGAGAAACAGGGGGAGTGTTGGATACACTGGGGGGGTGCACTGAGAGTGAGAAAATGGGAGCAAATCAAAGAGATGTCACCTCCACTCAGAATCAGTGATGCTCGTACAATGTGACTGGGTTGCGGACTGACAGGGCGCAGCATCACCTGGTCTAGCCTCCTCTGGCACGCATTACAACAGTGCTCTGGAGCATGAAAGAGGCAGAATGCCTCCGGAGAGGATTTTGAATTCTCTTGGGGGCTTTAGCATCAGCTCCAGGGAGACCACCCAACACTCTCTCTCTCTCTTTCTCCACACTACAGCAGTCCAAAGTGACACCCCACAGAATGAATGTTGACACCAGGGACACACATTATGTCGTTTTTTAACCTATACTCTGTCATAAATATCATGACTTATTATTCAGTAACTAATGTATAAGTTAGGGAAACTCACATACAGAGCCTAACAGTATGTGTCAATTGTATATTAAGTAAATATTTCCCTCTGCTTCCTTTCCTAGTGCCTTACTGCTTGAGGGCTGTGTCTGTTTAAAAATTTAGGATGTGAGTGAATGTGCCACGAATACTTTACTTTGCTTTTAACTTTATCCAAAGTAAAACACAACCAATCTATTAATGTGTGTGTGTTGTGGAAGGATGTGTTTTTCAGACAGACTGTCTAGACAGCGAAGGCATAATATCTCATACTCTGTGTGTTTGCAGGTGCAAGTCACTGTGTGGAGTAGACTCTGGATTCCCAAGCACCTGTAACTGACTTTATCGACCCCCAGCACTAGTTAATACAACTGGTGAAAGTCAACAGGGGCAAGATGGAGATAAGGGCTGGGGTTAGGTTTAGGCTTTGGGTCAGGGTTAGGTTTAGGTTTTTGGAAAAGACTAATTTAATAGATATTTAGCTAAGTGTACATTAAAGCCAAAGTGAGCATCGAAAAGTGGACCAAATAAACACAGGGTTACCAAATCTCTGTGAGCTGAAGACACTGAGCAACAAACTAGAAAGAAACTGTGATGAATGAACGGTAGGTCGTCATTTAACGTGTTCTTTTAGTATAATCATGCTAACTGTAAAAACTATGAGTGTTTTCTTTTAGTAAAAAACTAACCATACTAACAGTATACAAAAAACAAATCAAGACTTTTGTTCAGTGTTTTGTTCAGTATTAAAACCATGATGCTAATGATAGTAACACATATACACTATATGATGAATGAAGCAGGCCTTCATTTTGGCATGCCATTTTAACTATACTAACATCAGTAACCAAAAAATACATGGCAAATGACACATAGGATAAAAATGTGACTGTAATAACAATAAATATTTTGCAGTCAGTGTTCCATTTTTCCATAGACTGAAGTAGATGCCCTGTAAGACTTCACATTTCCGGCAGAGTTCATGCAGGCACAGGCTTTGCTGACAGATCCTGACAGGAGACACTGAGCCACTGCCCTGAGGTCATCGCTACCAAGGGCTTTACTCCACATACCAGAGAAACTGCAGCACGCATTCCTCACCTGTATACCTGAGGACACAAAGCCAGGACAGACTTAGCTTCTCTCTATTCTATCTGCCTCTGTCACGCCTTTCCCAATAGAATGAGATTTGCTTCGTTAAGCATGTTAAAAACGGGCTAAATCTGATATAAAGTAATCTTATTGTTCCTTCATTGAGTTTTGTGTGGAAAATCTAATGGTTAAATGCACCATGTTTCTTTGCAGTAACAATGGCGGAGGGAAAATACAATTGTGTATGTCTCTGCAAGGAAGTAACCGTGAAAAGCAGCAATTAATGCCATCGCTGCAGAAGTACACCTGCTGCATCAGAATCAGAGGCATAAACCGAGCTGCTAAGTAAATAAGCCACAAATCTTCCACAGGCTGCTGCAAGCACACAGACCAGTCACAGATACCGGGTGTCCATTGAGCAGTGTGATGAATCACCCATTCTGATGAATCACAAACTTTCTCTCAAACAGAATGGTGTGATATTTTGAAACAGGTAACAAACTGACATATTAAATTTACTTTAGATAGAGTTGGGGTTAGGTTAGGATTTTTAAAAATAAAAACACAATCAAGGCCCAAGGTTTATTTTCAATGTTATACTAATGGTTTGTAAAAGATGAGTGAGTTACACCACCGTCCTCCATGTAGCACACTGGGGTTGATGTCTTTCCTATGCAAGAAGGTTACACCAATAAGAGTCCTTTAATTCAGTATTCAGTAATGAATATAAAGCCAGTCTTCCATAGTTAAGAGGATGTGGAACTGAAGTGTGAACCTGTAAAGTATAAGGAGTTACAGAAATTGCAGTCAAAATATCCGTGAGAATATTGACAGTTTCATTTTTCATGCAATCCTATAAACGCCGCAGGGTTTCACCTCAGCTGACATTCAACCTTTGCGATATGAAGTGCAACTGGACCAGAGCACAGCATCAGAGACCCCCCACTGCTGACCTATCTCTCCCCTGAAGTACAGCAGCATTTAAGGGCAGATGCAATCTGTTTTCTCACTGTTAAGCACCAGGGTAACCTCAAAGTTTTAAAGGAATATTCCTTCGTGACATTTTCACAGTATTTACAAGCGGTCTTCCCGTGAGGCGCAAGGTTGTTCGGTACACATACCTTGAAGCCGCACTAACTGGCCATTTTATTGGAAACACTCACCATACAGGTGCAGTTTGTAGGTTTTGCCTACAATTACTGACTGTAGCCCACCTGTAGCTAAACCGTTTATCACCTCCCACTAGACCTGCACGATAAGAACAAGGTATCAGTATTGCGATTTTACTGCTACATACTGTGACTGTGATGACTTTCAAGATATTAAAGGGTCCATATCATTATTTTACTGGAATTAAAAAGGCTTAGTTTGTAAATATCGTTAAAAATGATATGTTTACTCCAGCCATCTATACAGGCCATATGTGGAAAATAAGCTACAAAAACAGCCGGTTTTCAGATGTCACAAAATATTTAAAGGTATGCACCAATTCTGGTTAAAGATCAGTGAAAATAATTACACTTGTTGGATTACACGAAGACTTCAATTCATCAGAACAACCAGTAACTCACCTATGATTGGTCACCCTGTCAGAAACCCTAGGTAGAAGATCATTTGCATACTGCAGCCTTCTGCAATACTGGTATATTAGTATCTCAGAATATTGCAGAAACTGATATTAGCAGACTATATATTGTGCAGCCTCACCCCCACTATCTAATCTGTCAGTGGAAAGGGACACCCCTAGGACCACCAACTATTCTTAGCACACCAACATGGAAATGGTATGATGGTGTGTATGGTGCTAGAACAAGTGTATCAGGTCCAGCCTTGTTGCTGGAGTATTTAAACTGGACAGTGTCACTGTTGGGTGAATAGTAGTCTGCTGAAGTAAAATATCCAGCCATAAATAGCTCTTTGGTCAGAGACTGACCATTGCTGAAAGGCTACAGAATGACAAAATCATGCATAAGATGGGACACAGTGTCTAATTCTACACTAGCAATGATGTGGTATATAAATAAACTTGCCTTGCCTTGTCTTGCTCGTCTTGATATATTTCATTTGGGTCCTTAAGATCACCTGGTCACTTGACTTAGGCATGTTACTTGTCTACTGCAGTCATCTTTTGGTCAATACCTTGTGAATAGTGTTCTAGAATACAAACGGCAAACTCTGAATAAATGTATGTATGTTTATTTCTCTGAAGACACAATTAATTCACTTATAGTCAGAACCTCAAGCCAAATCGATTTTGAACTTCAGACAAGTCCTCAACATTACTAGACTGACAGCATGAGAAAATTACATGTAATTTTCACAGGCTGAAATAATAATCGTTTCAAGTGTTCTCATACTAGCTGCAAGCTTTCATTACAGAACCTAGGTCCTGAAAACAGCCTCACTGTTTGCCTTCAGCGGCAGCGAAAGCCCAAGTATGTACTTTAATGCTTCATCTGACATTTCAGCATGATCTGTAAAGCACTGCCTTTACAGGCAGACAATACAGGGTCTCATGGAATATCCATGATTTTTTTTATATCTGCACAGAAACCAAGAGCATTACAGTATTCCTGGAAAAAATAAACTAGACAATGCAGAATAGCATTTATGACCTACCTTGCAACTCTACCACTACTCAGCATTAACGTCAGATTTTTCTGTGCAGTGCATCTATTATTTGCCCTGCTTGAAGCTTTCAAATTGTCACGTGTAATGACAGACTTCCAGCACAGATGCATTTCCTGAATTCTCTGTGTCTATAATCTACCCAAGTTCCTGTTTTTCTGCAAGTGCAAATACTCAGGACTGATTGCAAGAGGTGAAAATAACAGAATGACGTCAAAACCCCACTGCTGAACCCAAATGTGAAAGTGGCACTAAATTTGTCTGGTAACACTTAGTGAAGCTAAACAAGGCACTGAAGAGCGTGTGAGTGTTATGACATATTTTACACCATCACAGTGTATTTTAACACCTCTGAATTGGGGTAAAATGCTCAACCAGTGCCATCTGAAAACCGAAGGAGCTGAACAAGAAGAGCTAATAAGCAAATAAGCAAGGAAGCTTATACCCGATAGAGGCTGCACTGACTAGTCAAGTAATAAATCTACAAGTTGACCCTATTGGCAGCAGTGGACAGTGCTTGGAATAATGCAGTAATAGCAGTAAACAGCACTGAACAGGCAGGAGGAAGGAACAGAAATCAGTTTTGCTGCTAAAGACAAAGTACTTTATAAGTGTGGTAATACTACAAGATGAAACAACTTCCACTGAAAGCTGTAGCTGTGCTGATATACAGCCTCATAAGCTCTAGGTTGACTGACATGCAAAAGAACCAATCAAAGGCTGTGGTTTCAGCGTGACTAGGCTTCTACAACAACAAACACTAATACACACCAGTCAGCACATGCTCAAAGATGTCTCATTCACTGTTACCAATGGCTTTAGTTCAGGAATATCTTTTTAAATTAGGATATTATACACAATTTTCATTTTTCCCCATTGCATTGTTAGTGCATGGAATTGGCTGCACAGGGTAATCAGCTAGTCAACTAATAAATCCACTAATGGGTGCTCTGGGCAGCAGTCAACGATTCAAGGTCAATGCCTAAAATACGGCAGCAGAAAAAACAGTAGCATATACCAAGGAGGAAATTAGAGAAAACAGCTAAACACAAAATCCAAAGTGCTTCACTGTAGGTCTGCACAAAAATCACATTAAAATAAGGATCTTGAAGATTGTTTCATGCGATTTGATTCAGCAACAGTTATAATTTTGCATTCTGTAGCATGACTGAGACGACCAACACAACACGGCAATGGTAGCATGCATACCGCAGTGGGCATATCACCATAACTGGATATTTTTTCTTCCTTGTGAGCTAATATAAGTGAATTTTTGGATCAGTAACAGTAACCACAGCACACACAGTAAGTTTTCTGCATTGAGTGTTGAGTAAACAATGGCAAAGTGATGAACAGTTCATTGTAAGCTACCTGCTCCAGTTCATTGTAAGCTATATGCTACTAGAAGCATTCCCGAAATATTCCCACAGCTTAGCTGCCATGCTTTATGGCTTCTGGTGTAAAACAAGCTGTCCTCAGCTTGTTTTGATGATTTAGACTCACTAAAGATACTCTAATGACATAATGCAAGCATGTTCTTTAGAAATATCAATGTAGTATTAAACATTGATATTGTATTAAAATCTACAACTCCAATGGACTATTGTATGAAACCAATAATAGCATTCATACAATAGACTCCAGTTGATTTGTAGGTCAGATCACAGGTCAAGCATGTTGCAAACAGGACCTTTAACTTTGTCGCTACTTTTTTATTTGTAATAACTTTTATTTAAGGGTGCTTTCACACCTACAGGCTTTAGTCCGCTTCAATCGAACTCGAGTTCGTTTCCCCTCTTGGTGCGGTTCGTTTGGTCTGGTGTGAACACGGTAATCGCACTCGGGTGCGGACCAAAACAACCGCACCGAGACCTCCAAAAAGAGGTGGTCTCGATCCGAATCAGTTAGCGAACTCTGGTGCGGTCCTCCTGGTGAGAAAGCATACAGAACCAAAACAGGACCAAAGGCTGCGAATCACGTGATATGCGCTCACTGCATTATGGGTAAATTCGTTTGTATGCTCTTTTAGCCTACTGCAAAATGAATCGCGGACAAACGTGGAGTTGTGAGGAGGTGCAGTGCCTCATCGACATATGGTCAGATGACTATATATGCGCACAACTGTCAAGCACTCACAAAAACACGGACATTTTTAATATATTTAGCAAAAGGCTCAGGGAAAAGGGGTTTAGTAGGACTGGTGCACAATGCCACATCAAAGCAAAAAAACAGTACATTAAAGTGCACGACGCACTAAATAAAACTGGGAGTTCGGGTAAGGAAAAAGACAAGTGTCCGTGGTTGGATTTTTGTTCACACGGCAAACACATCTGACCAATGCGGAGAGGACGTTCTCGCGTGATTTAATGTGACACATTTTGGTATGTTTGGATTTTTTCCCGTGTGAAAACAAACCGAACCAAGGAGAAAACGCTACAAGTTTACAAAATGATCAACTGATTCGGACCAGAGCAAGCGTACTAAGGTGTGAAAGCACCCTAAAACATCCTTCATAATGCAGTTTCTTTGTAAATGTCTTTGCGCTTCTAATTAAAGCTGTTTATATAAAACCAATTCCTCTGAAAGCTGTGAATGAGCTGAAATACAGCCTTGTAAGCTGTAGGTTTGTTTGACCTACATGTAAAATGACCGAATAACGCCTGTCGATTCAGCAAGTGCACCAGTCTGCAATCACAAAAGGATTCCTTGTTTATTTACTACTTGTACCAAAGGCTATAACATTTTTTTAGCAGTGACTAATCCAGTTGATCAATAAAAATCAATAATCACACAGGCCCTAAATAGCATCTTCCAACTGCATGCCAAATTTTCGTCCAGTTTCTTACATAACAGCATATACAACAGTACAAGCCAGCCAGTCTTTGAGATTGCTTAACAACTTGGTTTGAGGCAAATGTTTGATGATTTATTCATGCAGTTGCATGCATGACGCTAATAAGCCAGCTAAAATTTCCACTGCCTGTTAGATACATCAGGACTACAGCTCCAGAATTCAACAAAAGAAGCAAACTTCAGATGCTAAACATGTCCAGCCTGATGAACTACATTTGGGTAAAGGATAAATTGGCAAAAATTGATTGCCAGAATTTTTTTTTTTACTGATTTTTGGCTGATTCTTTACGTTTTATCTTGGCAGCATCTGTCGAAAGTCACACAGTTGTATAAACTGCATGTCTGAGAGGGCAGTGTTGATGAAAATAACAGGCTTTTGCTTCTCTTTAAATGGCACTGATATGGAGTCCACAACACCGCAGAGGCAGAAAGAAAAGTTCAGACAGTGTAAGCTTACAAACCTCCACTTATGACCCGACTGCATGCGCTGCAACAATGCGATCTTTGTTTTGTGACACAGTCCTGCTAGTTAAGAATGGAGATTATTTTACCCTTGGAGAAAAAGGCTGGACTTGAGAGAAGCGCCCTGGGAATACATAGAGCTCGGCGGTAGCAGGCCGAATTGCAGAGGATAAACATACACATTTTGGGCTTTTTAAGAAGAAATGCTTGCGTATGCATGGCAGGTGGTTTGTTACAGGTACCAGACAGGAACCCGAAATCTCAGCGGGAATAAAAGCAAGAGCTTCAATTGTGTCACTATTACAGTGTCAGCATTACTACGCTAGAAAGACGTGTTGTTCCTGTAGTAGCCTGAGTAAGTAGGGACTGCAGCAGCTGACGAGGAAAGGACACGAACTCGATCCAGATTTCTTTAATCCTACTGTTGAAGGACAGTCTTTTACAGTATTGGATTCAGTTTCTGTGAGGTTTAATATGGCTACTCTAATGTATCTAACCTGATGTGTCCTGCCAAGCAAAAGCTCTAGACAGGAGCATTCCTGTAAATGTATTTTATGTGACTTTCCTTGGGACAATCCTAGGATGCGTAACCTAAGATCAGATCACAGTATCTCAGACATAATACTCTCATAACGATTGTTTATATAAGGTCAGAAACTGAATGAAAATATATAAATGCAAGTGATAAAACCAAGCCAACACACTGCAAATGCACAGTCCTACTGTACAAATGCATCATGCATTTTTACATTACAGAGGTACTTAAAATACTCAGAGCCTTATGTACTAAGCCTTTGGTGCCAGTTTAAGATGCAATTTGGATGCATTCTACTCGCGTGCTGTAAATGAACCTGCCACATGAGCTTAACATGCAGTTTATGGACTTTGTGGATGGCAAATTGCAAAATGCACTTTTTGTATATGTATTTGAGACAACAGCTGTGAAAAATGTAGGGGGAAATGTTGATGGAGGTAGCAGCAGTACTGCTGTGTGTGATCCATATGTGCAGCCCACACACACACACACACACACACACTAGCATACCACTACCACGTAAGTACCATTGATGTGCTGAGAATGATCCACCATCCAAAAAAATATATGCTCTCTGGAGGCCCTGACCATTCATGAAAGGGGTTAAGAAGGCTAACAAAGGACGCAGAGAAACAAAAAGTCTGTAACAGTACTGGTGGCCTGGTGGTTAGGGATCTGTCTCTGCAATCAGAAGGCCATGGGTTCAAAACCTAGGACTGCCAGTGGCACTACTGAGGTACCCTTGAGCAAGGGACCGTCCCCACACACTGCTCTCCAGGTGCCGTGTTCCTGGCTGCCCGCTGCTTCACTTGGTGAATGGGTTAAATGCAGAGAACAATTTTGTGCTGTTCACACTGTGAACTGTGCTGTGATCGCGCATGACAAACGGACACACTTTACACTTACACTATAGTAATACAATACTAAAAGTACAAAGTGCACCCATATGGCAAATTCAGTTCATGACATGAAAGGACAATGAATGTATATACCAAGGAGGTGTACCTAATGCAAATAGACTTATGCAAAATTACTTATATTTTGAATTATTTGGAACTGGGCTTTGGTATTGGGCAGCACAAATAAATCACTGCAGATTCATGGAATTTGGGAGAAGTGCTTATCTAGAGCAACTGATAGAGAACTCGTGTTTTAGGAGTCTTGCCCAAGGAGTCTTACTGACACGGCTTAAGGCTTCTTACCCAGGCAGGGAATCTAAGTCTAACAAATGGAGGGCAGTTGTGTTGCCTACTGTGTTCTACTGCACTCTACCAACCACCAACCGACTGTTGATAAAGCACTGTTCAGTGGCTTGTGTATTCGGTAACATTGCTACTTCACCTGATGCAGTGCATAATGTTGCTCTCTCTGAATCCCTTGAAACATTAGCCCCCATTAAAACTAAAACAGTCTCCTTCACCACTTCCTTCCCTTGGTACAACACTGAACTGCACATCATGAAACATGCTGGTCGTTAACTTGAAAGACTATAAAAGAAATTTTGTGTGTGGCCTACCTTTCCAGGCTCATTAATAGTCCCAACTCTAATTATCATCTTTTCTCGACAGCTTCCAATTTATTTAAACCCCTGGAAAGCATTGTGGCGGCTTCATTCTTTTCTACATTTCTTTAAAAGTTTCTAAAATCAATAGCTCTTTGGTGGTCTCCCTCACCAAAAGTATCTCCTTTTCTGCTCTGACTACCTTCCCTATTGACTGCAACCCAAATTCCTCCTGTCTTTCTGCTTTTAACCATGTTGACTATTATTTCATCACTATTATTAATTCTTCTAATATTACAACCTACTTCCTTGACCCCCTCCCTACCCCCTTAACTAAAGCTTATCAGCCTGCTTTAGTCCCTCACCTCACTACCCTCGATAATCCATCACTGCTTCTTGGTCAGGTCCCCATTGTCTACAAGATAGCTCAAAACACCCGGCCTAGACACATCAAACCATCTCTGATTTTCCATTCTTGTCAAAAGTCTTCAAACGAGCTGCTGCTAATCAGCTGATGGTTTAACTGGCAACCAATAATCTCTTTGAACCTTTCCAGTCCAGAGCCCATTCATTCCACAGTACAGAAAAAGCACTGGTCAAGGTCGTTACTTCCATGTATGGAAACAAGTCTACAAAACAGCCTATTTTAAATTCATTGTTTACATGAGGTCACAAACACAACCTATTTAGTTTACAGCAGGTTAGGCACCCCACACCCTCCCTCACACCTATTCACGCAGCAGTTTTAACGATGTATTTTAGCCTGGACTGCTTTTTGAAAGAGCCGTAACACAAGACAGCCAATCAGAGCAGTGGTCATTTACATATTTACAAACTGAAAGGCACGGTAACAAAAACAGCCTGTTTAATTCTAAAAAATGGGCTCTAAAAATGGACACGGTATGTAATTCTACCCACTTGCTGAGCTGGGTATTGTTGGCTCTGTTATAGACTACGCTGTTACTCAAGGGGTTCAGTCCTTGGGCCTCTCTTATTTATGATCTCCATACTCCCTCTTGGACAGATCACATGTTATGTGGAAGATACTCAAAACTAAATACAAATGCATCCATTCTTGCTGGGTCCAAACCTACCCTCAAAAAGCTCATTTTCTGTCAGTGATGTAGCTGTGTCTCCTTCCTCACTGCTTCATAATCTGGGTGTCATTCTCATCTTGACCCTTGATTTGATTCCCACGTTAGCTTCTTTCTTCTACCAGGGCAATATAGCTAAAATTAGACCGTGCCTCTCTCAATCTGCGCCTGAAACTCATCTATGACTTCATGACTTGCTCCTTGGACTCCTTCAACTCTCTTAGGCTTAGCTCTTCTCCCCCTCACAAGCTTCAGACAGTCCAGAACTCTGCTGCTCGACTTCTGACTTACACACGGTCACACCACTACATTACAGCCATTCTTTGTAAAATACTGCATTCAGTTTAAAGTTCTTCTGCTCACATTCAAGGACCTTCACAACCTCAATCTTTCTTATCTGTAAGATCTTCTTCAAACCTTCAAACCTACTCATACTCTCATATCTTCCTCAGCTAGACTGCTCACTATCCCCTTATCCGGCCTTCACAGCTTTGGCGAAAAAGCTTTTTCTCAATTTGCTCCATGTCCCTGGAACTCTCTTCCCTTATTCGTCCAACAGTCTAACTCTCTCTCTACATTCAAATGCAAATTGAAAACACATCAATTTTCCTTCCTCAATATTGAATTATCTGTGACTATGTCAAGTCCTCTGTAATGTTATCTATTCACATATTCCTGTGTCTTCCTGTTTGGTTGTCTGATGTGTACACGAGAGTGGTTCTTTATACTACAGACACATACTAGACATACACACTACACACACAATTTGCATTCTATTAATTAAATACAGTTTGCAAACAACCAGCACGAATCACCAATCCAGCCCTGTATGTCATACACTGCACACATCCTGCCTCCCATCCCAAGTCTTACTTGTAGATTGACAGCTGAATAAGGTCAGTTTCATTCAGTCAATTCAAAATATTGTACGAACATCAAATCATAAATGTCATGAATCAAATGGAATCCTTGGCTGTATTATTCCACCCCTAACACATACATCCTAACTTTATCCAAAACCGCACGGAGAGTTTGCTATGAAGCTATAATGCAGCTATTGTTCAGAGTTTGGCTTCATGTTACTGTAACTACATGGTATGTGACCTGTAAAAACAGCAGCATAGACACTCCCACAGTGAGTCATACAGTCAGCCCCAGGCTTGCTCTGGAGTGATGCAACCCGTAACGCAATACGTCTACAGCGTGTTGAAAATTCATATACTGTGTCTGTGCACAAATCTGATCTGACAGCTGGGTGTCGGGGAGCAGGATGCTGGGTGAGCTCAGGGTTTACTTTGGTTATGAGCTGCAGAGTCTCTCAGATAAGCACGAAGAGGAAAAAACGCTTTCCAAACATGACCAAGATCAAGACAGGTTTCCTTGCGTTCTCAACATGCAGGAGCGATATGTTCTGTTGAAAATGGAAGTTGTCAGATTCGCCACGGCACATTTCATCCCGCGGGCAGCTCATTTGAGTTATAGTGACATGTTTTCACCATATTTATCTCCACGGATAAAGCCGGATCAGGTGAGATATTGAAGAGAGTTATAGTGGGATATGAGTAGTGGCCTACGGAGCATTCCAGCATTGACCAAATATGCTCAAAGGCTTTGATGCCATTGTGAACTTATGTAGCCCGAGGCCTAGACATGAAGCAGCGGCATCTTTAAGACCGGTGACATTAGGGCTAGAAACATCAAGTCATACTGTTATAACTGCATATGCACACGAGAACATCGATGGTCAGCAAATATTTTCCCTACACAGCAAGTGTGTGCAAGGCAACTAAACATGTCATTTTTCCAGTATCATTTAACTCCTTAATTTCATTCCTTGAATGTGAAAATAACTGTTAAGTCAAGTTTTCTTGGGATTTTCCTGCTCTTTAGGACCAAAATCTGTTAAATGGACATCCGAAATAACTATTAAACAGTCAGTCACAACACATATTTTTCAGAAGATTTTTCTGGTTAGGAAAGCAATAGAGCTGATTCATATTTTTTGTGTACCTGAATGTGAGAGCGTTGCCAATGGCACACTGATAGGAAAATGATTAAAATGCTCAACAAAGTAGCATGTTTGCAAATCATCCAGAAAGAGACTGAAAAGCAGACACTCTCTCTTTCTCTCTCATATATATATATATATATATATATATATGTGTGTGTGTGTGTGTGTGTGTGTGTGTGTGTGTGTGTGTGTGTGTGTGTTTGTATGTGTGTGTGTGATAGAGAGAGAGACTCTGCTTTTTCAGTCTCTTTCTGGATGATTTGCAAACATGCTACTTTGTTGAGCATTTTAATCACTTTCCTAGAATATATCTACTCTCTCTATATACACATATATGAAGTGACCATTTGTCATATGTGAACACACCCCAGCACACATTGTGAACAGCATGAAATTCATTCTCTGCATTTAACCCATTCACTAAGTGAAGCAGCGGGCATCCAGGGACACAGCACCCTGGGAGCAGTTTGAGGGGACTCAAACTTGCTTAAGGGTACCTCAGAGGTGCCACTAGCAGTCCTGGGATTCGACCCCATGACCCTCCGATCACATATATATGTATATATATGATGATGTTGTCACAATATGATGCAATCTGACATGTGATAAATACATAGTCTGTAAAAAAAGCAATGAAATACAATATGACAAAATATACCAGTGACCACTGCAGTGTTTAATGTACCAAATGACTGAATTAATTAGTTAATAACCGAAATAAAGAATTCCTCCACCAAGCATTGCCATTTCTCAAGAGCGGACTGTTAATTTACCAAAAAAACAAAACGGTCAAAGATTATCCCATGAATAGCACAATGGTTGAAATAAGTAATTCAGAATTCAACTTTTGGCCATATGTGTTTGTGGAGTGTTTTATAACAGTTTTTGAACATGGCTCAGCCAATCGGATTCTAAAACTGGAACTATTCTCTTTATAATGTATAAATAAAACATAAATCTATAACAAATATACATTTTACAATCCCACGCATATTATACCATGTTAGTACTCCATTCGATGCATCCATTTAAACCATTTTTTTATTCTGTACAAGGAGCTTCATAAAATGTTAGTTAATACTGTCTGACTCACTTAAGAGTTTTGGCACTCGATTTCATTTTAAATTGAAATTCTATACAGCACACACTTTAGTCAAATGGACCACTTAATAACTTAACGGCATTTCCACAGAACAAACTGCGGCATAGTGACAAATATCGTAGCAGGCATGTTTTATCTTTAATACAGTGGCTCCATAACAAAGGATGTTGAGACTTTGGTTGATGAGAGCCAGTTCACCAAAGGCTAATTCTAATTACTAATTACTAACTCTGCCTCAAAAACTCAATTTGCAATGAACTTCTGCCTTGCTGCAATTAAAATAGTTACATTCACCAGTGCAAAAGAAACTAAAAAAATCATTCTTTGACCTTCATAAATGCCAACAGCTGATTCATCTCTGCTACAAACCCTCAAATGCGTACATCATATTTCCCAGATATAGTTGAAACATATTCATCAGGAGAGAATGATCACTTCATTCACTCCTTCAGTCCGTTCCAGCAAATTGAAATGTTTTCTAATTCCTAAACGTATAACTGGGAATACTTTAATCCTTCAAAATGCTATAATCTGCATCTTTGATATTAGTCAGAAAATTGCATAATCACCCAATTACAGCTAGAGTCCAGGACACCGGGAACAGCTTGAACAGTTGGTGAGTTTCGGTCACTAGGGAAGCATAATGAAGGAAAGTGTGTGCATGCTTCCTTACACATACACATAAACATGCACACAACTCACACATACACACACGTCCAGCAACAAACAGGCCCCCTGCTGCTATCGCCTGGTGGTTTGGTGGCCTCTGCCAGCGGTGTCAGCCCACCTGCTGAGAAGAGTGGGGCTAGTGATCTGATTAAAAAAGACAATGCAGACCACCAGCAGCTGGCCACCACATTACTCCAGCAACTGAGACAGGCATGACAACAAGGGTTAGATACCTCGAAAAGCTGTCACTGATAAAACAGTGGTAGCTCAGCCGTAGGTGTGTGTTTATGTTTGTACATTTTCAGGACACAATTACCCAGAGGAACCCAGGCTAACCTACAAGACCAACAAAGCACTCCTGACTTTGTAAAGTGCTTGTAACAGAAGGGAGGACAAAACCATTTCTTTTTGGTTACTGGGGGTAGAGTTTGTGATGTTGTGAGGGTCAAGTCAAGCGGGAAGTAATCACGGGATCCAAAAGGTTTAACACAGGTTTAAGTACAGGTAACAAAAACACAAACAAAAACGAAGATGGTTTTAATGATAACAAGAATAGGAGCAATGCGGAAACAAAGGGTAAAATAAACAGGTTTAACAAAAACACAAGAACACTAACACAACTAGAAATGACCATAACAGAATCCAAAAGCAAGTTTTACCAAGAGCAGCGTGACAAGAGATTTTACAAAGAATCCACAAACACAGACTGAAACACAAGGGGTATTTATACTACTTAAGGAAATGAGAACACCTGGGCAGGGGCGGAGACAGAAACTAGACACAGGTGATCAAGGGGGCTGTGCTAAGGAGGGGGTTAAGACGAAAAAATATTCACAAGGAACAGACACAACGGAAAGCACAGGGAGAATGTAAACAATAACAGACCAGGGAGAAGACAGAACATTACAAAAAGCCAAAAAACAGGGAAAGGACAGGGAGAATATTACAGGATTAGAGTCAGGCTTAGAAAACTATCATCAAGTACACGTAATTACATATGACTCCATGTCCTGACATAGTATAAAAACAAACGTGTGTATGTACTTCTACACACCACTCCTCAAGCAACGTGAATAAATACACATACTTGGGGCTGCTGGTGGCCTAGTGGTTAGGGAGTTGCCTCTGTGATCAGAAAGTTGTGGGTTTGAATCCCAGGACTGCTAGTGGCACCACTGAGGTACCCTTGAGCAAGGCACCAACCCCACACACTGCTCCCTGGGCGCCCCTCGTTGGTGGCAGCCCACTGCTTAACTTGGTGAATGGGTTAAATGCAGAGAAACTGTGTGCTGTGGTGCATTCACGTATGACAAATGGACACTTTACACTTGTGTCTGGTAAAAAGCAAATGCCCTGCTGCTATGAAGACAATTTTTCCAGACATGCATCAATGAGTCCCCATAATAGTAATAATGATGTTGATTATGATGAAGACCTTTTACTCAGTTTGTAAGCAAATTCCTGAATGTTGCTGCATCAGTCAAAGTGATAATCTACAGCTTGAAACTTCCCAAAACACACACTTCCAAGAAAATAATTCTTTTGACATTTGGGACTGACATTTTGGAATCAATCCCACAATAAAAAAAAAAGGAACGTCTCCGGTGCTGCCAGTGCTGTACATTGATTTGAAATAATGTGAAGTGTTTTCATAAGCAGTGACCCTGTGTTGCTTTCCAGCTTTGAATTTCTTAAGGACGATACTACATATTCAGGAAGATATTATAATAAATTTGTGTCAGGAAATAATGTTTTTAACAGGGGACAAGAAAGGGCTCACTGGACTTGATTTTTAAGGGCACGTGTGACCTTGATGTGACAATCTACCAGTTATCACAAACACTTTAATTTAAATCAATAATGTCATTGAAGCAGGAATACATTTAATGAGTCTCTTTGCCCCAAGTCTTGTTTAATTGCTTATGCTACAGTAAATGACTTGCATGCATGATTGCTTTTAAACCGTGGTGTCTTGTAACAGCCCATGACATTTCCAAGATGTGAACTTTACATTGTGCACATGGCACAGGGAAGGCCACTCTTCGGTCTGCATGCTAAATACTGCACTAGTCTGAGGGTCAGAGCACATCAGCTGACACCGGAGGGCGAGGAGGGGATATGAAAGGGCCGTTTGAGAAAAGCATCATACACAATAAATCATTATAACCACACTAATTACCTTAACATAGAGGAGGACTCAGAAGCCTTCTTTAATTTAATGTTAATTTTTGATTAGAGATGCACTGACGTGGAATTTATGGATCAATAACATTAAGCAATAATATGGACTATAGGTCAATAACCAATAAGCAACAATTTTATGTTCTTGCATTGTAAAACTAGTTCACACTATGAGCTAGAAGCACAGTGAGCATAAGACTCTAAAACTCTAAAGAAGCTATCATAGTAATTCATTTTTTTTAACCCTTAGAACACAAGCACAACAAATGGTAAATCATCATCAACCTCCTTATATGGAAGTTCCCTCGGTTTGTGTTGATGCTCGAGGTGTCAGACATCATGTTGAGCTATGTTTGGTGTTCCTGTGTTCCTGAGTTTTAAAAATGTTGCCACACACAAAGAACAAAATGAACAAATTTCTTTTATTTTAGGTCTTAGAAACAAAAAAATCTTTGAGGCCAGGAGAACTTTCAGGATAGCCTCCGCCCACAAAGGGGTGGGGAAAACCTGCAGAGGGAGGGGCAAACGGCACAGCAAACGGCGAGCATGTAGGTGAGTACACACCATTTTTAGACTGTTTTATAATTGTTGGAATCAGATTTTACTGATACATTCTGAGTGTTAAATGATCATTCTGGTAACCTATATGGCATAAAGACTATGAGAATCATCAAGTCACGTAGGTGTTTGTCATTTCAACCATCTACACAGTAGACAGAGGAACACTTTTTGAGGCTATACACATTACCAGAATGATCATTTAAAAAAAAACAACAACTTAAAACCCATTAGAGTAGTGGTATCAAAAATCTTTACAAAGTGTCCTCCAGAAGGTCATGAATTCTTGGTACTGGACACACAACATTCACTCACACACTCACACCTACACTCAATTTAGAATCCCCAATTCACCTGACGCACATGTCTTTGGACTGTGGAGGAAACCGGAGACCCCAGAGGAAACCCACATCACCACGAGGAGAACATGCAAACTCCACACACACAAGGCCAGGACCCGGACTCAAACCCCCAGCCCTGGAGGTGCAAGGCAACAGTGCTACCCACTGCGCCACCGTGGGGCCCACATTAAAAGACATTTGCTCAATTAATAAATAAAATAAAATAAATGAATCATATTATTAATGCATTAACACTGACAGCCCTAATTGTGATGTTCTATATTTGCCATAAATCTGATTAACAGGGTGGGCGGAGCTATGGGCCTTCTGGGTGGCAGTAAGCTGTGAGCAGGCAGCGTTAGGGAGTGGGCCTTCAATGGGCAGTGTGAGTGAAAGAGGACTGGACACTGAGCTGCCTTTGCTGTCTAAATCATCTGACACTGTGGGGCCATTCAGATCTGCAGGAGCCGCGCTGCCTGCCAGTGGCATGTACTAATCTGAAATGATGTAAAGGTGGTAGCAGAATCAGTGACCCTGTTTTGCTTGGTGGTTGGGGGGGCATTTACTCTAGCAAGTCTGCTGCTCTGCTGTTTCTTTGAGTGTAAGTGAAAGGGAAAAGACACAGGAGTGTGTTTTCCCCAAGGAGCTAAAACCAAGACTGCTGTAGTTACATAATGCATTCATATACTGTAGTATAGAAAAGTGTTTTCTCTTTAGAGAATGAAAACAAACTCAGCGCACAAGTAGTCAAAAACAACACTTTTTTCGCTCATGGCAAGAGTTACACGAGCATTCTTTTATTCTGCATATATGATACTCCATTTGAATGAATGAGAATACATGGGTTAATTAATATAATTATTATGAAGATTAATTTTTTGTGTTGAGATGTAAAATGCTTCCCAGCCATGTCTAATACCACCCATTTCTATTTTAACACAATGCACACAGCATGGCCAGGGGTTGGGTATAACATCTCAGTGCATTCTAGGATATGGAGAAATATGAATGTAATTTGTGAATGAACCCTCAAGACTGGCTTATGCTTTCCACATCAAGGGTCAGCGACAGAAACAGCAACAGAAGAGGAACTCAGCTTTTAAGATGAATAAAAGTGTTCTACAATGCACAAGATGACACTGTGTAGCTTAGGTGACACTGCGTTCTCCAGGTGACCCTGTGGGCTAAATGTGAATTTCAATTGCACAAAGTTTCAAAAGCAGCACTGGCTACCATAATAGGAAATGCAATTTCTGCTTGTTTTGTAGGTCTCTCAGTTGAACTATGCATGTTCTTCAGTAATGTTGATGAAATATATTTTCATGATGGAAATTTATATGATTTGTATAACCAGAAGTAAATTGTATATTCACGTTTATTGTGGCAGTTGTTTCTCAGAATGGAGTTTTCAGGACAGCCGTATTTGTGGACAGGAGTTCTCACCCTTTCCTTTTCACCCCTCATTACTCACTAGCAGCTCCACACAAAACATTTCACACACAGAAAGCCAAGTGTCCTAGTTAATCTGTAAGATATATATATATATATATATATATGTAGCATCCCCACCGAAATATGGTCAAGACTTGACTGCTGGTTTTCTTGATTTATTGAAATCTTGCTGACAATCAACCAATGAACCAACGTAAGAGCTAAACAGAGCATAAACAAAATGCATTGCTTCCTCAGACAGTGTCATATTTTAGCTCAACACATCACTCTTATATAGTAGCTTAACAAAGAGAAAGTTCATATTTCAACACATAAAACATGTATTATATCTGGAACACTAACCTTGTGCCGCTTCGGAGGGAGCTAAAGCATTCAAATATACCTTTTAATCAACCTTTTTCTGTATTATGCGTCAGGAG
>JBBPCZ010000142.1:12686255-12700704 GCA_037974445.1 Brycinus macrolepidotus | reverse complement strand
TAGCTTACGGCTATTTAACAGTGCCATGTCTTCCCTGAGATTAAACTGGAAATTGGGGTCCGTTACAATATATATATATATATATATATATATATATATATATAAGATATTAACTAGGACACTTGGCTTTCTGTGTGTGAAATGTTTTGTGTATATATGCAATGTATACGCAGACTAGAACCTGTCAATACACAATGTAAATAAAATGTAAAAGTAAATCGCTGCAAGCAGCAATGTGGGGGCCAAGCAGGGTGGCAGGGCAGAGTTACAAATGGCAATTTGATCTGATTATTTTAACAGCGAGGCTGTAATTAGAGGAAGCTGCAGCTGGGTGGAACTGAGACATGCCCTCCAAAGATGCCAGTTGTCTTCATTGCCAAATTCAACTGGCTGCGATGGAAGTATGTTCAAGATTCAAGATTCAAGATTCAAGATTCTTTATTTGTCACATGCACATGTAGTCTCTGTCTTGGTATCTCTCAAACTACATCCCCACACACTAATGACGTTTTCAAGGCAAACACAATGAAAGTTACAGGGAAAATCATGTTTTTGTTTACTGCAACATCCCCTAGTGATGGCTGTTGCAGACTGTTTTGTGACAACTCAGAATGGATTCAGAGTCCACACACCAAATTTGGTTGTGATAAATCAAACCGCCGCGGACTTACAGCCTCGCTTCCTGATTGGCTGTGACGGACAATTGTTTTTGTATATCGAAAACCCAACAAATAACTTTTGTGAGGATCGGTCTAAAGATTGTCTATGCCAATTGTGGGGAAAATTGGGGAAAATCTGTATCCTGTGAAACCAATTTTGCGGCTGCACCAATTAGGATGGCACGACAAACTGCCATCTATCGGATTTGGGACCCCCCATGGTGTCACCAGATATGTGAATTAGATATTTAAAGCAAAATTATCAGTTAACAGTTATCAGCCAAAACACATTTTTGGTTATTGCAGAGCCCACTGGTGGCAAAATGAATAAATAAATAAGACTTTTTTGTGCTTACTCAGGATGGGGTCCATAGTCCAGGTACCAAGTTTGGCTGTGACGGACCAACGCATCACAGAGTTGTGGCATCGCTTCTTTCTTAAGGCAAACGAATCCAAAATTAACATGCAAAACATGTTTTTGCTTATTGCAGTGCCCCTAGCAGTCAAATGATGCAGAATTTCTTGTGCTTCCTCAGAAGAGGGTCCTAAATGCTGATACCAAGTCTGATTTTAATACATCAAAACCTTGCTGAGTTATGACCATATGTCCCTTTTGCCGGCTTCGCCGTTCAACTTCAGCAGGCAAAGACGTATAAACGCTTTTGCAAATCAAAACGCCAACAAGTCATTTTATTAAGCTTCATCTGAAGATCATCTGCCAAGTTGGGGAAAGACTGGAGAAAATTTGCAACCTGTGTAAACTTTGGCCATAAAATCCAATGTAGCGGTAAATCCAATTGGGCAGAAATTGACAACGCGAGGTGAGCTGAACTCGACCCAAGGAATCCAACAATACCTCAAACACACTTTCAACTTTCACCCATTGGTGGCACTAGAGTTTTCAAGGTGCAGACATGAAACTTTAGTGAAAAAGAAACAGTGGACTGTCCTCAGTGTGTCAAATTTCACAACTTTTTACCAGTTAACAGTTCTAGGGGCTGCCACAGAAACCCTTTGCAGAAAAAATCATGATTAATGATTTAAACAGTATTTCTAACCCTCAACTTGTAAGCGTTCCAAAAGAACTCATGCCATGTACAGAAAAAGATAAGCTTTTAACAGTAGGAAAACATCCATTTGAGCTCCATTCAGTGTGAGAAAGCAGTGTGAGAAAGAAGAGGCACTGACAGCTGATAGAGGCTTAGATGGAGGACTTCTCCCCACAGCTCAGTTCCAAGACGGGTAATGCTGTTGGCCTTGCCAAGGTCATCTGACAGATGGTTAGTAATAAGTGGTTATGTCTTCACAGTTCTATTACAGAGGCCAGATAAAGAGAGAACCATCTTCGCAGCTGCACCACAACACTACTAATAACAGTCTGTCTTTGGAGATGACATTGCTCCGTAATTACCATAGCACCAAGCCACTACACAACGACAAATCCAACCTGGCAGTTGCCTGCGTTGGGCAGTAAAAATGAAAGGTCATATTTGGCTCCCTTTTGCTGTGCACACGCCACACAAACACACTGCCTGTAGAACTGCCTATTTATCTCATGTGACTAATTACACAGTGTCAGTATCTTTAATCCCTGAAAGGGAGTCACTACTGTGTGAGTACACACCCACCCACACGCATGCACACACACACACACATGCACACACACACACACACACACACACATGCGCACACACACATACAAAAAGGAGAAAAAAAAGGATCAGTCATCCTATGCAGACTTAACCCTTAGAAGTCTAGAATTTCTTTTTGCGTTCCTATATTAGTTAAACATATTGGCAAATTGATTACACAATTAGTTACATAATGAATTATCATTACATTCAATTTAGATTCTGTACCAACAGGTTCAAGTCTAAATTCTGACATTTTTCAATTTGTTTTGAAAAATGGAGCAAAAGTTAAGGATGTTTTTTCATGTACTGCACATAATGGCAACTTGTGATCAAATTAAATCACAATAAAATAGTTTAGTTCTATTTGCAAACACAAATGTGGTGTGGACTGTAATCCATAGAATGCCACTTTAAACAAAATGTGTTCTTTTGTTTGAACAAGCTATGAGTCAATAGCATCAAACTGGACAGACATGCAACTTCTAAAGCTTTAAGATGAAAATGTTATCATATTTGTCTTGCAACCCTTTCTTTCAGTATGTATTTTATGTGTTTATTTAATGCAGATTCGGCCAGTTTATTATTCCATTTTGACCAATCTGCAATTTTATGCCAGGCAAGGGCATTTGCACCGTATTTGAATGTTCGTGCTACACCAGTATCATATGTCTTAGAAAAATTATGCTAAACAGCCAGTGGCCTCTTTTGATGTAGCATTTATTATTTAGATAGAATTAAGAATTTAAAATAGAAGAATTTAAAATTCTAGTTGACCCATTAAAGAGCAATTTTTTGCAGCTTTAGCTAACAGAAAGTACTGGAAATGAGTTCCTGTGTTTCATGTGTATCATGTAACTGGGGAAAATGTAAAAGAAAAAAATCCACTTAAGTATTATTTTGGGAAGATCTGGACTTTACTCAAGTATTTTGGAAATCAAATACTTGTATTCTTGTTTAATTACATTTTCATGAGAAAAAACTCCTCACATTTCCATTTAGACTTTACTATTTTAAACACATTATTTAAACTATATTTGTGATGTATTTCAATGTCATGAGATTTCTTTCTCTTTCTCCCTGCCAACTGGTTGAAATTGCACACATTTTATTATTTACTTCTTCTTAAAACATTCCGCCATATTTGTGTCAAAGTACAATGAGCAGGACTGGGAGTGAGGGAGGGATAATATCGTGCAATGCAACAGTCACACTGAATTTTAATAAACAATTGTCTGATTTATTTCAAGTATCCTTAATAGCAAGACGACACATTATCCATACTTTCTTGCATCATTTGCAACACAATGTTGTTTTAACATTGATGTTTCCTCCAAAAAAGTCATTTCTACACCCCACTAGTTGGTGACTGTTTAAAAAATGGTGAAGTGTTTAGCAAATCACTGCAGCATGCGGTACTGAGAGACATCTGTGTTGCAATCTGTTATAGGGAACAAGTAGCAATGGCACAAGGTCATTCTGCAACTCCAGCACAGAGGGAGCTGGCAATAACAAAGCCACAATGCTTAACCTCTCGCGCCTGGCCTTCATATTAGCACTATTGAAGGACACAGCAAAAACAACACATTTCTTGAAAAGTGCACAGGTAATTTTATTCATTGTGGGTCTATCAAAGGCAAGTCAAACAAGCCTTGTCATTGGGCGGTGTTTGTTTTTCGCATACCGTGCCTCCACGCCAAATTCTCAAACAAGATATTTAAGGCTGTGAAAAAAATATATTCAATAGCCACTTACGGTATTTCACAGTTGGCACAAGCACTTGCTTACATAGTAGGTGTGACGAGATAGAAGTGCTGAGGCACTCTAACAATGGTGAGATGGGTGCCTGCCAAGCAAGCCTGCTTGTGATTACCAATCACATTACAGGCCTGAGAATTTAGAGTTCCTCTGCTGTTTCTTTGCTGTGAAAAATGAAAATGTTGTTTTTGAGTCAATAAAAGAGACTGAAATGACTATGCAGGTGTACAGGAGCATACTCAGGGTAGAGCTGAGTGATGCATCAAATATTTAGAATATATTTGTGATGAAGGCAATCTCATAAATAATGATTATAATCGAGGATTTGTTTGTTAAATTGGTAATTGAGTCCATCTTCAGTATTCAGAAGCTTCATGTTTTTTTCAAGCCACAAAAGTTGCCATCTAAACTATCTAACATTTCATCAGCAAAAGAAAAGCTTTGCAACAGCTATTGAAGCCAAAAGAGCAGAGATGCCTGAGAAATCGCGTTCTAAGCAAATTATTGGATGCAAAAAAGAGGTTGATATGAAGGCATGACAAATTTAATGAATCATCTCAAATACGTAAGTATAGCAAACTACGAGACTCTGGTGAAGGTGACACTAAAACTGGGAACTCGGATCCTCAAAGCCTCAAAGCCTCAATCCAATTAGTTGTGGTGAGATCAGGCAGTGGATGAGGCTTCCACCGCTGCTTCTACAATGGTCCTCCTCGCATTTAGACAGTTCCTGCGGCTCCAAAAGTGTCTGTAGCTATAATTTTCCAAATGTTTCACTGTGTTTCCCATCAGACAAATTAGAACTGGCGGAAGTGCATATGCATTTATATACGAACATCCAGACAACCAATCAGAATGCAACTGGCCCAACAGCAACAGATATCCAATAAAACAGAACAGTTTGTACCTCTGCAGGCAGAAGTCTATACAGACTGTATTGTGGCTACAGGCAAATCCAACAGCACATGCTAATTGCACTTAGATGGGTAGAGACACACCCAACATAACTGCATATCTATCAACATATCTAAAACATGAGGGTGAAAAGTTTTAACTAACAAATGTGATCATATTCCGCTAGACACAGTCAACATAAGGTAACCAATTTTGTATTTAAACAGTGTTATGAATACTAGGCTGGATTGCATTTCCTTGTCTCACTGTTCTTCCCTCATAACATGACAAATGAGGTGATGTTAAATAAATGAGTTACTTGCTTAGTTTTTTTGACATATGAAGAGGTTTGCATTAATAACTATATTGAATTCAAAAGTCACAGATGTTAATTATGCAACAAATTACATTGGGTGTTCAGATGACAGTTCTTTTTAATCTATTGCCATAGTACAGTTTACTAGGTATTGATACAAAAGTCAAAATACTGTCATGACAAGGCTAGAGTAAGCTAATTTTAGAGCAGAATTTCTGGTCTGTGCTCTTCAGTGAATTCAGGCCTGAGGGTCTCTGACTTATCATTTGACAGCACTGTAAAGACTACAGATGAGCTGAAGATTCATGAAAAGTAATGCCTGCTTGAAAGAGCAGGAGAAAAGCAATGAGTAGCGCCTCTCCTGAGCTGACACGCATGGGTAATATTCACTCGCAACATGTGACACACGCATGCTGGAGGGCAAGCGAGGCTCCCTGGAGCTCAGTGCTCTCACTGGCTCAACAACTTTATGATCCGGCTGGCACTTTCCGCCAGCAAAACACAAGGTCTGACACTCGAGTTAGACAGGCGTCATCTTGGCCTATATCACCATTGTGACATTCTAAACAATACATTTCAGTTAGGTAGGGCTGTCACTGTCAAATTAGTAATTGAGAAATCTACCAGCCAAACACTAAAAATAGACTTAACTGAACAAACCATGCATGGGATTCCAGAATAGGCTACTCTGTTTCTTACAGGAAGACTAAGCAAATCGAGCATATGCTTCATACACATCAATTCAACGATGAGGTAAATGCTAACAGAGTATTTGTTTTAAATCTAGTTTTATCAAAAAAAAAATCAGCAGCCCTAAAGTCAAGGCTAGCCTCACTCATATGATAAAGTTAATGTAAAGTGAGGCTGGGCGATATGACCTATAAATAATATCTCAATATTTTGAGGCTATATCACAATACATTTCTCAATATTTTTAAATTTCCTCTTAAGAACTCCATAAATGCTCAATTTAACCTTTTGATCCATACAATCACACTGGAACGATGGTGGAATGATGGTATGATGGTAGTCCCTGAAGCAGATGTCAGTTTAACAGTTGTTTGTTTGACATCTTCATTGCGATTCCCAAATCTCTGATGGATCCAGTGCTGTTTCTTTTCAGAACCAATTTGTCTGACTCCATCTTCCAATACTATTTCTGAACCCAACTAAATACTCTTTGGCACTTCAGTTTTTTCGCTCTCTCTCTCTCCAGGCCAGGCGTGGGCAACTTTTTGAAATGAAGTGCCAGTTTGAAATGTTCTTGTTAATTAGTGTGCCATATCAACATTAAGTTTAACATTAAAATCCAACAGACCTGGACGTTTATCTGATCCAGGTTACACGCATGGCAACAACCTCTTAAAGAAACATTCTTCTCTTATAATCAGGAGAGTGTAATGATCTTTTTAAGTCATTAACCCGACCAGCCTCCCAGTCGTCTTGTTCATCAGCAATAAACTCAACTAATAACTCCTCTGCAGTTCCAAATTAAACGCAAAGACCCTGTTACAAAACACAGCTTTCAGTAACTCATTTACAGTGCTGCACTGAGAGAAAATGGGAGACTAAAGTGTATCAAAACAGAAATACCAATACTACACAAGAACGCTGGCATCCTTATCTGAGCTGGTAAAATGGAGATGAACAAACAGATACATACGCAAACCCATTTCTACTACAAATAAACTGATGCCTATCTGCCATTGTGATCCCTGGACCCGCTTTCCTGACATTTTTTGCTATTTCTTCAAGTGTGTGTGAAGTGTGTGTGTGTGAGTTTTTTTCTTTTTGTTTTTGGGAGACTGAGAGGGCAACATGAGAGAGAGAGAGAGAGAGAAGTGAAGTGCTGAACCAAGCCTCATGCCAGAGGCTTAAAAAAATTAGATGACAATTTGTACTCAACGTTCGCAATATAGTAATTTACTACACCCTACGTAGAATAAGCAGTGATACATTGAGCATGTTCGATATATCACTCTACCTTATTGGAACGTCTTACTGTAGATATTTGTGACAGCTGTCCAGAGATTTGAATTGCTTGTGGAAAATCGTGTTAACTGATTAGATTCTTTTTCATGAACATTCTTCATGCATAACTGATTTAATGATGATGGAGTGACATCTCATTTACCACCAAGTCAAGATCATGTTCATGAATGGCAGACTGGGTCATACTAAATCATCTGTGCCTTCACATTTACACCAAAATAACGGCATATTCTATAATAATAGTAATATATTTGTGTATAGTGTTTACATGAAGCAATGCAAGACATTACCACCCTAAAAATATTAATCAGAAATTATAAATATTTTAAAATGTTCTGCTACTTTTTGATAATCAGCTGTGGACTAGACTTCCATTCGAACGATACATTAAGTCTATAAGTCATGCAAGTTATGAATGCTATTGTATTTACTCCAGTATTTCTATCCTGCCTGTTTGAAGCAGTTTGGAATTTTTGGCTCAGAGCCTGTCTGGCCAGAAGGGACTGCAATTCCTACTTAAGTCCCCCACTAGCATTTGCAGTGGCAACAGGCGGAACTTTCACATATTTTGTGCACGTGCCAGCCAGATCTGTGCAGAGAATCATGTGCCTGTTAAGCACCGTATCATGAGCTGTGTCACACACACACAGACACATTTACACATACAAACTCTTATTCGCTTATTTTGCCCGTCACACATACACGCACTGAAAACGCTGACAGCCACAGCTATAATCCCAGTTCAAACATGCAAAGAACAGAATGATATGCTTTAAGGTCACCTTAGATCATTCTAGTTTGTTACATTCTACTTTGTTGTTCTTTGTGGGTCTGTTTTTGTTCCTGCATTGCCCCATGGTCCTAGAGGAACAGTGTTTCATTTCACTGTGTGCTGTGTATATGGTTGAAATGACAATAAACACTTACTTGACTTGACTTGACTTGATAAACACAAAGACACCATCCCAAAAATTTCCCCATCATGAGATTCAAGATTCTTTATTTGTGTCACGCCCACCAGTCACGTGACGCGCACGAGGCACCGAAAGTGAAGCGCGTCACCCGGTATTTAAACAAAGAAGTGAAAGGTACTCACTGCTCAGTCATTGTTTATCTTTGCCCGAGCCGACTACCTCTTCCCAGCCAACTCTACAGTACCATGAGTAATTCCAAATCCTTCTCTCCTTGTCTTGACTGTGTGTGTGAGTGAGAACGCGGACTTCCGGTGGGAGTCTCAGCTCTTTATAGAGCGTTTTCTGATCAAAACGTGTGGTTCACCTACTCTATCGTGTTACTCCGCGATTGGGTTTAACCACCACGCTACACTAGGCAAACAGTGACAGACCAGTTCGTGACAATTTGTCACATACATAGTTATATAAGTACAACATGTAGTAAAATGTGCCCCTGACAGTGCATCATTTATGTCAGTTTAGGGCCTTACGGTGCCCAAAAGTTCTTTGCCTTAATGTGACTGAGAAGTCTTTAGTGTGTATACTATGGGCCAGTTTGCTGGACTGGAATAAAGTCTAGACCTGGAGTAAATTTTTCCTTTCATTGGAAGATCACCATTCAGAATGTTGTGTAGTCCAGGACTAGGCTTATTCCTTGTCCAGGACCCTATATGACCAAAAGTATCCAGACACTTCCTCTAATTAGTGAATTCAGTTTCTTTACAGTGTACCCATTACTGATGAATGCATTCAACTGCTCACACACAGCTTGTATATTTTCTGTAGAAAGGCATTGCTATAAGAATGGGGCACACACGAGTCTAAGGTCACCAAAGGTGCCCAAAGTCGAGCGTTGGCTATAAAGCCCACCCGCACTGGGCTTTGGAGCAGGGAGTCGGGGTGGTGTTTTTGATCCAGAATAAATCATTCAACATGCGTACCTGACCTCATCTAGTGCACAACCTTCCCATAAGAGCAGTCTTCACTGAGGCCTAGCTTTAACCCACTGTGACTGAAAGACTTTCTTCGGCTATTTTTGAATAAAACATGTATTCAGAAGTACTCCTTTGTGTCCTAATAAAATCTCCTTTGTGCTGCTGATTTTTTAGTGCCAGTACAGCCACATAAAAAACATAAATACAACTCTGCAAGTGGAACTGCAGCTAAGCTACACTCAAAGAGCATATTTCTTGCACACCCACACTAAAAAAGAAAACCTGCTGCAGGACACAAAGCAGAAGATTCATCGGTGATATCTGCATTTCTCTCCAGCCTGCCAAAGTTGCAATGCTACAGTTGTTCACATGTGTTCAGGTGTAGGGGTGTGTGTGTGTGTGTGTGTGTGTCCATGTATGTTAGGGGTCATTCACCTCCATGGCCTTGTCCTGCAAGCATTCCTGAGCATACTGCAAACATTTGATGTCAGATTAAAGAGCTAATTAATGTGGCCACGAAAGCAGCCAGAGCTCACCATGAGCCTATTGCAAACCAGGAGAAAGCCTTGACAAACAAATGCTTTCTATCCAGTATGAAGGTCTAGAACTGTATTTATGTAGTAGGGGCCAGAAATGAATAGCTACTAAAAGAAATAATTGTAATATATATATAAAACTATATCAGTAAAATTTCTGACGCTTTCAGTATACGGCACAGAATGTTTTATATATATATATATATATATATATATATATATATATACACACATATAGATAGATAAATAGATCGATAGACAGATAGATAGATAGATAGATAGATGATAGATAGATAGACAGATAGATAGATAGACAGATAGACAGATAGATAGATAGATAGATAGATAGATAGATATAAAACATACTGTGACGTATACTGAAACCATCGAAAATTTTAATTTGAATGTCCCTTCACAACTAATAAACAAACAAATTTAACAGCTGAACTACTTTTTATTGTGCAAAATAGTACAAATGGACTGAACAATATATAGGCAGTTGTCGACACTGCTTTCTAACCCAAAACCTAACAAGCTGAGTACATGTTAGCAAGCATCGGGTTCTCAGAGCTCGGCAAAAATGCTGCTGAATACTATTTCACAAATTCATTCAAGTCATTTGTCTCATACGTGTGTACAGGACACCCGGGCTTACACCTATGACTGCCGGACACTGCTGGAATGTGGTAAATATTAAAAGTCATTCACGCTGTCAGTATTAACCAAGAATCTACAGACCCTCTCGGCTTCTTATGAGGAGCAAGCCCCAAGACTGTGGTATCTCCTGATAAGCTGAAGACTCATGGCTAATCCTAAAAGACCAGTTGTTCCTTCCAGTCTTATGTCTGCTCCTTCAATCACAAAACTGGACCTCAGTCTTCAATTTATATTGTTCTTTATACAACAAGAGGTGTGGAATCTCTATGTTTTAATTCGGACTCACCTATTCAGTTAAACAGGTTAACCTTAGAATGTTTTGCGCTGTTTGTATGTTGCATTATCTGCTTACCAGTATGAAAGCTGTAAAAAAACTCATACCTTAAAAAGAATTACAACTGGTATACCATATAAACCATTTTGCCCATTATTAGACATACCCTTTGGATGATCTTCTATCAGCCGTGCTTCTACAATGATAGTTAGCTCAATTTATGGATAGTATGTCTGGGTAAATATTTGAATTACACAGGGCTTGTCCTGAGCTGGATTCCATCTGGGGCCATATGTATCCTAGCCTGCTTTTTGTGGCCTAAAGACCCTGAAGATCAGGGTGTGACTGTGACCAACCCATTCACAGTCAGCTGCTAAGATCACAGCAGTGCAAATCGATCTTGGACAGCCAGCGATTCACAAACCAGGCTTTTTTAGCATGCTGCTCCTGCATGTACGGTAATTGGAACCTTCAGTAAAATGCTGGCAGTTATAAAACCCATCAATCCAGTTTGAATAAGGGATGAGCTGAGAGGAACCGGAGGACAGGAAGGGTATGTTAAAGCCACAGATGATCTTACCCACAAGCCCTTTCATTTTGTCATCGAGTAATCCAAGCCATGATTATACAGGGTAATAAATGAAACTCTCAGCTCTATTACTTGAGCGCCTGATCTCCAAAGCTTAGGAGCACCAGCCAAAAATTATTACAAACATGTATTGCCAATCTTTTTGGTAGGCTTAACTGTGATAGTGGTATATGAACTGCATGTCACAAAATGAAGGTTTTCTGGATTTTGACAGGCTAAACTTCATGAGTTAAAGGATATTCCATCGATGTTTTAGCATCTACTCACTGGTTTCTACGGCTTTCCTGTTTTATTAAGGACAAGAAAGAGAATTAAAATTATTGTCACAGGTAATCAGCTGAAAGCTACAGGTGCTTTAGACAGAGATTAGGCCGAAAAATGCTGAAATTATTCTTTAACGTTTAATGAAATGAACAATAATATTCAGATAGTGTCAAATGGTTGGATAACCAGAGCCTGAAAAGAAAAAAAAACCTGTTTGAAACAGAAATGTGTAAGAAATTTCCCAGTCTGAAGCTGTAGTGAGATGTGAGAACTCACTAATCAACGCATTCAATCAAATCAGTAATCAGTTTCTTATCCGAGTCCTGCCACAGCTCATCCATGGTGATTGTCACATTGTATTCATTCCGCACTGAGAGATTTTGTCAGGCAGTTTACAAGATGAGCAATGCCAGCATTTATGTTTTTTCACTCCTTTGCATTATCAACCCGTCGTAATTTACCCATTGGTTTAAATAAGAAGATGTGTCTATGTCCTCTCTTATCACTGCTGACATCTTCAGCTACAGCTTGCTTAGCCCTACCAATGGAGTTAATATACACTTGTGTATGAAATAAATCCTAGGAGCCAAGCTGTTTTAAATGCTCGTCTAAGATTGACTGTTCAATCAGTGTTCTGTGCTAGCGTACTTCTATCACGGAAGAAAAATGCTACTAAACCTTAGTGTTCATTACTGCTACATAATAGTATTGTTTGACTTTCTAGACAACTGCTATAAACAATACTGGATGAGCCTGTTGAGTTTTTATTTTAGAAGAGGGCGTGTGCACATGATGTATGCAGAAAACAGTGGAGAACAACCAAGGGAGGTGCAAAAAAAAGTTGCCATCATGTACTTCTAAAGTAATCAGGCCATGACTCACTCATAATAGTCACACAGAAGTGAAAAACCTACAGGTTTTAACAAGAGACTCACAGTAGGAACCGCACTGTGGCAAAAGCTATCAGGAGAATGTGCTGAATATTGGAGCAACCATAAAAATACAGAAACTCTACAAAGAACAAAGGCCCAGTAACTCCCACTGAGATGCAGCAAAACACGGGAGACTGCAGAGAGCAACAAGAGATCTGCAGCAGTAAAGACTTTCAACATCATAATTTTACAGTTCATTTTCACCATTTAACACAGGAAGAATACCAGAACTATTGCACAAAAGGATTCATGTAAATATCTTTTCACACAAAAATATCATCTACAAAACACTACAAAACCACACTATCTGTAAAACACTGTCTGCAGAATACAACCTACCTCAAAATATCAATACTCATCACAAATATCAGATCATAAGGGAAGGGCATTTTAACCATTATGCTATTCAAATCCCCACCTCTAGAAATTAATTATTCACATATCATTCACATGCCAACAAAAAATATTTGATATTGTTATTAATAAAGAACAAAAACAAATTAGAAATGCAACTGTCTGAAAAACTCTGTAAGCCTGTTGTGTCTGTACAACATTAAAGACAACAATCAGCTCAAATAGGAATACACCAAAGTTTTACACACCAGCATGTATTATTAAAATAAAACTTTCAATGCTTTATTGAAAATAATGAAACTGTTACTGAAACAAGTCCTGTTCCCTTTGCTTTTCAAGAAGCTAAAGTTATTTTTTGTTTTTTCCGTTGCACATTTATTGGTGCAGCAGTTTCATTTCATTGGTGGTTATTAGATCAACAATGAAAATGTCAGATATGTAGAACTAGGGGTGTAACGGTACACAGAAGTCACGGTTCGGTTCACACCACAGGTCAGCACAGTCTGGTAAACCAGGAAAGAAAGCAACAAAAAAACGATGAATGCATGAGACTCGGTTTCTTTTCATTTATTTGAACACACACTCTCACATGGGTTGTATTATTATACAGGGCTAATAACAAAACTAAAAGAAGGTCTCAATGGGTGACAAAACCAAAAGGCATCTCTTATGTTACAAAAGTATAAAATAAAAAGAATAATAAAAAATAAAACTTGTGCAAAAGGAGGAGTGTTTCAGTTTGTTCCACTTCAGCTACATTTAAACATTCAAAGCTTAAGCCCAGCTGGTGGCCTGGTGGTTAGGGAGTTGCCAATGCAATCAGAAAGTCATAGGTTCAAATCCCAGGACTGCTAGTGGCACTACTGAGGTAGGTACCGTCCCCACACACTGCTCCCTGAGTGCCCCCCGTTGGTGTCTGCCCACTGCTTCATTTGGAGAATGGGTTAAATGCAGAGAAAGAAGTTTACGCAATGTGGTATGTTCACACTTGACTATAAGGGGCCACTTTACTTTACCAAAAAAAGAGAGATCAAAACTAGTCAGGCAGGGCAACAGGTATAGCCAGGAAACATTTTGCCAGTTGGCAACATTGGTAACTTTATCATAAAAATAATAAACTCAAACATTTTAATATTGTGCTGTTTTAGGCAGGTAAATGTAAACAGCGAACATAAACTTTCCCTTAGGCCATATTTTTATATTGGCTGATCTTTTTTGTTTTGTCTAGCTCCTGTGATTGACACATCTTGGTGTTTTCACAACATCCTACAACTGTCAAACAACGCCAACACACCGTCTTCATTCAATTCACTACTCGCTGTCAATTGCTGTCGTAGTTCACTGGGAACCTGGAATTTTCTCAGACAGCTGATTTGAAAGAAGTCTTCTTGCTCCTGTGTGTCTCTGGACTCACCAATCAGCTTGAGCTAAGTTTTGGATGGCATGTTGCTAACATGCTTACAGTTTAGGTTTGGCAGGGTGGAACTTTAGTTCTGTAATATGTTTGTCCGCATGTACGCTATCACGTATTCTCTGTAGGACTGCAGACCCAGTATTAGGACACAGCTGCTTTTCAGGGTTTGGGCTGGGCCCCTTACTTCCAGTGAAGGCCAAACTTAATGCCTCAGCACACCAAGACATTTTGGACAACGCCATGCTTCCAACTTTGTGGACCCAGTTTGGGGAAGAACCTTTTCTACTCCAG
>JBBPCZ010000142.1:12641906-12659503 GCA_037974445.1 Brycinus macrolepidotus | reverse complement strand
TTATGGACCTTGCTTTGTGCACCGGGGCACAGTCATGCTGGAATAGAAAAGGTTCTTCCCCAAACTGTGTCCACAAAATTGGAAGCATGGCGTTGTACAAAATGTCTCGGCATGCTGAAGGATTACGATTGCCCTTCACTGGAAGTAAGGAGCCTAGCCCAAACCCTGGAGAAGAGGTGTGTGCCAGTACTTTTGTCCGTATAGTGTAGTCCTGCAGGAACTAAAAGGGTCAAAACTCACCTCTTGGAGTTCGGATGTCCTGAGATATCCTCCCTTCTCCAGAATGGACCATGCAATTTCAGTGTCATTGACGTTCATCTGACAGCCATAGGTTTCAAAATGTACTACAAGAGATCAAGAATTTTCAAGTGACATGAAAGAAATCTTGTACCATTTGGTTCAACAGCTTACATTCAGGCAGTCGCCAACCTTTCTGTAAATTTCCCGAGGAGATATGAGGAATATATGGCTCTTCATGTTCAGCTGGTGATTCTGGAGGCTTTTTGTTTGAAGAAGTCCTGATAAAGTCCTGAAAGTCTGGACCAGTTGACAATTTCTTCTTAAATCTCTTCACTATTGTCTCTTCAGAGTTCTTAGCAGAAACTGAGCAATAACACCTATATTTGAGGGCTCGTCGAGGCAAACATGTTTGAAAAGAAAATACAAAAATCCTTAGACTGCTGGCAAGCTTCATATCTAAATAAAATAAAGTGAACATAGGACAGGACAGAATAGCTATGACTGAAATGCTAGCACTGCTAACAAGTTAAGCTCCTTTTTAGTTCATTTGTCCTGGAAAAGTAAACAGGGATGGCATAGTACACGAATTAAATATGTGAACTGTAGTTACTTTTACTTTTTAACATCTTAGCTAGCAAATATAGGTTGTTAAGTTTCAATCACGTGTAACCTCACAGTGTTGTCATTGACAGCTAGCATGGCTACTATTGTTTACAAAGTAAAAGTTTTTCAAACTATGAATATTACAAAATGTTTTCAGTGCTGACAAAACAAAAAACAACATGTTGGGCTCTAGAAAAAAATTATTTCTTGTTTAGAATTTAGAGTAATTTAAAATTATTGTTTAGAGTGTAGAGTGGTTAAAACGTTTGCTACTGACATTATGCTTACCAGGGACTTTTATTTTAGCCAGTGTGAACCGACAGTATGGAGAGTGGAGGATTAACACCTTCAGTGCCAGTTTCCAGAGGTTGAAGTCTTACCTGCAATACAAATAATGCTTTACAAGTTAAACTCTTCTTTAGGGTCGGGTTTAGGATTGATCTGAGTCTCCACATGGTTTGTGGAGTCCACATGGACCCAAAAGAACACAGTTTTAAAAAAGTATTAATTGATTAATGTGAAGATTCATTGTAGACTGTATTATACAACCCCAAATCATAAAAAGTTAAAGGTATAGAAAATGAAAAATAATCATAATAAAAAAGTTATTCTTAAATTTACTTTGATTTTTAGTTCATTGCAGACAGTATCAACCCAAGATATTTCATCTCCTCTCCTAATGCACATCTTCTTGCACCACTCTTACATAATGATTTTAGCTCTTAGAACTCTCCTCTGGTTCTCACACTGTCCTGAAACTTGAGTGTTTCCTCGTATTATAAGTCGCTTTGGATAAAATCGTCTGCTAAATGAATGAATGTAATGTTTTGTCAACTTCATTTTATTTGTTAATGTACATCCATTCCTGCTTTTCAGGACTGCAACACATTCCAAAAAAAGTTGGAAAAACACCCACTTTGTAACCTTTTCACAACACAAAAGACGTTTTAGCTCTGTGGATACCAAATGATGAAGCATTTCAGGTGTTATTTTGTTCCATTCTTCCTGCAAACCTGTCGTTAGGTGTGCAACAGTACAGGGACGTCATTGTTGCATTTTTTTTTTCCATTTCAAAATTCTCCACACATTCTCTACTGGGGGCGATCAGGACTGCAGGCAGGACAATTCAGTACCCACCCCCTCTTCTGCAGCCAATCCTTTTTAATGTGTGCAGAATGTGGTTTTGCATTGTCTTGTTGAAAAATGCATAGACATCCATGGAAAAAGATGTCCTCTTCAAGGCAGCATATGTTGCTCTAAAATCTCAATGTACTTTTCTGCATTAATGCTGCCATAACAGAAGCATAAATGGCCTTTGGTCCGCAGCACACGGCATCCATTTCTTCCAAAAAATACTGATTTGTCTGACCACAGGACACATTTCTACTCTGTGATGGTCCATTCCAGATATCTCTGAATCCAGAGAAGTAACAATGCCGCTTCTAGACATAAGGCTTCTTTTTTGCACAGCAAAGTTTTAAGTGGCATTCATGAATGTAACTCCATATTGTAGTGCTTGACCAAGGTTTTTCTAAGGAATCAGATTCAGAATTAGAAAATCCCTTGCCCATGTGGTTCTATCAGCTATTGATGAATGACAGTTCTTGATGCAGAGCCATCTGAGGGATAGGAGATCACGGGTGTTCAGCTTGGGCTTACGTCCCTTCCCCTTGAGCATCAAAATTCCTCAAGATCTCCAGATGATATTATGCACTGTAGAAGGAAATATGCAAATCCCTTCCAATCCTTCTTCGAGGAACATTGTTTTTAAACATTTCAATAATTTTGTCACACATTTGCAGACAAACTCTGCCCTCTGTCTATCTTTGCTCCTCGAAGACTCAGCCTTTCGTGGATATGGCTTTTGTACCAAACCATGATGACAATCATCTGCTGACATCACCTGTTTGAAATCACATCATTATTTAATTTTTTTTTTTTTTTTACCTCATTACTAGTCCTAAATTGCGCCATCCCAATTTTTTCTGGAATGTGCTACAGGCCTGAAATGCCATTTAATTCACAAATTAAATGAAGTTGACCAGACAAAACATGAAATATCCTGAGTTCATACTGTTTGCAATGAAATAAAAGTCAAAGTAAATTTAAGAATCACTGTTCTTATCAGTTTTGTTTCCATTACATTCAAATTGTTAATTATTAACTATTGTTTGCATTTACTTCAGTGTTATATATAAATGCAGATGGAAAGTTTTATCCCGACAGCAGGTAATAATATAATATAATACATTTTTCATCATTACTTTTTCAACTGGAAATTTTCTACATTTTCTTTTAAACTGTGATATTATTACCTTCTTGTTTGATATCATGCTTTTCCAAGGTCTGCTTTGGTTTCTAAAGATTAGAATATGAGATCTAAGAACAAATGGAGATATATAATGTTTAACTAACAAATTGTGTTATGCAGCAAGTTAATAATGTAGTTAAAGTGGCACAACTTCACTTTCTGACAGAGAGGCCTAGGAAGAGAGAGAGAGAGAAAGAGAGAGAGAGAGAGAGAGAACAAAATGAATCTGTTAACAATAAAGGTGCCTCTGAAGGTTTTCTCGGTATAGTAGGTGTATATGAAGGGTTGTCACATGGTTCCTTTCTGGGTGGCAGCCGAGCTCCTGCAGCCTGTTGCTGTGGCTGATGATTCTCTTCCACTCTGCAACCACTTTCAGCATCACTTGTTTTGGAGAAGGTTGAGGATGACACCAGACCCTGATAAAGACTAACCTCCACCCGTTCTCTGCCTTCTTTCACATCCGAGACCGCCCGAGAGAGCTTTCCTCCGCATCTACCCTCCACAGAATCCTCCAGGTGAGCTGATTCTGCTTAATTGAATTTACTTGGCGAAAGCCACTCTCTTGAATAAGCCTATTATCATCTTTAATTATGTGAGTTCTTGCTGTAATTATTTCTGCTGTCAAATCAAAGATTCCAAAAAATATCATTCCAAAATGCTGGATATTCACATGTAATCTTTTTTTTTTTTTTTTAAATAGCAGTATTACGCAAAAGCAATTTTATTTCTTTAATGAAGGTGCCATTAATCATAGCGTATGTCTGATATTTCTTATATATGTAAAGTCATCTTACAATTAACAATGAACATCATGAAAAAGAAATCTTGAAAGAAATCTAGATAAAAACTCTATAATCTTGGATGAGCAGATTAAAAACAGCACCAGGCTCTACTGTCAGCAGCACATGTCCACTGCAGTGATTAAAAAAAAAGTGAAAGAAAGGAAGGAAGGTGTTGGTTCAGCGGTTTCTGAAATGTAATTTTGAGTGTTTTTTCCTGCTGGTCAGAGTGTCCGGCTCCAGTCAGGATGATGAAGAGAGCTGTAGTGTTGGCTCTGTGCTGCCTGTTGATGACTGACCCGTGTGCTCCACTCTATCCATCACTCCGGTAAGACCACCAGTATCTCTATTAAACGCATGTCACACATTTGCTTTACTATTTAAAAAAATGTTTCTTTTTTTATAATGCTAGTGTTGTTAAAGCTGAATCTATTTAAACTCAGAGTGTATGTATTCACCAATTTTATATATCTATTTATTTCTATTTAGGTTTATGTAATTTTTTAAATAATTTCTACTGGTCCATTCATCATGAAATGTTTAGATAATCTACAGGTCAACAGGTCACTTGTTCTGAAAATGTATATATATATAAGGGCCCTTTTATCTTGTGATGCATTGTTAAAAAGCATTCCTGGCAAAATTGTTCATAATTTTATTGATGTTTAGAGATTGCACAACACGATCAAATGCAAAAATATTATAAGATAAAACCATACAGTCTTCAAATATTTGTCTTTGAACTTACTTTTAGCTTTTGCTAGTCTAAGGTTAAACAACAGCTCTGAGAAGCAACTTAAATATTTACCGTCATCCTATTATAGGTGTATCAGCAATTAAATCACTTTAAATTGGACATTAAATGTAGTCAAGTGTTGCAAATATCTGACATCAGATGATTGTTGTTACAGTCAGGCTGGTGTTCTCTATGATACTAAACGATCTGGAGTAGATGCTGCTTTTGGTTTTCCTTTTTAGTGAGAATCGACTTGTATTCTTCAGTTAGTGAAACACCTCGTTCTGCACTGTCATTTACAACATTCAAAAGGTGAACAACATGAAGAACAGTCTTATAATCCTCGTTTTCCCACCACTGTGCCTCATCAATGTCCAGAAACCCAGTGCAGAGCCCAAGTGACAACAGAACCTTTCAGAACGCAGAACTTCAGGTGAACCTGTGCACGTTTGTCAAGCTCCTCCTGATCTTCCTTCTCCCTGATGGCTCTCGCCATTACTCTCTTCATTTTGTCACCCACATTTGCAACAAACAACCAGCTAGCTTCTCACTCAAATACCAGAGATGTTGAGCAAATTTGGTGATTGCAGCCTTGGACAGAACCGCATCAACGTCTCTGAAGTTAACAAGCTGTTATAAGAACATCAGGTCATTGTTGGAAGCTGATGCAGCAAGTGGCATGTTGTACCGTACTTTAATGTACGTACTGACAAACGGACAATTTTGGCAACAAATTTTGGAAGAGCTTCACACAAGAGCCTTTCACATAGAGGTCAGTTGCTGCATTAAAATGGTAAATTGTAAATACATATGTGTGTATGTATGTACAATGTAGGTATGTATTATTTTATGTATATATATATGTATAGTATAATTATCTACATATCAGAATTATAGATTATAAATCCCCACACTCAGTGTTTTTCATTTTTCATTTCTAGCTCAAAGGTAGCTAATTAGCGCTTAGTGACTGATTTAACACACCCATACTATTAGCCTCTTCCACTCCCGTTCTCAAACACACTCACACACTCATACAATGTGCTGAGAATTAGACAGAAAAACAGACAAAGACATTTTCCCTCTTAGAAGCTGAAGAGTAGCTTTAAAGCCTGAACGCAGCGCGCAGTGTCTAACACAGGTCACTGTACTGACCAGAGGCCACGCAGGCCTTTTGTTGTGCTAAGCAGCGGTGGGCAGTGTGATTAATTTACGAAAGGTGATGAATGTGCCGTTATTGCGCTTTTATTTTGTACTGGCCTTCTTCTGCCTGCCTGTCTCTCCACATGTGTGTTCTGGAGATGTGTAATTTCAGGAGTGTCAGAGTGAACGTGATGGGTCAGAGTGAACTTCAGTGCACAGCGGTTTCTGGCTTGTTCAAGTTTTTATCTCCAGTGGTAAAATGGCAGTTCTAACATATGATCTGAACAATATATTTATATAGTTATAATATATAATAATATATATATTATTTTGTTTTATTGTCTGCACTTCCCTATGTTTAGATATTCAAATAAAAAGACTTAATTAAAACAAATCAAAGGCACATGCACACTAATAAACATTCCAGCTGCACAGTCAACAGCTGGGTTCTATGGCAAACTGCTTTAGCTTTCAATCAGTAGTTTTCCAGAATCAGAAGTTCATTCTGAGGTAAAAATGTTTTTAATACTAGTAAGGACAAAAAGCACCTCTGATGCGATAAAATTCTAATTTTACTAGCAGGAATGGAATTTTACCATGTAATATCGCAGCTCTAATCAATACAAATTGAAACTGTTCAATTAATTTGAACAGTAAGAACAGTTTTTTACAAGTACAAATTCAACTTTAGCATGTTTCAAATGAACTGTAATTAGAAATAAAAATTACATTGAAATTCTAGCCAGTTGAAATCAAGTTGTGATGTGTAAAATGTTGTTCTTGTCAAATTTCCTATTCTTACATGTAATTGAATTTTGTTGGGAAAACTCATGAGTTCTTATTAGCGAGAACCGAAAAGCTAAAATACAATTCCTACTGGAGAAGTTTAAGTACTGATGTAATATCTTATGTCGTTTTGTTTTTTGCATTAATGCCATTTGTACTTGTTCAAACTGGATGTCTTGGATTGAATTTTGTCTTTTGAATAATAGGATCTCAATTAATATGGTCAGTGACATCAACCAACAAGGTCCAGTTTGGTATCAGGTTGATTTTGAGAATTACCCACCTCCAAAAGTTAAGGAGCCTTTAGAACCAGGCAGGCTTGAGTTTGGACTTAATTCATCAAACTAAGAAATGCTGCCTGTGTTTCAGACTCAGATGTGTTGAGTGCAGAATGGTGGGTTTGATGTGTTGGAGCTTGTGTTTGCCAGGTTTGGTCAGACAGCGACTGCTATTCTAATGAGCTCCTCTGTGGAGGATCCCGTTCAGCTGCCCACAGACTACAGCACCGCCCACAGCCAGGAGGTGGAGTTCAGGTCAGTCTGGACATTTTCATTCTTAAACCTACATTCAGTTCACTCAGTGTGAAGATTTTATTTTGAACTGAAGAGAAAAGGGTATTTAAAACATCTCTAAATCAAGGATATATTTACTGTAATGTGAAGCAAATCTACTGTTTACAATTTTATTATTAAACCATTTGCTGTGATTATTTATTGTAATTTATAGTTGTAATTGTAATTTGTAATTGATTTGTAATTTCTTATCTGCCTCCAATTCTTGTGCTTGACAAACTTAGAATGTGTTTTATTATCATTTCATTCCAAATAGCGGTTTTATGGTTTTATGTTTTCATATATATATATATATATATATAATAGGAATATGTTTATACATACACACACATATATATATGTGTGTGTGTGTGTGTATGTATAAACATATTCCTATTTTAACTATTTGAAGGAAATATCTAGATAAAATTTGATAAAAGATACATTTGTTGATCAGGTTATAATATCAGTTACTGTTTCAATAAATCATTCCTTCATCTTTCTCATTGAATCTCAGTCTCAATCTCTTGAACAACCATGACAATATCAGCTTTTGTATGGGAATTACAGAGCCTTTCTGAGGTTTTGCTAATAAAAATATCATCATAGCATCTTATTAAAAACCTTATGATCAGCCTCAGATTGGTTTTATATTTAAAAAATGTGATTCCCGAGTTTTGAGCGGTAATGTACTATATGGGAGTCACTGAATAACTTTTCATCTGTAGGTCTGAGAGACACGCTGATGCCATCTTCACCAACAGCTACCGGAAAGTTCTCGGCCAAATATCCGCCAGAAAATTCCTCCAAACAATCATGGGCAAAAGACTCGGGTAAAAAATCACTGGTGACACGCAGAATTTTTGAAGGTTTAATACTGTATCTCTGCAAACTGACTGTTTTCCTCTAACAGGCCGCCGTCTGAACCCTTTGTCAAACGTCAGTCTGGGATTTTTGAGGACACCTTCAAACAGGACCTGACATCCATCGACAGGGAACAAAGTTACAGAGCAGGGAGGACTGCAGAGTCTTAGATTACTGTTCACACACAGCAGTTAAGCGTTTGTGCAAATGTTCCTTATTTTTCCAAACTTTTCCTCATTGTCCTTCCCATCTCCAGTGCATCGTGTGTTGTGGGCTGAACTAAAGAGAAAACTGTTTGTGTAGAGGGTCACAGAAAGCTGTCCAACCACTATTATGGCTGCTTAACTACAAACTACAGTAAAACTACAATTGTTTGTTTGTTTACTGGATGTTGATGATGCGTTTGTTGGCCGGTTCTCACAGTTTACACGGGTCAGGTGGGTTTGGGTTAGTTTGTACGAAAATTTTGCTGGTGCAGGTGGGGTGGGTCAAAAAAATTTACAAGGCAGCATTGAAACTAAGTAATAAATAATGTACAGAAACACTGCAGGTTGGGTCAGGTTTGGGATGTTAATTAACAAATATTTTTACTGGTCATAAAAGACCAGCTATGATTATCAGTGACATTTAAAAAAAAAGAAAAAAGTCTTAAACTGGGACAGCAAAGACTAAACAATATAAATGTTGTACCAAGGGGAGGTGGAGCAATTCTCTTAGCTATTCCAAGTTAGTTTTGTGTTATTTACTGTTCTCATGCCAAAGGTTAGGTTTAGATGAAAAGTACATGTAATCATGGTGTTTTTGTTTTGCTTATTAGTTCAGACTGTAGTCCTATTAAAGATTTCCAATTGGTCACTGTCCAATTTTAATTCTCTGAGGAGAGAACCATTAAAATGTTGCTTATATTACAACTGTCTGTCCTTTTATCAAAATGTATTGGCTATATCGAAGTGGATCGTGTTTTTTCTCATAGCCATAAAAAGGACTGCATTGAAAAGTATCTCATGCTAAAGTTCTACATATCTGTAAGAAATAGAGCTGGTTAAACCACACTGTTTCAAACCATTTATGATTGTATTTGACATGTTTACTGAACTCAAGAGGAGAAAAAACACAGAACCCATTCTAGTGGTTTTTGTTTTTAATTTGTTTTCATTACAAAAATGCTGTCTGCTGAGTTGAATGTTCAGGGGCTGTAAAATTGGCACAGAGAGGAGAGAGAAAAAAAAAAAATCAATCAATCAATCAATCAACAGTATAACCTAATCAACACACTGTATTAACTTCGGGAATTCACAGTTTCCCTCCGACACAGATACATAAAGAAAAACCACAAAGAAAAAACCCTGATGCCGGCAACCTATAGCCCAGAAATGCATGTGAGGTTTTGGGGAAAACAACTAAACAAAATACAAGGACCAAAAAACAGGAATTTTATCCACTTTTACAGCTTCTGAGAACACCATGGGAATACACCTATATCAGCAATAACCATGCCAAACCACCCCAATGTATCAATGTACAGTGCATTCAGTTTTTCATAAAAAAAAAAGTAATGAAAATGTCAAACTGCATTCTTGTTTTCAGATTTTCAGGCCCTTTTTGGAACAGTCTTTTCAAAATGAACTGTCCTGAGCTGTCACTGCTGTGCCTGTTAGCTTCCACCAGCCTTTTGCTTCGCCTGCCAGATTTCTTTACTTAAATAAAGATATGAACAAAAATGAAGCGCCGGTCTTCTCACGGTCTTGTATTTTTGTAGATCATTTGCCGGCATGTCTGGAAAAAAAAGGAAAATGATGAATGTTGGCACTGAAGACATAAAACTGTTACAAACTTTAACGTTAATGTCATTAAAAAAATGAATTGCACAATTATGTTTAAGAATGACCTGAACTTTACAGTGAATGCAGCTCAACAGATCATGCAGGCCTTTGTTTATCAGGCAACAGGGAGACAGTTTTCATTTGCAAATCAGACAAATAGACAAAAAGCACCATATTGACCTCAAAGCAAATTTCAGTGCTTCAGTCAAAGCTTAGAAACCACCGGCTAGAAACGTGACTCAATAAGAGCGGATACAAAACAATGGCAATGACACGAACGCAGAAACACCAGTGAATGAAGATGAGTAACACAGTGAAGCTGACGATGAAGAAACGTATTCACGAATTGCCATGAATGACGTCTCGGTACGGCCCGCGCAGTGCAAACACACGGCCATGCATTCACATTGCAGCGGCACAAAGGATGCTGCTCTTTTGTGGATGCAAAGGTGGCAAAAGTGAGCCTTACTTCAGCCTGGAAGACCGGGCTTTGTTACTATCAAAAGGGCTTTTTACCGCAGACTCCTATACTTAGCCAACCTACTACTCTGCTCAGCAGCAATCCTGCAAGAGGAGGAGAGAAAAGGGGGGAAAAAAGCAGCAGAAAGGAGGGTTAAAGCGATGTTTTGATGAAAAAGTCCAATTAACACAGTCTTTCCCTTAATGTAGCTCATCAGCCAAGACCATGCTTGGTGTCTAAGGTTTGCTTCCATAGCTTTGAACTGAAGCTATGAAGCTAAAGGACAGTTAACAGTTAACTGACATCCTTGGTTAGGTTAGAAAGGTTAAACATTTTCAGAAGAATGTGTTTGTGGTTAGCCAGTTCACTCAGAGGTGTAGCAATTTTTTTCAACCATTTATGAATGTTAAGACACATTTGCCTCATTTCAGTTCTGTACACCCAAATCTTCCCAATGCTGATCAATGACTAAGGGATTTTGCTATCTATGTCACCTCATGTTTATACCCCAATGAAACCTGAAGTCATGAATGAGCCTGGAAGTTTCTGAGCACTCAGGTAAAACAAAGTATAAATGGTAATATGCTTCGGTTACACTTTGTTCAGATAAATTTCTAAAAACAACCTTTGGACTGAGCAATTTGATAAGGTAGAGAATAGGGCTGCACGATATGGACAGAATACTTCTATTGCGATTATACTGCTACATATTGTGATGCCTTTCAATTTATCAATAGGCCTGTATCATCACTTTTCTGGAATTACAAAGTATGTAAATATTCACTGTCCTATCCACACAGTACATATATGGAAACTAGGCTGCAAACAGCCCGTTTTCAAATCAGTTTTTTGCGCTGTCACGAAACAAGATATTTCCATATGTCTCTTTATTCAGCCTACTGTTTAGCCGAATTTGACAGACAAGAAGAAACCATTTTTTCACTGCATTTTTTCATCTTTGAGTGTCAATAACTAAAGTGCTGACTGTTACTAATAGGTAATGGAAACTAATAAACTGGTAAAGTCATCACACACTTAACTCGACTGGGATTAATCTTTTTGATGATCAACACAGCTCCAAGTGAGTGTTACTGGGTGTTGACTACAACAGCTTTGTAGTTCCAGTGCAAAACTAAAGACCCAAACTTTAAACCCCAAACCTGTATTGGCTGATCTACACTACATTTTGGAGAAGGAAAAAATTGTGCAGGCTAGATTTTTTCACAGAACTTCTCCTTTAAGCACGTGAGCATGACAGATTGGCTTGAGAAAGGACAGAAGAAAAGCGTAAGAGTATAAAAGAGCCTCTCTAGTCATAGAATATTTTGGCACTTTCCACAAAATCACTTGAGCACAAAAGGTAATTACCAGCAGCAAAGAGGCTGTAAAAGTACATTTAATTTGAGCAATAAAGTACTCAAAGAAGTTTTCAGCTGCATCAATACACCCTTCCCGTCCCTATGGAGGTTTCTGAGGACACTACAAACTAATGGGGTGAAGGATCGCTATCCAACAAGGCTCCATTCCGCTCCCTGTGGACATGAGGCACAAAGTGCAAATGCCACTTTGGCATGCCAGCGCATCATGACCAACATATACAAAGGTTCTGAAGTGGCAAAGTAAGTCAGAGGGGATTTATGCTCAATAACCCCCTCATTTCCTCAAGCATTCTGAGTGCTGTTAGAAACTCTCCTTACACACTGATCTTAGATCAGTTTTGCTAATTCTCCTAATATCCCTTGAGTTCAGGGAGGGAACAGTGATCTAGACCAATCTAGGGAAGCAAATTTCTAATCTGAAGTGTGCACAGCAAGGAAGGTCCAATTGGTATGAAAAAAAAAAGTCTTCAAAGTCGGTACTGATGAGCTCAAAAATTGATAACCAAAAACTGTAATTTTATGTCATCAAAAGTTAAACAGGCTGACAGTGCTTTACTGACCAATATCAGTCCTCAACTGTGAAACTAAAACAGCAGAAATGAAATGTCTTTAATGTAAAACAAAGTCACTTCTAAATAACCTTAACAATTAAAACTGGTAAAAAAAAGAACTCGCGCAAGAAGGAACTTAAAATAAGAGCTAATAATCTGTGCTTACTCAGATGGATTGCAGCCGATCCTGAGAAATCCATGAAACCTTAACATCATCTAATTTTGTTGGCAAACAATATATAAGCGAGGCCCTGAGACTGGGTCCCGTTAATCTGACCGTGAAGGTGAAATGAACACAATAATAATGTAGGCCGTACCTTTTAACTGCTTTCTGGGCTAGCATGCGGTTCCCAGCCAGGAATGTGAGGCTGCCAATGATGGCCAGGTACTTAAGGGTCTGGAACATATCAAGATGAGTCCAGTAGACATACATCAGGCCCAGCATGGCTACAAAAAAAGAGAACGGGGAAACAAATATAGGAAAGAATTTTAAGATCAATTAAATAAGAAGATTAAAAGACCCCAGATGGTGTCATGATACACTAAAAAACACAAATGGGAATCTTTAAGAACCCAACATCAAAATCCTATTTGAAACACACAATAATTGTTTGGCTTATCAATTTAATCAAATTAAAACAAACTCAAATTGCTGATTGTATAGTGGATGTAGCATATGTTAAAATTTAAAAGGCATGTACATAAAACATTTTCATCCATAATTTGCCTATTACTGGCAAAGGTTTGCAAAATCACTTGGTTTTCTGTGTTTTAATAAATTCTCTGCTGTTTGTGCACTCACTTGCATGGCCGATGTGAAAGAGCACGGAACTGGGGGAGAAGCTGAAGTTTGAGATGTTGGCACCCAACTTAAACCACTGCACAGAAAAAAAGGCATATTAAAAATATATAACTTCACTTTCTAAATACACACATGCAAACACTGCTGTTTTCACTGTTATTACACAGAATGATAAGCACTGCTTTTCTTCCATTTAAACAACTGTATGTCCATTTATTCTCAGTGTCTGACAGTACAGTAAACTGCCCCACCCTTAATGTTAAAGTCTACGTGAGATCACAGGACAAGTGCTATGGACGTGACACCCTTACCAGAATGAGCAACAGCAGGAAAGGGGAGAGGACAAGGGCAGTGAAGGTGTTGGACAGGACGGTGGGTGGTCTCTTCTCTGGCTCGCGGAACAGATGCTTGATGCAAAAAAGAACAGGGTGATCATTTGTGCTGAATTTGTAACAATCAAGACAAGCTGAACACCATAGCCTAAATGTTATGGTGCTTCTTTGAGTTGTTCTCAAATTGTAAGTCGCTTTAGGTAAAAGTGTCTGCCAAATGAATGTAATGTAATGTATCTTGCCGGCTATATCCAAAATACAGGGAAGTCAATCAGAACTAAGAACATTTACATATATCAGGAAAGAAACAGCAACAAAAACAGCCTGTTTAATTCTAAAGGATAAAGAGAGGTTGGAAAATAGTAAACATGACTTACAACTGTCTTTAGTAAAGTAAACCACACAAATGCCATAAATTGATCTCAGGTGGGGAAAAAGTACAATATGAGCCCTGTATAGACAACACGATTTTTGCTTCCTTTCACACAACAAGTATGCTGTCTTATTCAATTACAAATACATGTTCTAATTACACAATTTGTGAGATGTGTGTCATATACTACAAAATGTGTTAGAATGCCAATAACGTAAACAAACACACATTTTTGCCAAAAGTGCCAATAATTATGGCGCATATGCAATGCTTTGATGATCCAAAGCTACAAAAAACTGCATACATATGTGATAAGGTCATATGATTTCATACAACTATATTACGATTAGGTTAACTTACCTGAATCTCTGGTTTGGGAACATACAGATTCTTGGACTGAATGGTTGATGGAGCCTCTTCATCAAGGAACTTGAGAACAACATCAGCCTTTAAGGAAAGTCACATTTCAAAATTAGAAAAGATCTCCAAGGTGTGAAAGTGTTTCCAGATGCACACATATTAATAAAATTAATAAAAATCATGAAATCCCCCGTCGAAAAGTTAAGATGCACCCATACCAAGTTCCACAGGACGGGGTTCTCCAGTGTAGCGTCTCCCACCATCAGATAGAGCGCGTAGGTGCCAGAGATGGAGTCAAATTCAGTCTTCCTCTCGGCCGTGTCCAGCTCAAACTTGTAAAGGTTCTTGCTGTCTGGCTCGGCCACAAACACCACCTCCTGGCCAGTCTTCTGGTTATGTAGCCTTACAAAGGTCTGAGAAAGACACAGAATCAGAAAACTTTCCTCATGCCACAGAAAATTGCTTACGCTACAACTGCACAGACACACAAAGACAAGAACAATATAAAATAAAGTCAAAATTTAATTCTCCAGAAATTACTCTGAATATACTCTACTAAATACACTACACTATATACACAAAATGCTGTGGCCGGTAAGAGAGGTGGATATACATACTATAGATAAATAAATAAAATTACTGTTGAAATAGCTTACTACTTAACACGAATAGTGGTTTGGAGTAGTACTATACTGAGACAAAACAGTTATCTTGTCATAGGCAAGAAGAAGACAAGAGAGGTTGATTTAAAATAAAATTTAAAAAAAATCACTGGTCTAATCAAATGATTTTTGGTTAAACAAGGCTTTAAATTTTTCAGTATTTTATTTTGGCAAAAAAAGGACCACAAGCTTAACTAAATATTAAAACCAAAGACAACTAATCACAACATCACAAAAATGGTGCTGCTTATTTACCATAGATTCTACTCTATACAGATTTATTTGCAGTGAATATTAAGGCAATGCAATGCAAGCAATTAAGAAATGTGAGCAATGCAATGCAAGCAATGTGTCTTTCTTTCTTTAAAGATTCTATATGAGGCTGCATGGTTGTGGCACATACCTGGTGAGGAGTGAGCTCCACTCCAGTGGTCTCATCTACCAGGTGGAAGGTCATAGCAAAATTCTGGTGGCTGTCCGCTACAAAAGAGGTCTTGGCCTTGTTGGGATATTCCACTCTAAGATAAAAAAAAAAAAAATCAATAAACATAAATTACTGATACACTGCACCAGAAAGGGATTTAGGTTAGATTTGTCCAAGTGCAGTTTAAAACATCTCACCTGGTGGTCTTCGTGCCAATGCTTTGGTCCTTGTCCACCACAGACAGGTCCATGTTGTTGATGGCCACCTTGGTGGACACTTTCACCTTAAGCTAAGGATATGGAAAAAGAGATCCAAGTTAAAAATGATTTTACATGACGTTCAGAACAGCATACACTTAAAATGATTAAAGAAAGAATGAAATAAGGCTTAATGTGTTTTACTGAAAGGCTTGACAGCCTTTTGTTCATGGCTGAACCTCTACAAAAGTCTGCCCTCAATGAAAGTCTTTATGGGGAAAGTGACCTCCAATTGACCTCACAATTGGACAGTACACTGCTCTTTCAAATTTGCACTAATTTGACTAAATTGTAGACTGAATCATAAGCCACCTGAATAATTAATAGAGCGAACCAGGAGCAGCTTTGACCTTTCACACTTTCACATGGCAGGTTGTGTGATTATTCAGAGTTATAAAGTCACATCATACACAGCACGAAGAAAACAAGAATGCAGTTTAAAGTCACATCTCATCAAAAAACAAACTTACCTCAACTTGGTTGCCGACAAATCGGCTGTCCCCGGTTACAGCCACAGAGAACTGATAGTACCCGCTGGCAGGCTGGCTTGCCATGAAGTTCAGCTCAAAAACCCCACTAAAATGCGAAGAAATCATTTAAGTTACAAATGTTTTTCAGTGACAAGGCTGAAAACCTCTGTCAAGGCTATTAGTGGAAAATAAAGAATAAATTAATCTGGTTCAAAACAGCAACTATGTTGGATAATAAGCAAACCTCAACTTAACAGTCATTAATTGTTACAAAATACATATTTAAGCACATCATGAAGGGGTGTAAATCTCAATCCACAAATTCAAATGCATTATAATTCTTTAAAGAACAATCGTTAAATCTCAAATTTCACCATGACTCAATGATTTTGGTACATTTCAGAATTATTAAAAATAACACACATTTGAATACACAAACAGGACAGGGGAAAAAAAATACACACTGGAACATAGACAATAAAAACACATCCAGCCTTCTAGAGCTCTTTACTGAGATGAAATGCACATACTCTCTCAAAGTAAATGGAGTCTGGCTGAGGATGACAGCCTTGGAGGCCACAGAGCTGGCAGATTCCACCAGGACATCAGCTGAACTTAGAGGCTGGCATAGAACATCCATCACACTAAGCTGTGGTCCAAACACACAAACACATAATTACAGAATTATCCAAGTCACATGTTGTAAACAACCGGCACCACCAACTTCCTATGATGTGTAACTGCAGCAAGCGTGTACCTGCAGGAGAGGCTGACTGTGAGAAACAGTCGCAGGACCCAGAGCGCTCACAATGACTGGCTTGTGGAAGCGGTTGTTGGAGAGGGCAGAAGCAGCACTAGCCACACTGAAGGCTTCAGACAGCGAGTCCCACGCCTTCTTACTGAAGATAGAGTTCACCAACTGGATCACTTGATCCTGTGAAGGCAATATGGGGCATTGCTTACTTCCAGGGTGCAAAACTGAACAGTTATTAAAGTTGGCTATGGGTGTAAAATGCATAAACACATTGTGAAGTATCATTCTAAAGGTGAATATACAACTGTGTTGATTCTGAAAGGTTTTAATAGATAATACTCAATGAAATATGTGCTTATTGCTTGGCCAAACAAACCATCAAATGTAAAAGTAACCTTCGTATATTGGTTTTACTGTCTATATTCCACTACTCTATTATAAGACGTCCAACATTTAAATATACTTATGACATCAATAATCTAACTGAACTGTGGTGAAACATTTTAAAAACACTGAATATAGGAACAAGGTTGCAGTCTTACTTCTTTCAGCGGGGGCTCCATGTCCACATGGTCAGAAAGAGCATAAGCTGCAGACACAAAAAGTGCTGTGGCCTCCAGACCTTCCTCAAACTGCAGGTACACTCCACCCAGGTCATCCAGTCGAGCAGCCAGGTCCTGTGTTTAACACACAAACCATCAGGATGGGTCATGAGAATCAATGGCTTTAGAGTTAACATCTGTTATGCAGCTCCACCTACAGGCTAATCAAATTCTCTCACCTCAATTTCTTCCAGGATCTCTCCAAGTTCAGCCTGCTGAGAGAGGCGGGAGGCAGTCTGCAAAGCCAGTGTGATTCTGTGTGTACACGTACACACACACACACACACACACACACACACACACACACACACACACACACACACACACACACACAC
>JBBPCZ010000142.1:12624716-12637911 GCA_037974445.1 Brycinus macrolepidotus | reverse complement strand
AAGAAATATCGGTATCGGTACTCGGTATCGGCAAGTACACAAATAAAAATACTCGTACTCGTATCGGTTTGTAAAAAGGTGGTATCGGGACAACCCTACTTGTAAGTATAATATTAAGCACTGATAGTAGGAATGCTGTGTTAAAGTGACATTACTGCAAACAGCTGTAATGTTTATGTATATGCGTAGGCACATTTAATATAATTAAGTGCTGCATAATTAATAATGTATTCAATCAAATGTGTGCAATGAACTGTAAATGTGAATGACAGAGCAAGATCAGTTACCTAATAACAGAGGGCAGAGAGTCTGTGGACAGTTTAAACAAAGACATGTCAAAAAGTGAGGTGAAGTCTCGTGGGTTTTCGTCCCCCTCCTGCAGACACACCCTCAGTCTCTCAGACAGACATCCTGTGTCTGGTAACATGGTGTAATCTGACATCTGGAAAAATAATGGCATTTTATACATTGACTTACTCTCTCATTCTCTGGCCTTGTTTAAGAGACACTTTATTTCGCTGATACAATATTGCAGTAGAGTAATATTGTAGTATGTTTCAGTCACAAATACTACAGTTCTTATTAGCTAACCAGACAACAGACATAAGCTCAATGCTTTACATTATCCATGTACTCTGATGATAGTTTGATGGACAGATAAAGGCCTAAATTTATGTACTTATCTATCTCTTTGTTTAACTTTTTCTTTTTAATTCATGACAAACTATTCCATGTTCATCTGCAAATCTATGCTTGCCTGCTGTTCGCTGACCCACATAAAGGAAATCTTTCTGATCTAACAAGCTGTACTCAGCTTCATTATGTCTATGGCACAATATAAAGTGTTAAAGTAAACACAATGCAGGTAAAGAGAGGAAAATTGTTAAAAGATTAAGGTTTCCAAATAACACAGAATTAAATGGACGAAAAGACTGCTTACTTCTGGGTCTTCTGCATCTATTTGGTTGAGGTGAATGTTGTCTGTCATCAGCCATTGGAACACAACATCCTGCACCACAAAAATAACAACAGAACTAAGTACCAGGTGGAACATGTTCTTTAATTTACAGAAATAAGAAACAGAAACAGTAATCAGGGCTCTGACATGTTAATGCATCATGATGCAAGAAACCATTTAACCAGCCAGCATGCATTTTAAAGGGAATTTGCTAACTCGGTTCTCTTGTAAATTATTACGGGCTATTTCGTAGCTGTATGTTACAGATTCACAAAACATGTGAAAGGACAGGTCCTCATTGATACAAACTGCTCTGTCTAATAGCTTTCCAAATCTGCTATATTATTTGTAAAGGAATTAACTGTAATTTTGTTCCACTTGTGAATTACATGGGTAATGTTGGAGCTATGCTGGGATTTGGAATGCAAGAATGGAAAAGTAAATATTAGTTCTCTACAAAGTAAACCGAGAGATTTTTTATTCCATTTCTGAGCCATGATCATAATAGTAGAAGATACTTTTATCACTAAAGTTTACCATTATTTTGCTGTTCTCCTCCTTGTCCAGATACTGGTCACTGAACATGTGGCAAGAACCCAACACGGCCAACTTGCCTGCATTCTTTATTCAAACAAAGAGAAATGTGAACATGAATTTAGCAAAGAATAAAGTAAAATATACTACTGAAGTGAGCACACAGATATATGTACTGCATGGGAGAACCAGCCACATGTACTTACAGCAACTTGGCAGAGGGCCAGAACAGGTCGGTTGAGAGGGAAGCACACAGAGCCAGTGGACAGGACAGCCACAGCGGGCTTCATGACATTCAGTGTAGCTCCATATGGATACACAAATGTGAGGGCCCTGTGTGAAGCACATAAGCCCATTATCACATCTGCAAAATGATCTCATGTTTCACTCGTCAGCTATGGAAGTGCATAGAAAGCTAGGTTGTACAATACATCGTTTGCTATTCTTACTGTTAATTTTGGCCTTTATAATACCGATGCAGCGGGCTACAACATGAAAATGATTTCTCAGACCAGTCACAAATGTCTTACTGTGTGTTGTGAGCATCCTGAACAACCCTGGATGAGATACATAGATAGAGAGCTTCTTTAGGTGTTCTAAGATACGAAGGCATGTAGATGATTAAGCGAATATAAATAATTTGTCCTGCAATTCTATTGTTAAGCATGTTACAGCAAGGGTTACCAGTGTATTAACATTAAAATGGAATTCTACAGATTTTTTAAAAATGCATACGTAATTAAGTCATTAAGATGTAAAAGATGTAGGTGTTTGTCTCTTTTGAAAAATTGGTGGAATTCTCCTATAAGTTAACATACAAAAGACACTAATTCAGAAAGGACTTACTGTGCATTGTTTCCAACACTTTCGTCTTCAATGATCCCTGTTACCACTTTCCCGGCTGCACGACTGAATTCCCTGCAAGAACCAAAAAATTCATTAACATATACATTGTGATGCTTCTTCTCTTTAATAGTGAGTGATCTGTGTTTCATTTTAAAATAATCTTAACTGCTTTTAAAATAGAAAAAGACCTGTTGAGAACACCATTGGACACAAGCGCTTCTTTGGGATGGAAGTACTTGTAGTATACATTTCTCACTACGGTATCTGCAGACAGAAACAAAGGTGTTAATCATATTGTGGCACCTTCGTTAACATCAAGTGCATTAAATACACCACCACTAAACTGTGTGATGAACTGTATTCAGCTGTTTTGCTCACCGCTGTTGACCATTATTCCAAACTCTTCCAGAAGGAAATTTATATTGGTATCATATTTGACTTCTCCTCCTTCACCAAGCATCGCAAGAACATTTCCACCACTGTATAGATACTGCTTCAGGACTTCCAACTGTACAGAACACATTAAAACATCTCACAAACTAACATCCTACACAAACTACAGAATGAGCTAAATTCTCTTGTAACACTACTATTGATCAAGCCATTATGCACAACATAGCACCAGCCAGACCGTTACAAAGGTGATTAGCACACCTCAGCGGCTGTGAACCTCTCTCGAGGACCTGCAGTTATCCACAGCTTCACACCATGGAGTTTCTCTGCCGTGAGCTCTTCTTTGATGCTAAAGAGGGGCAAAACATGGAAATTGAGTTGTTAACACTCCACAGCTCAAATAAGTGTGAATTGTGTGAATGAATGAGAGCCATAGAGTCATTCTACACCCAGAGTATTTTTGTATTTGAGGGAAAAGTGGGTGTCTGGCATGATTTTAGCCCCTAATCACAGGAATGTCTGACTTTCTGTGTCAGGGTTTTACCTTTGAATCTTCCATTGTGCCCTCAATCTCTTCTGAAGGGACTTATAACCACTGTTGGCAGTGAACAGCTCTCTTTTGGAGGAGTTGAAAATCACGGTGTTCCGAGGCTCTTTGTCCATCCTGCATTTGGGAGCTGTCTGCGCTATCTAAAGACACAAATCTGAGGAGAAGACTATTTTAACACATGTTTCGGCTTTAAATCACTATAGCCTCAGTGTAAATATTTACTGGGTAGTAAAATCCAGGAGTTTAGTATTACACAACTACATGTTTGTACCAATAACGGATCATTCAATTCCTCCATACTAAACGCCCCAGTACAATAACAAGAATAATTTGTTCTTTCATGCTTCAGTTATGATACTTCACTGTTTTTAAAAACCTGGACACTGCGATGAGAGAACATATTATTCTCCTTATTAAGCTGAGTAGTAAAATCCAGGAGTTTTGTTACACAGCTACATGTTTGGAGCAATTCCCCCATCATTCAATTCCCCCATAGCAAATACCCCAGTATTATAATCTGTTCCCCAGAGAATAATCTGTTCTCTCATAGCAGTGTTTAGGTTTTTAAAACAGTTTATCATAACTGAAGCATGAAAAAATAGATTATTCTCTATTGTACTGGGGTATGTAGTATGGGTATTAATAAATGTGGTAATTTAAGTTTAACGACTCATATTGTTTACAATTTAGCATCGTTAGGTAGTTTATTTTCGGAGTTTGTTGTCACTACAAGCCTGCTGTGTAGTAAAACACCTTAATGCCACTACAAAACGTTTTCATGCTTCAGTTTTGTTCTTAACCTGGACATAGATTATTCTCTATTGTACTGGGGTATGTAGTATGGGTATTAATAAATGTGGTAATTTAAGTTTAACGACTCATATTGTTTACAATTTAGCATCGTTAGGTAGTTTATTTTCGGAGTTTGTTGTCACTACAAGCCTGCTGTGTAGTAAAACACCTTAATGCCACTACAAAACGTTTTCATGCTTCAGTTTTGTTCTTAACCTGGACATTGCTATGAAAGAACAGATTATTCTCGTTATTATACTGGGGTATGTAGTATTGGAGAATTGAATGCTCAGTTATGGCTACAAACATGTAGTTGTGTAAGGCTTAACTCCTGAATTTTACCACCCAGTACAATAAGGAGAATAATCTATTCTCTCACTGCAGTGTCCAGTCGAGTATCGCAACTGAAGCATGAAAACGTGGCATTAAGGAGTTTTACTACACAGGATACTTGTAGTGACCACAATCGCAGAAAATAAACTACCTAACGATGCTAAATTGCAAATAAAATGAGTCGTTAAACTTAAATGACAACATTTATTAAGTTAATAAACAAACTACGGAGCTAACGGTGACTGCTAACCCAGTTAGCAGCTTAGCCACATTTCACTAAAAATAAGGTAGAAAATATCAAGGAATCGTCAAACCGGGCAAAGGATACAATCTATTGGGTTATGAACTACGTCTTGTTGTAAAATACTCGATTAAAAGGTGCAATATGTTCAGGAAAAAAGGCAAAAAAGTGACAGTTTACCTCAAAATGCAGCATTGTTTTGTAGCCTCAACTGCAGTGATGCATTGTGGGTAGCTGCTGAGGACAACAGTAACCAGGGACGCGTTGCCAATGACAACCAGGGAATTACATCAAATACAGTACATACTAAAAACATTAATCTGTTTTCCCCAGTGATTATACACACTTTTACCACTGCTCCAGGTACATTTTGCATGTTCCTAAGATAAGCTATCACTTTCTAGGAAACGTTTTAATTTTTAATAAAAGTGGTTCAAAAATGTCTAAACCTTAGACAAAAATAATATTCAAAGGGGGAACCACAGTCCAACACGCTTGATCTGCTTGGAAAGTGCTCGATTCCCCAGAAACAAAAACATAACTTAAACCAAAACTAGACACTTTCCAACCATTAATAAATGGTTCCTTTAACTTTTTCTTATTCCCACATATAGGACCCAGTGACAACCACTAGCATAAATGCTCACTTACCTGGACAGGTTTGGGGGGGGGAATCCGGGCTCAAATCCCAGGACTAGGTGCCGGCGTCAAGGGGGCAATCGAAGGCATTGCCCCCCCTACACACGCTCCAGCACCCATATGAACATAGTTCACGATCGATAGTGCCCCCCCCATAGTCAGTTTGATGCCAGCCCGGTAGATCCGCTCTGACGCCGGCCCTGCCAGGACTGCTAGTGGCACCACTGAGGTACCCTTTAGCAAGGTATCATCCCCAGACTGTGTTCCTGGCTGCCCACTGCTTCACTTAATGCAGAGAACGAATTTTGTGCTGTGGTGTGTTCAGGAACACAGCGCCCGGAGCAGTGTGTGGGCAGATGGTACCTTGCTCAAGGGTGCATCAGAGGTGCCACTAGCAGTCCTAGGATTTAAACCCACAACCTTCTGGTCACAGGGCTAACTCCATAACCACTAGGCCACCAGCTGCCCTATTGTAGTATAATGTTCACAATGATGCATACTTTCATACTTTAACATTTTGAAACAGATAATTGTTCAGTGGAGTTTCAAGTATTTGAACCTGAGCATGGATTATTTCAGGTTAAAACATAGATTTACCAACATTCAAACGAGGACCAAGCAGTGACCACGTAAAGACAGAAAAAAAGTAAGTACTCAACCTCCATAAAGAATAGAAAAATCATGTTTATTTAACTAAAACACTGCAGATTACTCGGACATCAGCTTAAAAATGAATCAGGACACACGGCAGAAAGGTCAGAGACTCCTACAATTTGAAGCATCAAAGGCGATTCTCAAAAACAGCAAAGCACTAACAAGAAAAGTAACATTTAATTGCTGTACAGTGAAATTGACTTACAAGCTGTTCTAGCCCAGCCTTTCTGAAAGTTATCAACAAATGTTACCTAAGGACTGTTGACTTTACCTTTTCAGCCATACAGATTTCAGCCACACCAAATCCTTACACTTTAGTGTAACAATGCAATACAAACCTTTAATTCCAATTAACACAGTAAAGAGATTCAATTCAAAACAGCTGAAGTACAAGCAACGCATTTTGGGAAAAGAAAAAAAAATCCTGACAAGCAAACAAAACAGAGGTGAAGGAGCCAATGGGGCCTACTGCAGACTCCTTTATAGATCGCCTGGTATGTATTTCTGATATTTACAAAATGTCCTCTTTGTTTTCATGCAACGTTGAAAACTCGTGATTGCATCTACTCTGAAGCACCTGTGAAGTGCTTTGTGAATGGCCAAAGCCTCAAAACACTAGTTACGCATCAATGCAAGCTGAACTCCTCTACCAGATTCTGAAAAAGGCGCTCAGTCCTGTGAGGCAGACCTGGAGCGCGAACGAGACTTTGATCGAGAAGGAGAACGGGACATGGAACGTTTGGCGGGTGATTTGGAACGGTCGCGATCCTCTTGGGGAGAAGGAGAACGTGAGGCTGACTTTGGCCGCTCATCATTTCCGTTCTCCATCGGGGATGCTGATCGGCTGCGTGATTTCTTGCTCACAGACTTTTCCTTAGAGCGGCTCCGAGAACCTCGCTCAGATTTGGGCTTTGAGCGACTCTTGGAGCGAGACTTGCGGGCATCGGATCGTGAGCGGGACTTATGGCTTGTGGAGCGGCTGCGAGATTTCCGGGTACGGGATCGAGAGCGAGATTTCTTAGAACGGGATTTGGCAGGAGACTTGGAGTGGGATTTCCCTCTGGACCTGGAGCGGGACTTGCGACCAGACTTGGATCGGGAGCGGTGCTTGCTGTGGGATCGAGATCTGTTGTGCGGGACAAAGATTCAAGTTATACACAAAGCAGAAACTCAAAATTGTTTTTTTTTTTTTTTTAATGGGGTGGGGGGATGGGGGATTCAGTCCTCACCGAGAGCGTGACCCAGAGCGGCTTCGTGAGCTTCTGCTTCTCCTGCTCCTGCTGCGAGAGCGGCGCCTGCTACGGGACCTGTTAAGAAAGGCACTTATGGTTAAGCAAAGAACTACACAGAGTAGGATTGGTTATTTATATGACACATGCAAAACCTCAATTAAAATAATAATTAAAAAAAATACATGAAACCACAAGTCGTAGACACCCACCTGGATCGGCTACCGGAGTAAGAACGTCGACGCCTGGGCTTATCCTCCACAAGACGGATTTTCCTGCCATTGATATCAGAGCCATCTAACTTGTCAAGTGCTCTCTTCATATCAGAGGAAGAGCGAAACTCAATCACTCCCTCATTGGTCCGTTCCTTGTGGGCGTCAGCGTAAGTCACCTCACCAGCTTGCCGCATAAAGTCCTAAAAATCAAATAAAGCCATAATTAGACCAACCATGTTAGGAATCTATCTGCTTAAGGCTTGATTTACACCTGATTTACCTTGAGGTCCTGCCAGCTGCAGCGACTGGACAAGTTCTCCACAATCAACCGGTACTCTGTGCGTACAGGCGGACCATACTTGTCTCGGCCAGAGCGGCTCCTGCTGCTGTAGCCACTACTGCCTTTAGACAAAAGTGGAAAGACACAGTCACACAGAGTCACTCAGGAAATATTTTAATTATAGTCTTAAATGGTTGTCCTAAGTGTAAGCGAATGAAATTTATGAATATAAATCTGAGCTTTCTGCTTTTTGTTCCGTTGAGGCGTCAGAAATACTCCTTGTTGCAGTTTACCTCAGCACCAGATACTCTGATAAATTCTTTTATGTGATCTTTTGAAAAGAAAAGGGAAAACAACAGAAGGAAAAAAACCTTGGCAGAAATTTCTGAACGTACTCAATCACACCCTCTTAAGTTTGCACTACTAGTTTCATTCAACAGCCTAACTTTGACTCTGCTGCTCTAATATGGAGCCCATTAAGTGACCTACAAGACATACAGACTGAGGTTGTGCACACAGTTTAGTTATGCATGGCCAACAGATGAGTTCCATCAAGTACCAAACACTGAATCATGTTAGGCATGTTTTAACTAACTAGTGTGCACTAACTAGTTACCCAAATCATGGCACTATTACTTAACAATCATAGGTCTACTCCTGGGCTCTGTACTCTGACTAAGTTTAAACAAAACCAAAGAAAGAAAAGAAATTTAATCCAAAAGACACATTTCAAATTTTTTTTAAGGGGAAAAGTAAAATAACCAGTACTAACAAGACGCTGACAAGTATTACCTTGACAAAGCAACGGAGGCCATTGCTCTTTTGTTTAAGACTAGATGACTGCTACATCTTTCACAATAACCTCTCCGATATTTCGTTCAACATAAAAACCAATGGGTTTCCTCACCATCACCCTGGTCTATTGGCAAAAGGCTGTTGTCATCATGGCTTCCGGTTAGGTCAGCCAAGGGTCAAAGGGCAAAGGTCACACACACATTGTAAGGTGAAAGCCAAGGCCAAACGGGACAGGCAGTCATCTTAGCCTCAATGGACTCGGATTCAGCCCGCACTGGACTCTTTCAAATTGAAACATCAAGGACTTTTGTTAATGTTGATTTCAAATGTATACACATAGCATGATCACACGTCATACCCTGTTTACATGCCAGTGAGGCTTTACGTACATATTTACCAATAGGCAAAAAAAATTACTTTAAGTACGAGAAACTGAGGTACAGCCATCACCTGACATGCAAACGTTGTCATATTACCAATCCTTTCCAATTATTTTACAACTAACTTTATTTTTAACTATATATAAATACTTCTACCCCCTGGCACAACATCGTCCCTCGGGCAATCCAAACCTACACAACTTAGAAGGAACCACATTTTAAACTGGAGGGGCAAGGTAACTAACCCCACTTCTGCCTTATTTGGAGAAAGACATATTGGTCAGAATGAGAAAAAAGCTTCTTTAGGCACAGCTCTTTTCCACAGATCTGCACAGGAGGCTTGAGAAGACGAATGAAACGAGAGGTTATGTCTGGCCGGCTCGTCCGTGAACCTGGGGAAGGAGAAGGCTTTGCGGGTGTAACTAGTTAGAATGAACTTACTGCGGCCACCACCCCCATAACCCCCACCATATCCGTCCCGGTCCCGCCGCGGGCCTCTTGCGTGCTCCACCAAGACCCGTTCACCGCAAAGCTCCTTGCCATTCAGCTCATACACGGCATCATCTGCGTCACGCGTGTCCTCAAACTCCACAAAGCCGTATCTGCAAAACAAACACAAAATGTCAGAAAGCAAGCATGGAAAATGGTTAGGCATTAATTAAATCCTACTTGATCACTGAGTGGTTTTCTAGCTCCAGTTCTACTCAGATAAGATAACCCTTTATTTCCCACAGGTGGGAAATTTGTGTTGATATAATAGCAAAGCAGACAGTACATAAGAAGGAAGTGCAGCATAAGCAATAGAATAAGAACTGCACAATATGACAGTTCAATATAAAAAAAATGGTACACTATACAAAATATTATAAAAATACATAGACATATATGCATGTGTGCATATATATATATACACACACAGGAAATTTGCATTGTTACAGCAGCACAGAAGACAGTACAAAATAAAAAAGAAGCAGCATAACCAATAGAATAAACTGTACAACAACAGCAGAATATAAGTAGTACACTATACAAATATAAATGTAAAAGTTTGTAGTTATGTACATTGTATATGTATATGCATTATTTCTACACACACGACACTTGTATTTATGTACACAGTAGTGCAACTCTTTCCTGCCACCTAAACTGTTCTATGAAGAGTGTTTAGAGTTAATAGTAAACTACTAACAATTTCATAAGCCATTTTGCACTACTGATCTGCTGGTACAGCACACTAAATTTTACACACAGTAATGTCAGTATTACAGTTATTTTGTTACACGTGTAATTGTGTTGCACTATTGTGTACTGTCTTATTTTCTATTGTCTTATCTTTTACTTCTTTCTTGTTGCACTGAACATGCTAATGACAGTAGAATTTCCCTCAGGACAAATAAAGTTCCTTATAATCTTATCTTAAACAGTGGTGGTCTGAGTGATAGTGTGGGGGGTCTCCAGAGTCAGGGCTGTAAACATGGCTCTAGTCCACGCTCGCGCCTCAGTTAGCACGAATGCTAACCATTCAGGCCTACCCGTGCAAGCAGTTCACCTCAAACACTAACACTAAATGGCATTTTTCTTAGTCAAATACAACATATGCAACATATCAGTCCAATTATCGCGACCTAATCGAGTTTGAGACGCGAGTCCACCTTGTATCAATCTCCAGATGGTGTTTCAGTAGCCACAAAAGCTAGCCCTTTCTACGCCGCCATTTTGAGCACGAGGTCGAATTCGAGAATGTTTCAAAAAACACAACGTTCGAAACGTTTCAGTTTCAAACAGTCGACATGTTTCGGCAGAATAAACACTACTGCGTTCATTTTCCTGCTTGAAACTCGTTTAAACTCGCAAAAAGTGGCGTCTAAGGTGCCCAAACGAATGTGCAGACTGTGCCTAGGCCTGAGCAAAGCAGTTAGCACTCACCCGTTCTTCAAATCGATCTCCAGCAGCTTCCCATAGCCACTGAAGAACCTCTGGATGTCCTTCTCGCGGACGTGGTAGCTCAGCCTGCCCACGTAAACACGCGGCATCTTCCTAAACTCACTTTTTTCTTACCAATAAATCAATATTAACCTCCTGCTACTGCCCCTCCGTCTGTTCTTCACAGGCTCTGAGAGACTCCGCGTGGCCCCAACGCTGGCCCACTTATAGTCGTGACGTCATCGACAGCAGGGCTGACCTCACAGCCCGACCGGGAAAAAAACTTTAAGTCTTAACAAATTCCTGTTAGTGAAATCTCCAGACTTTCTGCATAAACTGTGCATGTGTAAGCAAAATAACGATTTTGCTCGGATATGAACAACTTATGCAGAAAGGCGTCCCAATACTTTTCTCCACATTAGGTACATGCAAAGCCATTCAAAGTCCATTAGTTACTTGACCAGCAAGACTGCATACTGCATATATGCAGCCAATAAACAGAGAAGCCTGTTGTCTAGAAAATACAAAAGCAGATTTGTTTAAATTGATTTTCACTAAAAGTATATATCATACTTTTCAGGTAAAGTTTTGGCATAAAACTTTTTTAAAAAATGCATTAATTGTGGAAAGATAAATGTAGGGCCAACTAGATTAACCTCTTGACAAAAAAAAAGAAAAAAGAAAAAAAAGAGTTACAACTACATTTTGAAGACCCTCATAGGGTCACTGGTCATTGGAGAGTAAAGAAATAAAATGGCTATGCACTGTAGGCATTACAACCTGTGGTTCCTATTACCACCACTGTAAAAGTGGTGATGAACAACTCCATATTATAAAGTCTATGTATTTGAATGCAATGTCATTAAAGTCCCTGTTGGTGTAATGGTCAGGCGACCCGATATTTAGCAACAACACTAATAGTCTACAGCAAAATCCCACAATTTTCAGACTTTCTGCATAAGTTGTTCATTTGCAAGCAAAATCATTAAGGAACTCTGATGAAAAACCATGAAATTCAGGATTGTTCACCATGGTGGTGATAGGAACCAGATGTCCGAATAATTTAATGCATCCAGAAGTTAAGACACAGCAAGAAATTACGTCATGGAATAAATTTGTTGTCTGGTGTCTAAATCATGAGTTTTCAGGTAAAGATTTGGCTTATCTTTTTAAAACCCATTCATTGCGGAAAGGTACATGTAGGGTCTATTAAAGGATTAACCTCTTAACAAAAAAGAAAAAATGTTACAATTAAATTTAAAACACCCTCATAGGGTCACTTGTCATTGGGTAGTAAAGAAATAAGATGGCTATATTTGCACTGTAGGCATTACAATCCAAAAAATCCAGGTCAGTATATATGTCTCTCAATACATTTCACATCACACCACTCTTAATAACTTTGTTTACTTCTCAATGATTGAATTATACAGAATAAACAGAAAAAAAAATCAATGCTGTTACCCATAAACCACAGTTAGTTTTAAGTCATCATTACACAGAATTATAAACAGTGTTTATCTGTAAAAACAGGTCGATGAGTAGTTACTGGAAAGCACACAGTTTCAGAAGAGATTAGTTTACTCATCTATAAATTAGTGCAAATTGAGACATACATAACATAAAACATAGGGACATTCCTTTTTTTTCACATCTGTCCACTTTGGCCAGTTTGTTCCCACTCCCACCCCATGTCCTTCACAGCAAGCTGCAAAAAGGGAAAAAAACAGCAACAAAGCAGGGCCTGTTGTAAGCCTTCTCTGAGTTACAGTAGAACATAAACATCCTATCCCATATTTTAACATAATATATAAAGTGGTACACAGAATTATTTAAAATATTAATTATTAATAGATATAAATTATGCTCCCATTCTGGCAATTTTAGCAACGGACAAATCAATGGTAGAAAGTGGGGGTTTGAACCTGCGACTTGGTGGTCAGCCGATTCACAGGCAAGTGTTTTACCCACTAGGCTACTACCACAGAATGTTTTACAGTGGAAATGGTCAAGGAGTTTCACAGAATTGTTTTTTTTTTTTTTTTCAAACTCATTTACAGTTTACTCTGAGTCACATGTTTGACTCTTAGCAATCCCTCTTGTGCACAAGAGGCTGCAAGAACACCATCCTGTCTCCACAAGCGGCCTTGGACCAGCCCCCTGCTTCCTCCTGCAAGAAAGAAACAAACATTTCAGAGACCACATAGCGTACATTTTTATTTTATTTTATAACCACTGTGAGTGAGGGGAAAAATCCTAGAACAGTGTGAATGGGGAAGAACATTCCAGAGCAAAATGAATGGAGAAAGAACATTCTGGAACAGTTTGAACTGAGGCATTTTAGAACAGTGTGAACGATAAGATAAGATAAGAAAGAACTTTATTTATCCCGAGGGAAATTCTTTTGTCATAAACATGCTCAGTGCAACAAGA
>JBBPCZ010000142.1:12612796-12623618 GCA_037974445.1 Brycinus macrolepidotus | reverse complement strand
CTTCCACACCGAACTCATCCAACCATGTCTTTATGGAGCTTGCTTTCTGCACTGGGGCACAGTCATGCTGGAATAGAGAAGGGCTTTCCCCAAACTGTGTCCACAAAGTTGGAAGCATGGCGTTGTCCAAATTGTCTTGGTATGCTGATGCATTAAGATTACCCTTCACTGGAAGTAAGGGGCCTAGCCCAAACCCCTGAAAAACAGATGTCTCCCAATACTTGTCCATTTAATATAGTATTGCGAAAATAAATGTTCCGAGGAACTCCTATCCAATCAGCACATGAGGCGCAACGCTACTGACCAATCACAGTGCGTGGGGCGGGGCATGCCTGAATACGAGTGGGTAGAAAAACTGAGCGTGTTTCGTGGGAACTCGTTTTTTTCCGTCGTCACTAGAGAGCAGCAGCACTCTGTGCAAATTCAGCTCCGCTGCAAAACACATCTCACATTTTCCTTCACATTATCGAACCGGCTTGTAAACGATGCTTTTGTAAAGCAAAGTGCACAGCATTTTACTCATTAATTAATTAATTGCTCATTAATTGCAAACCATGAACTCATTGGTAATGCTGTCTTTTGTCTTAAAATAATATTAAAGGTACTCATCTCATTGATTACGACGGAAGCATTGAATGCATTGGATACAGACCACGCTTGTGCACGCGCACGCACACGCACGCGCATACAGGCACACACACACACACACACGCACACGCAGCTGTCAGCCTGAATCGTGTCCACGCTGCTGGACTGGGAGACACTGCGTTTTCAATCTTTGGACCGTTTCTGCGTGTCTGCATGGCTACAGCGGCCGGCCTGGGGGAGTGTGTGCAGAGGGGGCGATCTCAGAGTGACCCCAGCATCCTGGCCGAGGCTCGGATAGTCTACAACACCAACAGTGCAGGTAAGAGAGCCTGTCACCCAGCCTCCAGCGTTCAAGCTGCTGCAGCAAAATGGAAATGGCACCAATTAGCTGCTCAGATCAGCAGTAGCTCAGTTGCGATGTCAGTCAAAGCCATTTTTGATGCACTGCAAAGCTGACTCCCAGCACATGCACTGATCTTGGGAATTTCCTATAATGTAAGCTGTGGTCTATTTCTGTCCAATGCGTTTTATGCAATGCAAAACTGATTGCCAGCACATGCAATGATCTTAGGCATGTCATATCATGTAAGATGTGGTCCATTTCTGTCAAAGCAATTTTTATGCACCGCAAAGCTGACTCCCAGCACATGCAGTGATCTTGAGAATTTCATATCATCTAAGATGTGGTCTGTTTCTGTCCAATGCATTTTAGGCAGTGGAAAGCTGATTTCCAGCACTTGCACTGAAAGTGGGAATTTCATATAATCTAAGCTGTGGTCTGTTTCTGTGAAAGCCATTTTTATGCATTGCAAAGCTGATTCTCAGCACATGCAGTGATCTTGAGATCTTCGGAATTTCATACCACCTAAGATGTGGTCCATTTCTGCAAGGAATGGCACGTAATTGGGAGCAGAGCTTCGTGTTGCATTGCATTGCTTTGCGTTTATCCCTGCCAGCCTGCATCTGTGTTTTGAACTGGTGTTATGACGCGGTGGGCTTCCCCATGACTAATGCTGGTCTGCACATTTGGAAATGCACTGGCAAGCCAAACATCATCAATTCAGCCCTCCATTATGAAAGCAGTGGCTGCACCACCACATGGAAAACAGAGCATGTCATTCCACAGGCGAGCCTTCTGTGCTGTTATTTACTGCAGTCACGTTCGTCTCTGCCCGCATGTCTCGCATGCCAAGAACTGCAGATGTGCAACACTGCGTTTCGTAACGACCCCCAGCTGCTGAATAGGATGTACAGTGGGGCAGGAGTGGGTGGGAGGGAGGGAGGGAGGGAGGGGGTCAGCTGCCTTTTATGGAGCAATCATCTCAACCTGTGACGAGGCTGTCAGTGTGTGGGGGGTGTGTCTCATTAAAGGTGCATGATGGTGCACTCGAGGATGCGCGTAGAAAAGATGGGAATCATCCCGTACAACAGGCCATCCAGGACTGATTAGCCCTTTTGATGGGGAACCTGTAAAGGGCAGCTATTTGGGAAGATGCTGCTCTTGTGTATTCCGCTGTTGCTATGGTGACAAGGCCTGTCTGCAAGACAGGAGTTATCACCTTTGAGCTGCTGAGAGTCAGACACTTGCGTAGAAGTTCTTCGGCGAGGAGTTTTCGTGCTGTGATTGTGTTCGCACATCGTAACACGTTTAAGGGGAATTCCACAGATTTGACAGGGTTTCTGCATAATTTAGTCGCTGAGATGAAAACAAAGTCATTCAGGGTGGTTTGATGCGAAACAGTGTTAGAAACTGACTCAGGTTTCTTTTACAGTGGTGGTGATGGGAACCAGCGGTCACAATGTCTTCAGCACAGATATAGCTATTTTATTAATTCATCTATTAATCTGTTAATTCTCAAATATCAATGTCCAGTTTCGCCCCTAGCTAGGACTCCCATAATCACATGATGCCACCAAAAATGGGAGAGGGAGAGTGAATGCTATCACACGCTTCCTCCAAGTCACTTGAAGCACTACTGCATCTTTTCTGCTGCTAATACATCATCACTGGGTAGCTCAGTGTGCTTGAAGGAGAACAACATCAGTTAATAGATGCCCGCATTGACGAGCACCATGCTGTGATGGGGAAGAGGGAGGATCACCCTACCCACTCAGAGAGAGCGAGGCCAGCTGTGCTCCCTTGGACTCCCAGCAACAGATGGGTTCACTAGTGATCGAGCTCACCCTGATGATAGAACCAACATTTAGACAGTTGCACCACTCACAAGCCCCTTTTCTAAGTTTTATAAGCCCCTGTTCTAAGTTTTCATAAGCCCCTCTTGTAAGTTTTTGTAATGTTGATAATTGTTGCCAATATGGTAGAAAATACGTTTTCTTTGGGAACTATTTTACCATATAATGCCTTACAATGCATGTACCTCTCATAACATCATAAGCAATGTCTCAGCTATCAGGCAGTGTATTTATAGGATTTTTATATAATAACTTAATGTGAGGGAGTTTTTAGAGACATTAAATGCATCAGGGGTCTGATTTCTTCCACCACTGCTGTGAACATTTCTGATTATTTAATAAAGTAATATTAATTATTATTATTATTATTATTATTATTATTATTGTTATTAAATTCCACTTTAAGAACTAGGTCGACAGTGATCATGTACACTTTTCTGATCTTTCACCTTTGTGATGGTAGTAAATGCATGTAAATCTGCAAGGAGCACAAAAGGGCAACAAGAAGTCTATTAATATTGATATATGGATCCATGTCCTTTTATTAGTATAGTCAGCATCATTCCCACCTCCATAGTTCAGTCTTCAACAAAGTTTGTGCTAGGAGCACAATCCTACAGGCCTTGTCAAACAGTATATCTAAGTTTGGAATCATAACCAATTGGGTTACATTTAAATGTGAAAAAATACTCCAGTATGTGAGTCCTGCAGAACTTCATAGATTACAAATAATTAGGAGAAAGCTAAGAAGCTTTAAAGAAAAAAATGAAAAGGATGTGTTCAGAACGGATACAAAGAGTAGCTTCAAGACTCGTGGCCGCTGTGTTGTTCTGTGGTTCTGGAAAGCTAAAATGGAATTAGTGATTGAATTGTGTTAAAAGCTCTTTGTTTGTACAAGGACAGCTGGTGAATATCCATCCTTGGATTTGCAGCTAATCACTTGACGCTGTCCCAATATTGTGGGACCTCCGTAACGTCTGTTGACACAGTTACTTGCTACTAGCTCATGTTGGGCTGGGACTTTTACTAAAAACTCCCATGAGTCTCAAGAGAACTTATGAGTTGTCGTTTGCCATGTGCTCATAAGCGGTTGCCTAGATCATTCTAGAAATTTTGAATTATAACTGCCTGTGTTGCATGTGGTTTAAAATGATAATTTCAAATTTACCTCTGTAAAGGCCATGAATAGCAATCCACTAAAGCACCACCTCGGTTCTGCTCACTGTTGTAGCTGACCAGCCGCACTTCTAATTGCTCCAGTCTGGGTGGTCAAGACGTGCCATGCCCAATACATGCCAGCATGGTTTTACGGGTGGTTACCTTGACGACTGAGCAACTGTTTAGTTCTTTGTGCCCTCAGGCAATCTGGAATGCCACCACTATTTTGACACAGCCATTGTGTAACAGCCCTGGAACATGGTGTGAGATCAAATGTGCAGGGTGGGCTTGTGGGGTGTCACAATTCTTCCCTAAAGTCTCATCATTCTTGAAAAAAGTTTGAAATAGAGCTCTTCCAAATAGGACAATAAGTGTGGTGAAGGTGCTTTATGGAAGAGGTTCAAAAAAGATATAAGCAGAGGTCATTATAAATAGGGATAGCAGTTTTCTGATGCTGATGTTGCATTAAAGTATAGGCAAATACTGAAACAGATCTGATTTTTTTTCTTTAAAACCGGCAAGCTCCAAAATAAGCAATTTTTAACTGAAACACCTCATTTAAAATGAGCATCTTAAGGTTAGGTTATCATTCACAAACTACTCAAACGCTCTTTTAGCCCACAGGAAGAAATACGCAACTAATGGCAGATAACAGACAGTGTGAATGTGCGCCGTTTCAGGCTAAATGTTTGCAAGATTGGATAAGATGTATTCTTTTTCTCCTTCTAATATCTGAGTCATTATTTTCTCAGGGTGTAACAATGCACTGAAAAAAAACTACATATTGCAGCTGCAATATAACATACGTTGCAGTATCATATAATTATGATTAGCCTGCATTACTTTAACCAAAATTATTACATTTGTTCGTTCACATTATTTGCAGTCAGTATCTGTACTGCAAAAGCCAGTCTCATGGCCTAATAAGTGTTGAGTATGTCTTTTTCTACTTGTAGCTATGAAACAAGGTTTTCACTAAAACTACAAAATTAATATTGTATAGTTAAAAGGGTTTAAAGGGTTAACCTTTAGTGAAATTAATGTTGATGTCTTCACTCTCCTCAGTCCTTAAGAGCACATCAGCCAGTACTGTCGGTGCAGATTGCCATTTCTGCCCATTTACCGCTTGGCATAAGCAGATGAGATGCAGTGACGACACGCCATCGGCCTGCCTCCCCCTTCCACTCTGCATTTTTGCTCCAAAAAGAAGCCTTTCATCCCTGCAGCACCCCCACTGCGGCTTTGATCTCGCCTCTTCAACATGCACTTGAGGAACAGAGCGAAAGCCCTCATTCTGAAAGGAAAGACTAAACAGACTGAGGGCCGAAAGAGGAGGTAGAGAGAGATGGAGAGAGAGAGAGTGAAGATGGAAAATATCAACATCATTGGTGTCTGGAAGCATCAGCCAGGCAAATGTACAGAATGTACAAATCCTGGTCTGAGAGAAATTTACATTTAGAAATGACTAATTCTACTAATATGTCAGTCAATATTTGTAGCCTTAGCAACACTGGATTGCCTTTTTTTTTTATCAGAAACACCTGTCATATAGGTGCATTTTGTAGGTTTACAATAACTGACTGTGGCCTGCTGTTGCTGCACAGTGGATCAGCCTCCTTTTACTTTACTGTACATCACTGGAAAAGGACCCCTATAGGACCACCCCATGGTCACATGTTATTTGGGTGGTGGGCCATTCTAACGTAGTGCCATGGTGGTTTGCTTGGCATTGGTATGGGTGTATCAGGCCCCGCTGGTGTACAGTGACTGTAAGCCATCTGGTGATACACAATTTGTGTTAGCCCTTGTTTAGCTCTGTCATCAGTGGTCAGTTTCTGTGGTCAGAACACAAATCATTGATATCAGGTGTTCAAAAACCTCAGCAGATCATCAAACTGAATCTTGATAGACAGTCAAAAACCATACTGAATCTGAAAATATGTGTATTACAGTACACCCCCATCCACCACTCCAGACATTTCTAGTCAGTGGTGGTCTTTTGGTGGCTGTTTTCCATTGGTGGATGGGGTAGAGGGGGTTTCATGAATTGTGCAGCAGCAGAAGGGCTACAGTCAGTAATTGAGAACTTATAGTGTATCTATATGATGGATGTTTCTGATAAAATGGCCTTTGAGTGTAGGCCAGTGCAGGTTTACCTAATAAACTGGGAATTCGATGCAAGTTGTTGGGGATTTTCCTCAGTGTATTGATGACAGAGAGGACAGTAAAAGCACAGAGACTTAAATGCAGCATAAAATATTTCTCAACTCATAAAATATAAAAATATATCATGCAAAACTCATTATACTACAAACAGGGTTGAGGCATAAAAAAACGAGAAGTCTGAAAAGCATAAATGAAAAACATAAAGCATAGAATAACAAGCTTTCAAGGGCTTAGGCCATTTATTTGAACAATATTCGTCAGATACTGTTAAATTTATACTGAAGAACTTAATGGTGAATGTAAAGTGCAACTGACAAAGGAAATGAAAGTTGGTCATAGTGTATGAGGGCCAAAAAAAAAAGTTACAGCCAACCACTGACATCCCATCACATATTCTCTCAATCAACCAGTATATAGGAGTTAGTGTTGAGTGTAGCTTTCACAGTCTGGGTGGTTCTGCTAGTGACAGATCCACACAGCAGGACCCACACTGGTCTAGTGTGTTGCTCACTGGACTGGAGGAAGTGGTGACTCACGCCTTTCTCTTGCAGGTCAGTGAAGCAGCACCTTCGATAGACTGAAAAGCAAATGTTACTGACATTCACATGACCTCTATTACAGTGCAGTCAGCCACTGTCACACACTAATAAGTTTATATTTAAGCACACTGAATAGTCATGGCTGTAGGCCTGGCATATGCTGTATTTTATATTCACATTTATTTAGTTTTATTCATTTTTTAATCAAATTTCAGGGACGATGCACAATAATTGACCCGAAGGGCCAAATGTGCCAAGATATTTTAAGTCCCCAAGGCATGGCTCTCCTCAGGGTTGTAGACCTGGCGTAAGCTGTGCTATTTATTCGCAATTATTTATTTGTATTAATATATTATGTGCACATGTTCTTATTTTAAGTTTTTATTCATATATCAGAGACAAGTAACCCGAAAGTAAGTTTGCATTTCACCAGTGTTCAACAGTAGCCTCTGAGGGATGTTATACAGCAAAGCAAAAAATGAAACAACTGGCTCATTTTCCCTGGGGCTTGGTGTTCACCAGTGCTTTAGAAAATAAATGTGCAAATGTTTGCAAATTAGCAATTTTTTAACTGTAGTCACTGAGCCCTGGTACTCACCAGTGCTGTAGAAAGTATCTGGGCCAGTGTTAACAAACTGGCTAATTTCCAGCTGTAGTCCCTGAGCCCCAGTACTCATCAGTGCAGAAATGTGCCAGTGTTAGCAAACTGGCTCATTTTCAATTGTAGTCTCTTAGGCCTGGTGCACACCTGTGTTGTAGAAAGTAAACGTGCCAGTGTTAGCAAACTGGCTCATTTTCAACTGTAGTCTGAGGCCTGGTACTCACCAGTGTTGTAGACCTGGCATAGGTTGTGTTTTTTTGTTTACATTCACATCCACAAGTATGTGGTGAACAACATGTGTGGTTTTTCAAGTAGTCCCTCAGGCCTGATATTATAAACCATGAACAGTTCAAGGAAACGAAATGACAGTTTGCACACAGACATACTAATATTACTAACAAATATGACACATGCAGTGGATTCTTCTCTGAACTGAGCATTAGAGCCTAGCACTGCTGAGGTGGGTGTTGGGAATTTGCATTTTATAAGCTGATCTGAGAGAACATAAGCAGTTTTCTTTACATTGTTAAGAATGATTAGGGAAGTAGAAACTGAACCTAGATCGGTGTAAAAACGAGGCCTTACTGCTTTCAGTGCAACTCCAGGGCTTCTTTAGGCGGATTACTCACCTCCCCATTTTCCAGCTGATCCTATTGAAATAAGCTGCTGTGCCTGCACATCAAAGGCACTCCCCACATTTGACATTTTAGACTTTCTTATTCCGTGGTTAGGAACATGACATACACTGCTGAGTTCACATACAGTAACCTGAGCTGGCCAGTTTGAGATAGATCATGACTTGTTCACTCCCATATTCTATTCTAATAGCTGACATTTGTGTTTAATTCATATTTATATTCAAAGTGAGGCTATATTTAGGCACTGCATGAATATTCAGTGTGGTGATTAATTCTTAGCATTCTAATGAGAGCATAGGCTGAAGTTAAATAGGGCTGCAAGTTGTCTTGCATGAAGAAATACAGTTATGGTTTCCATATAACAGCCTTAATCTCCTACAATCAGGTTTACTTTCTAAGATAGCTCATCACACTGTAGCATCCTTTATATATACTACAATATTGACCATGTTTCCTCATATGGTCTTGTGTTAATTATGTAAGTAGAACACCGACAAGCCACTTCATTAGGACAACGATCTACACTCGTCCATTTCGTTAGCTTCACTTACCATATAGGTGCACTTTGTAATTTACAGTTATAGGCTCTTGATACTCTATTTATTTGCACCATTTGTTACCACCTTTACTCATTAATTAGGACCACCAGTGAGCAGGTATTTTGGGTAGTGGATAATTTTCAGCACACCAGTGCCTTTGATATGTGGCATGGTATGGTCTTATATACTATTTGTTTGTTGAGTACATCACACACAGCAGTGCTGTAACAGTTGTTATTGGATATGATAGTGGTTTATAGTACATGCAGCTGATAACAGGTGTAGATACAAGGCTTATGTTGGTTGTCAAAAATGCTTCCTCACACGTGGCATCAAATATGGAAACAGGGACCGCCCGTATAAATCTCAACAAATTTAAAATGGTTGCAGTATTTGTGATTACATCATGATTATTTCTACCAACAACTTAGAAATGAAAGTTTCTTATGATAAACATCATACGCATCTTATGATTTGTATTGCGGATTCATTGTTGCCTGATCCTTGCTTGGACATTGCAGACCTTGATAGTTGCAAATGCTTAGGATGTTTGTGTGTTATGAATCTGAATGTTTTTCCTTCCCCCGTAAAATTTGGCAAGCCTTGATGAGATTTCTCCAGTCAAACTGGTAGCCTGAACGCTGTGTGTCAGGGTGTGTGTCAGCAGCAAAAATCTAGGTCTTGTCATTGCTGATTGCTTCTAATGCATGAGCAGACACGCTGTCTTGGCTGGCATCATTACAGAGCCTCTATGAGGCCTAGACGCCAATAAAAAGCAGGTCACGTATACAGTACATTTCATATGCAAGAGCAGTCTCCATTTTACTGTGCTGATCATGGGAAATCTCTTTCCACAATCCTTCAGGCCTGGTCACACTAGGTCAAGCGACACTACTGTTCAAAAAAGTTTAGTTTCAATGTTTTTAATCATATAAAGCAAATTTAGTTGAAGATAAATGTGTAAAACTATTTTAATAGACCAGTTCTGTACAATATCACAGGTTTCTAATGTGTACAGTGTTAGGAAGCTGGAAAGTAATGAAATGTGTCCAGAATAATAAACAGAGCTGTAGGTGATTATAGAGCTGAGACTGATGTATAGCTGAGAGAATGAAGTTCTAATGAAAGTAATATTGTATAGCCCTGTCATAATTATTGCATAATCGCTTGATCATTATACATTTCACAAACATAATCAACATAATCAGTTTTATTTGAGGTAATCACAATTATTGCATCTTTAGAGGGCACCGGTGAGTAACATTTGTTTGTATTGGGGTTTTTTTTAAATACTATCTTTACAAGCTCGTGGCGTGTGATGTTTCTTCATTGTGCAGAGCAATTTGTATTTATTTGAACTTGAACAGTCATCAACTGGGAGCTTCCAAGTATTGACAGATAAGAAACAATAAAGCTAATCATGCAGTTTAGCTGTTTTAGTCTCGTATTTTAATAGCTGGATGCAGTGAATGAGAAAAGACAGTTAAATCATGAATTGCAGTTATTTGTATAGCAAAAAATTTGTGGTCATGATCAGTTGAAAAAAAAAAGTTTGTAAATAGATAAACAAAATATATTTTTCAGTTGAATTAATTGTTCTTCCCAGAAATGGTGAAATATTTAACAAAACATTTTTTTGTTATATACTAGACACAAAAAATGTGTCTAGTATATAACATTGAAATCAACATTTTATAAGTTGTTGTGGTATGTGAAAAAAACAAAAATACTAATACGATCCAATTCAGTGGTATTGTCACTAACACAATGTATAGTAAAGAGATTTATGTAAATGAAAAGAGGGAAACTATGACGTGTTTCCCAACAGTAGTGTATCTATTACAGCTGAGGATACGAAACAGGACATACAAATGAGAAGACCGTACTGTGCTCTTGCCAGTGCTTTGTCAGGGGACTGTCAGAAATGATCTGCTCTAAAAAAAGAAAAAGGACCTATCCTGGGCTGAGAGCTTGGCCACCTGCCTACCTGCTCCCCTGATGACTAAGAAAATGGAGCTAAAGACGAAGGTTAAAAGAAAGATGCACTGCCAAATGTATCTGTCGGAGATGAAAAATGCTCTTGCAAGACCAAGAATATGACAAGTATTAGAAACAATGGAAAACTAGGAAAGCAATGTGCTGTGTCTGTATACTCGCCTCTCATCCCTCACCCCAACCCAAATGGATTCGCTCTTGAACACTGTGCTTGATCTGAATTAGAGGGAGTTTGCAGTCATCAAATGTTTGAAAACCCGGAAAGTGTGTTTAAAAAAAGTGCATATTTTATTGTATATTTTTAATCTATAACAAGATAAGATAAGAAAAGAAAGAACTTTATTTATCCTGAGGGAAATTCTTTTGTCATAAACATGCACTCATTGCAACAAGAGGAATAAGGAT
>JBBPCZ010000142.1:12601076-12612696 GCA_037974445.1 Brycinus macrolepidotus | reverse complement strand
GTGAAGAGTAGAGTGTGTGATCAGACCCTTTATCAGACAGTGTGTAAAGAGTAGAGTGTGTGATCAGACCCTTTATCAGACAGTGTGTGTGAAGAGTAGAGTGTGTGAACAGACCCTTTATCAGACAGTGTGTGTGTGAAGAGTAGAGTGTGTGATCAGACCCTTTATCGGACAGTGTGTGAAGAGTAGAGTGTGTGATCAGACCCTTTGTCAGACAGTGTGTGTGAAGAGTAGATTGTATGATCAGACCCTTTATTGGACAGTGTATGTGAAGAGTGGAGTGTGTGAAACTTGAACTCCACAGGTTTGTTCTGAAGCCTCTGATGAGCAGATCAGATCCACCTGAGAGTTGTCTGATCACACACTTTAGTGAAAAGGAGGAGACTCACACACACGCTGATCTTTCTGTCTGAAGGTCTTAACATGGTAAGAGTCTCAGATTCACTTCAGTTTAAACAGAATCAGTTTAGAATCTGGAAGATCTTCCTCATTTACTGAACACAACTTTTCTCTGAGTTACATTTTTCATCCTTTCTGAAATTTTTGGCTCTTTATTTACTCATTTACAGGAAAATAATCCTAGATTCTCAGTGTTGGATCAGACTTTCAACCCCCTCGGCAAATAAAAGAAGAAACAAAAAAAAACCAAGAAAAAAAATTATTTTTTATATTATTATATATTATTTATATTATTTCTCATAAGAAAGAGAACATTTTTGTTTTGAGTATTACTGATCTAATGTGGTCCCGTTGAGCTTTGCTGCCATATATATATAAGATAAGATAAGACAAGAAGATAAGAAAAAATCTTTATTTATCCCGAGGGAAATTCTTTTGTCATAAACATGCACTCATTGCAAGAGGAATAAGGATAAGACAGAGTGTTGGGGGGGGGGGGGGCAGGCTGCCATCCGTGACGGCGCCGGAAGTAATAATCTATTATAAGTAGATTATCTATTATAACAGTGATCTATTATAACATTTTTAATCTATACAGTTCAGCTGCCACCTTCAAATCTGAGTGATGGAGGAGAGGAAGGACCAGTATGAGTAAAGCCAGTTGTGTTCTCTTGGACTTCTGGCAATTGATGGCCGTCGCATTGGGACGTCCAAATAACAGGCCAACGCTAAGACAATTGCATGTTAACAGCAAACCCTAACCCTGTTAACTTGATTCAATGAAGAAAAGTGTTTGGATTTTTACTTTTTTACAAATGAATGGTTACTGTCCAAAAAAATGACTTTTCATATAATTATCTCAGATGTCCTAGGACTTTTGCACAGTACTGTACTTAGTGGGTTCGCTTAGTAAGATGAATGTAAAGTCACTGCTGCTGCAAACAAACAGTGTATGATTGGTTTTGATGTGTAATTCTCTAGTGGTATAAAATGAACAATTCATTCAGCAGTGGACTGATATGGGAATGGTGAGCAGATGTCTATATCCAATATCTGATGATAAATAAACATTTATAAAATGTAAGAATTGGAGCCGCATCTACCTGGATTAGCATTGCCAATGAATCTAGGGTTACAGTTGCAGTAATTTATATAATTGAGATGTTTTAGCACATTATGTTGCCAAATGTTGGTTTGAAATATCAGCCAAATCTACACGTCTCTCTGATACCAATATTTTTAAAGCAATTACCTATCAATACTACAGCCATTTCTAATGTTTTTGTGTTTTATTTCATGATTTTAGTGTCCAGACTTATGCACATGGTGTAGACCAGGGCATAATGGCTTGCTTTGGGCTAAAAACTGCTTCTTTGGGTTAATAAAAAAGTGCAAAAAACCCTTTCCTACAGTATAAGACTGAATATTAGCTGACATGTCATCGTGCGTGGAAGTGTTTTGACCTTTGGCTATTTCTACAGTCCTGTTTATATTGGACAAAAAGCACTGTAATCTTTACAGACGTGGGAGTGCACAGTCCATTAAAGGTTACTGACTTTGGCTTGCCTTGGCTAATAATAACACCTTCTCATGTAAAACAAACCTCGTCCTTAACAGTACATAAACTGAGAAAGTCTGTGCTCTTAAAAGGTTTTGGTTATTCAACGCACAACACAGACATTATCTGGCATTCCTACGAAAGGTTCTTCACAGGCCAAATTTGACATGATCTGGAGGGGAGAGCATTTAGATCGAAATAAGGATGGGCATGCCTGAAAAGCTCTCAGAAAAGGGTGGGCATTTTGGGAGGGAAACAAACCCAAGATGTGAACTGAAAGGAAAGCAAACAACCGAGAGCAACCTAAAAAAAAGTGTTTCTCTCAAAATGGGTCAAGGCTGTGCGGTATTTACCCTAAGCAAGACTAGAAATGATTGTGGCCTTTCATGTAGATCATCAAAGTCTGTATTTTAAAAGAATAATTTCTGTCTGTGAGTTGGATAAAACCGAGTTAATTTCATTTACTTCCTTTATATGGTTGGTAAATTGATGTTAAAGGTCTGTCGCAGGCTTGGCTGCAGGCAGTGTTGAAGCTGAGCGTTTTGCAGCATCAGTCTGTGTCCTCATTCCGGTCTCCTCTACGCGCAGGGTTAACAATGGCACTTTTCTCTGGAATAGCTGTAGTTTGTCATGCTGACAGGGTGGTTTGTAGAGCTGAATATGCGCCCTTGTAGTGTAGCCTGCAAGTCTCTGTCTCCAGCTCTCGCTCTCCCAGTACCACTCAGAGACGTCCCTGACTCTCCATCACTTCAGCACCATGGACAGCTGCTCCCCAATAACGATTATATTACTGTACTCCAGTCACATCCCAGGACTTGACCATTCTGCTTCTGCCATTGTCCATGGTTAGCTATAAGGTTAGCTTTGCCATTGGCTAGTGTTAATAACATGGTAAGCTCTATTGTTGGCAAGGGTTAAGTGTAGGGTGGCTGTAATTATAGGTTCAGCTCAGTCATTGGCTACTATTAACTATGGTTAGTTCTGCCAATACCTAACTCAGTTGAGTGACTGGACAGCAGAGATCATGATCTGTGCCTCAGTTCTAATTGATGCTGGCCGGACAGTTGGGCAGGGATGTAGAGAAGCTGACCAGCTTGCAAACCCAGGCTTGAAAGAGCAGAGGGGATTATGCACTGAAGTTGTCAGTCAAAGCTGTCCCAGTCCATTGGAGCCATCCAGTCAAGTCAGAGGAGTCTACCCTGATGCAAACAATGTAAACTCCTTATCTCCTGTCTGCCTGTCCACAACAGTCCATTGAAGCAAAGCATGTTCCTTCAAATACACTGTATTAGTATCGGAGATAATTAAGAAGTTGATTCTGAAATCAACTGTCACGTCACATAAGAGGGGTTTAGTGGCCTAAATAAAAGGTCCCATACTTTTCCCCATTTCTCATCTGATCAGTAAAAATAGTTTTAGACCACTGTCAGATCAAAAGGTTGTGACTCAATTTATTAATTAGTTTAAATTGTTTTCACACAGTGAAAGCACCCATGGCCATCTGCATTGAGTGAACGTTTAATCATGATGAATGGAACAACAGAAATAATTGTAAATTACTTGGAATAATATCTTAACATTACATTACATTCATTTAACAACATTAACGTACATTCATGTGCACATGTTTGAAGACCACCGGTAATATTACATGTTTAGTTGATTTTCTAAGTGACTTTTTAAGTAAACTTCCTCTAACACATGCTGTACAGGAAACAGAATTAATTACGTTATTCTTTAATGCAATTTTTATTGAACAGTCTAACATATTGAAAAAAAAACATAAAATACAAAATGTGCTATAATGCAATATGTTAATGCAAAATTCAGCTAATAAACAGTAATTGGGCACTAGTAAGGAGTATGCAAAAACAAATTTCCATAATGAGGTATAATGAAGTATATGAAGTATATGTAGTCTAATAGGCTGGCTCATTATGCCCTTTCTTATGGATCACTGGAGTGTAACAATACACTCAGTCCATGATTCCATTCTATTTGATTCATGAGGCTGTGAATATTCTCACAATATTTAGACCAAAAAATGATGAAACTGTTCAGTTGTGGCACAATTAGATAATAAGACTAGTGCTAGAAGGATAAGGGGTGTATGATATGATTGTGCTGGACTGAGCTGTTGATTGGCTGGTTAAACACTGTAAACAATGCAGTTATATCAAATATCATAATTGATAGGATGTCCATTCTCCACAATGCTTTATCACACATCTATGATGCACATTGTCACAATATTGCATTGCGATATCATCATTTTTCGATGCATTGTTACACCCTTAATGGCTCATTCATTCAGTTATGATCTGCTTAGCTTGTTTTCCTTGTGCAATTAAACAGACTAAAAAAATCAGAAGAGTGAAGGCTACGCACAGCATGTGTTATAGTGAACCATGAGGAATATGTACTAGGGCTGTAGACTGACAGAGTCAATGAAAATAGTGTGTGGGTTGCTGTATGGGTGGCTGCCTACATTCACATACCCTGTCTGCAGAATACTGCACCAAGAAGACATGCTGGAGACGGCATTACCCAGGCGTACTCCATCCGAGTGTAGATTCTCCATGAATGTTTTAGGCGCTGACCTAAATGCTTGCAGAGCTGAAGCACATCAAAACACTGCACACGAGAACACACCCACCTGATCCTCCCTGCGCAACATAAGCATGCCTGAAATAAACAAAACGCACAGACGCAGCACTGTTGGACCAAAACCTAACTCAAATTTTTATACAATTTGAAGATACCAGCTCTTCTTTACACTGTGTCCAAATTTCATGAGTGGACCAAGAGAAATAGTCCAAAAATCTTATTATATTAGGTTAATTAAGAGCATTTTTATAGATGTCATGTTGTCAGCCGTGCAATTCGTCCTGTAGTGTAGCAGAATGCTTAAAATGATAATGTTAAGTGAAGTGGTTTGATTTAAAATAGCTCATTTTAAAGCTTTGTAGTTTTATTGAAATAAAATAATAGTAATAGTAGATTTGTTGACATCAGTATCAGCCAATTGTATCAAGGGGAAAAAAAAATTATATATATATATATATATAATTTTAAGGTCTGCTTAATTCAGTTCAAATGTTAGAGTTAAATATTTATTTGCAGTACAAATGCTGCTCCGAGCCATCCGAGATGTCCACAGATTTGTGCTAAGACATCTCTGGTCACCCACAGAGGACAAGGCGAAATGCTATGAGCTTAAAATAGAGGATGGTTTTTTTTAAAGGTGAAGGAAGGTGTTCTTTTTCTCCCTTTTTTAAATTATTTTTTAAGCTGTAATTAGACCAGAAGGCTGCCACCCATGCACAGCTGCTTTTGAGTGCAGGGTGAAGCTGACACTAACTTGAATGAGAGTGAGAGAGAGTGGAATTGAGAAAGATAAAGAGAGAGAGAGATTTGAGCTTAAAGCTCATCCTCAGGCACAGATTTCCAGTATCTTAAGGCAGTAAAGAAGAGGTGTTTCATTCAGAAGGAGTGCGTCCACTTTCAGAGCTATTTCAGCAGAACAGAAATATACTGAAACATCCTGAACCATGGTACGGACATCACGGTTCGGTGCATGCAGTTGTACCACAAATACACAATAGTCTACATGCGAAGACTGATGAACATAATGAAAAACCAAATTTCAGGAGTTCCACCCACAAACTTTAAACTATAAGCTGTTAACAAGTTAGTAACATGCCATACTAAACCTAACTCAAGCTAATTGGTATTTGATTAAAAATGTTCCTTATTTTTATAATGAAGTTGCCATTGGCCAGATGCTGCCTGGCAGTAACTGCTGTCCCTTTCAACTAGCAATGGTGTTTGCCTCTGTCTTTTTTTGGGAGGAGGGTTGGGCTTAAGTCAAAGTCAAAGTGAACTTTGTCATCTCAACCATACAAAGTATGCAGAGAGATGAAATGGCTAAGCTCAGGTTCCACAGTGTATATATAGTGCAACAGACATAGGACATTGTGCAACAACCAAAACAGAAACAGTGCAAATGAAGAAGTATAGAATAAGATAAGAGTGAGATTTAACCTGTTCTGAGTGTGTGGGCAGTATAGCCAGTGTAAATAGTATAACAGTATAAAAACAAGTGAAAATAGCAGCAGTATACATATATATGTGAGTGGCTGTGCATTAGTATACATTCTTAAAGGTTTGTGCATTTCTTAAAGAATTTTGCAAACAGTATGACAGTATAGACAGTATAGCCAGTATACACATTATAACCAAATATAAATAGCAGCTTAAGAACGGATTCTTTTGTGCATTCTAAAGAATTGTGCAAACAGTATGAACAGGATGGACAATATGGCTTAAGCTGTGTTTGTTTAAATATAGCCAAAGTGGAACAAATTGAATCACTTCTCCAAATTCACAAGACCTCTGAAGGTGAGCTGTGGTATCTGCACTGAGACATTAGCAGCAGATCCTTTAAATCCTGTAAGTTGTGAGGCCTCCATAGTTCAGATAAGTTTGCCCACCGTATCCCAAAGATACTTAATCGGATTGAGATCTGGGGAATTTGGAGGCCAGGTCAACACTTCCCCAAACCGTTCCTGACCAATTTACATACAGGGCGCATTCTCCTGCTGAAAGAGGCCTCTGCCATTAGGGAATACTGTTGCCATGAAGGGGTGTACTTGGTCTGAAGCAGTGTTTAGATAGGTGGTAGATCTCAAAGCAACATTCACATGAGTGCAGGACTCAAGGGTTCCCAGCAGAACATTGCCCAGAGCATCACACTGCCTCCGACAGCTTGCCTTCTTTCCATAGTGCATCCTGGTCCATCTCTTCCCCAGATAAACTACGCACACACACCCAGCCGTCCACATGAGGTAAAAGAAAACATGATGAATCAAACTGTTTTTCCTGCTTCGAATACATCAACTTGTCCGTTTATTTACTGCCTAATAGATCCCACCCCTTGACAGGCACTACTGTAATGAGATAAGCAATGTGTTTAGTGATTAGATGAAAGAAAAGACTGTCTTGTGATACATCTTTGCAAAATATTTGTTGACAAACAGGTGCATCTAAAAGGCTACCATCTCCAATTATGATCCTAGGAGAACATTTTGCCACTAATTTATCCATCCTCTCATCGTCTCATTTAATTTGTGTATTGTCTAATATTCTCACCATTCATGAACGGTTAAAGGAATTTGGTCTTTGTGTAAACTTATTTATATTCATATTTGGTGGACCAATAATCCTAGAGTTTCTAGAGGTGCCAATAATTGTGACTCAAGTGGTTTTATTAAAAAATGACTATTATAAGCAACAGAATACATGACTGTACACTGTTACACAGGTTTGCTCAGCATACTGCTACACTAGTCCTGTTCCATTGTGTGACACAGTGTATTGTGGGTATTTCATGTCTGCTTGGTTAAATAGTTGGTTTGTTACTGGCTGTGGTGCATTGTAGGATTATGAGTGCACGGGATATTTTCCGCTACATGGAAAATATAGGGCGTATTTTTAGACATGGCCTCTGTCTTACCGTTCTACCCTTTTCTGTTACACAACAGTATAAACACAGGCCTGTCTCACAGCTTACTTCGTTAGGCTGCTTTGTAAAGCTCTTTTCTTTCTTGGGTTGTGAAAAGGTTGAAATAATCCATGAATCTGTGAGTAGAAGAGCAGAGGTTTCTAACATGTGCACAGATGTTCAGAGACATTGACATCTGGATCCTGCAACGCTGCCAAAGGCAGAGTATTTTTTATCAGATTAGTTGCTACTGTGTGTGTGTGTGTGTGTGTGTGTATGTGTATGTGTGTTTAGATACTGGTATACAGTAGGGTCATAAAATCTGAGTCCACTATCAAGAACATCAGTTCTGATGGCTACTTACATTTGAAATGATAGAAAAAAATTAATATAATTCTTTACTGGGGCTATTCTGAATAATACAAATATTCTGAATATTGACTATTATGTTGCTTCCTTATTTAGATATTTAAAATGGAAAACAGTGTTTAAACAAAAAGAAATGACCAAATACACATTCATTTGTTTGGCATTAATTGAGTTTTTATTGCTGAACGACATTTAGATGAATCTGAGCATATCCTCGGTTACTTGTTTAGCTGCTGTGGAGCTGAGGGGCAGCAGACTAACTAATCAGTTAAGCTCATTTCGATAAGCTAAACCTACATGAATTCAGTGTAAAGTATTAAAATAATTAGTCAGTCCTGGACATGGCTTATATTTGTGTATTATAGTTTCAGTTTGGAGTTTCTGTTTGAATTTTGACCACTGGAAAAAGGAACGATGGAATGTTAAGTTTGCTTTTTGTTCAGTAAAGAAACTAAACTATGAAAACCCATCACTAAACAAAGACTATAAAAGATTTCTGACTTATTTATGTATCACTGCTGCTGTCTAAGTAGCAAAACTCCAGTCAGACTCATCTGTCTCCCTATCTGACATTACGCTACAGCACATCTCTCTGTTTGTGGGAATTTTTGGCACACCAGTCATAAAAAGGGCTGCATAAATGTGTAAAAGTAAATTAAATAAATATTCTGAGTAAAAATTAATGAATATACCTAAAATCCTGGTTAATCATGAAAAAGAAGCCAGTCCTATTTGTATCTTTACTGAAAGTTAAAATGTCTCTGTGTTTCAAAAATACTACCACTACTATTAGTAATAATAATAATAATAGTAAACATATTGATAATACAAGTTTCTGCAGAACTTGAGACCACTTTACTGCAGATGTTTTTTATGATTGCGTTATTCCAGATGCTATATACACTTCACAGAGATTCCTGGTGTCCTAAGAGTTTTGCTTGTAATCTTTGCAGCAGGATTACAGTCTGTTCACACAGTTTTACAGCACTATACAGAAACCTCCTTCAAAACTGGGGTGGCTTGTCACTGTCACTCTGTGATAACTGTGCGTTTTTTAAAGGAATGCTCCAGTGTATTTCATCATAATCTCTGTCAGCTACATCTGTGCCACACAGCTGATGATGTTTTTTCCAGTTTTGATGTGTTTTCCTGTACTTAGTAAAAGAACAGAAAACCTGTTAACTCTAAACAGATTTCAGCATGTGCCTGTTGGCGTTATGTATGTCTTTTCAGTTCGTGGATTTTCTTTCCAATTCTGCATCTCAATTATCGCCTGTGGTAACTGACTGTTTGCTACAGATGCAGCTGACTGGGATGAGGTTCAAAAAACACTGGAGTCTTCTCTTTAAAGAGTGTATGAAGTTAGCATCTGGCTGTAAACCATTATAAATTATGTAGACAGGTTTTTGGCATTATACACCACAGTCAGCATGAAAATGTACAATTGCTTCACATTACGTTATTGACTGAAACACCTAGCATAAAACAAGGTATATTTTGTAACACTAATCAATTCACAATCCTCTAAGGGGACGCAGCTTTGAAGCTTTGCCAGGCCTCCCTAGTGTGTGTTAGCTCATGGCTTTGCTGTAATGCAGCACTGCGGTGTTTCCAGAACCCTTTCAGACTCAGGCTGGTACACCTAATGTCTAAGTCCTTCATGCAGCAGCATTCTGTACTTGTGGAAGGACATGAGCGAGTTCTAGCTGCTATGTCAGCTCACCCTCCGGGGCAAAACATGAAGTAGTGCCAGACGTGGCCTCGGATAGCTGGCTAGCGTCCCTTTTCTCAGCCACTGCATCTCCTTCTGGGGCAATTCCTCACAGCATTGTGGACAGGAAAGGAAATTATACGTTTTAAGTGGTCATTTTTGCCGAACCGACTACGGAATGTAACACACAAATGAGGAATTTTCAAAATATTGAAATATAATGGAACACATTGACCTAACTGTAATACAAACTAGCACTTTAATCTCAACAGAAGGAAATGAGGGCAAAGTATCAGTTGTTTTATTGATGTGATATAACTTTCATGAGCTCTCGAGTGACACAACTGTCTAAGTTTTGACCCTATCATCAGTAGATCGTAATTACGATCCCTGGTGCTGCCATAACCATCTGTGGCCGGGAGTCGAAAAGAGTACAGTTGGCTTTCTCTCTCTTAAGCTTTCCCTCTCGACATCATTCGGTGTGATGTTAGCCAACATGGGTGTCTGTTAACTGACATAATAGAACTGGCAGTTAGTGTTGTAGATACTCACCACTGCATACCGGGAACACCTCACAAGATCTGCTGTTTTGGAGATGATCTGACCCAGTCGTCTAACCATCACACTTTGTCAAAGTTGCTCAGATCCTCACGTTTGCTTATTTTTCATTTTTCCTGCTTCCAACACATCAACTTCAAGAAATGACTGTTTACTTGCTGCCTAATATATGCCATAGCATGATCATCGATGTTATTCAGTGGATGGTTTGTGGGGCAGCTGGAGGCCTAGTGGTTAGGTAGTTCAGAAGGTTGTGGGTTCGAATCCCAAGACTGCTAGCGGCACCACTGAGGTACCTTTGAGCAAGGTACTGTCCCCACACACTGGTCCCCTGGCTGGCCGCTGCTTCACTTGGTGAATGGGCTAAATCCGGAGGAACAATTTTGTGCTGTTCACACTGTGTGCTGTGGTGTGTTCACATATGACAAATGAACGCTTTACACTTACTTTACACTTAATGTGATCATTGTGTATGTGTGTGTGTGTGCGTGTGTATTTATATATATAGGAGCACACTTGTCCAATGTCAAACTATTTATACTTGTCAAACTTGTCAAATGTACAGTCTGAGTGCACAACTGTTACTCACTTAACTCTGCTCTGTAAATACATCTCCAAAACATCCCTCGACCCACTCCAAGCATAAATAACTCATCACGATGTTGATGCGTCAAGGCCATACTGTTAATCACCATGATCAATTTCACATCAGTATCCACATAATTCATGGCGACTACATAATGCGTATGTGCAAAAAGGTCTGGACAATCAGGTCTCTGAGTCAGAAGCACTTTGCTGCTGTCAGGAGTTATATATTGTACATGAATATGGATGACTCAACTGATTTAGAAGTGGATGGTGGGATAGAAAACCTGAGGGAAAATTAGCTCCGCTCTGGATGAAATGTCCGGTCGGGGTGCCATTCATACAGACCCTTTGTAATTTGCATGTATGATAATCACACATTCAGCTCGGTTTTCTGAGGAAAATGGGTTTACATGGAAGTGACTCAAAGGTCGAGGTCATGCTTGAAAAACAAATAACCGCAAGAGCTCACACGACAGAGAAACGTGGAAGTTTGCCATTCTGCAGGCGTGGGTGCGGAGCAGAGACAGTTCAGCAACAGTAAGATTAGATATCTCATAACACTTGGAACCTGTCATTTTCATCATTTAAAGGATTATTCTGATGTTTTTCAGCCTAACCTCTGTCTGCCACACCTTTATCGTTTTACCCAAACCAATCATTTTGATTCATTACCCTGTATATAAAAGCGCATTGACCTGAAAGTTATTGATATTAGAAGCCAATGGGCAGTTGCTGAATTTCTTTAAAATACATTTAAAACTACACTACATAGACAAAAGTACTGGGACACATGTTATTCAGGCTTTGGGCTAGGTCCCTTACATCCAGTAAAGGGCAATCTTAATGCTTTTTCATATCAAGACATTCTGGACAACGCCATGCTTCCAACTTTGTGGACACAGTTTGGGGAAGAACCTTTTCTATTCCAGCATGA
>JBBPCZ010000142.1:12574313-12585889 GCA_037974445.1 Brycinus macrolepidotus | reverse complement strand
TTGAGTTGGAGATAACAAGTAACAGAAGCCTCACCATCTATAATCATGTTAACTTTTAGTCATTTACTGAGTTGAGTTGACATAGCTCTGCTTGTGTGGTTTCTGACAATACATGACATACTGTATATATAAAAATGTATCTATCAAGGTGTATATTGCATAATTTTAAAAAGGTGGTATTAACCATCCTGAAGATCTTTCTGTATTTTTGTACAGTTTCATCAATAACAATATATAAAATTACTTCTTTGCTATATTAGACTTGTCACTCCAGTGCACCACTAAAACAAAGAAAACTTCAGGCACAAATCTGCAGTTTCCCCCTCCACCTGACTGCAGTTATTCCGTCTGAATTGTCACTTTAAAGTGCTTAGGTTGTTTGTTTAGATGCAGTGGAGAGATCTGTCTGGGTCATGTCAGTCAGACACAATGCACTCCTTCTGCATCGGCCTGTGAACAGGCTCTTTCTTCTGAAAGTGATGAGAATCAGGCTTGTTCACTTCTGCAAGGCAGTGAGCATGCAGGGCTGGGAGAGACAGTAATTCACTGCAGTCTAATGGTGATTAGGCAGTCCACATGCTTGGTTTGTTTTCTCTCTCTCAGGTTGTTTTTCTGAAGTGTTTGCTTGCTTTCGTTTGGAAAGACACTGTAGTTTCTGTTTAAAGACTATTTCAGTCCAATGGGTTAATTACAACAAAAGTGTAGCCGCAGGGAGATGACCCAGATATGACTTCTCCGCTGCTAGAGAATCCTCTGGGTAACGTACAAGTGTCCTGAGATTCAATTAATGATTGTTTTTTTAAATGACTTTTTTTATATGCCGCTTGTCATTCACCGTCTCACACAGAATCGCTCTGCCTTTTGCAGCTTCTGCAGCTGCGGTTCTCACTCGGTGTTTGTTTTTTTTTTTCCTCTCTCTACTAGATGTTATGGAGCAGCAGAGAACCCTTCACTCCGGTTGCCTGGTGACGGGGGTCCGTACACCCCCCATCCGCCGCAACAGCAAGCTGGCCAGCTTGGGACGCATCTTCAAGCCCTGGAAGTGGAGGAAAAAGAAAAACGAGAAGTTAAGGCAAGGCTCTACAGGTAAGAGCGCTTCAGAGCACTGACCATAAAGGTGTAAAAAATACACTTTGATTTAAATCTGATTGTTACGATTCTGCAGTTTTTGCATGTAATTCATTTTAAGTGATGACAATAATATTCAATTAAGTGTGCCTGCTGTTGTCAAATATAAAAATCCATTATGCAAATCCTCCTTCAGCGTGGCTCCACTCATGCCAGGGCAGTGTGTATGATGAGCCAAGGCAAGGAGTTCTTTAGTTGTGGCTAACATTAGCTCTTCTGAGTTTAACTGCAGACTTCTCATTAAACGCACCTGACTCCGCTCATCACTTTACAAGTTAAATTTCAAGTGTTAAAAGAGGGAAAGCACTAATCTCAGTAGTGCTGTGGCTAAGAAGGAATCCAGTTTGAGACGCTGCTCTAACGGTTTAATTGTTTTTGCTGACTATATTCCACTACTGTGTCCATGGTTCCTCTCGTCGTATGTGTGTTCAGTATTTTCTTAAATTCACACCACAATAATTAAGTCAAACTAAATTGTCACATTAAATAATTTCCAAAAGAATGGTAACCAAATCATTGTGAGGTCCATTATTCACACCCCTGAGTGACTTTTATAAGTTCTATATTGTTAAATGACTGCGTGGATATTACAGGATGGCAGATTGCAGATTAAATCTCTGAGGGTGTTGCTAGATGGTTGCTATGGTATTTTAGCCGATTGTTGGGTGGTTGCTAGTTTGTTGCTAAGGTGTTGCAAGATGATTGGTAAGTTTGTGGATAGGCAGTTCATAGGGTATTCCAGGTGCTTGCTAAGGGGTTGTTATGCGGGGCAGCTGGTGGCCTAGTGGGGTGGCTAGTAGCCTAGTGGTTAGGAAATTGCCTGTGTGAAGGTTGTGGGTTCGAATCCCTGGACTGCTCTAGTGGTACCACTGAGGTACTCTTGAGCAAGGTGCTGTCCCAAACTCTTCCCCCGGGCGCCCCCTGTTGTTGGCAGCCCACTGCTTCACTTGGTGAGTGGGTTCAATGCAGAGAAAGTATTTCACATTGTTCACACTGTGTGCTATGCTGTGGTGTGTTCATGAGCGACTATAAGGAACCACTTTACTTTCACTTTACTTTACTTTTTATGGTATTGGAGGTGGTTACTAGGGTATTTCTTTTTGTGCTCTGCCATTTAACCTAGTGTGATGCCCCCTGCAGGTGCGGAGAGGAAAGTGCCGGCACGGCAGCCTCGTGATGAGCTGATAAGAAAAGGCCTGGCAGAGACGAGCACAGGTGAGAAAAGGGCACACACACTGCGTTCACAGTGGCCTTTACTCATAGCCTGGCTCTAAGCATACAGATTTCTGGAACCAGCTCATTTCACACTGTAAGACCACTGGGGGAGCTGTTTATGAGAGAGTGATGACAGCAACAGAGGTCAGCTGTCTCCCTCCTGAGGGAACATTCAGACAAATATTTCTGTGTAAATAATTTGGCAGGTGATATTATGGTGGGGTTAGCCAAATTAATAAATAAAAGCTCCTTTAAAACAAGTGTATGCACAGTGATACCATCATCATATCAGCATCGGCATGTAATTGTTTAATTTCTTTTCTGCAAATTCAGTGGGAGCTGGTGTCAGTTTCTGCATTCAAAATACTAAATCAGCCCAGGACTCCCATATTGGTGAATACCTAATAAAAAAAATTACATTACATAAATGTTGTTTTTAGACTGAAACCTGTTGAAAAACAGATGTACACCATTTCCCTTCACTCCAGACATATTCTATCAGCTGTCTGGGGTTTGCTTCACAAATTTTGCGCAGAAGCTACAAGACTGACATTGCACAACAGTAATGGAAACTTACACTTCATTTCAAATCAACATGCTATGCTATGATGACCTCATAAAAGCTTTTAGTAATGTATTTTTGTCATTTTTTAAAGATTGCAGTATGCCATAGAGGATAACATACATGTAGTTTGAGGTTTGTGTGTGATGATTCATGCATGCTATTTAGTCACTGTAACCTTTGTTAGTTATTAACTTCAGTAGTCTGGTAGCTCCAGTTCAAAACTAAAGAAGCAAACTTATACATATTAATTAATTATACATATTCAGTTGTTTTGGCTGAACCATTGCTTTAGGAATTCATGCTAAACTTGTGTCCTAGAAAATGTTTATGCAAAGCAGTTTATAGACTCTTCTGTTGCTGTGCGCAGGGTCTGGCCTGGCATGTGGAGGGAACTTGGAGGAGCCAGGTACCCCCACACAGGAGTTCTCAGACGGAGAGGAGAGAGAGGACGAGCCCATGGCACCGCTGGCCAATGCTACAGAGGAGCTGGAAACTGATGATGACAATCCTTCTACAGGCAGGGCTTTATTTTTAACCATATTGTTATTGTCATGTAGTCAAGTTTATTTATGTAGCCCATCATCATACACAAAGGTCGTTCTATGTGCTTTACAGGAATAGAATCAAAATATTAAAACAAACATATTTGGTAGGAAGTAAAATATATAAAATGATGCATAGAAAATCAATAAAAGAAGATTAACAGTGTGATAGAAGTGTACATATTTAAAAGAAGGCAGAATAGTGTGGTTTTCAGTAGCTTTTTAAAGCTACAGTTGGTGTAGATCTGATATTGATGGGCAGTTGGTTCCAGCAGCGAGCAGCATAGCGACTAAATGCAATTTCACTGTTTAGTTGCGGCTTTTTTCACCACCAGATGACCAGCTCCTGCAGATTCTAAGATATGTATGTGTATATATATATATATACCAGGCTTCATCATCACCACTATGCTTTGTTGGGAGATACCATCGTATCTGTCCCATCATTAACATCATAACTGCTAACCCCTTACAGAAAGGGCAACATTTTGGCTGTTCAGATGCGGTCCTGTGGTCCAGTGTTACACTGCTAACAAATGAGAAAGACAGCAATGTCTTCTGCACGTAGAAGAATGACTGACCACTAGGTGGTGACAAAGATCACAGGATCCACTTGTGGAAACTCTAAAATGTGCAGGGCAGGGAGACCCCAGGATGAAGAATGAGAACCACCACACTAATGCAGCAGTTCCCAGTTTTTGTCTTGCAGCACCCCAGCGCTCCTTATTTTACTGTTTCCACTGCTGTAATGCAGCATACATTTCTGAGTTGAAAATGTTCAGGAAAGGGGCACTTCATGTCTGACGAATAAATCCCAAATCAGTTGTCCAGAAATGCAAATCCAGCCCCAGTGTAAATAAGAGAGAAACCTGTCCTCCTCTGGGCTACACTACGTAGTGGGATGACAATAGGAAGAATTTGGAGAAAAAGAAAAGCTATCAGCAGAAGCTCTTTTGAATTACAAAAGTCCCTCACATTGAAATCTGGGACATTGTCAAGATACTTCTACTAGTTCAAGCTTTGGGTCATACACACATGCAGAACTGTGTTTTCATACATGCCATACAATCCTTAAATTCTTAAAAAGGTTTATATTTCATGGAACTTTGTTCTTGTTAAAACTGAAAACTTGATCATAAAGACACATTATGCTTTGCTGGCCGTGCTGCATTGCTTTTACACAGAAGCAGCCATGCATGTAACAAGATACATTTTGTTGTCTCTTTTAGAATTATGGAGAAAATACACTCCTGTGATTCTTCCACTCACAGGAAGGCTGAATTTTGTCAGCTGTCATCTAGATTGTTCTTGATCATGTATAGACTCCAAAAAACACATGAAGCCTTTTGGTAATTTCCTGAGTATTTTACTACTTCTCATGGAGGGAAATTGCTGTGGACTTTGGATTCTGCATTGACATTTAAGACTTTCCTGTTTAAATACTATTACATTACCAATTAAAAGTGCACGTGAGGAAGGGACTTTATTGTGTAAGATGTAGAATGATAAATGTGAGAACACAATAAGGAGTGCAAGTGCTTGGTTCAATGATCACTGCTCTAATCTGTCTTTGGCCCTGTGTTTATAGTGCAAGACGCCCCAGAGGACCCCGAGCCTCCCGGGGAGTCTAGCCGAACTGAAGAACAGCAGGTTGGAGAGGCTTCTTTCTCTGACCCCTCCAGTAATGACAACAGTGTTCCTCCTGCTGAAGCTGTGGAGACTCCAGATGAGATAAAAGCGCCACCGCAACATAGAGAAGCCCGCACGCCTCCCCCAAAACTGCCAATCAAGCTTCTGCCCAGACTTGGCAGCCTGGACAGTCAGTACCAAATCACTGTTAATACTGTCATACTGTTTTAGAAACTACACAAGCAAGATTACACAATGCTAATTTAAACTTCCATTGGATGGTAGCTACATCAGAGTTGTAGCCCCAGCACAAAACCAAAAAAGCAGATTCCAGGTACCCAACATGCCTTGGCTAATTGTCTGCTCTTGGGGCGAGGAGGAGATTATTGCTTTAAAATTTACATCATCTCTCTCTGCACCATTCGTTTTCCCCGTCACACAGGTTCTCACCCCAGTCAGATGCGACCTGCTCCAGCCACCCTTCCCCGGAACTTCACTCTCCCTAAAGACACACTCAGGGGGCGTATATCCACACCTACTGGCTCTCCACATCTGGGCAACATGCACCCACCGCTGCCCCCCAGCTGCATCATAGAAGAACTGCACCGTGCTCTAGCCACCAAACACCGCCGGGACAGGTGAGAGGTTAGGGTGGCACATGCTGCACAATATCAAAAGAGATGCTGTTAACTGACTGCCTTCATCTACATCCCAAAATGAACACACATAGGACTGTGCAATGCATTGTCTGTTAATTGTTATTGGAATGTGAAAGGTGAAAAAATGTGTTTTGATACCAAGGTTTAAATACAGAGAAACTGTATATACTAAATAAAAGTATGAATACCATGTTCCAGTCTTACTCTATTCAAAACAGGGTCAGGGTAACTTATGGAGTACAGAGCAATTAATATACTTGAGTGAAAGTCAGAAAGTGTCCATATTTAAACATACTCAAACGTGTAAAAGTGATAAGCAAAGATTGTAATGTCAGGATTTGCTTTAAAGTAACTAAAGAAACTGTAATGCTGGTCACAAACTGATCGCGCTCAACATGATTCAGACAGTTGGTCCTTGCATAAAAAGACAAATTAGCATAATTTTGAGCAGTTTCACTCTTTACTGTGTCACACCCTGCTTTATTTTGCCGTTTTCTGCCTTTGTTTTCCTCTGTGCCATGTGGCCATTTGTTTTGGTTTTCAGTTCCACCCTAGTCCTGCCCCTTGATCAGTGTATTCACCTGTGTCCCGCCTACCTTCCACCCCTTCCCAGGTGTTCCCCAGTCTGACCTGGTATATGTATCCCTGTCTGAGAGTTATTGTTTGTCGGTCCAGCCTGACTCTTCCCGTGTGTTTCCCTGTGGATTTTTCCTGGGTGTTTCCTTGTTGCCTTTACCCTGTGGCATCTGTCGTGTGTCAGTGTGTCTGCCTAGCTCTGTGTTTACCCTAGTTGTGTTCATTATTTTGTTTTCTAGCTCCAGTTACTTAATCAGTGTATTTTCCTGTGTATATCATTCGTGTTTTGTTTGAATAAAATCGCTGCCTGTACATATGTCTGCCTCCAGTCCTTCCTACAAGCGTCACACACTAATATAAATTCAAATTAAATGTTTTATTAAAAAATGAAAATGTTTGGGACATATAAAAATTGGCTTTCAAGATTTTAGTAATTTAATGATCTAAATGAAAATGTGAGGAATAAAAAGTAGTTTTATAAAATGAAATAAAGTAAGCGCATTATTCGTTTTCAAAATGTGCAAACCTGACGATGTGCATCATGGAGAACGAACATTCAATCACTTTTACCATCCAGTGTAACTTCACTGTTTAAACACCAACATTTGCAAACAACCAGCACCAGTCAACTCCTGCCACTCAGCTGCCTCAGTGTCATTATTAAGTTTGTGATTGTGGTCATAGTTTTTCTTAATTCGAATTTTGTTCAAGATGATGAACAAAGTACTGTCTGTCATGTGAGTGAGCTGATCATTCTCACATGTGCCTAATAACTGAAATAGTGCTGTCTTCAGCTATGCTGAAAAATTGTTTTGCCATTCTGCAATAGATGTGAATTTCCAGAAGACAGTAAACAATCACAATATCACAATGATAGTCATTATAGTCAAAATATGAAATTTTGTACATACTGTCCAGTCCAGTCCATCTTATGAAACGCCTGTAAAGTACACTTTTTAAGTCATAATTTTTGTCTACAGTGGCTAAAATTGAGGGGTATTTTATGCATATTCATATTCATAGTATTTTAAAATTATTTTGAGGACATTGTTACCCCTGTACTTGTGTTTTGAGTAAAATATGGGGGTATTTTTGTTCCCGGGTTATTTCTGATGATTCCTGTATCTGACAGCTTTGCTAAAACGTATGCGCTGGTGAAGTTTTAATGGTTCATTTTTGTTTGTTTTATTAAAATGCCCTCAGTTTCCACGGTAAAGAGGTCCGTGGCTCCCCAAAGAGGCGCTCTGATGGACGCCTGTCACGCACCTCCAGCACAGAGGGAGAGCAGAAGAGTGGAGAGGTGGAGGAAAACAAAGAAAACATGAGGCTGGACGAATATTACAGTGACCAGGACAGCTGGAACGAGTCCGTCATCTCCGGTACAGTCCACCAGAGCATGATGTCATCAGTAAACATAGAGTGGAGTGAACTGGCACACTGTGTTGGCACACACTTTTTTGTGTTAACACTCTTGAATGCAGCATATCTGCCAAAGTGGCATTTTTAAATGTCTATTTTTTTCCATACTTTCTTTATCTTTCAGAGCAATGTTTTTGTTCCTGTGCCTTTATTGGAAGATTGCAATTCCTGATCCGCTTTAGATGAGAATGGCAATATTTTTCCCATTTTGTCAAATGTCTGAGACACGAAAACAAACAAGTGAATTATATAGTCCAGAACCATAGAGAGATAGATGAAAGACAAAAAAGGGGGGAAATGGTCATGCAAAAGTGAATCTTGAATTTTTATTGCATCCTCTCAAAATTGCTCCCGAAACAGTCTATAGAGCCTGTGGGTAAAAAAACCTTATTGAACATATAGTTTATTGCAACAAATCAATGAAACCGTAGGGCTGTGGCTAATTTGACTCAACTGGCTTAACTTGTGGCTTAGGATGTGCACAAAGGAGCTTTAGAAGTTAATCTACTTAATCTATTACTATCTACAGTTTCCGTTTCACTGTCACTTAATTTGCGAGATCGAAATATAGACATTGTTCTATTGTGGGTGATTGGATTTCTAGTGGTCAGTTATTTGACACCATCAGTTAATGGGTGTGTGTGTGTTTGTGTTGCAGGAACACTGCCGAGGCGGATAAGAAAGGAGCTTCTGGCCGTGAAACTGCGCAACAGACCCAGCAAGCAGGAGCTGGAGGAGAGAAACATCTTCCCAGTCCGCAGTGACCAGGAGCGCCAGGAGATCCGTCAGCAGATAGAGATGAAGTTGGCCAAGTGAGTGACACTTTGAACCTGTTTACACCGGTCATTTCATGAGACTTATATCCTGATAAGGTCTCGATCAGTTTCATCCACATTCCATTTACACCTGGCCCCTTAAACGTACCTCGGCTAGACTAGAGGGAAATCCAAGTGGCGTTATTACTTTTCCCACATTACACAAACACAAAGAAACCTTTTCTAGAACCTCCTGGGTTGATTCAGTGCATTATAAAAATGTTATGTGCGTTTTAAAGGACGTAACGAGGGAAGCACTTGAAATGGAAAGTGACCACCGTTGCTCACTAGGGCAGTTGGTGGCCTAGTGGTTAGAGAGTTGCCCCTGTGATCAGAAGGTCGTGGGTTTGAATCCCAAGACTGCTAATGGTGCCACTGAGGTCCCCTTGAGTAAGGTACCGTCCCCACACACTGCTCCCTGGGCACTGTGTTCCTGGCTGCCCGCTGCTTCACTTGGTGAATGGGTTAAATGCAGAGGAAGAATTTCGTGCTGTTCACACTGTGTGCTGTGGTGTGTTCACGTATGACAAATAGACACTTTGCTTTAAACTTTACATATTCAGGAGCTGGACCATTCTCAGCCGTTCTACTGATGGCGTTTGTGTTTAGTACTTGTAAGAGTGTATTGGATACAGCAAGACTGCTGAGTTTTTTACACACTGTACACTTACTGACAACTTTAATGTCCTGTGATGGTCCTTTTCCATATGGATAGTGGAGGGGCAGATAAATGGTGAAACAGCGGGTGGGCTTTAGTCAGTAACTGTAGAACTACTAAGTGCACCTATATGGTAGGTGTTTCTGATAAAAATGCCAATGAGTGGTGGCACAAGGTAGGCTGACCTACTAAACTAGCAATTAAATGTGTGCTTTCTGTCCCTGTCCTTTTTTCCATCCCTGTTCCTCCTCTCAAACTCCTACACAATGTTTCCCTCAGTTCTGTGTCATCAGGTTCATTATTTCAGCATTGCCGCTCGTGCTTAATAATGTAATTTCTGGAGAGTGCATGTGGGTGTGACAGCTGACCACACAGCGGGCCAGATGTATCCGAGCCTTTAGTACATGTGAGAACGTTCACACGTGTGGTTTTGCACTGACAGTTGGAGTGGTGCCAGCTGCACACTATCTGATTCGTTTGAGTTCAGAAAAATCAGTTTTGCAACAGTAAGCATAAAGCAGTAGTTTGATGAAAAATCTAATTTCCACAATTTCTGCTATACCTCAGATTTAGTCAGTTAGCAAAGACATGTTTGGTGCCCTAAGTTTGTTTCTTTAGTTTTACACTGGAGCTAAGAGTTATTACAAGCAATAACAGCATCTTTTAAACCTGAATATTGTCCAGGTTTTTGTAAATTTGGGTGTATACGCTTCCACTATTTAGCCTCATTAGTCTTGGAGCTCTATTGCAAAAATATAGAGTCAATCTTTGTATGCCAAACATGTCTTGGCTTTACTTTGGAGTCAGGGGAGAGTTGTGTAAATCAGATATTTGGCTAAACGATTTCTTACACAATATTATATACTTAGTCAAACAAGAACATTGGAACACTGTAATCTGGGATAGTCTTGTAATGTGACCTTAACTGTGTTTCAACCATTACTGTGGTTGCACCGCATATGTGAAAACTGGCTTGGTCAAGATACGTAGAAAAGCATGGAAAATCGTTGACAGGATGCCATTTGTGCTAGCTCTAATGTTTTGTTCCTCTTGGCGATGCCCCCATCTGATAGCAATCTTTAAGCACTAGGGGGAGCCACATTCTTATTTGTCCTTTACACTGTTCATGTATCCTATTCACCATAACAGAGAAACTATAACAACTGACCCTCTAAAAGCCTCCCAAAGCAAAGAAAATAAAACCTTTTATGTTTGCTAGTGTTCTCTATTAAAACCATCTCCCAGGCTGTGGAGGACTGCCAGTGTTTTCATTATTATTCGTATTGCCCACGTCCCTTCACTCCTTTCGAGCTGGTTTATTTTCAGAGAATACGCTCTAGCTTGTTGCATTTCAATGATTGACGCCTGTGGTGTCACATCTAACACTGGAGCACATCCAGGAGAAAAAGGAGACCTATTCCCAGCCTCAGAAGGCTTTATTTACTGTGTGAGTTATAAGTATTTAATGGAAGATATTCTAATATATGCTTCTCAGGAGGACCGATAAATAATTAGTGCCCCTGACATTTCCTGTAAACGTCCATTCTTAAAGCTATTAACCCACTCAGTGAACTGACCTCGTTCGTTTTCCGCAGTATCCTCTCGGCTCTTATAAATTCCCCCTCAATTGTGAGAATGTGCAGCTTAATGCAATATTAAAGGCGTGCACTGTCGGTAATCTCAGGGGCTGAAAATAGCCAGTGATAGCTTTTCTTACTATGAATTTGGGAGAGCAATAGAGAGAGAAAGAGAATAAAGGGCTGTAAAAGAGCCTATCCAGTTCGTTCCCTTGTTGGGTTTTTAAGAAGAACTTAAAGTTCCATGTTGTTGGCCTAGCCATTCCTAATACAAAGTGGCAGGATTTACAAATATCAGCCTCACTAAGCCCATTAAACCCTTTGTTCTCCACTCCTGTTCGTTTTTGAGCTTCCTCAGAGACTCTCAGCCTCACAGCAGGTCCTAATACTGAAAGAGAAGAAGTTAGTATCGAGCCTTGTAATTGAGTTTGACATCTGCAAAATCAAAGGTTCCTTTAGAGGTCGGGTGGAGAGGTGGGAGTAGGGGGAGTAGGGAAGGCGGGAGTATGGTTTGATTCATTTGATTCATTCTCTTTAACTCAGGGATTCATTTTGCTAAATTTGACAACGATTCAACTGAACATTTGACTGGGACTACACTACATGGACAAAAGTATTGGGACCATTACACCAACAGGGACTTTAATGCCATTGCATTCAATTACATAGACTTTAATAAAGAGTTGGTCCCCCTTTGCAGATATAACAGCTTCCACTCTTCTTGAAAGGCTTTCCACAAGATTTTGGAGTTTCTGTGGGAATTTGTGCTCATTCATTCTGTAGAGCATTTATG
>JBBPCZ010000142.1:12546045-12574213 GCA_037974445.1 Brycinus macrolepidotus | reverse complement strand
TTCCACACTGAACTCATCCAACCATGTCTTTATGGAACTTGCTTTGTGCACTGGGGCACAGTCATGCTGGAATAGAATTTTTTACAGATTTTATTCTTTAGAAAATAGATTGTTTTGGTCCAAAATATGTTCATACTTTGTTGAACATTAATAAAATAGCTTATTAAAGTGATGAGTCTCTGTGTTAAAGTGGTTTTACCATGGTAAATTGGTGTTTTAACAGTGCATTATAGTGATTTTATCATAATGGTTTTAAGAGCTAACATTGGTGTTTTTCCACTTCAGCTCATACAAAACAGATAAACGAGGACAACTTTATTAAAGACCTATTTCACATCACAGCCCATTTGGTCAGAAGATGTGTGTGACGGCATGTATTAAATCTCCAACCTGTCATTGCCCCTTAGTAAGCCTTACTTAACATTAGTGGGCAGAACCACTAACTTAACATTAAACAATCTGGAGCCAGAAACAGAATAGAATACAAACCAACGCAAAAGTAAATCTGCTACATACTGAAAAAATGACAATGGTTTCATGGCTCAGTCTGTAATCCAAAGTGCTCTACTTTTTGGTGGAAGGAATCACTTGTTTTAAAGCACATTTAAAACATTATTCCGGCTTTGTTTTTATTGCTTAAAGAGCTCTGTTGTCATGGTGGTACTTTGGTGAGGAAGAACTGAAAACAGAGCAAAGGTTTGTGCATTAAATACACTGTTCATTATTATATGACATTTAAAAAAGTTCATGAAATTACTACAATATACAATGATCTGTGAATGTTGTTCTTCATCAGTAGTTCACAGTTGCTTGAACACAATAACATACTCTCAACAAATGACATTTTTTGGTAAATGATTATTGCATTTATAATATGTCATTTTGGGCAGTGTGATACATTTGGTTTTATTAAATATGAGGGGGTTTCAGACGCTCGGCTGCAGACTTTCCTAAATACATCCATACCCGTAGTAAAATCGGTTTGTAGTGTTTTAATTTATGTCTCTGTATGTGGCTCAGCAATTCAGATCCTAGAACTGTAACTTTAGTTTTTATAAAATTCCAATTCTAACATTTCAAATTGATGCGTTGCCCCCTTCAGACTGATCCTTTGATACATTTCTATACCCTTAGTGGTGGTGCCGTGGTGGTGGATCTTCTCCTCCTCTTAAACCCAACCCCCCCCACCCGGCCGCCTGCCTCACCCTCAGAATTGTGCGATGCTATGAGAGATTTTCTGCATCTACACCCAAGGCAATTCACACCTTCAGCCCAACCTTGTCACTAAAAAAGCGTGGTGAGATGTTTTCACTCATGTGAGGGCTATTGTTAAATGCTTTAGTTTTTTTTTTTAGAAGCTTTTGCTCCCACGTGTTATGAAAAAACACTTGCCAGTTTGGTGGGATTTTCAAAAATGTTTACCTTGCACTACAATAGAAATATTGAAAGTGTTCCTCATGACATTTCTTGGAAATATTGAAAATATTTGACCAGATTTTTGGTAGGGATATCAAAAATATTTCCTTGGTTTTTGATGGAAATATCTAAAGCATTTCAGATGTAATTTGTTTGGAATATCAACCCCTGAAGTCTGATAGGAAAGCTAGAATGTTTCGCTTGCAGATGGGAATAAGTATTAGAAATCTTTGTGGTGGATTTTGGTGGGAATATTGAACAACTTTTTCCTTGCATTTTGGTGGGAATCTCCCAAATATTTCCAGTTCAGTTTGGTGGGAATATTGAAAATGATTCTCTTGAAGCCAGAAGCATTACTTTATATCTAGGGTATTGTCAGGGTTTACTGTATGTGATGTTATCTCAGGTGTAACTCTAGCTCAGGCCCTGTGGGGGACTCACTGTTTCCTCTGTGAAGTGCTGAAACCCTCCGCTGTGTTTGGACGTGGCCGGAGAGCACGACCATTACAAACCTCGCAAACAGCTTACATAAAGCCAGCACCAGTGCAGCTTATGCAACCCAGGGTTGGGAAATCGATCCAGAAGGGAGCAGCGTAGGGCAGCCCAAATGGGTTTACTAGGGAGAGAGGACTGGTGCTGTGAGGACGAAACATTACAGGCCTGAACCGGTCAGGCCTGGGGCATGCAGGAACATACACTTCATAACACTGGTCACTAATGTAGGTCGTGCTTCATGAAGGCTACATCACAGACCCCATGCCATTGAACACTGGATATAACACATAATGTAACTGTAAACAACCTCAGAATAGTAACATGAGAACATTGGCACATGACAGGGGTGGTGTTAAGAGGCTACTAACCACAAGGGATACACGTGACATCTCCGACATGAGGAGGATAAACATTTGTTTTATTGTCCTAAAAAAGGTATTGTACAGTAAAACACAAGTACTTCTGCTTCCGATTACAGTGGACAGCAGAAATCAAGGTTCCTTAGTTTTGCAAAGGCAAAATTCCAAAATCTTCCTATGACTTCTTAAAGACTTAAAGGTTGTTAAATCTGATCTGCTGAGCTGTTGTAAAGCACTCAGTATACATGGCCATGCACATTAATTGAATTCTGTATTCATGGTCTTGGTTATTAGTAACCCTTGTGATAGAATGGGACCATTATGATGGAGTAATCATTGACTATTGGTTTACTTGGCAACAATGTCCCAGAGCTGGCAAACTACACTGCTACACTGGCGGAAGATTTCTTTATTAGTGACTGAGGATTGCAAACCAGTGTACAAAACTATTGCTATTCTTCTCCATCTTCTCCTTATCCTCCTCCTTCTCCCAGTCCTTCTTACTTGTCCCACAGTTTTCAAAACTTAATCCAGTCAAAAGGACAGAGTTGGAACAAATTTTTATGCAAGTTACCATCAACACCCTAGCAACCACCGACTGGAAAATCTCTAACAACCATCTGGGACACCATAGTAACCACCTACTAATATTCTAGCAAGCACCTGGAATACTCTGGCATCCATCTGGGATACCATAGTCACCACATATTCAATGATTTGTTGACACTTGCCTGCATCTCTTGGTGTTAGGACAAGATGCAACTCTAATTCTTCATAGCAGGCGTTTTGTAATAAACTTTGTTGTAGCTAATACATACTTTAGTGGCTGGTTGTTGTGGTTAGGTTGCAGGACAGTAAGGCAGAATAATCCTAAAAGAAATGCAGTACCATTATCAGGAGATAGTGGCACTCATACAATTCCTCTTGGCCATTCACATTGCAAAGTCGGATCAAAAAGTGGTGTAATGAGTATTTACTGAGTGTAGTGTCTTATCAAATCAGGTGTAGTTTATCAAATTCTAGTTTATCACTTTATTAAAGCAATAAGCCACCTGAGGACATGAGGTACAGTAGTTTTACCATATTGAAGGGATTTTAAGTGTGCTTTACGTTGATCGTAAAACCCTTTGCATAAAAGCAGAGTTTAAAATTTACAAAGTATGATGCAAAGTGTTGGGATGAGTTTTATTATTAAACACTATTGTCCCCATACTATTAACCAGTGTTTATTTTATTACTGTATTTTTAACCAATGACTTTATGAATTTATTGACATTTCTGGTTTTCCAGGTCTCCTGTTAGGGGATTTAGTTCTAATGAAAGAGGGCAATGTTGAAAGTATGTTGTGTCCAAAGTGGTCATGATCAGAGCGTAGTCATCCATGAGTCAGAAGGGGAAGGAAGCCCCTAAAGTGATCCAGCTTAGACCTGCTGCCTCTGCGTAACTGGAGCCCTGCACGTGTGTGTGTGCTACACACAGTAGATAAACACAGGTGCTAGCTCAGCTCAGTCCGGAAACTGCAGGGGTTAGTTACAAACTGTCTTGTCCAGGCCCGGGACATGGTCTTTAAGAAGACAAACCAGCTGAAACATTACACAGCCATTAAAGAGAACACTCTTCTGCACATTTTAATGAAAATTACTCTTCGTTACCGAAGGCTGAACATAAAATGCATCCTGTGCAAACGTTATGACACATTTTATAAATTGTTTTTTTTTTTCTGCAAAACATGGCTGTAGTCACAAGCGTCTGTCCAATTTCAAGCAATAATAAAACATCTCCTCTTCAATGCCTGTCAATGCCTGTCACTCCATTGTGTACCTGTGTGTGTGTATATATATATATATCCACAGTGGTTCTTACATATATTTATATATCCAGTCTGTACATATAAACATACATATACTCATTGTGTACATACATACATATGCTTATCTAAGTTTACATATACATATATATTTTCCAATACACACATCCATATTTTGTATTTCTAGATTCTATAGTGTACATTTTGTACTTTATTGTTGGTATAGTTTTTATTCTATTCTATTGTTTTTTCATTTTCGCTGCTCTTACCTTTGTACTGTCCACTTTCTGCCGTAACAATGCAAATTTCCCACCTGTGGGACTAATAAAGGTTTATCTTATCTTACCTTATCTTATCTTACTTAAGATTTTTTTCCACTTGTTTTAGTAACTGAAGAGTATTTACACCATATCAAATTACAAATAATTTATATCACCTAAATATGAACAAGATTCTTCTCTAATATATGGGTATTTCTGGAACATTTTTTAGTTTCTTAACAGTTGTAATTTGGTCGTAATTGAAATTCACTGCACATAGGTGCATGGTTCATTGAAGCTGTGTATTTCTGGGTGTTCTTTCTGTCTATCTTGTAAAAGCTTTGAGAGCTGTGGGTCAGTGGCCTTGCATTCGGCCTGTTTTTCGGAGAGCTGGAATAGAGCTGTTCTTTGCCTCCTGAATCTGGCTGGAACAGAGTGTGCAGATTGGCAGCCTCATCAACCTGAGAGGAACATAGAGAGAACACTTTTATAGTGCGATTTCTTTAGTGTCTCAAGGTTAGTCTGGACTCGTTGGTGTGTGCTTTTAGTCTGGAGCTCTAACTCCCTTTAGTTTGCTCTGGAGTATTTGGGGACTTGTTTATGTCACTGTGTAATGTAAGCTGTTGTATGACTCAGTATGCTGCACCGGTTGATCTCACATACATATTTTTGCACGATCTTGTGCAAAAGTCAGAGACCACCCTTTTAACACAAAGCCATGTCAAAATGACCATGAAGATATGTCATAAAACATATCTTTAGCAAAAAATTACTTAGAAGCCTCAACAACCAAATATTGCTATTAACCACCAGCTACCCACCAATACCAAACAGAGGAGGTCTAGAGGAGTGGGCTTGCTAGGATCCCTAGCCTTAAGGCTGTGTGTTGCAATTATCCAGGGTGGAATTGAGGTGTTTGAGGCTATTTTGTGTGCATGTGAGCTGAGGGGGATCATCATATCTTACCTGAAGATCCCCAGCTAACCCAAGCACTGGCTGGGTAGCCAGACCTTCTAGGTTTTGATGAAGTTCATGTGGGAAGGCAAATTATAAGGAAACAAATGGTGAGATTGGCAATGTCCAGTTCCTTTGGTGAAGGATCGATGGTGCTCCTCAGGTTGATCACATGTACTTTCACTAGGCCCCTCTTTTTTCTTTCAGTCATGATTTCAGTCAAGAAGCCTCCTTTAAAAGACACACCCTCTCCCTGTATGGTGACCTAAGAGACCCCCCAACCCACTCCAGATGGTTGAAGTGTGTGTACTACAGAATTGTGTCTGAATGAAGTATCTAAATGCACTCACCCTGATCCTAACATCATAAAATTAATTGTTTCAGTTTTTGGTTTGCTAATTGTTTTTCAGCTTCTATTTTTTTGTTTTTCTGCAGAAATCTAAGGGGCTTTTTTTTCCGATGCTTCTTGTAAACACCCCCTAAGTTCAACATTAGAAGTTGGTTGCATTTTCTGTTTCTCGCCATGCCATTGAATCCCAAATAAAAATGTACACTTATCAGTCTGTAAAACCTTCCTCCAAATCTCAGATATTGAATTGATATTGATCAACTCAGATATTGATCTTTTTTGTCAGTTTTATTGTCTCAATGACGACTACTTGGAGGACTTGCACATGCTTGCAGAACAACAGTGTTCTTATAGTGGAAGGATGGAAAGAAAGAGCTGTTTTTTCAGTTCTGAAGCAAGAGAAGAGCTTAAAGAGAAAAACTTTAAGTAAGGTTTATCTAATGGTAACACTTTTTTTCCTTTTTTCATTGCCAGTTCCCACCACTAGCTAGATTGCTTCCTATCACACAGTGCTACCTATCTGAAAGGCTGAAGGGGTGAAGGCTAGAATATGCTTCCTCTCAGATACAGCAAGTACAACTGCATCTTTTCAGATTGCTAATATCATTGGACAGCTCAACTTGGAGGAGATCAATATCTGCCATTTCTGTATTGACAGCTGGATAACATGTCGCAGGTGGGGCGAGAGTGAGGCCAGTTATACTGTCTTAGGTTCGTTACTATGGCTGTGGCATAGCCATCTTGTAATTTGCAATTTTCTGATAATATCTTAGACAAAGCCTGATGGTGACCGTTTTGGTGGTCTTCCAGGTCTTTCATGGTTGTTTGGAGTCCCATTTTCTCTCTTTTCTTTTGTTTTGTCAACTCCAGTTTTGAAAACTGTTCTTAGGTTATTTTTCTTTGACATACTTTCCCTTTCTATCTAATCACCTCAGAAATCTCTTTTAGCCATTTTTAAATGCACATGAGAAAGGATTGTGCAAGGCGGGTGAGGTGTGTGTGGGTAGTTGCGTGTGTGATAGTGTCTCTTTGAAAGGGAACGTACTGTCAATGAGAACTTTGGGAGCAGCTTTAGCTGGGAGCACACAACAGTTAAAGTGGCAGTAGGGGGCACTGTAAATGACCGTAAATAAACAAAAAACAAGTTGTGGCAGTTTTAGCCTAAATAAATAGCAGAGGGTGCCTCTTTTTGGAATAAAACTACCATATATCTTGTAGCAAAATACAACAACAATAACATATTGGCAGTCTAATAGAAATCAGAATGAATGGTATGTGCACTGTATATGTAAGTACAGTTCCGCATTAATATTAGGGGTGTAAAAATACCCAAATGTTCAATATGATACACTGGCATCTTTATTAAAAAATGCCTGTATATGAGCCTTATGTTAATAAATATGCACTAGGAGTGTAACAATACAATGTTTTCATGTGTAATGATTTGTAATGAATTCTGAGGTCAAGAATCAATTCAGCTTTTTTTTGGAGTTTTTTGCAATTAATTAATAGCAATTTTAATATAATGCTATAACAGTATAACACTGACTTTAACGTGCTGTTGTGGCTTGAATACTTTGAATTGATTTGACTGCAGTGGTTCTATAGTGGTTTATATTACTGCCTGAAACAGCATGTAGGGAAGGTGCAGCATGCCTAAAGTGCCAGCCATGGCTTTCATATAGTAGTAGTATTATGTAACTCTGATGCAGGGCAGATTTTGCCTTTGCCGAGTGCTTAAAATAGTAACTGAGTCTGGTCGTTTGCAGCTCAATCAATAGCCCCTTTTCCGCTGGATCTACTTTTGTGCAGCGCATCATTTGTGCACCACCGTTCAATCTGTGTTTTGTAATATAAACCAAGTTTGGTTGCAGGCACGTATAAAATGACTCCTACGTGCCAATCCTGTGTGACTCCACAGCTTTCTCATAATTAGTTGGCATAGCTGTGGAAAAAAAAAAAAGAAAAGAAGAGAAACATATTAGAAGTGTCCAGAATGAAGAACAGAGCTGTATAGGAGTCCTAGAGGACAGAGAAAGCATAGAGAAAGGGGTAAAAAAAAAAAAAAAAATGTTATCTGGTGTGATTTGAGATTCAGTGGTGATCAAATCTTAAGGCAGACAACTTGACAACAAATGACTGTTAATAGATAACAGTATAATTTATTGTTTCCAGAATGCCTGACATATTGAATAAAAAACATGCATTGCTTATAGAATTAAAAAAGTGTAATAAGACAAGTGATTCTAAATGATTGCAGCGTAGTTAGCATTTAATAATTTCTTATTATTCTCAAGATAATAATATTGATTAAACCTTCTAAAAATACCTTGGAAGCATTTAAGACTATTTTAATAAACATAATCAACAAAAAACAATATTACAGCTATGCTTTGTTGTTGCTGCTGTTATTATGTATGAAAAAATAATTGAACACATAATTAATTCCAAGTTCTTTTTTAATACAGCAGGGTTGTATGGTCTTGTGTAATGCAGCTTTGCTCACATCAGCAGTTTAATTGTGGCCCGCTGCACCAGAGCGCAGAGTTGTGGGTTGGGCCAGGAATGGGGGGATCCCTCTCTGTCGCTATTTTTAGCCCACTGCGTCGCCAGCACGAGGTGGAAAAAACTGCAGCAGGAGCCCTGATCAGTCCTCCACGTCACGCAGGCTGTTGCTACCCCAGAAAGGCAAGAAATCACCCCCACACACACACACACACGCATACACATACACACAACCCCTTTCCCTCCTGGCCCACTATGACCGACCAACCCACTTCTGCAGTGCCTCCTTGAACGTATCTTGTCACTAGCTTAATCAAGTTTGGGGGAAATTATATTTTTGGCCAAAATATTACTAGTAGACAAAAAATGCAATGGTAGAAAATTGGAATATAAAATTAGAAAAATAGAATAAAATTTAGTCAATTTTTTTGTAAAAGACAGTATATCCAACGCGCAGTATTGTCAGTGTGACAAATGCCCACATTAAGGTTGTACAGATTTCACAGTATGCATAGCACACTATATCTGCAGTGTTTCAAAGGCCTCACATAAAGTCAACAGTTGCCTGATTTTCCGCAGCGAATTGGCAGTTGCCTATCACCAGGCTCTCCAGCGGCTCCTTGAGCTCCTCCTGGGGTGACCTTTCTATTAATAACCACTCGCAAAGGGGAAAAAAACGTCGATGCTGGGCCTCTCCATCAAAGCAAGGCTAAAAATAGCCCGGCAGACCGATGCGTTATGCTAACGCCAAGCCAAGCTACTACTCCCTCCACCTCCTCTGCCTGGCTGTTAATGAGGAGAGAGCAAGAGGGGCACGTGATGGAGGGAACTGGCACAAAGGCAGAAAGAAAAGGGACAAGGGCAGCTGGGTATTTGCATTTGACGATGTTCAGGCTGCTACTAAAATATCAAGGCGCCCACTCGCAGCTGTTCCTCACACACACACACACAGACCCACACGCTTTCCTTCTTTAGAGTCTTTAAACAGCAAGGGCCCAGCAATTAAATTTTAATTGGCGTTTTGTAGTTGTCATTTTAATTGCTGTATTCTATAGCCTTTATATTAACCACTGTATAGTTCATGCAGCTATTGTGTAATAGAGACAATGATGTTCTATGTATAGGTCTTGCTACATACCTGCTATAGTACTTACATGATTACTGTTCATTATATGAATTGTATTCATCATATTTTCACACTTGCTTTGTTCTTCTGAAAATAGAGAAATGAAAATGCTTTTTTAAATTGTTCATATTAACATAAACAATCGCTGTAATACTACAAATAAAGGACTTTAAGAAATGTTATTTAGTTGTAGATGAGAAATAAACAAATGGGGTGAATTGGAAAGCATGATAGAAATTGGTACGGCTTGATACAAATGTTTCTTTTCATTGGTCTTTTAAGGGATTCCTCCAATTTGTCTAAATTTCTGCGTAATTCTTTCAAGAGTTAAGATATTTGTCACATACACAGCTATACACGTCCACTGTGCTGGGAAATGTAACCCTGAATTGCTCCTGAGTGCAATAACTAGAAAATAGAGAATACTATAAAGAAAAAAATGAATAAATTGACAAAGATGCACATATGTAAACAATATAAATGTAAGAATATATGCGAATGATAGACTAAGTGTATTGTGGAGATGTAATCAAAGTTATTCAAAGTGAACATGTGAAATGTTCCATTCTAGATTAACGACTTTACATTGATTGATGGAAACGTGATGTCTACAAGCAAACATAGCCATTTTATTTGTTATTCAATATGAATGACTAGTGAACCTATAAAGTGTCTTCAGCTGATGTTGACAAAACAGTGGTATAACAGAATAATCTTTGGGGACTATTTTACCTTTGTACGTTGCATCTACCTTTTCGTTTTTGGCTGATTTCCCCCCCCCCACTTATTTACTTTCAAAGCCTGATGATGTTATATTTCATAACATTTAAGCAGCTAAATGTCGTTCCCTGCCTGGATGTATAAAGTTTTGTTTTATTTGCAATTTAATATACAAAAACAAAAATAGTTGTGACTGAAACGTGACCAGTCAAAACGACCCATATGTTCACTGTAATATAACCCTGCAGTTTTTTATATTGCGGGGGTGGGATCATGTCGCTCTCCGTGGTACTTATGTTCACAGTACCAATAAAAAAAGGCACGTGTTTTACTATTATTATCCCCAACTAGAAGTCACAGCAGCCCCTCCTGTAAAGACCCAGTCAGCTTCTAAATAAAGCAAAGGCACACTTTATAGGCAGCTTCAACCCAGCACGACTCACGACTCAGTCTATTCCCTTATGATGGCGCTCCGGCAGCCATCACCGTCTCTGGCACTCGTTCGGTGGCAACTGGAGTTGCTAGGCAACAGAGTCAGTTCAATAATGGGTAATAGGGTTGTGGGGTTTTCTATCTCTCTCTCTCTCTCTCTCTCTGTCTGTCTGTCTCTTTCTCTCTTTCTCTCTCTCTTTCTCTTTCTCTTTCTCTCTCTCTTTCTCTCTCTCTCTCTCTCTCTCTCTTTCTCTTTCTCTCTCTCTCTCTCTCTCTCTCCCTCTCCCTCTCTCTCCCTCTCTTTCTCTCTCTCTCTCTCTCTCTCTCTCTCCTCTTTCTGGTGGCCCTACAGAGGTGACCTCTCTAACCGTTCAGCCGTCTCCAGGGACACGGTTTCTTGACTGTAAACTGTGGCACAGGAATGTACAAAACAAGCGTGAGGGACATTAGTTCCATGAATCCAGCAGACGCGCAGATCGTGACTGATCAGTACTGATGTATCACAATGTCCCTTTTTTCACCACATGTTTGCCTTTCATACTGGGTACATAACTGAGCGTATTATGCAATAAAGTCAACACAAGCTCATTCTTTGCTCTCCCTCGCAGATCATTTCCCATCAAAGCCATTTTCAGAATTAATTTATTTTAGACTTCTTCTCATTTCCTTTTTGTCTCAGTATGCAGTGAGGTTTGGAATGGAAAAGGGTAATTTTAGCTTCAAGGCTATTTGCTTTCTCTTAATTTCTCCTTCTTCCAATTACTGGAATTAAAGCGCTCCCATAAGAACACTAATTTCTGTTCCCAGCCATTGTGTTTTGTAGTTTTTTTTTTTTTTTTTTTTTTTTTGACACCAGAGAACAAATTTGGACAGCCCTGCTCTTATTACTTTTTCATAGCCTTGCTCTGTCTGTCACGGCTGTTGCTCTGAGGATGATCCAGGGGGGCCACTGAAGGGCCATCAGCAGATCAGATGCACGTCCTTTAACCCTGTTTTTGTTTTAATAAGCACATATCCCGTATCCCTTGCTGGATCTCTGCTGCCTGCGCTAGTTTGGACCGGTTACCTCGGCTGAATGGCAACATTATCGACTGTGTCCCTGGCTAAATAAAGCACAGCATCAGAACCAGGCAGAGGCCCAATGCTAGTCAGGCTTTTGCACACTGCAGCACAGGAACTGGCAAACAACATGTGTAGCATTGCTAATGACGCTTGAGCCGGATGTTAGCTCGTCAAGGCTAAAAAAGCCCAAATTCGGGAATTACATGTTGTCACTGTGCCTCTCTGCCGGCCCACGCTTTACAGTACTATATTTACATTTGAAAGCGATTGCTAATTATCAGATGCCATGTTTTTTGCACAGGCCTTCACAAATTATCCCCGCTCCCACCATGCCGTTTTGCGTAGCTGTATTGCATCAGAGTTGCGCAGGAGAAAATAAGACATCCTCCCCTTTTGATTTGAATACATGTCACACAAAAAGAGTCAATATACTGAAGTCTTTTGAGTGGTGAAGCAAGTGCAGCAGTAGTGATTCCCTCAGATGCTAACAATACAAGCAGGCCCCCGTTGGAAAATTGGTTGCTGGAAAGGACAGAGCTGCTATGTGGGACACTAATGGACATTGGCTTTCGATGGTAGGCACTATATAACAAACAGGATTATCAATTTGTATTTGCTCCCATTTTAAAGCACACAGGGACAAAATCTATTTAAAGCAAAGCTCTTGCCTGGTCAAAAAGTCAAAAGGTCAAAAGCAACAAATGGAATAAGCACAATTACCGATTTCAGTTCTAAAAAACTTGAGATTAAATGTGTACTGTTTGAGAACATGTACACCAAATATTAAAAAAAAAAAAAGCACAGTATATACAATACTGTGCAAAAGTCTTAGGCATCTGTGCAAACTGTTTAAAGCCATTTATCTCAGCAGTACGGGACTTTCTGCCATCAAATACACAGGTTAACATTAGAATAAATGCAGACAAACAAGAAAGCATTACACAATATCAAGATTTGTTTTGTTTGTAAAAAGTACTTGATGTTGTGTGAGCTGGTTAGAAGAACACATGTTCGGTTCCAGATTTAACCTCTGCATTTTGCATGAATTTGTGAAACTCCATCATTGGCGAACCTGAGTTAATGTAATGAAATATCAAACCGGGTATTTGATGAGAACTACAATGTAATACTGGGCTTCCACAACTGAGAGGTCTGGGAATGATTAAGCAAACACATAGACATAGATAAAGTCACTATATATTGTATTAATATTATTTGTATATATTTCAGTATTAGCTTTTAAAATCATATACTGCTCAGCTGAATGGGTTTTAAATTTAATTTTCTCAGGTACCTAAGACTTTTGCACAGTACTGTATATTTATATATATTACAAATTCACTATTTTCAGACAGTACCACAACCTTTTGAATCTGTCGTTTCAAGAAACTATCACACATCTCAGTGGTATTTAGAACCAGACCTAGTGGTTGGTGGCTGTAGTGTCTCACGTTTTGGAAAAGGTGACCACTACTTTGGAGGCGTTTGAAGCCGGACTCACGTTGTTCCCTCTGTTAGTGACGCAGGGACGCTCAGAGCCTCCCTGTATGTGATATCTCTAATGTCACTGCGTGCTAAAGGGCAGGCCTGGGGTCGGTCAGACTGTTTGATGAATTATTGAGGTCCAGCCCAGAATAGGGTACCTTTTCACTTTCAACTTTCAAGCTTTTTAGTGTTTTTTTTTTTCTCTTTTGTGGCCAAATGGGTGTTATAGAGAAGAGGATTCACAGTAGAATGTGAAGGGAACCTGGTTACAGTTTATTTCAGTTGTTTGTGCATATTGCATCTTTTTGGCACTGTAGAATGATTCTGATCTGCTCTCACATGTGAAAGACTAATAAAATAAAAAAGTTCTTAAATAGGTCTTGGCTTGGACAAAGCAGTTCTAACAACTTTCAACTGGTATAGAGCTATTATGATTTGTGTACATTTACATTTTTAACCTTTTCTCACACACCTCATAGATTCTTAAAGAACCACATATTGAAAAGTTGCATCGACATTTTTGGCACCTCTTTAGATTATGGGTTCAGTCCCCAATGATGCCATAACTATGGGTCCAAGATGGGTCCAAAAGATAAGTGGCATCATGTAATATCAATAATACCTAGCTAGTAAGTGGAACTATCCATCTACCTACTATCTGAACTGCTTATCCTTAACCAGGGTCATGGCAGTGGGTGGCCCAGGCAGACACACAGACAAACACACTCACATCTGGGGGAATACTAGCATCTCAGATTCGCCTGACTTGCATGTCTTTGGACTGTGGGAGGAAACCGGAGAACCCGGTGCAAACACACAGACATGGGGAGAACATTCCAACTCCACACTGAAAAAACCCTTAGACATTCAGCCAGGAATTGAACCCAAGACCTTCTTGCTGTGAGGTGACGGCTCTACCCACTGCACCTTAAGTGGAACTAGCAATGATTAAATTGAGGAGAAAAACCTGAGCTGGGGTTGGTTTCATAATCGCAGACCAGTGGTATAAATGCTAAAAGATCAAGTGTTAAATTAAATTAAAAGGTGTGGTCCAACTCAGACAGGAACTCGTGTCACCCTCCCCAGCTTGCTCATGGAATGTTAAAAACATTCCTACTCCCTCCCACTCTTTTAGTAGACATGGACTTCTTGTAACTGGATCTGACACCCTTAGCCCTCCAGGCGTGCACTTGACGGCTGCTCAACCCACAGGCAGCCCCTGCTGTTCCACCCAGGCATATCCTGGGACTTCCTGAGTATCTGAGTCCCCTTGGCTGGGCGGAAGCTTGGGCATTAAGCCACAGCTCAGTGGTCAGCAGCAGTGTAAGGGCCAGGGTCTCTGACTCACATGCACGCTCTGATGATCACTTTAAAGGCTGTTTCCCTCAGCCGCCTCATCACTTTGACATGTTGTCGGTCTGTGTGGTACATCAGCCCTTTAATGTGTGATAAGTGAGGCACATCGAGGCCACGTGTAAAGGAGCTGGGTCTAAGAGTGTCTGGCTGAGGATGGTCGTAGACAGGTTAGCAGGGAGGCATTGCCAAGAATGTCATGCCATGGAAAAAGAGGATGGAGATGCTTAGCATTTTGAACTATTCTGATTTTTTTTTCAGGTGTAATATGGCAATTAGGCCTCCCCGTAATCAGATTACATTTACTTATGAGTGTGTAGGATAAATCAAAATGACACTTTATGAAATTTCTCATTTTAACACAATTCATTTAGATTATTTTTATGATTCACAATTCGCAAATGTGACAGGATTTTCGGTTAGAAATGTCATTTTGGCCAAAAAAACAGCTCCTGGTAGAAATATATTACCATCTATTTGTAATTGCCACCATCAGACTGATGCATTAATGCATTTTTACACCCCTACAATACATTGAAAAAGAACGCTGGAGATCATATGCTGCGTTGTAGTTCTGTCATAGTGGGTGTGCTGTTTCTCAGAATTGCAGCACATATTCACTGTCACACTACAGGATGTGGTAGAACATGAATTTAGACACTTATCTCTCTATCAAGTTATTTTAAATCTACACATCAAAATGAAACTCGTCTATCTACTGGCACAGAGTGACAGGCAGATTCAGAAATCACTTTCATTGTGGTCACATTAAGGTCTGGTTTAAAGGAACAGTTTGGCAAATGTACACAATTTTCCTCTTGTAACCAGAGGAAAATTTTGTTTCTTTAGTTTAGAACTGGAGCTACAGAGCTAACAAACACTAGAAGTCACCCAGTTTTTCATGAATACATTCCCAAAACTTCTCTCAAACCACATCCAGCTCTTCATTAAGGTGGTGCAGACTTGTCAGTGTGGTTTTGGACAGAGTAGGACGTACTGTAAGCTATAAAAATGAACAAAACTTCATTCTCTAGCAGAATGTAGAAGTGCTGATTCAGAATCAGTGTGTCAGTGTTGTCTGAAATGGCTTCCTGTAGCTTTGAAGTGTTGTCAAGGTTTGCGTGGCACGCTACATCCTAAACCACATCAACAAGTCTGCACCACCTTAACGAAGAGCTGCATGTGGTTTGAGTGGTTGAGAGTGTTGCTAATGCATTTTTACGTAAACCTTTTTTGTGCGACTTTTGACTTTTAGTTTTTGTTTGCTAAATGAGACTCATGGCTTCAGTGCTGAACTGAAGAAGCAAAATTTGGACCCTAAATATGTCTTGGTTGACTGAATACATCTGGGGTTCAGACAATTTTCCACTAACTACGTTTTTTTTTTTCCAAAACTATCTTTAAAGCTCGAGCGACCAGCCGCTGCTGAGTCGCCGCCCTGCTTTCACACTGCTTTTTTTGGAGCTTGCTCTCAGGTGTTCCACCACACACCTCTGTTTCCAGGACCTGGGCCAAACAAGGGTCCAAAAATAGCCTTTGCTTGTTCAGAATTGCAACAATTGTTGTTATTGTTGTTGATCAGCGGCTTGTGTGGATTATTTTTATTTATTTTTTTTAAATACTTAAGCCTGTTGTCTGTATGAATCATGACCATCACGTCCTTGTCACGGTCTGATATCGCTTGTCAATCGAAGAGTGGGAACACAGCATTCATTACCAAAACTGATGGTTTGCTCTTGTGCCTTAATTAGGATCTGTCACTGGAGAGGAGGAGTGTTAAATAGTGCAGGGTCTGATATTGAACGGGTCTGTTCTGGGAGATGGATGTTTCTGGGTTCTTTTTTTGGAACAATTGATGGACGTACATCATCAGTGTAACCCTGCAAATTAGATGCAAAAAAAAAGCACGCCACTGGGAAATGTGTCAGTTCCACCGAAAGGCCATAGTTAAGCCTTTCTCAAACACATCCTTTGCAAATACTGTTTTGAAAGTCAAGCAAAAAAAAGGGTGATCATTTATTTTTAGTTTACATGATTTTATGTTTTACATACAGATACTGACACCTTTCTACAGTTCCTGAATGTATGAAGGGGAATTTAAATTTATCATTACTGTCCGAAATAAAAAAATGTCAATTTTTATAATAAAACTCAGTTTTGTTTTTTTTTTGTTTTGTTTTTTTTTTTACATTTTTTGAGCACAGCCACCGCCCTTTACATTATATAACATTTCATGAAGTTCAGACCAAAGGGAATGCTCCAAAATTGCTTGGAATAAAATGTCTTTCCTTTAACTTACATTCAAAATGAAGAATGTTTTTGCATTCTCTTGTACAGTTACCATTTAGGAGGTGCATGTTTTTTGGATAGCGTCAATGTAATGCATTTAATAGGTTTATTGTATATTTGTACAGATACTAGTTTTATCATCCACTATTATTCATAAGACAGTTTTTTTTTCTCCAGCATGTTGCTCTATCTTTGAGACCACTATATCCTGAATGTTAATGGAGACACGCTGCACTTTAAGATGCGCATCACATCTTGCTTCGTGTCAGCAGGATGGATGGGGGGTTGGATAACATACAGTAAAGAAAACAGAGCGATTATTCTGTGTCCGATCTCTCATTTGGGGCATTTAAGATTCTCTTTTTCTTCTGATAAATTTAAAAACACTTGCCATGAGTACATGTCCATGAAGCCACTGATGTACTACAGATTGGCTGCATTGCTGAAAATGTCTAAATATCAGTTTATCCGTATTGAATCAACCGGCTTTCATCCAAAACCACACCTCACTAACACTGATCAGTCTGGCACAATCCTGGCTGCCCAGAATCATTGGCTAATCCAGTCATATCTGTAGAGAGTACTGAAAATGAGCCTTTTGTTGCAACAGTAGTGTATTGTTGTTGTTATTATTAGGTATTTGACATTTGGAACTACATCGAAGATACCTATCCTCTTGTGGCTCATAGTTCTTTCCTTATAAAGGTGTCACAATATCTAAATAACACTGAACAACATATAACAATATTTTGAAAAATTGATTCTAAGTGAATTCTAAGTGAATGCGAAAATAGCTACGTTTAACAAACTGTTCAGTTTCTGTCTGCCAAGTCTAATATAATGGAAAAACATAATATTACATATTAGACACACACACACACACACACACACACACACACACACAAGCACACCACACACACACACACAGTTTTCCCAGTTTGCAGTATGTTAGACTCGACAGATAGATTATGTACAAATAATACATTTTTTTTTCTTTTAAATTCATCAAAAAGGTAATTGTGCATTAAAACATTTATTCTCTGTTGAGGATGTTCTTTGGCCGTGTCATGGTATGGAAGGTAAAACCTGTTGGAAATTAAGTCATGGCATGAAATATCATGCACATACTGTACAAGACACTCATTTCATTGTGCATATTATAATAAACATGAGCAATATTAAATATTAGACACACACACACACATACACACTGAATATTTAATAGTTTATGTTTTTACAGTGTGTTAGACTCTGCAGATTGCATATACATATACTCTGCAGACTGTAGATGTATAATTATGTATAAATGTGTTTTTCCTTTCAAACTCAGCATGAAAGTCATTATGCATTAAAACATTTATTCTCTATAGACGATGTTCTTTGGCCATGTCATGGAAATCAACTCATGGCACGAAATAGCATGCACACACTGTTCAAGACTCTCATTTCTCTGTGCATATTATAAGAAACATGTACAAAGGGGTTCAGTTTGGAATCGGTTCATATGATACTGATTCGAGGCTTCCCTTTACCCGTAGCAATGGGCATCGGTTGAAAAGAATCGATTTGAAAGAATCGAATGGTGTGTAGCCCCGCCCCCTTGGTGACGGAGAAGGAGAAAAGCAGCAGTGGCGTGAGAGTCTCCCCAGTCAGAGCATCGCCCTGCTGGTCTCAGGAGTGGAGCAACTGCTCTAAATACTTATTTTTTACGCTTTGTAGGACTTTTTTATTCGTCTTCAAACATTTATACCGTTTTTCTCCATGTCGTCGCGGATTTTGTACACTTTTTCACGGAGAATCCAGCCTGTTTGGTCCCATTCAGCCTCTTCAGGGAGTCCCGGGCTGAGTTAATCCTCTCCCAACCCAGCCTCAGCATCTCTTCCCCATGTGGAAGTCCTCCAGGTTTTACCAGCCTTTACGATGCTTAGACTCGAGATGGAAGTCGAGAGGTTCTCGTAGGATGAGCTGGTGGTCGGAGGCACAGAGAGGACTGTGAAAGAGAGAGAGAGAGAGAGAGAGAAAGAAAGAGAGACTTTGGAGGAGAAGGAGAAATGGTGCAGAACGTGATTTTGGTGTTTTTCCGTAGGAGGCTCAGCCAGAGACCTGCTGTGGAGGAGCTGGAGAGCAGGAACATCCTCAAACGTGAGTGTGAAATGTTCACACACACACACGCTCCTCTCACACACTTCTTTCACACACTCCTAACACACACACTCGTCATACACTGCTCCCGAGCAGCACGAGTGACTCCTGTTGTGAGTGCTGCACCTGACAGGCTCTAATAGGGAACCTGTTGATTAAACTTTTTTGCATCACTAAATTAATATTTATTTGGGACAATTAGGCTCTGCTACGATTAATAACCTAATAGTCATTAGGATTTGCTTCTAGGTTAATGCTCTGAATGATAACCTGGACCACAGCTCATTCAAAATGGTTACTAATCACTTATTATAATAGTTATTTTTATTCATTATTAATTGTGGGAACTATCTTCAAAAGAATTAGGACAGGAATGATTGGATGTTGCAGGAGAGAGTCACATCAGTTTTAAAACTTTCTTTATAAAAAGGCATACTACTACTAAAAGGCATAAAATACTACTACTACTAATATAATATTATTTATAATAATATATAACATATAGTCTTCACTCTCTGGGCGAAATCTCCAAAATGTTGCTGGCGTTTCTGGAGGAGGTAAAAACTTTCCCTATGCGTAATGGAATTAATTGGCTTGTAAATTTGGGCCATTTCTATTGGTCTCTTCATTGTGTTTACACAACTTGTGTTTTGAATTGAAGAAAGTAAAAAAAAAAAATAAAAAAAAAATGAAGAAAAAGACAAAAATGGACATACAAGGTTTTGTTCGTGACAATATGCTTACACACTACTCTTTGTTTTACAAACATAAACCACAAATCAGCATTAGTCGGAAAGTATGAAGGCATAATCAGATCCTTATCACATTATTTTTAGCATATCGCCACTTCCTCTAGCTCTCTAGCAGCTCTTCTGTGCTGGTGGATTTTTGTCAGTTCAGCCCAGTCCTTTCTTCATAGCTGCATTCCACTCTGGGGCACCTGTTCCCGGGTCTTGGTGGCTGTCCTGCCCCTTCCCAGCTTTTTTTTTTTTTTTTTTTAAACAAGGACAAGGTCTTGTTTTAGAAATCACTGAAATTAGTTCTTTGTGAATGCACCAAATTCACTGCATCACTGAAAGAGTATCTGACCAAGGAAAAACAGACAGACCCTGCCTGACCTTGTTTGAGCGATTTGAGTGGATTTGAGTAAAGAATTATCCACGTGCCGTGACTCAGGCCAGCATAGCGAGACCACAGATAATCCACAGCGCTCAGTATTTGACAGAGGAAAGTCAGAAAACGAGGGTAAAGGAGGACGTCAAACGAGAGATCTCGCTCTTACTATCTGATAAGAACAACATACATCCCTTCGCCTCCCCGAGGAGCTCCTCCTGCTTTTCACCACAGGACAGCTGCCAGCGCAGATGTTTTAGTGGCCCAGGCTCAGCTGGGATCAGTGTTGAATATGCAGAGTGATCACATATTTTTAGTTCATAAAAATAAACACGACAGAATGATCTTAATTTCTTCAAATTTACATTAAATATAGATTTAAATTTATTTACAAAAGGGTGTTATTTAAAGGTATAAGGCAGCTTTGCTAAAAACAAAAAGTGATTTCAGGATAATGCGAATTAAATAAACGGTAGAAAATAGAATATGGAATGGAAATATCACACATCAAAAACTTTTCTGCATATTTTTGAACATATATTTCTGCAAATATTATTGCACAATTGCAATTGAAGTTCGAAGTTAAATTCAGCAAATAAGCAGTTATTGTACTTTAAAATGAACAGAAGTGTGTTTTCTGTAGAGAATGTGCAGTTACTTTCACTTAGAAAATCAGCAGTAGTCATTTAACTGGGACATAAAAGGTTTGCGTATGACCCTATTTTAAACCAACATAATAAAAGATACATTAAGAGATAATAATGAACCAGAAGTTAAATAAAATGCATATTTCAGATGATCAGTTCGTCAGGAACGGCTTGGTCGTTCCAGCCAATAAAGTCCCGCATGACTATAAGGGGCCACTAGTGCTCCTCTATTACAATACAATAACATACCAGACCAGACTAATGTCTATTGGACCACACAGCACAAACGACCAAGACATAACCTATATATTTTACAATTAGAAATGAGAACAATGCCGTGTATACACAACAGTGCTAAACCCAGTAAATACAGACAGTTTAATGTGTAAGAAGTTTAATAGTGCAAAATTATATAAACCTGTGTAAATTAACAATACAAATTATAGTCCCTGTACCTTTTTGAGGTTTTTTTTCTCTCCTTTTTTACACCGCTTTAACTCCAGCAGTCCATTATATCGTGCTTTTTATGACGAATGGACACAGATTTCAGTGAACTTAATGAACTTATTAAATGTAAACACAAATCCCCTTTTCCATAAAATAACCCAAGTTTAGTTTATGACACTGACGACGATCGTGAAAGCACAAATGCTTTCCATCCACCTTCTGTGATAAAAGAATCAAATGAGTTTATCTCCGTCTCTTAGGCTGTCCCTGTTCTGTCCAAGCGAGTTGTATGATCGTGTTTGTTGTTTGTTTATGTATTTATTCATTTACTTATGTACGCTGACATGTGACTTTTTCGCCCCTGTCTTGCAGAGAGGAATGACCAGACGGAGCAGGAGGAGAGGCGGGAGATTAAACAGAGGCTGAACAGAAAGGTAGGGAGCATGCGAGTCGCTGGCACCAAGTATATTATCAGTCCTAATCTCTCAACCTCCAATCTCACTCTAAATCCTAAGGCAAAACCATTAACAGACAGATAGACTGGCACGCATGCCACTCAGCACTGTCTTCCGTGTGGAAAGGGGTAGTTGAGAGATTACTGCAGTAATACCAACTTTCATTCATGTCTCACAGCTGCTGTAGTTCAGCCGCAGGTCGGAAAAAACTCACTCATTCATAGAATCTTCTTACTGCAATAATACGATGAAATTCATTGTTCTAAGCCTTGTTGAGACGATTGCAGTAAGTCCACCAAGATAAATATGACTTAAAAAGTCAAAACTGCCATTAGGAAATCTTTCAAACAGTGACATCAGCAGCAGCTGAAGTTATTGGAGGTTATTTTGAGGATTATTTTTGCACTGGGTCAGGCTGTAACAGGGTGTGTCCAACTCAGTTTTTTGCTCTGTGATGTAGGGCTGGACAGTATGACACACTGTATTTTGTAGTACACTGTATTTTAAAAAAGCGTTTAGAAGCTAAAATTTTGAGGTAATATATATATATTTAGCCCCTAAACAAGTGTACGGTAATTGCAAAAACTGCTCAAAGCTGAACGTCTCCCCTCTCCCCCTGTACAGCTGAACCAGCGTCCCACAGTAGACGAGCTACGCGAACGAAAGATCCTCATCCGCTTCAGCGACTATGTCGAAGTGGCCAAAGCTCAGGACTATGACAGAAGAGCAGACAAGCCCTGGACTAGACTGTCTGCTGCGGACAAGGTATGTCTCCCCTCGCAGGACAAATTACTGCATTACACTTTGATGTTCAGGCTTACTTTCATGACACTCCAGTTCACCTCATTTTCCCTGTTTGCATAACATTGCCATTACCCTAAGAAGCCTGTAGTCATTTTGTTGGAATATAGACTAAATAATTCTATATTTTTAAAAATAATTATAAATTGTATTAGTCCCACTTGTGGGTTTATCTTATCTTATTTACATTCAACATGCAGTTATATATTGTATTGCATTAACATTCAGTGTACATTCTGTATTGGAAAGTTAGCGCTTCTTACATGTTACATTCGTTTCATTGTCAAGAAATAACAAACACAATGTGCCTCCCCCAACAAAAATAGTGATGATACAGAAGTTAGTTGAAAACACCAATTTCTTTAAATTTTTGTTTAGCTACATATTATTATTTGAGTGTTGTAGAATTCACATAGAGTCTAAGAGGTTATGAAAAGGCGAATATTCTGAATTATAAGAAATACCAACAGTTCCAGCATTTCCAGCAATAACTACAACCTCTTAGGTTTAGTTCAGCGTCTGTTCTCTCTGTCTCAGACCTGTTGTCGGTTTTCTTTCTCACAGGCAGCAATACGTAAAGAGCTGAACGAGTTCAAGAGTAACGAGATGGAGGTTCACGCATCAAGCAAGCACCTCACCAGGTCAGTTTTAAGATTCAAGATCATTTATTTGTCACGTACGCAGTTATACAAGTACAACGTGTAGTGAAAAGAGCCCTGAAATGTCTGTGAGGCTAGAACTAAGTAATAAAACTATGTAGACGTAAACAAGCATAAGTGTAAACACATGTAAAACATTTACAAGTGTAAATGTTTCTGTGTGGTATCTGTTTGTCATGCTGAGCTTTTTTTATAACACCAGATGTTAGGTCTGTGTTTGGATTTAGTAATAAAATCAATTATTCTGATGATTAATTGAGTGATTATTTTTAAGTAATTAACTTTTAAGATTAGACCAAACAATCAAAATAGACCTAACTATAACACAATATGCATATCAGTATGCAAAATTGCAAAGAAAATTGGAATGAGATAAACTAAGGGAAAAAAAAGCCTAATAAAGGTGATGATAAGATGAGCAACTGTGACAGATCTGACCACCACAAGAGTTCAGAGACATTGTTTACATAAGGGGCTACTGCATTGTTTAGCATGACCTTGGCTTATAATGCAGATAAAGCTTTGTATACTTCTGTATGGGGGTCAGTCTAAATATAGCCCACACCTCCCGTTCTGAAAAGGGAAAATGTGTGGAATCTGCAGGCATTAGCACAGCCTGACATGGATAACAAATGCCCCCCTTGTGTTTCGCTTACGTTTGTTTTACGTTAGTCCCCATTTCTGTAGGCAAGAATAGCCATTAGCGGCTAGGCAAGGTCCTGCTAGCGGCACAGTGTCGCTCTGTCTGGACTCTGACTTTTTTTTTTTTTTCTAATTATACACCTGTGATTTATGACCTTTTTGCTAGATGCTGGGTGTGCTTACAGGTGTCCCCTCTCTCTCTTTCTCCTTGTCTTTCCTCAGGTTCCACCGGCCATAGCAAGGTTTCTTCTGTGAAGAATATGCTGGACATCAAAGGAAGTCCTCAGGAGGACCCTTCCTGTGCCCTGGCCCATAAGGTGGTCCCTGGAGATCCCTGCTGTTTTTTGGGCATTAGTTGAACCTTGGAGGCTATGTCTCTGGAGCTTCAGCCTGGAGTAGTGAAAGCTTGTGCAACTCCGAATCTCCACTCAAGCCAAGCTTCATCTCTGTATATTTCTGTACCTGGTTTGCTTTGTTTTTTCTCCAGGAGAAGCTTGATGAACGTTGAAAACACTGTCGAAAAGAAAATGAAACCCAGGCTCTTTTTTAATAGACTGTTTTTTTTAAGTTCGCCTTTCAATGCCAATAGGGAGGGATGTTTGGGGAGGGGGGGCGTCTTGCATGTGACTCAAAACTCAAAACCGTTTTCCCTCACCAGTGCTGGTACTGTAGTCACAACCCTGAGAGTTTGTGGGCTCCTACTAAAAAACTTGAGTTTCATATCAGCTGTATAAATGTCAGTCTGAGGAAGGAAAAGGAATTCATGTCTTACCTTTGTAAGCACTATTTATTGTCTGCACAGTACAAGTTTTGGATTTTTGAGAAACAAAATTGTCTGTCTTTTTTATGGGTGAATGGATGGATGTATTTCTAGACTGGTTTGTAGATGGATGCATATTGAACATGACTAATGAGTGGTCCACTAATGAGTGGTTTGTTTTTGTAGAACAGTGCACACTTCGAGGTTTCGTAAATCAAAATACATTTTCAGAAGGTGCCACAAGGGTTTCTTTGAGCAGTGGCATAGAAGAACCATTTTGCTTCCCTAAAGAACCATATTTCACATTAAGATTTATGTGTGAAAACAATCAAAGAACCTTTACATTATGTAAAGCTTCGTTACCTATTTAAAAGTTATTTCTAGAACCTTTACATCGTGATGGTTCTTTAAACCTTAAAATGCCCTTTTGCATATAAGTATCTTATTCACAAAAATGAAAACCATTCGTTGAAAGCTTCATTCAAAAATGTTTCTTCTATGGCATCCTTCAAAGAACCTGGCACCTTTGAGTTTAAGACTGTAGGCTACCTGTTCATTTTGGTACATTTTTGTTAATCCAGTCTAGTGTTCCAAAAGTATTGTTAAGATAATCTGGAGAATGGATAGGCTAGTCTCTGCAACAGTGTATACCTGTATAATGATGAGAAGGCATCTTTGTAGGTTTCTATCTAGTTTTCTTAACATAAAAGAAGGCTCAGTTTTTCACTCGCCTCTCAAGTACAGTGAGTTTGTGAGTGACGTCTCCAAAGCTCCAGTTAGCAAACACGTCTTTACGTAGTAGCAAAGCTTGTATGTGCTTCATACTGACAGTATTACATAAACTGTCAGAATATAAGCCTCACTGGCCCTCAGGAAAGTAAGAACTAATCCTTTGACCTCACACAGTGCAGCAACTACGCTTTAAAGGATGTGTGTCAGGCCGTGGAATTGGATTAATTGGTTGAATGCTGTAGGCTGGCAATGGCTTTCATTGTTATTCCAACATTTAGGATTTTGGAGAAGTTTTGATTTAACTTCTGGCATCTCGCCAGAAAAATGACCCACCTCCTCCAACAGCACAGTCAACTCTACATTCTTAAAAATGAAGGTCCCAGAAAAGGTTCTTCACATGATGCCACAGTAAAACCATTTCTGGCTCCCTAAAGGATCTTTCGATGAAACCTTTTTTTTTGGTATATGAGGTTGTGTGTGTGTGTGTGTGTAAAGAAACTTTTTTAAAGTTTAAAGAGCTTCCACTTCTTTTAACAACCCTTAAATTGCTAAAGAACCGTTACATTATGTGAAGGATCTTTGTAGTTTTTCACACTAACATATTTCATATCCCATATATCCAACAGTTCTTTAGAGAGCTTATACTATGGCATCGCTCAAGGAACCCTGTGTGACACCTTTTCTTTTGGAAACGTTCAGAAACACTTCAAGGAGGCATTTCACAAAGCGTGATATCTCAGTTAGACAACTTAAAACCAATTTTCAAGTTAATCTTGTCTTATATGAGAGATTACAGACGATAATTGGCACTCCCTTTCCTGTACCTAGTAAAAGAACAGAAGACTCATTGACTCAAAAGCTAACGAGTTGCTTAGCAACTGCCCTATAATAGCTTCTGTCATAATTATGTTCAGAGTCAACAGGCTTAATGTTCTTTTACTAAATATAGGGAAACATGTTAATGATGTAAGCAAGACAGTGATACAAGGGACTGAAAAACGCAGGAGTGTCTTCTTTGTGGCAAAAGGTAAGCCTGGCCAAAAGGAAAAAAGATACATTCCAATTAGTCAGACCTCGGTTTAAGTATAAATTAGCCAACTTTACTGAGATATCTTATTTTGTGAAATTCTCTACAGATACTGAGACCACCACTAACATTCATGTCAAAATCTGAAATGATAAAGGAAAACTCAGTGACCCAGTGGCCTGGTTTGCTATAAAGCTGAAATCTGCTTTCTAGCATATGTACATGCAATATATACACCCACAATCCACTTTCAGAATCTTCCACTCATTGGACACTTAATGATGTCCCCAATATATCCAAAAGTGTCAATACACCTCTTCTAATTTGCAAATGTAGCTGCTTTTAGGTGCACTTCATTGCTGACAAAGGCATTCAGTTCTGCACACACAGCTTGTATAATCTCCATAGAAAAGCACTGTAAATAGAATGGGATGCGCTGCAGCAGCCACCCGTGAGCCTTAGGTCATCATGTCTAATGCCCAGCATCAGCTAGAGGGGTTTAAAGCCCACCAGCATTGGACAATGGAGCTGGAAATGAAATAATTAGGATCCATCCAATACCTTTGGGATGAGTTAGAGAGGTCTTTGTGATCCAAACCTAATTATCCAACATCAATATCTGATCTCACTAATGCTGTTGTGGCTGAATGCAATCAGATCCTCAGAGAAATGTTCTAACATCTAGTTTAAAGCCTTCCCGAAAGAGTAGAGGCTGTTACTGCAGGAAAGGGGAACAGACCCTCTATTAATACCCATGATTTCTGAAGAAACAGTAGATGAGCAGGTGTCTACAAACATTTTTTGTCATATTATGTACCTTATTCGTCCACTATAAAGGTCAGGGCCCGGTCAATATATTGTTTAGCTCATAAATTGGCTGAGGCATTGTTCAATGTACCAACAATGTCTCTTTAAATGTTATATGAAAAATGCATTCGGGAAGACTTTGTGAACTGTTAATGTGAGTTTCGGAAATATGACAAAACTTATGACAGTCTGACAACTGACAAATGGCAGTCACTGAAGTGAGTAAAAGCACTGTTTAACAAAAACTTCTGCGTTGTGTTTGCTTTTTGACCACATAAAATGAGACTAGTTATGGGAATTTTTAGCTCAATGAAAGTACTGTATTAGTAACAAATAATAATAACCCATTCACTTTCACTTTCACCATTGTACCCCATTCACTTTATCATTAGTCAGGTTCTGACAGAGATGGGCCATAAACTCTGAAAAAAGTAGTGAAGGCAGAATTCTAAATGTGTTTATTTGTAATGTATTCCATTACAACACTGAAAAGTAACGTTCAGAATACATGTAGACTACATCTCGATAAGGCACCACTCTGCTGCAGTAGTTTTTAAATAATTCTCAGTGTTTTATTTATTCATTTATTTATTTATTTGCTCACGTCACCTGCTTCAGTTTGCAGCTGCTTCCACAGTCCCCTGAGCAGGACAGCACCTGTTTCATGGACTCATGGGGACTCAGGTTTTGGTAGATGTGGTAGACGACCCACATAAAAGCTTCATCTATATAAAGGAGCTCAATAACACTGAAATAAGTAACTGTCTCTGTCATGTTCTCGGCTGGATTCACAAAGGTGACACACTTGCAGGAATTTCCTTGATACAGTTTTATTGTGCAAAAATAGCAGGAAACACCACAAAAGCAAAACGTTCTTTAGAACGGAGCCAGGCGTGTGTAGTAAGGCAGGAGCACAACTACAAGGATAGAAGGACAGACAGACATAACCAGCCAGTAGGCACGAGGGTGCGCACTGGACTCTGAGTCAAGCTGGGCTTAAATAACACAGACTAATGAGGTGCAAGTGAAATTGATCAGTGATGCGGGAGAAACCAAAACGCAGGTAGAAGTTGGAGGGAGCACATACTACAGGGACTGGAAAGGCCGGAGGCACGGTACAGGTGAGCTGGCTGTGATAGTCACATCACACTGAATTACCAGTCTACTCAGGCTTTAACAGCTCAGTAACACAGAGATAAATAACTGTCTCATCACACTAATTTATCAATCTACTCAGGCTTTAACAGCTCAGTAACACTGAGATAAATAACTGTCTCATCACACTAATTTATCAATCTACTCAGGCTTTAACAGCTCAGTAACA
>JBBPCZ010000142.1:12508372-12545945 GCA_037974445.1 Brycinus macrolepidotus | reverse complement strand
TGTTAAACATCTCTCTCTCTCTCTCTCTCTATATATATATATATATATATATATATATATATATATATCCCTAGCTATGAGTCAAAAATTAAAATGGCAGTTTTTGGCTTGTGATGCATTGTAAGAGAGTATTCCTGAAAAAAATTTCACAGTTTCTTTGATGTCTGGAGAGTAATCAACAAGTTCAAAGTCTGGAGAAGTCTAAAAATGACAAAAATAGTACTAGATATAACCATACAGCCTTCAAATATTGGTTTTTGAACTTACATTTACCGTTTGCTAGTCTAAGGTTAAACAGCTCTGAGAAGGTGTCTCAGCAATTAAATCACTGAAAAAAATCGACATCAAATGCCAACTTGTGTTCCTTTATCAGGCTCCTCCTGATCTCCCTTCTCCCTGATGGCGTTCACCACTGCTCTCTTCGTTTCGTCACCCACCTTTGCATCAAAGAACGACAGATCAGCTAGACCAGCTAGCTCCTCACTCAGATACCAGAGATGTTGAGCAAATTTGGTAATTGCAGCCTTGGACAGAACCGCATCAATGTCTCTGAAGTCAACAAGCTGCTGTAAGAACATCAGGTCATTGTTGGAAGCTGATGCAGCAACTGGCAGAGTGTACTATACTTTAATGTATGTGCTGATAAACTGACACTATGGTCAAATATTAACGCTGCTTGTGCAACCTCTGAACATGCTTAAAAAATCATCAAAAAAACAACAATTCATTTGTAAGGAACATCCTACAATGTGTGTGTGTGTGTGTATATATATATACATATATATATATATATATACAGGGACGTAGCACACGGGGGTGGGGGGGGGGGGGTGTTTCAACCCACTTTTGCTGAAACACGATTCATAAATAAAGTTATAATTGGTCGTGATTGTATTTTTAATTTGGCTTCCCTGTCCCAGAACACCCCCACTTTTAGAAAGCTTGATACACCCCTGTATACATATATATATATATTTATATACCCAGTGGGATTTTGTTAGACCAAATTTACTTCTACTATATAGTATAGTAGGACATATACTAAATATTCTAATTAAAGATAAGATTTTTTTCATAAATTTTGTGAGAGATTGGGCAAATTTTTTTTCATTAGATTTTTTCCTGACTGTTTTTACTCATCTTTGCTACAGGCAACAGTAATTAAGGATCTGCCTGCATCAACAATATACATTTATAGTACAGAGCATTTATAGTATATTAAATGTAGTATGTGTATGTCTACATATTTGTCCCATCATCATACCTATATATCTTCAATATTACTACATATGTAGTCTAAAATGTATATATGCTTGCACTATATATTTTCAATATACAGAGACTAAGTAGGGACACCCACAGTTGACGCTGAAACACAGGACAGCCTGTTTGGTCACCTTCTATCCCTGAGCTGCGATATGTAAAATAAACTTAATCTTACGTCAGTGCTGTTTGCTGCTTTGTGAATACAGCATCAGGCCTTGGCTTCGTCCTGTTTAATCATACACTATGCAGACAAAGAGTGACTAACCTTATTCACCGCCCCACAAAGCCACGAAGTCACAGAAAGGTCATGGTCTGAGGTTATGTTCTGTCACAGCTTCAGTTACTCCCATTATCAGGTAGATGTTTTTGTGGGTTTGACATGTTACTGCGTGTGAAGTCCCTAATCTGCAAACAAACAATTCCTGTAAGCATGATCATCGTCATACCATGGACCTGTTTACGGTTTGCGAAGGCTTCAAGTGTGTAGTCACCCTTTTGTCATCTCAATTGTAGTCGTGTTTCTTTCAGGCCTAGCACAGCCAGTTACTTCTACAGAACCGTGAGTGATTAATATTAACAAAGGCATTTAAAGCTCATGCATAAAGAATAGGGTTGAGTAGCTTGATCCTTTTATCCTCTTTAACTGGGTCGTCCTGTTTGCGCAGTGAAATGTGGGTGTCTGCACTGGAAGAAAACAGCCAGTAATCGTGCCTCAGATATTTGTCTGTTCACTCTATTGTTTAAGTGCAACTATGTTCTGAACAAAGATCCCAGACTCCTCTTCTTCCTTCTCTAACACCCTCTTCTGAATCTCCTTGACCTGGTCTCTCACACAACAAGCCTTCCTTCACTTAACCAGGTCAGAATAGACTGGTATTTGTATACAGAAGGGCGAGCCAAGACTCGTGACTCATCCAAGCAAGAAAATTGACCGAATGAAGGGCGGTGAAGCAGAAGACACTAGCAATCAGATTGTAATGTCTCAGCAGGGGTGGGCAATATTGTCAAAGTATACTTTGGACAATATTTAATTTTTAATTTTCTGGGGTTATGATAAGTTTTAGCAGGCAAAAGCTCTGTTTCAGTACTCTTATTGACATGTCCTCTTGCACTCTTGCCATTTCTTTCTGGGGGAATCCCTGATGCCATCTAAAATGCCCTACCATTATTATATTAGCTCAGGTTTAGTTTGTTACCTAACCCTTTGCAGGATTGAGACAGCATAAGTGTTAGTCATGGGACAAAGATTAATAATGATATATACAGTATAGTATAATTTAACAGTATATTGTAATAGTGTAGGCCAAAGTATTGATTGTTTATTATTTAATTTAAATATTTTTGCAGTAAGAGCATTGTGTACCAAAACGTACTTGTCTTAATCCATTCCTTTCTGGTGAGACTAAATTTTTTGTCAGTGGAGTTAGTGTAGGTGTCTGTTAGCTCAGAGGTCCCCAACCACCGGGCCACGGACCGGTATTGTCATTTGGAACCGGGCCGCACAGAAAGACAGAATAAAAAATATTTTATTGATTATCAGAGTCTGAAAGATCTTTTATTTTGAAAAAACGCGCGTCTCGGTCACATGATACGGTACATCAAAAACTTAGCCCACAAGCTAGCAAAAACGAGTAAAAAACAAACGTCTTTGGGAAGCTTCTTCATATTTTTACACACTTTGTTTTTAGTTGTATCTATACAACTAAAATATAAAATATTGTTTTACATGAAACTGGTCTGTGGTGCAAAAAAAAGGTTGGGGACCGCTGTGTTAGCTGATGGAACAGAATTAGCAGTTAGTGTTCTCCTCCAAGCGTGTTGAGCTGTTCAGTGAAGTTGTGATAGCAGTGGTTTGAAAAGATGGGGTGGCGCTTCTTGTGTCTCAAAGGAGCCTTCATCGTCCCAGTCGGACAGCATCACGTGATGAGGTAATGCTATGCTGCTAACTGCCTCTCGTGCAATAGTAGTAATTCTGGAAGGTTTACATTCCATTCACACTTTACTGTTACATTGCTGTATTGTCTATTTATTGTTCTGTTCAGATTTACATCGCATTCACACTATACTGTTACATTCATACTATACTGTTACACAGCAATGTATTATCTATTATTGTATTGTCTCTGTTGCTCCTTGTACTTTGTTCAATTCTGTTAACTGCCTCCTGGTGCAATAATAGTTACTCTGGAAGGATTACATTCCATTCACACTTTACTGTTACAGTGTTGTATTGTCTAGGTATGGTATTGTTTCTGTCGAAACTTTGTGATATGTTGCCATATGTTGCACCGTGGTCCATGGAGAAATGTTGTCTTATCACACTATGTACAATGACAATGACAATAAATCATGACAATAAACCATGAACCTTAAAGACATATAACAAGGTTATTAAATGTACATTCACTTGCCACTGTAAACTTCTCTGAATAAAAGCATTATATCTGTAAGAATATTTTTGATGTTGCTTTAACATTTCAAAAACGTAATTGAAGTCACTGGTAAAATGAGGCAAAATTGTTTGTAGTGTTAGACTGAAATGTCATGAAAATTAGTTTTTTCAGGTTCTAGTTCAGAAATGTATATGCTCAATGTGCTGTGGTGTAATTTAACATTGTATTGTATCCCATAACATCATACATCACATCATATATCATGTCATATCATTTCATATATCATATCATCACCCACCCCCAGTCACTGCTCCATAGATGCACTAGAAACAACCATGAGAGCAGCATAGGAAAGATCAAATAAGCACAGGCCGGCCCTCCTCTGTGCAGGGGTTAAACTAATTAACTTGTTCTCTGAGTTTTACCCTCTCAAACAGGAACCCCAGGTCAGTTGTTGAACGCAAAATCTGCAGTAAAAATGCACAGAGCAGCTTGTGTTCTGCTGATCTTTTCACATATCCTACCCGTTCAGAGACACTGAGGGCAAGCAATAAAGGCTTTGCATTTTTTGCAGTGCTTCATGTTTCTCCGAAATGCACTGGGTCATTACCACTCTCTAATCTAATTATACTGAGGACAATGGCATTACTGTAAGCCCAGCCACATCCCTCTTTTACACTGTATAAATGTGATGAGATGTTCTAAGGGAGGAACCAACTCCCTTCTGGATGCAATATATCACCAATCAAATGTTTGGACACATCTATTTTTTAAAGTTTACTGTATCTACCATTTTAGAATAATATCAAAAGTATGCAAGAACATATGGAATTACACAGCAGCCAAAAAAAATACATTTTCTGTTTTAGTGCCTTCAAAGTAGGCTCCCTTTTCCCTGATGCAGCTTTTTAACGTCTTGGCTTTCTCTCAAGAAGTTTGCCAAGAACCCACCTGGGATACTTTCTTCTACTTGTTGCAGCTCTTTTTTGGGAAAAATTACTTTACTTGTCTTAGGAACAAATTTCAAGCATTTAAGAATGAACTTTTATATCAAGACGTCTTTATGATTATGAAAAAATACAGTTGATCGGGTGCATTCAAACTTTTTACTTGTCCTTTATTGTTGCACTACCAGGTGCGTTACTGCAATGCATAAAAAAAAAACTTCACAAAAGTGTTTATGTAAAAGCTATTCTGAAAGCAAAACACAGCCAAGGCACTATCCAGATTAGTAATCTGAGGGCCAAGCAGACTGGACGGCATTCCGGCTACATTAGAGGCAATTACTGCGTATTACAGTAATGCACGTTAATCTGCAGATTTATGAATCATTAAGTAGACTAAATAAACCAAGCTTGCTTTTATTCACCCAAATATCATTACTGCTCCAGTTTGCACAGCTGGCCCTTATGTGACTCCCTCTGGCTTGGGTCAAAGCTGACAGTTAAGCTTGTTTTTGTAACACAGAGCCTCAGTATACTTCAGGTTGAGTATCATGTGCCCTTGTGGCAGGGTCAGGCCAAGGATGGACGCCTGCCTCAGATGCCATTTGCAAAAGACTGCCAAAAACAATTAGTTAACTTTCTATGAGGGGAAAGGTCAAGAATATCTGGTTTATATCACTTAAAATAACAGAGATAAAACAAATACAGCTTTCTGAATGACATTATATGTCCAAATGTTTATAGACATCTGCTAATGAAGCATTCCTTCTGAAATCAAAGGTATTAATATGGAGTTTGTTGCCCTTTTCTTGCAGCAGCCCATAACAGTCTCTACTATTCTGGAAAGGCTATACACTAGACGGTGAAACATTGCTGTGAGGATTCAATTGCATTCAGACACAAAAGCATTAGTGAGATCAACTGATACTGAGTGATTGGTTCTGGATCATAAATGCCACTCTGACTTATCCCAAAGGTATTGGATGGAGCTCACTCACTTCAGAGAACGCAGTTCCACTTATCCACCAGCCAATGTTGGGGGGCTTTATAACCCTCTAGACAACACTCAGCACTGGGCATGGTGACCTTAGGCTTATGTGTGGCTGCTCCAGAGCATTCCATTTCACTGGCAGTGCTTTTTTATGGAGATTATACAAGCTGTGTGTGCACAGTTGAACATCTGTGTCAGTAATGAGCGCGCCTTGAAAGAATAGTTTGAAAAATCAAATTTACATTATATTCCACTAACCCCAGAGTGTGTCCATCATCCAATGCATGTTGGGGGTCCAACTTTTGCTACTTTAGTTTAGCGAACTTGAAATACACCCCCAAATTATCTTTCAAACCGTTTAAACTGCATCCAGGTCTTCATTAAAGTGCAGCGGATTTACTGATGTGGTTTAGGACACAGTATGACTTACTATGTGCTATAAAATGGAAAAAATGCACTGTATCATCTTAACAAAGACCTGGATGACAGAGAGAAGTTTTGGAGATGCATTTTCACAGAAATACTTTGTGTGACTATTAACTTCTAGTGTTTGTTAGCTTTGTTAGCTCCAGTACTAAACCTAATTATTCCTTAGAAGAAGCACCATTTAGATTCACCAATTATAAGGTGTACCTAAACACTTTTGAACATATAAGCAGTGTTTAAAACTGCTCAGTCACAGAAACATATATTGTGTAAGCCATCTTGTACTGTGTTCGAATTCCTAACAATAAATTCCCCAGTCAGTTCATATCAAACAACTTTGTAGTGAACAGTGAATGGACAGAAAACCCTCCATCATTGTAGCACCCTTTCAGTTTCCCCCCTTCAGGGCGCCAATTTAAGTGACTGTGTCTAAAAAAAAGAACATTAAAAACTCATTTATTTTAGCAATACAACAATACAGTGAAAATGTACTTAAGGTGATGATTCTATTGTTCTTTCTAACTAGCAATTATGCCACATTTAAGACGATTTTCTTTTCTGTAAAGACAAAAAAAAATCTCCTTTGTGTGAATCTGAATCTAAAATAGTTGATTTAAAGACACTGGGTGAGTTTGTTTAAATGATATGCTGTCCATTCATTTAAACTCCATTGAATACTCCTCGGCTGCAGCCTTTCATGTGTAACTCAAAAGTGTGAGTAAACTGTAGAGCGCTCCAGACAGTCGGTTCTAAAACTGGGTCAGCAGGCAGACGAGTGACAAGTGAACAGAAATTCCAGCATCGCACTTTGAGAGAGCTGAGAGGAGACGAGTGCTTGCAGAGTCTGAAGGCTGTTCCACTGACTGTTCTATTGACACAATATAAGACTTAGATTGTTTTAGAACACATTTATGCAAATAATACATTACTACTCTTTCTATTATTAGTGACACACCAGTGTGGGAATTCGGTGACTATGCTGATATCTGATATTTTTCACATACATGCTAATTACCTTTACAGAGAAATGTAACATTAATTTGTAAACAGTCCTGTAAACATTACAGAACAAAATAAATGCACCAATCAAACATTGGTTATGCAATCTGTCCAATGCTGATTAAATATATACTTTTAATAATATGATTCCAATATTTTTGTGCATCCCTAATTATTAATATTATTAATACTATTTCTAAAATGTAAAAGTAAAAAATAAAATCTTTCTGTTGAAGAAATTTCTCATTTGAGATTAATTAAAAATAATAAAATATTTTGAAACTGTTTATAGATGCTGCTTAATGGCATATCATTAATGTGTTTATTGAAAGATGGATCAGAAGAGTCCCAGGAGCTCCAGGACCTTCATTATTAGAGGAAGGCAATGCTTTCCATCTGAAATTATTTGACACTAGCTGTATTTGTGGATCTTATGGCGCCTCCTTGTGGTGGCTTAGGTGAAGTGCACCATACTATCCTCACATTCTTTGGGCACAGTCAGCTTGTAAGAATGGCAGGCCAGTTTGTAATTAAATCCATCATAGTTATCCCAGTATTCCATTCCGAGTACCTGGAAACAGATGGCAAACTCCAGCTTGGCTCCAGGTTTCAGGATAAACGGTGGTACTGGCAAGTAGAAATGGAAAACATCCGATTCTGGGTCTGCTCCGCTTCTGTGAATGGTAGAAACCCAACAGGCTTTGGATTCTGCACTGCTCTTCCAGTCTGTGAACGAATAGCGCACTGTGACGCCCTTCTCAAAGGCCAGGTTAAGGACTTGCACTGTACCAGAGATGCCCAACTCTGAGCAACTGACTTGCTCCAGGCAAACACATTTCTGGCACAGCCGTTGGAGAAAATCAGGCTGAGTGGCCATGTTCTCTGGAAAAAATGGCTGAAAGTAGGGTAAAGTAAGCTCCAGGTTCTTCCCATAGGCAAGCTCAGAGCTAGCCAGTAACCTACTGATGACATGCACTGGCACAGTGGGATCTTCACTAGCTTTGAAGAACCTCACACGTTCAAGCTCCAGGCCCAGACAGTCAACAAAGCGGACCTGAGAGCCTCTGCGGGTTTTCTGGTCGGCAGAAGAGGAGACGGATCTGGATCTTTTCCGCATGATGGCCTTGGGCTCCGGCTCACAGCTCGAGCTCTGGCAGGTTACCCATTCTTTCGGAGGTGGCAAGTTGCTAGGGGGGCGTATTGCCACTGGCTTTTTCTGAGGAGCCGGCGGAGGATCAAAGATGTGTCGGAGGCGGATGGTCCTGACAGGCCGTGACCCTTCACTGAGAGCATCCGAAGACTGCATAGCTGACTCCGACTATCCAGGATTGCTGGACGCCGATTTATTTTTGCCCCAGCTCTGGATAAAATAGAGCCTTTAAACCAAACACTGCAAATGACTGGATAATTATTATGTTATTGTTAAATTATTAACAACTAATGAGTTTGGACCTTGCTTCAGGAATGTTATGGGGTTAACATCACAACTGGTAGAACTGGTTAGTGAACCATATTGTACCCCTGGGGCAACTAGGTGTTTAAAGGGCCCATATCCTACATTTGTCTTGGATTCAATCTTTTACATAACAATGTTTACATACTATCACACATCACATTTATTTATTTGCAAAAAAGTTTTTTTCCATGATATGGACCCTAGCAGTATTACTGGACCCTAGCAGTATTACTGTTTGGTGCATCTCCCTGGAATTTAAACCCAAAAGTAGGCTCATGCAGTAGAACCATCCCTCACCACACTACAGCTAAAATCAATATCATGATGCTTATAGAAAATGCAGGTTAAACAAACAATACATATGGATTAGTAAGTTCAAGCACCCCATTTTTGCTGTTATGGGGTCACACTGAATTTGCATGCAATCTATGCCATTACACAAACATCTCTACTATAATTTTAAAAGCTTACCGAACGAGGACAAGTACTCATACTGAGCCCAGCTGCAAGAGTGGACACACCTATCTGGACTATGTGCAGATTCTCACGTCGTGCTACTGTCCTTGCCAGTTCCATTTATGACTTTGCTCACCCTTGGCCTAATATCATGGGCAATCTGCATTCACTCCACTGACTCTAGGCTTCGTGTGAGTCTACACTGATCTGGGTTACACGGTAGAAATCTCCCACCTCTGACATTTAGCGTCGTTTCCCCCTGGGAGGTGTAGTTTGGATGTTTGGATGAGAGGGATTATTATTAGAGCCCCGGGCTGGTGGGCACATGCGCAGCTGCAGGAGTCTCTAAAAATAACCCACGGACATTCTCACCACTGCAGGACAAACTGCAACCAGGTCATCACCCCCCTGCGATTCTCTGAAATGAGCTAAAACAGGTGATTTAACAGGGGCCACACTACTACGGCCACACTACTACATTTCCCACACGGCCACGCGGTTTAAATCCCCCCGCAGGGCAATCCAGAATCACTTTACTGAGTCAATTCTTTTGAACTGACTGTTTCAGTGATTCAAATCTTTTTGCTTAGTTTGAATCTTCAGAATTGAGGTGTTACGGTCCAGTTATTGCTAAAAACTAATGCAACTGATGTGATGTGATGTTTTTGAGAGCATATCTAAATTTTCCGTTGAAGTTTAACTTCAGGGTTAGTTGCCAAACCGCATTTGCTAGCCAGAAAGATGTGCATAAATGTAAAAGAATAATGGGGCCATTTTCAGGTGTCATCTCATCTTCACTTGCTCGTGACAATTCTTTAATACCAGTAGCTTAAAAGTAGCTTTAATAAGTAGCTTAAAAATTACAAATGGCATCTTAATGCCGGGATGGATGGATGGATGGATTGGCCTGATTTTACTGTCCCAGACCAACTTCCAGTGATGCGCCCGAATGGGCGTCTTTATCTTGTAGTGTAACATCTAAGAACAGCTATGTGGCGTCTGGGATGCCCCATGACACCACGATGAAAAGTCTAGCGTGTCAGAATATTTTGGATTTTCCTGCCCAGTTCGACATCTCCTACGGCAAGTTCCTTGATGCAGGCAAATAGGGTGAGGTTGCTTTCTAACGTGAATGCAAAGCAAAAGAACCACTTCTCTACATCTACCTGCTAAAAAAAGACTTCATGGAGCAGTAATCCAAGTTTTGGACGTGAGGTCAGAGAACATCAACTGGACAAACAGCAACATAAAAGTCTAGTTGGTGTGCCATACCTGTGTTTGATTGTAGAATGCTCTATTTACATTCACTCTGGTTCTTTTGGTGACTTCTTTTTCTAGTCATTTCAAAGAAAACGTAAGACTTTGCAGTGTTCATGTTTGTCCAGTAGATGTACTCTGGCATGTAGAGAGCAAGAAACCTCAAGTTTAAAAATGTGAATGTGGAACAGTTGCCGTTGACGTGGGAGTTCAGCATGTGCCACACCCCATGGTGGTTGTACTCATTGTTTTCTTTTTAAAGAAGCTCATTCGGTCATCTACAATAAGATAAGATAAGATAAGAAAGAACTTTATTTATCCCGAGGGAAATTCTTTTGTCATAAACATGCTCAGTGCAACAAGAGGAAAAAAGATAAGACAGTGACTCGGGTTAGACTACAGGCAGGCCTCACTTGTATATCATGAAATTTTGGTTAATGGGCCAAAGCTGAGTCCACTTCCATGCAGTCTCTGCGAAGGGTGCACAAATGATGCTCATGAGCAACTGGGACAGGTCTTGATGAGTTGACTTATCCATGATCCACCCACAAACATGTTCTTTTATAACTGTTGAGAGGTTGGACAAGCCTTACAGAACATTGGCTAATACCAGTCTACATAGGAGTTTGATTTAAAGCGTTGACACGGGTCACTGAAAATTGGCAGCTTGAAAACGACACTGAATCAACCACTAACGTCTCGATTTCACAACATTAATTAAGCTCAACTGGTCCAAACAGTATGACCTTCTACACATGCAAAATAATTCAGTTCTAAATTAATAATGCAATCTACATTTATTTAATGTTCTCAGTGTTAAGTTTGTCCAACGTGGAAGCTGTTTCTAGGAGAGAGCACACTGTGGGCGGGGAGTAGATGAAAATGTACACTATATGGACAAAAGTATTGGGACGCCTGATCATTGCACCAACAGGGACTTTAATGATATCGCAATCAAATACATAGACTTTAATATGGAGTGGGTCCCCCTTTGCAGTTTCCACTCTTCTTGGAAGGCTTTCCACAAAATGTTGGAGTGTTTATGTGGGAATTTGCACCTATTCATTATGTAGGGCTTTTATGAGGCCAGGCACTGATGTTGAACGAGGCCTGGCTCACAATCTCCATTCCAGTTCATCTCAAAGGTGTTGTATGGGGTTGAGGTCAGGGCTCTGTGTGGGCCAGTCAAGTTCTTCCACACCGAACTCCTCCAACCATGTCTTAATGGAGCTTGCTTTGTGCACTGGGGCACATGCTGGAATAGAAAAGGGCCTTTTCTCAAACTGTGTCCACAAAGTTGGAAGCATGACGTTGTCTAAAATGTCTTGGTATGCTAAAGTATTAAGATTTCCCTTCGCTGGAAATAAGTGGCCTAGCCCAAACTCTGAATTAAGAGGTGTGTCCCAATACTTTTGCCAATACAGTGTATGTCAGATGAGAATTTATAAATTAAATCCATGTCTCTCTGGGAAAGGTTGTGCTTGTTTTTGTGTGCAGAGAACGAACGAGTCATTTGTTCTTAGGAATCGGTTCTTTCGATTCACTAGAAAAGAGTCATTTAAAAGAGAACAATTCCCCTCGAATCCCACACAGCTGGATTAACAGCGTGTGTAAAGACCCCATACATATGTAGGGGGAGGTGCAGGAAAATAAATGCGGGTTCTATTTGAAAAGGAAATCTCGCAGACTGGACTAATTGGGCTTGAGCGTCTCATTACGGACAGACGATCTGGTCGCCTGTGAATTATTGATCACGGGAAAACAGGATCCTGTCCACGGTGGAGATGCAGAACGGATTACAGGGGCTGATGATAGGAAATGTGAATTAATGGCGAGTGTTTCTGCACGACAGATTCAGAGCCAGACGAAGCCAGATGGTGAGACCCGTCCTGAGCTGCACCAGTGATGGGGACCGTGCTGCAGGAGAGGACCACCCAGAACGGCCACAATCATCTCGCATCCCACAAACGAGCGAAGCCCAAAGCTCCAGGACGAGCATCGAGGTAAGAACCAGCCTTAACTTTACACCCACGACACAAAAAAACACCAACCCCTCCTCATTCACGTGTAAGCAACCCCCTTTCTGCAGCAGCCCCATGCAGACCACTCTAACACCCTCCACTTTCAGTGTAATCACTGTAAATAGTGACCAGCTGTGTTTCACCCACAGCCAGAGAAGCGCCAACACAGCTGGGCACTCTCCAAGTGAGGAGAAGGAGGACCATCTGGCAATCGAGAATGTAAGTGCAGGTACAGCCTGAGGAGCGTGTTGTCTATGAAAAAACAGCCATAGTGACGCAGACTAATAATAGTAATATTCACTGTATGGACAAAAGTATCCAGCCATGTCTTTATGGAGCTTGCTTTGTGCACTGGAGGACAGTCATGCTGGAATAGAAAAGGTTCTTCTCCAAACTGGAAGTTGGAAGCATGGTGTTGTCCAGAATGTCTTGGTATGCTGAAGCATTAAGATTGCCCTGAACTAGAAGTAAGGGCCTGGCCCAAACCCTGAAAAACAGGTTTGTCCCAATACCTTTGTCCATATAGTGTATAGGTGTATGTGTATCATTTTCATTAGAACAGTTATTTTAAGAAGTGTTCTTGTTATCTGATATTTTGTTTGTGTCAAGGTTTGATTTCATGTTTGTTTTCTTTTTTTTAGGGATTACAGATAAGAGGGAGGAGGACGAGATATGATCGGACCTCAATCATGGTCACCGCTACAGCTCTGTGAGAGTCTTCATTTTTATTAAACTAGCGTGCTGTAGTATTGCATAACAACTGATTGTGTGTTTTTGTTTAATTTGTTTATTGCTTTAATGTGACCTCTTGGGCAAAAGTCATTACATTTTCATGAGAGATTATGAAAAAATGAAGAATTTTAACATTTTACAACATGAATAAAGCTTAATTTAACCAGGAACATGAATGAACCAAGTATAAAAGGTACATTTTGATTTCAGGTTGACTTAGAAAACACATTTGTTGGCAAGTGTTAGTGTAACTACTAAATAACAGACAACCAGTTTACAGTACAAATTGTCTACCTCTGTGATTTATTTAGATCTATTGTAAACTTCCATACCTGCTACCACAAGGACATGCTTTATTGATCTTCCTCCAGCTCAGAAAGTTAGGGATCATCAAATTAGAAATTTAAAACATTTCTGCATACCTCAAATGTAGTGATTAGCCAAGACATGTTTGGTCTCTGAAGTTTGCCTATATAATTTTCATCTGGAGCTACACACCTAATTTAGCCAACAAGTCCTTGACAATTTAGTCTGTAACCTTCAGTTTAGCATTGTTTAGTAATTTCATAGTAATTAATAGGCTTGCTCATGTTGTTTGACACCATATGACACACACTTATATATGTATATATGCATGTCACCTAGCTAAAATCATCTGTTTGACCCCTCTTGAAGCCTGAATTTTGTCCATTTTATAAATAGAAGTAACTGTGTCAGAAACTGCATAAGCAAATTGAGGCTATTTGAGACTGTTGAGAAAAGAACTCAGATGTGGTTTGAAACAAGCATGTTTAGGCGTGTGGAGGAAACTGTGTAAACATGACATTTTCCAAATGATCACTTTAATGTTTAACCTTGTTTTTTAGGATCCCAAGAGAAATCATTGCCAAGCCAAAGTCCCATGCGTCCTCCTCAAACAGACCAAGGGAAAAACGGCACAGACGGAGTACGCGGCGCAACGGTGAAAGAGATTCGGACCACTCAGGAAAACTGCCCAGCTCTCTGCCACTTTCCTTGACTTCAGTTTCTTCGCCACGGCAGGAACCAACAAAACACGAAAGCCGAAGTGAGGCCACGACTGGGCTGCAAGAACCCAGAGCTGAAGACACAGACAGTGGCAGCGACCTTTCAGACACTGAGAGGCTCCCGGGGCTTCCTTCTGTCACTGCCCCTCCACAGCTTCATCTGCGTGAGGAAGTGATCAATCCCCATGACCTCCGACCTTCGCGGCCTATGCCTCGGTCTCGCTCTGATGATGGCTACCCAGACTTTCTTCCCCCACCTTTCAACTCCTGGAGTCTCCGACAGCTGGCCGTGTACTTGAACACGGATGGCAGGAATGTACCCCGTCCCCGGCCTGTAGGCCAGCTTGAGAAGTACTTGGAGCGACTGCTGCAACTGGAGTGGCGCCAGATCCAGACGGTAAATGAGGAAAGCAGCAAGGCCGTCCCATCTTCATGGGGCAGTCGACACAGACCTCACACTAGCCCTCATTCCAACCTGAGTGCTCCGAAAAGCATCCTCCAGTGCCAGCGGGCCTTCCCCCTGGCCCTGCTGTCTTCTCTGGCCAATGCACCCCCTCTCCAGCCTCCTAGCTGCACCTGCCCCAATTGCCGCAAAAGTTACCCCATTTGCAATGGCGCATGCCGCTTATACACTCACCCTCACCACTCCCATTTGAGTCCACTTCCGGAAAAGAGGGGAAAGGCCCAAGGGCTGCCCCGGAGGAGCAGCAGCGAGAGCCGAGCACAGCAGTTCCAGCACGGTTTAGGACTTCGGAACCATAGACTGAGTGATCCACTGGACAGTACTAGCCACTTAAAGCGCATGCAGGCCATTGGCAACATTCGAAACCCAGCAGGTTGTCCATGCAGCCTCCAGGATGGTTCCAGTAATTTAAGCACGGAGGTGAGGGCTTCACGATATGTCATTTGTTCATTTGTCTCAGTATTTTTCCTCTTGCGATACTCTTTGCAAAAGTCTGCAATATGCAAATGAGCCTATAGTCAGACATTTTATTGCGTGCTGTGAGTGCACTAACCAAACTTAAACATTACAGAGGAGTTTGTGTGAGTGTTTTGATCAATTAAGGCATTCACATGAACCAACAAACAGGGATAATTTTAAAGAACTTAAATCCTACTTTTGTCTTGCATTGTATTTTTCCCTGAGGCTTATTTTTGTGGACCTTTGTGTGTATAACAGTCCTAATTCATTTTTACTGCCGGATACTTAAATACTTTCTTAATGGCTTTCTTGTGCCTAATTCAAAAAGTAGACTGAAACACTCCTTATAATATCACTGGTAATAGGTGGAGCTAACCTGCTCTAGGCTGAATAGGCAAATCTATGTTTTACATTCTACAACAAACGTTTACTTTGCCAAAAATTTTTGTACACGTAGATTTTGCATGGTATGGGGCCTCTTTAAGTGGACACTCCAGCGTTTCCTAACCTAATCTGTCACATCTGTAGCTTAAGGTCCATTGCCATGGACAGTCATTTCAGTGTATTTCTCTGTATTATGTAAAAGAAACCTTTATACTCAAAACACTTATAATAGGAGCCAAAGGGCAGGTGCTGAAAAATGCAGATTATTCTTTTAATCATGTCACATGAAGGATTTACAAATGTGGTTGCAATATTTTGTTTATATTATGCAATGGCTGTTCTATGATCAAAATATGCATCAATATAACAGCAATATTTTGTTTATGTCATGCAGCCTTTTGCAGAGGTCGGTGCTTTGAGGAAAAAAGGTCCGGGAGAAAGGAGCCAGTCCTGTGGGGATGTGAGAGAGGACGGCTTCAGGAGAGTAAGGGGAGAGCGAAGGACCGCAACGCAGCATGTACGGCAGGAGTCAAAGTCATCAGGTGCTACAAGTTCAGATGACTTGCACAGTTCTAAAGACTCAGTCATGAGCAGGCCTACCGGGAAACAGAAGCGTGTCGACTTTGTCACACAGCAACATCCTCAGACACACCATAAATAAATCCCACTTTTCTGTGTATGCCAATTATGTTTACACTGTTGTAGGTTATGTTTTTCTGTTTACCGAACATTTTGTGCCCCCTTATTTATCAGTCTTATTTTTTGTAATGTTGCACTAAATGATTGTTTTCTGTTATTTATTTCTCTCCTCTTATGTTGAAGAAGGCCGTGTGTAATGACGTGCACATGTCACAGGCAGCTTAGCCAAACAAGTAATTTAACTTCCTCTGTAAAATGACTAACTCAAGACTGCCATATTCAGCAATTAAGACTGAAATATCAGGAATTTTACAACGTTCCAATAGGTCAGCCCTTTTACGGGCTTGTTTTCACGCAATAACACATAATGGTACCTCACAAAATTCTTCACTACAGCACACTATTACAGCACAACAATGAATGTAAATGTGTTTAATAGTTATGACTGTTTGTTATTGTTGATTATGATTATTTCAGTAAAAAAAAGTCAAAGTGACACATGTTTTGTGTTTTATTAATATGGTTTGTGGTTTTCCTCCTGCACCGCTTTGCTGTTTGCTATCACACCTCTTAATAATTTCAAGCTTTTTAGACCAAAAGGATCTCAAAAGAACAATAGCAAGTTCAGGTCCTATAGATAATGTGAATGTATTGTTACTTCTGTCAAATAAAAAACAAGTTGAAGTACAAAAGTAATAGGCAAAAAAAAAAAGAAATGGCTTTTTTAAAGAACTGAAAGAAAATTGAATGTATATCATTTACTTAAATGCAGGACTTTATAGGCTGTAACTATTAGTCAGTGATTAATCTTTACAGAAACAAATTGGGATTAGAGGAGACTGTGAAGGGTTGTAACAGTAGGTGGGGTAGGTTGTAAAAGTAATATAAAACATCCTCTAATTCAGAATAATCAAATATCTAGACTCTCTATATCGATACACTCAGGATTGGTTTCCCAGGCAGGAATTAAGCCTTGTCTTGGACAAATCCTGGACATCTTCCTTTTAATGAAGAACCCTGAATTTACTTTTAGAAAGTGGGTCTGGATACTTTTGGACATATAGTGTTTCTGGATGCATAAACTGTAGTTGATGTTTGGTTGCCTTTGTTTTTGCTTGATCCAAAATACTAGGGAACCAACCATGCATGTGTTATAAACGCAGTTCATATCTGGAAAGGCCTTTCCACACCAAAAATCAACAAAACCAACATACGTCACTGAACTCCAGCATCCCAAAGGCGATAACTGACTTTAAGAATATTTAGAAAAAAACATATCTCACTGCTCCATTCCTGAAACCCACCCAGGTTCATGTTATACACATCAAGCAGATATTGATCAAGCCAAAACCAGTATGGCACAGCAGGAAAACACAATCCTGTGTAGGTCAGTTGGACTTCAGGACTGGAGACAGGAAACACTGATCCAAATACATTCCCAGCTATCTTTTCACACCAACCCAAAAACTGAGTTTAATGGTTAATTTCTTTTTATTTTCTGGTTCTGATATTTTCTGCTGGTTTTGCTTCTGCACCCCTTTTTCTGTCTTAATAATAGACCAAAAGGATCTCAAAAGAACAACAGTAACTTCAAGTCTTGTGGATGATGTAAATTTGTGGTTACTTCTGTCAAATAATGACTCTAGTAAAAGTAAAAAAAAAAAAAAAAAAAGAAGAAGAAAAACTGGAGTAGAAGTAAAAAAGTAATAGGCAAAACAAACACAAAAAACTTGCTATAGATCCACATACAACTGAAACATTTCTTAGTACATTTATCAGCATGTGAACTTAAATTTTTTAGGGTCTATTCTTCTCTTTTGGGATCATTTAGGTCTGAAATGAAATAATAAACCTTGCAGATGCAGATCATGTCCAGTGAAATGAAATGAAGACTAAACGGAACTAGCAATTAAAAGTTAAAAATGTATCTGAGTAAACAAACACACATTGAGTGTAAGTATTACCAGGGCTCTCAAGCATCTGGCTGTCTACTCACGCTCTCACGTCATACCTCCAGTATTATAATTTTAAAAATCACTTCTGTGTATTTATTATTTTATTGTAAGGTTCAATTATGGAGCTATTAGTCTTTTTCTTACTTAAGTTGTGTTTATCAGCTATTTTTTACTGCCCCAGTTATTTCACTGAAATAGCAACACTTATACTGAAGAGTAGTTTTTACTTTCTTGTACCTATTCTGACCAAGAGAGTAGCTCAAACGACGTACTACTGTAATACAGATACTATACTAATAAATTTATTAATAATGTTATTGTACACTTTTTTGTATAAATTTTAGTAAGCTTGCATGTATTTTGAAACGTATGCACAGGACTGCCACATGACTTCACGGTCGGAACTGATTTTCACAGTCTTTGTTTCCCGAGCCGGTCGGACTTATTTTGAAGATTTATTTATTTATTTGTTGGTGTGGTCTGAGGTTTTGTCCTTCCAGCCTGATGGATTCTTCAAGAGTGATGGAGTATCTAATGGAGGTAGAGGTGGCAGCTGAAGATGTACTTGCTGATAAACAACAGGTAGATTAAATATTTCTCCCGAAGAGCCGTTAAAACAGAATATTTATACACAAATTCGTCCAGAATCTGTCAGGCTGGAGATGAGATCAGAAATAACTTTATTTGTCCCGAGGGAAATTCTTGTGTCAGCGCGGCAAGAAAGAATGAAAGCAAATAAGACAGTAGAAAAAATAAAAATATAATATGCAATAAACAATAGTGCAAAACAGTGACAAGAACATGTGTAGCAAATAACAGTGTAACACTGACATTGCTGTGTGTAAACACTCCAAAAGCCTTCCAAGAAGAGTGGAAGCTGTTATAGTTGCAACGAGGGGACCAACTCCATATTAAATTCTATGTATTTGAATGCAATTAAAGTCCCTGTTGGTGTAATGGTCAGTGGTCCCAATACTTTTGTCCATGTAGCGTAAGTCGTAAATAGGTCGGCTTTTTTTGTTCCCATGTGCTTTTCTCTCATCCAGCAAAGTATGTTTACTTAACCCTGCTGTCACAGAACTTAGTTTACTGCCTAACTTTCTTTTTATTTTCTTGTTTTTATATTTTCTCCTGGTTTTGCTTCTGCGCCGCTTTGCTATTTGTTGTCACACCTCTTAATAATTTCAGGCTTTTGCATTTTATTTTAGACCAAAAGGATCTCAAAAGAACAACAGCAACTTCACGTCCTGTAGATGTTGTAAATGTATTGTTACTTCTGTCAAATAGCTCAAGTAAAAGTACCTTTCTAAAAAAGTACACAAGTAATAGGCAAAAAAAAACTTGCAGTAGTTCCATATAAAACTGAAACATTTCTTTGTACATTTATCAGCATGGGATCCTAAGTTTTTTAGGATCTGTCCTTCTCTTTTGGGATCATTTAGGTCTGAAATGAATCGATAAACCTTAAAAATCAGAGGTGGAGGCACACAGTAATACAGAATAATAAGAATAATTATCTTCCTGTGTCAACGGCATCATTAGCCATCTTCAGTAAAACAGTGTATTGTAGACGGTGAAAAACAAACTGGAGCTTTATTTGAATTAAGTGGCTCCTCCAAAGTGGGTTATGGAATTAGATTTAAGCTACAGGGGAGAAACTCACATCAGGAGAAGAACTGGAGGAGCAGCGATGCTGCATTAGGTGCCAAAAGGTGACAGTATTGGAAGGAATTTTGTTGTTTATTTGCTTGGCCCTATCCAGATATAATCCTGTTACTGAAGATGCATGAAGTGACCAGGTGTGAACAGGGTATATAAACCTTCTGCTGAGTAGTAAAACCCTTTGAGATTTTTTATGAGTATTTTCAAATGTCTATAATGCTTAAATACACCAGGCCCCCACTCGTGACATCCCTTCTTTATAAAAATAATATGTGGCCACTACCGGGAATAAGGTTCTATGCATGACCACGACTTAATAAGTTGTGGCCACAGCTTAGGTATCTAGTTCCCATGATGTACCAAGTTGTGACCTTTGCAACTTAATTATCTCGTTCTTACTACGTCATGATAACGACTTAACTATCCATCTTGTTCCAACACCTTACTAAGCAGTGGCTGTGCTGTAGGTTCTTGTTCCCACACCTTGCTAAGTTATGTTTATAAAGAAGAGATATCACATGTAGGTCTTCTTATAAATATATTAATATTTCTTCATATTATTTTATTAAAACCTCTGAGCCCAAATGTGCTTAAACATTTATACCGCCACCCTTGCTTAGGGGACAGTATAGAGAAAAATGCTTATTGCATATAGTATTTAATACCTTTTTGAAATTTAAAACATTAAAAGTTATTTGTATTGGTATTAACACATGTTTAGGGTCATCGATGACTCAACAGTGTTTGAAAAAATTATACTTAAAGTAGGCAAAAAAATTTTTAAGACTTTATTGAATGTCACTTAAGTCATATGAATTGTTAGCTAACCTATCAGTTTTCTGCAGATTGTAGACCTTGATGCAAGAAGGAACCGAAACAGAGAAGCAATGAGTGCTCTCCGAAACAGTGCCCCTCATAATGGTAAGCAGTTAACTACTGTATATCAACTGTCCGGAAGTATCTACACCCCTTCTAATTTCAACTGCTTTCGGGTCCACCCACTGCTGACACAAGTATTTGCTTGTGCACACACATTTGCATAATCTCTGTAGAAGAGCATTGCCAGTAGAATGGGATGCTCTTGAGCATTCACCCATGAGGCTTCGGCAAGGGTGTCCAACCTTAAAGGCTGGTGTGGCTGCATATTTTTATTCCAAACAAGCTGTAGTGCACCTGATTCTGCTTGATTAATCAGTATGTCTCACTCTTCAAACAACTGATCAAACAGTTTATCCTGCTTTGTTGGAATGAAAACCTGGAACCACAGTGGCCCTTTGTTGATAAGATCAAACATTTCTGGCCTAAGATCACTATGCCAAATGCCAGCTAGAGTATAAAGCCCCCCAGCATTGGGCTGTGGATCAGTGGAACTGTGAGCCCTATCCCATACCTTTGGGATGAGCTGGAGTGTTGTTTGTGATCCAAATCTAACGGTCCTATATCAGTACCTGTTTTCACTAAACTGAATGCAAGCATAATCTTACAGCAATGTTCCAACATCTAATGTAAAGCCTACCTAGAGTAGAGAAAAAGCTCCTAAACTCCCTTGAATTTATAAACAACTTCAGAAAGGCCAGCCAGGCAGTTGAGTGTGGGTGCCTACAGAGCAAAAGCCACTTGTCTCTAATAAGATGCATATGCTGTTTTGATCATTGAAAGTGGTATTAGATGAAAGCCAGCAAATGAGAGACCATAAGGGGTTTTGATAATTGTTGTGACTTTTGATGCACAATTTCCATTTTTTTGTAAAGTGGCATTTGGCAGACGCTCTTTTGTTTTGAGATTGCTGTACCCATTGTAAAAATAGTTGCTTTTATTCTACTTTCTTATGTTTTCTCTTTCTCACATTGTACATTTTCATCCCTATTTATCCACAGACAAAGTCAAAGTCTGTTTTGGAAACATGTTCATCAAATTTCCCAAGGAGAATGCCAAATCCATGATTCAGAAAGGTAAGCCAGGCATACACTGTTGTGCACCTTGCAGTCCTGCTCTGTCTGACTGTACAGTTTGTGTTTAGTGTTTGTGAAATTTCTCTTCAACAGATCAAGAGCAGCTTGACCAAGAAATAAATGACATCCGTAAACGCCTAAAAGCGAAAGTAAATCGTCTCAATGACCTACAAGGTACACTGATCTCTGATTTCTTTTGTACTAGAATTATGCAGATATTATGCAGCTATTACAGTACAGGCCAAATTGACTGATTTGATATCTTGCTTGCTTCTTGGCTTTCTATATTTGTAGCTAATGTGAAATATTGTACTGCACTGTGGTGTTTGTGCACACTCAAAATTTCCAGTTACATAGAATCATGTATAGTCCTTTGAGAAAAGCTTACATATTTCTCTGGGAAATGTGTTAGCATTAGAAACTTGGCTAACTATAATCTAAATGTGTTGCAGCGGCAGTTTAAAAGATGTGTCCCTGTAACTGTGTTTCTTGCTTTCTTTTTATATTTAAAAACCCAACTGATTAAAACACTTCATTCACATTCTTACACATTTGTGAAATTTCATGCCTGGGAAAAATAACTGTGATCAACTGCAAATATTTGTAGTTGCACAATTGCACAAGTGCATAATTGAATACAATTAAATGATGGCAGCATGCCTGGATGTATGATTGTGTATGTCTTCTTCTTTTACACCCCAGAGTTCTGTCCTTACAATTGCCCCTACCTCAAAAACTGATGTTAATAATCAATAGCACCACCTCATTATATTGCAGTATTGATTATATGCAATTGTTCTTTATTGCAGGAAAGCCTGAACTCAGGGGATACAACCTGTCTCCACTCAGCAGTGATGAACTGAAGGCAGTTAATAGTATCCTAAAGAGATGATGCATCACTTTCAATCTGACTAGAATCTATGAGACAGGCAAGAGAGTTTTGTTGTAATGTGATGTCATGGTTTAAAACTGAGGGGGCAGTCTATAGAGTTATATGAACTCATGAAGTCATAAGAACTCAAACGTAAAGTGGAGGTGAAAGTATCTTCAAAAATGAGAAAGAGGAAAATGCAGGTGTAAAGGTACTTAAAGTGAAGAAAACGACTAGTAAGAAGCCTCACTAAGTACAAATTTGTCCAGATGTGCTTATGTTTGCATATTCGAATCAGTAACATCCAACATAACTCCATACTACCCACCACTAAACTCACAAACACCCATGCAATGTGTTTCATATAGGGTCAAGATTATATGTGATGAGAAAGTATTTTTGTAAAAATGCACATTTGAATGTGATCAGAACTATGATGTTTTTGTGCCAAGGAGAAAATTGTGCTTTGTAAATAAACCTTCATCTGTATTAAAGCGTTCCTAGCATTTAGAATTACATTCCATTTTTACGACCGTTAAGTACTGAATTCCAGCCACCAGAGAGCAGTGTTTCTTCACTAATTGCTGCAGTGCTCATACGGTGCATCCCAGCAATTGTTGAATGTCAGGATATTGTTCATTTTGTATTGGTGTTTATTGTGCCTTCTTTAAACATTGCTGGTTTTGATTTTGGGTTCCTCAGTATAATTTTATCTGAAAGGAATGCTCTGTGGTTAAGTGAAATTACTCTGAACCAGAAGCAATAATGGAAAAGATTTAAAACCTCAAAAGCAATTTTCCACCTAAAGTGTGTTCAGAACGACTGTGGACAGTTTATCCCTAAAGCTAAGATTATTATTTTTTTTACGTCTTTTAGTGAAGAACTCGGAACCTGAAAAGTGCAATGGGGTCCTGTGTGGGATTTCTTTAAACACGGCCATGTATATTAGTGGGCAATTCATTAATTGAAAATATTATTGTTTCTCCTTAGAAAAACAGTAATATCATCTTTGCCGGGTTAAAAGGAAGGTGTTGAACATTAATAATCTCCTGCGTGGCCTAAGGGTAACATTGCAACATAGTGACTGTTTAGTGTAGAGAGTGAGTTGCGTGCAGTGGTACAGTTCTGGATGTCTTCCAGTGTGATGAATTTTTGAGTCAAGACGGGAAAGAAACTAATAGTCTATCCTCAGTTATATAATCATTAATAAAGCCTTTCATCCAGAAGAGTGCACTTAAAAACATTCTTAAACAGGTGTATGCATAGTTTAATGTTGTTCAGCTTTGGAATATGTGAACACCTCTTGTATAGAGATAATAGTGGCTTTTTTTTTTTATTATATTTAAAAAAAAAAACAAAAAAAAAACTGTCAAGGCCAGAATCACAGTCCGCCCTTTGCACCAAGTTCAGTTTGTACCATCCTGTTTGTAACATATAATTTTGGCTTGTTATTGCCAGAAGGCAGGAATTACCTGACGCATGGACTATGTCTGTGTGTTACTCAACAGATTGGTTCAATGAAAGATTTAAGGCCTTGGATTTCATAGATTTAACAGACAGGGGAACCTTTCCGGCTGTGTTATGGATGCAGAACATTGGTATTGTGCTAAAAAGAGTCAACTTATTTACACTTGTAAAAGAAGTGTGAGTGATGAGTGAATCGAGAAGCCTTGCTTTGATTGTTGGGTCATTGTTATGGAACAGTGTTGCTTTTGGCTGGCATTCCCTCTCCTAAGCAGCACAGAATGTGGTTAACAGTTCTGGCGAGGCAGTCGGGCAGTCTTTTCCAACTCGTTCATCCAGCGAACTAAGGGCGTGTCAGCTCCCTTCTCCCCACTGTGAGTAAGAGTTGGACTGGTTTCTTTGCCTGATAAATTATAAAATGTCTTTCGTACTAACATCACGTGTTGTTAAGCAGGTGAGATTAAAATATCTCCTAATTGTTTCTGCCTGTTCAGTTCAAGGCTGCAGATCTTTGTTTACCACTGGAGTGCATAGACATATAATGGATTCTGGAGAGTAGGAGGTTTGACCTGAACTGGTCACCCTTAATGAGAGCTTCTGTGAGATTTGGATGCAAAATTATGTTTATGCTCAGCTCGCTTTCAAATTCTGTAATTGATTCTGTAAGAGAAAGTGGATTCACACAATAAAATAAGACCCAGGTTTTTGTGGCTGTTTTTTGTAGCACTGTGAGGAAAAGTAGCAAATTGGAACACCAACTTCAACACCAAACAAATCGTCCAGCAAGGTCAGTGAAACAATCAAACCAGATGACTTCCTGATGAAAATGTGCATCTTATTCACTGTTGGGGAGGGAAAAGACATTTAAAATAACCATCTGCCTTTCGGTTGCTTACCAGAAGCCATATATTTTCTGCTATTGCTTCCCTTATCTAACTCATATGGTGCTTAGTGTGTTTTCGGTTGGGAAGGAATGTGGATTGTTTTTTTTTTGTTTTTTTATGGATGGTGTGCATGATGAAGAGGAAGCTGCTGACAGTGACCCTTTGGATGAAGTGCATCCCACCTGAGCTAAAGCTGCTGCCTGAGAGTCAGCCCTAAGGGGCTGAGTAGAGCTGTCAGAGTGAAGCCAGACAATGAGTTAGGGATGTTTGGAGAAAAATGCTGTGAGAAAAACACAGTATATTACTGTATGCATAAGGTCAGAAAAGATCATCAGTAAGACCAGCTTGAGTTTAAACCACATTTGATCACTGCTGCATTATTCCATTGGCTACAGCTTTTTTTTTTAGTGTTTTTGTGAATAAAACACTCAAGATATTATCTCAAAACAAAAGGTCTGCAGAACTGAGAGATTCACAAGATGTTCTTGTTTTTACCGCACCCTTTTCCGCTGTGTTTTGTTGAGTGGTGGTGAGGCCCAAATTTCTGCTGAGATTGAAGAAGTGGCACGCAACCTTACCTGAAGAATTTGTTGATATTAATAATCTGTTGAAGCCTATTCTGGCATTGGCTGAGTGAATGTTATTAAAAACACTGAATATTACTGAACCACAATAAGCTAAGAAAGTGAGATACTGGCTGCGGATGCAGAATGCCACAGACACCTCTTGCTTTAAGTTGTTTTTCTGTGTTTCCATTCAGAACACCAAATATTGTTCTTTGTTATATGCTGACATTCCAAACACTTGCCTGTGTTCATATGATGTTCATTGCAATGTGTTAAGAGCCATTATTGCTCAGTAGGGGTGGCAGTGTAGGCCTTTGATTCAATATCAGCATTGCAGGAACCTCTTCTCAGTATTTTTCTTTTCCTCACACCCAATGGCAGGCTCCTCAAGCTCACTCAGTGGAGCTATTAGGACTCTTTAAGTAACACGTGTAGTCTTTTTTATTGTGATCAAGAACAAACACTGTGGATATGGTTGGCAGCGAGCGCAAAGCCAGACATAAATCAGATGGCTTCAATAGACAAAGCAAAGGAAAATCTGTGGTCTTTGAAGAAGGATTGGAAACGGACAATGTGCAGCTTGTACTCATTTTTACAAAGCATAGGGTCAGGTTTTCTGTTCTCAATGGTTTCTGGGACGTTCTGACCCATGGAATTTAGCATCAGTGACAGAGGGCAAACTACTTCACTGAGGTTAACCATGACAGTGATGGAGCCGCAGACCACAGGCATTGTCTTGCCATAGTCATTAACCTTGGTTTTCTAGAGCAAAGTAAGTACACAGTTTTACCAAGCACTTTCCTCTCTCCTCCTACAGAGATCACACTCTTGTGCACGTTCTGCACTCCTTTTTTTTTTTTCAAGATGATGCTTTGACGGCTTCTGTTGACATGGTTCTGCCTGCATATTCTTGACCTAAAATGTGCCAAGATGAGAAAAGTGTGTTCCCTGTGTTTCATATTTTTTGTGTTCTCATGTTGAGTATTTTTTTTAACAAATATACTTGAAATATGAAATATGGTGGAAGTAAGCAGCCTCATAGGCATGTTTTGATTTGCATGAAGCCAAGGAATCTGGGGGTCTGGGGAGAAAAGAGAGGTTTTATTCTGCAAGCTATGATTGAAGCCTTATTTATAAAATAGTCACACTCTGAGATTGGATTTTAAATCTTGCATTAAATGCGTGATCAAATAATTGTTTTCATTTGATGTGAACCTTTTCTTATCCTCGTATTTCACATGCTTAGGCGTGTTTCTGTATAGTCGATTGGATTAATGAAATGTCAGTGTGCCATGATCTCTGTTTTGCCGATTATAGGAGGTGCAGTCCTTGAGTCTGGAGAGTCTTGCTCACACTCACAAGAATGACACAATTTTTGAGCTGGAATTGATAACAGGCGCTGGATTCCCAAAACATCAGAACTGGGGCATGGGCTACATGAAAACCCATTACATGGACAACATGTTATAGTTGCTTTGGATGTATAAATAAAAATGTATAGGGTGTTATTTAAGCAATTTAATAATTCATAAGTTAGCCTATAGTGCGATCTTGTGAATCACCAGGAGTTTTGGACCAAAATCCATGTAGTCCTAGTAACTGTAAAAGTGTTTGTTATATCTGGGTAATTTAATTTACGTAAGTGTGGTGATACGGCAGTCATCCAGAATCCCCACACTTAGTATCCTCATAACATAAAACATGCTGCCAGTAGTGTCATGGTTCAGACGTGCATGGGTATCTATAGAACTGGCTCATTCATCTTTTATTTAATGGAAGAGTTTACAACCATAGGCACATGCCACTGAAATATGTTTTGAGTGAGAAGTGTCTCAAGGTTCACTGGGTGGTGTTTTGCTGTGGAGAAACTCAGTGATACTTAAACCAAATCAGGGGAAGATAGTGAGGTCAGGAAGTCACATACTGAGTATGGTTATTGAATTCACAGGCATGCTCTCATTTCTGTGAAATGTAACACTAAAAATGCACACAGCAGCTATTTATTTCCGGGGCAGATGTAGGCCTAGTGGTTAGGGAGTTGCCCCTCCCTAAAATGGACATTTCTGTAAAAAAAAAAAAAAAAAAAAAAACAGTGTCAAAGAAATATGAATAAATATTATCTAAATTGACTTTCACCAAAGCATTTCAATATCATTTTCAATTATAAAGAAAAGTTCTTTTTTTACATTTATTAAAAGTATAGATTCCATTTCACCAAATGGCAGAATGAACTGGCGACAGATTATGTAAGAGTGCACTTAACCTTACAATCACCAGTCCTGTTCCAACGCAGCAGGATCACACCTCCTATAACTAATCAATTATTTGGAGAATGACTGACTAACTGACTAAACAAGTGGTACCAGGAATGTTTCTGCTTGATAGGACTGAAAACCTGCAGCCCTGTTTCCCCTTTCAAGATAAGATTGGAGACCCTTTTGATTGAGTGAACATGCTTCCAAATTCTGGACACTAGATTAACCTGTGTATGTCAGTGAGTTCATTTCTGCTGGGTACCTGCACCATTCACTGCAATAAGCATGCGACTAAAACATGAACTCCATTGTTTTTTTTCCCCTGAGGGCTTCTGCTTTATGGATCCTCCTGTGGCTTGAAGTAAAGAATTCAGATAACCTTGCGCAACCCAGTGGTGCCAGATATGCTTCTGATGATGTGGTTTAGGGGCAGTGTCAACCAGCATACCTTGGCAAATGATGTAATTGCTTTGGATTTTTTTTTTGTGCCAAAAAGGCACAGTTTTGATAATAGGCATGAAACGTCTCTCCCCTCCTCTGGAATGCAGCTTCACACTGTCAGATTCCCTTGGCCTGTGAACGCGGAGCTGGCTGAGAACCCTTCAGCAGTCAAGAGATCAGGGAAAGCCTCTCGAGTTCCTGATGTACATAGATCCCACCCGTTTGACACAACTCCTGGTACTTTCCAGTGGTAATTGCAAGCAATTATAATCCACTGGACAACAGAGGATGCAGTAGATTTCTCAAACCAGTTGCATAATGGTGACTGGAGTTCTTCAAACTTGACTAAAAGGTCTCCAGGCCTGGGAGGATACAACATCATCTGTATTCTGCAAGCTACAAATTGGTCTGACAGTCCCATGAGTGAGTCACTGGTGTCCATCTAGCTCCAGAGCTTCACGCCAGGCTCCGTTTCAGAGCTGAAAAATAGAAACGATAGTTTGAAACGTTCAGCTGTGCTCTTTAAACCGCTAATGCCACTGCCCTCTTGCTCTTTGGAAGCTTGTGGACAGAAAAGAAGAACATTGTTTTTACATCTAAGTGTGCAAACTTAGTCATTTTTTCATAAAGAATATATTTTTAAAGTCATTTGTAGTGTTGCACAAGAAAGTCATAAATTATGGTTTGAAATTTAAGAAAACCAAGCCAAACATTATTTCTGGAAGAGAAATCAAACTTTCATAAGAAAGCATCATTGTATTGATCTGTATTCCAATGTTTAGAGAAGTAATAATGTCCTATTTTCCCATAAACTAATCTTGGGTCCATCCTGCTCCTGTTCTCAGCAAGAGTAATAAGGGATCATGTGGAGACCTCCTGCTTGTATCCTTCACTTGTCAGTTTGTGAACAGAAGAATGGTAGTTTCCCCAGAGGTTGACGAGCATCTGCTGTAGTAAAAAACAATCAATCATGGCTATTATCTGTTTTATGAAATGAATACTGTGAGTTAGACTTCACAATAGCTTGGGATCGCAAAGCCGTCCAAGTGTCCTTCACTTAAGATCTTGGCGTAAATTGTGTGCGACTGTTCTCAGTGGTGTGAAGGAGAAGATCAGTGAGCGAGAGCCAAAATCATTCTATTTTCCATTTCCTAGACCTCATGCAACATTAAAAATTTGTTTCCCGCTCCCATACCTCTCACTCTGACAAACGACTGGACTGGGAGGACATTTTCCTGTTTTGCCCAAACCCTCAGAGTCTAAAAGACTTAAGGGGCTGCTACTATTAAAATGTTCCATTCTGAGTTAAAGGTGTACATCGGGCCAAGCGCTATATAAATTTGGTGTGAGATTTGATGGATTTTTCACCTTGGAAAATGTCTTCAATTAGATTAGCTACTTGAAAAGGACTCCACATAAATCTTTAAAGAACTTCTGTAAATGGGTTTGTAAACAAACTGCAGACCTCTGGAAACATTCCACATTTCACAGCTTGAGTTAAAATACATTTACTGGTGTTAATATAGCAATCCAGAATGAGCTGCAAAATATTTAAGCAGTGAATATCAAGTATGCAAGTATGGCTTAAAGGGGATTTCCACAGATCTTTCAAAATTTCAGAATAATTAAATGGTTAAGATGCAGAGGTGTAGATTCAAACATGACTAGGACCAAGACTCCTACTTGAGCCTTATGACATGACACTGAAGACTCGGGATCCAAAGTGGAAGACACAGCATGGTAGTTTTGGTTTATATTGTTTGGTGTCTAAATTTAGATTCAAGATTCAAGATTGTTTAATTGTCACATACATAGTTAAACAAGTACAACATGTAGTGAAATGTGCCCCTGAGTCAACCCGTAAGACTGCAATAAAGCTATCAATAATTTAAATTAAAGAGAAATTTAGAAAGGCTAATCTAAGGTAATACAATTATACAGAAAGAAGTATATTCCAACTACACAAATGTTATAGACGTTACAGATTGAAGCAAGACCTGTACAGTATGCAAAGTGCAAAACAGAATTGAATATCTGTGCTGCAAAGTGCAGTGTGTTGGTTTGCTGGTTGATTTATAGACTTGCATGACAGCCAGCAGGTGAGATACAGTGAGGTAGAGAGTTCAGTTTTTGTCATGATGGGCAGTTAAAAAGTTGTAGAGGCATGTCCTGATTAAGAAGTCTTATGGCCTGATAACAGATAGTTCAAACTATCTGCTGATGTGGTTTATATCCAGAGTTAGAGTTAGAATTATTGTCATATGGCATTTAAAAACATACATGTTTGCCGGAATTATTTATTTCAGCGCCTTAAAATCACAGGACCAATAATCTTCCCAGAGTAGGCAGCACTAGCAAATATTAGCAAGATTAGCCGCTGGTCAACTATGTTTATCACCGAGCAACCAAAGAAATTCTTAGGGCAGTGGTAACCAACCCTATTCCTGGAGATCTACCTTCCTGAGAAGTCTAGTTCCAGCCACAATCCGCAACACCCGCTCTGTCTGATGAACTTTTTCAGAGGTCCCTGATTGGCTGGAACTCCAAGGGAGTGGGGCAGCAAGGTAGATTTCCAGGAGAAATATTGATGACCAATGCTTTAGGTAACTAGTTAAAGGCTGAGTGGGGGCATAGGTGGATCAAAACATGCTCCCAGAAATCATTTAATTAATTACTGTATTGTCTTCAGCTCTAAAGTTTTTTTTTAAATTATTTTAATAGTACTTAGTTGCAAATCAATACCATTGTTTTTGTCGTAGTTATACATGTACCATGGATTTAGTAATTTTGAAAGAGCAAATTACAATAATAGTAATGAAAATATGAACAATTATTATAAACTTGGAAATATGTTATATACTATCTGCTCATTTAAGTGGGCTGTACTACTGTTGCCACCATTTTGGCATTGAGTGTTAGTTTTTTTTGTGAAATTAAATTTGCTAAAGAATGCAGGCTGACCTGTTTGGGACTTGAGACTTGCCTGTATTAACTTGACACTTGTCAGGAGTGCATGCATGAGTAGCTTTGTTCTGTTTGAAGAGGCTTTAAAAAAAAAAATTGCTGTCTAGCCCTATGTCTTTCTTTTCCGGCTTGAATGGACGATTGCATCATGTGACATCCTATCAGTGATTCATTTTCACTAACAGTAGATTCATCAACAACCTGTAAGAGCACACACTGGCCATGTACTGATGAACAGCTGCAGGATGACCGGCACCTCGCCTTCTGCCAGACGTAAACATACTACTGAGATTAACTGCAAAGTGCAATAAATAAAGCAACATAATAACGGAAATATATACTTCAGAGACAGATACGTCTTCAAAGCCTTCCTCCTGGGTGCTTTATTCGCTACATGCTAAGCAGCATGCCTCCTAACTGTAGATTTATGACTGCCTGGCAGGACAAACAAGGCTGAGGCTCAGTGCATGCTGAGTTCACTGCGAACCACCTACAGTTATACTTTAACATAAGACTACAGCCGAAATTGATCGTCAGTGACTGACTGGCCCAACAGTTCGAGTGTACTGTTATTTCACCTGACCACCTGAGACCACCTCCCAGCTGGGGGATGTTGTTTTAGTAGGCCATTTGGAAGTCATAGTTTGTTTAAATACTATAAGTGCCCCAGAGTACAAGACAAACCAAACAGACGTGAACTTTGTGGTGAACTCTATCTTGTATCACTACGACTTCGTAAGTCCGTAAAACAGAAATGCTAGAAGCTCAAGATCTTTTTAAAGTGCATAGGCTATTACTGTAACACTGATTTGCTTTTAACTGATTACTCTTCAAAAGCAATCATGGCGGAACAGCCCCAAATAAGCCACTAAATGAACAAACAGAAAGCCAAACCGGTGGTGAAAATAAATTCTTGAACATTTCAACAGTCTGAATTTGGTCCTGACAGGTTTATATGGCAGTTTGTCACAGCCACGTCTTTCCATGAAAATTCTGTGCAGTTCTCATGTTATATGAACAGCTGCATTGCTCTCTGAGGTGCAACAAAAAAATCCATTGTCTTGCTGTCTGTGCTGCTTTTCCCTGTGTCGATCCTAGCCACTACGAACCCTGGCTGTAACTTTGCATCTTATCTGGTACACAGCCCACATTTAAAGTCATCAGTGTATAAGCCTTAAGTTTTGAGGAAGAGCTTCTGTCGCAGTAACAGACAAGTTTGGAACCATTGGTGTTTTTGGACATTTTTATTCCACAGGCTTGATGTGGAAGATCTACAAATGGAAGAACTGTGTAAACAACTTCTTGTAGAAGCCCTGGCTGAGATTTTTCGTATAAATCTGTTAATAATTTTAGGTAATATATATGGTTATCACAATATTAAGTAACGTATTGCCTTTTAAAAGGGAATTCCACACATTTTTCAAAATGTACACATAATTCAGTTGTTGAGATAGAAACAAAGTCATTCAGAGTGCTTTGAAATGGTTTATTTATAGACTTACCAGCAAGCACGTTTCTTTGCAGTGGTGGTGATGGGATCCAAGGATTGCAATATCTACAGTGTAAATAAAGCCAGTTTATTTCCTGTTCAAATCTACAAGTGACAAGAGTTTTTATATGCAAAGCTGACAATGGTAAAATGGTAAAACATTTTAGGCCAAAACCTTATTTCAAAACTATTATAAAACAGTAATCAGGCAGCATATTTGTAGCATTTCAAGCAATAACATTCTGTGAGGGAGCATTCAGAGGCACTTTAATGTATAAAAAGTATCATGAAAAATGCAAAAAATAACTTTTTCTCCTGTAGAGTGCAGCCTTTTTTGGCCTTTGGTAGCTTAGTTCTCCCCGCCGTGCCCAGAGAGATAAGAGGAAAGACAAGTTTACATTTGAAGTTCATGGTATGGTATGTTCACACCTCTGAACATACCATAATGTCATAATGTTTTATACATTTTTCACACGTGAACCCTGAGGCTTGCTCTGGAGGTTTGGGGTATTTAAAAAATTCACTTTTAGCTTTGGAGTACGTGCCCTAAACAAGCAAAGCGCTGCTGGCAAATTTTTTTAAGAACACAAATGTAGGAGTTGAGTGGAACAACTCATTAAAGCGGTGCTACATAAGAAGGAAGATGTTGCGCTGCCTTTTCATTGCACTCTTACACCCTTGTGCATGCCATTACACCTTTGATTTTTCTCCTTAGGTATACAGATACAGATACAAAGTATTCAACCCCCTTGAAAGTCTGGATTATAAAGCATATACACAATTTTTCTCAAACAACATTTATATAGAACTCTTGCTCCAGTATATTTTCAATGCCAAAAAATAGGTTATTTGTTTACCAACATAAAGATAAAAATAAAAAAGCTGTTTGCAAAACCCCTGTGTTTTGGAAGCTCCAGGTTTACACAAATGACAAATTAATTCCAAATATTTAGGAACTACTTTTGAGTCCTTAAGTAAGGTTGTCTCTAGATATTAAGATGCCATTTTCTTTGTTTGAAAATCACTGCAAACATGAAGACAAAGTAAGATTCTACTGATGTGAGAAACAAAAATAATTGAAATATACAAGGCAGTAAATGGCTACAAAACATATAAAAGAATTTGAATGCCTCTTTAAACACTGCTGGATCCATCATCAGAAAGTGGAAGGTTCATCACAACAGTTTTTCTTTTGTAGTTGAATATCTGCAGAAAACTGTTGTTTTGCCTTTGAAATTTATTATTACGGCATAAGGGTTCACATTAAGAATACAGAATGGAAAAATGCATGTACAAGTCTTTTGTAATCCAGAAAATTATAAAAAGTCATACAGTACAAACTATGAAAACTATGATTTTTTTATTGGGTAACATGGACATAAGTACAATACCCTACGGTAAACGTCATACAAACAAGACACTGAAGTTTCCACCCTCTGTATCTGGGTCCTATTTAAACAGCTGATGTTCATCACAACAAACAGTCATGCCTAAAGTATTTGGGTTTTTTATGGTCAAAAGTCTGTTTTTTATGTCTTAGGTCTAACCAGGTGAAGTCCGTTCCCTGTCTAATTCAGGTTCACATGTGTTTTAACAGCTGAATTTATTCAGACTACATTAGTTTACAATGTTGACAAGGTATTAATTTTTCCAATACGGTTTGGCAAGAATCGCGGGCCGCAATAAAACATAACATGGAATATTTACATAGATTGTTTTTTCCTGAGCTTTTTCATTCTCTAACTGCTTGCTTCTTATCAACTATTTTTCTAAATGACAGCCATGAACCTGTTGATTATTATCAGATTTAGCCCAATAACATCAAGGTTGCTCGCTGTTTAATTCAATATGGCATCAAGTTGAGATTAAATATCAAAAGCATACGTTTTGAATTTGGCTTAGAAGCTTCTTTGCTATAATATTCAAACATAAAAGTTGGAGATCAGTCTCAATTACATGCATTTTGACCTGAATCAGTGATTGGACTTTGAGGGGCTTTGAGGGTCTCATACCAGGATATAGTTACTTGGCCATTAGGTTGTGTTTCCTGTGTGGAAAAGTAATACCTTTCCGTTTGTCAGAACTGATAACGTGCAGAATTTGTTTGGTTCATTGGATTATTCATTTGCAGATCTGCATCTCAAGCTTTCATCTCAAGTGCACAGGTTCTTGCCTTTCTTCTTAAAGTATTAGACCTGATTCTCCAGTCTGCCTATAACAACAGATTAGCTTTTTACCAGAACTTCAGAAGACATCATTTATAATCTCTTTCAATATTATGATTTAATGAAGTGATGGGAACCTCATGAATTGTATTGACTTGAAGAATCCTAGAAACCCAGGACTATTTAGTTGGTGTCCATGTTTGGAATCTGATTTGGCACTCTCTCATGTTTCCTCAGAAAAGTCTGGGCAGTCGTCATGGCTCTTACTGATTTACTGACAATTACTTATGAAAGTGCAAGGTGATAAGCAATAGGTTTCAAGCCTTGACCTCCAAGCAGTACAATCGCACCACTGTGTGCTAATGCTGACTTGTGAGAATGTGGCTGTTTGAGCCTCAAAGTTATTTTCATTACTGAGACATTTGAGCAGCAAAACATTCCTCATTTTCTATGGGAACAGTTTTGACTTGAAGATAGCCAAAGATAGGACTAGACGTGTCTCTTTTGAGCAGTTGTATTAAAAAAAAATGACGGTGTCTCAAGGTAACCTTGGCTTGGTTACGTTGTACTGGGCTATGATGTAGCAGCCTACCCATGTCTGCGGAGAGTACTTTGGAGAAAGCCTGAGTTATGTTGGATTAGTTTTTCTTCTTGTGTGGATTAAGAGTGCCTCAGGGTAGTGTGTGTGTCGGACAATCCAGCATATCTCCAGAGGGGAACCTTGCCTGTTTGAATAGACTTGTGTTGCTGAAAAAATAAATGTCTGTTCAGGAGTTGAGGGAACAAATTTCATGGTGAGAAGTGACCTGTTTTGTAAGCAATTCTTTGGGGGTGAGAAAAGTATTACTTGAACTATGTTTTCTCCAAAAAATATTAAAAATAATTTCTATCTGTCATATCTCATCATTTGTCAGATCTGAAGTAGAATGCTGTAATAAAAAACAAAGCTGTTAATGGATTCTCTTGCTTAGTGAAGTTGTCGACTGAATGATTGACCCCAAGGCTTCTTGGCACTGTTGTGAACATGGCCAGTCTTGAACCTTCAGGTCAAGACAATAAGAGTGAAACAATAAATCCAGTCCACTAAGCACATTTTCAGAAAACAAATGACAAATTACACATGTATCAGGTTTAACAGGAGCGTGATCTTTTCTATGTCCATATCAGTTCCAAGGCCATCTTGGAATGGTCTGTCTTTTGGAAGCGTGATACTCTCCACCCTGGGCGAGAGTCCAGCCCCATCAGAGTTTTTCTCGAGAGATCTGATTAGAAGGTGTGATAAGTAATAAAATAAGAAAGCAATCTGAAATCATTGGGCCAAATATGCTCCAAAGCGGTTCTGTAGGTGCTTGAAACCAAAAGATTGTGTCTGTAACCGATGCATGTATACAAAGTGTGTAACAGAACGGTGCATTGAAAAAGGTGCAATAATTACTGTTATTATACCTCCATCTTGATTCCACTGTCAAATTAAGACTATTAAGATGTTCAGATGAAACAACATAAGCTTCGCCACATACCTAAGGCTAGGCTTTGAAAGGCAGTCAGTTTTGCACACGCCATTGCTCGACCTGTGCCAACCATGCATGACACAACCTGAGTGGAACGTCTGTCTCTAATAAGCACTTTCTGACAAACATAACTCCACAGGCTTCATCGAAGCACCAGTATAGCGACTTATTTGTTGGTTTCTTATGCATGGAGGTCCTACTTTATCAGTATCAGTAACACTGTAGTACATAAAGCATGTTAATTACAATGAAAACAGTTCCCTATGTATTATGTTATTTTATAAATGTAATTACTATATGTAGGGCAGAGATAAGGGTCATGTAACAACATGTGCATACATCGCAAGGAAACCTGATCTACAACTTTACCTAAGTACATAATTGTTTCAGGCACCTAATATTATGTCTCTGTTGTAACAGCACCTTGTATCTCCGAAGAAATAACTTTACAGGACAAGCAAAAAAATGTTCTTAGCTTTAATCTATATTGACGTCAGGGCGTTTCATTTTGGATGGTTTCTGTTGGCCTGTTTATCAGGAAATGTTCAGGCAATGTAAAGGGCTTGTGGTGTTTTCAAATGGTGTAAAAATAGGATAGGACATGGATTCTAATCTTTCTTAAACTAAACAAAAATTTTTTCACTCACCCTAGATGTAGTCAATCAGCCAATATGTTTCCAGAGTCCAGATTTTGCTTCCTTAGTTGATCATTTAAAAATACATCACCAAAACGGCTTTTAACGCACTCAAACTGCATCCAGGTTTTCGTTCTTGTTGATGTGGTTTACAATGCATTATGATTTACAGTGAGCCCCAGAGGTAGTGGTAAAAAAAAAAAAAAACGGCGAAACTATGAATTCTGTCATCAAAGTAAGACAGACCATGACAATGGTTGTAAAAATGACATTTAGTATATATTTGTAGAATATCATTTATGGAATGTAAAGTGGGCCAGCTGCTACACAGGTTATTGCCCAGTGCTTGGGTCCCAAGCAGTTCAGCTCTTGGATGGCAACACAGATTTAATAGGTTGCCATTAGATGGTTCCTAGGCTGTTGCTGGGCATCACTGGGTGTTCCCAGGGTCCATAATGTGTTAATACTTATATTAAAAAGGTGAGTCTAGAATTCATTGTTAAATGAGACAGAATAAAGAATAAACATAACTGACATCTGTGAAGCATTTTAATCACCCTAGAGAGAGTGTGAAACTAAGAGAGAAAAAGCTGCAAGAGATGATTACTTTGTCTCAAACAACATACTTTCATACTTTACATACTACACCACTGAATGCACTTCTTGTGGTGTACTTTTTTTTTTTTTACATACGATTTGGTGTATCAGTATGCAGTTAGGTACGCAGCTGATGAGATTGGTCTCAGGTATCGGAAGCATGGATCATGCAGCTGTCATGTCGGGCTCCCTGAAAGGACGCACTGCAGAACCAGAGTTAGGAAACAGTCTTTTTATTGAAAGTCCACAGC
>JBBPCZ010000142.1:12491200-12506064 GCA_037974445.1 Brycinus macrolepidotus | reverse complement strand
TATCTATCTATCTATATCTATAGCTATCTATCTATCTATCTATCTATATATATATATATATATATATATATATATATATGAATTTTATTTACTAATTGTTTGAGGAATTTCCCATTTCTCCTTAAGTAGGATTTTTTTTGGTAAATCACAAAAATGTTTCAGTTTTTCAATAGCCTTTTTGATAGTGATAACTGTTTTGCTTGTACATTTGGACCATGCCCAAAAAATAATATATATATATATATATATATCATTACACATATTGTGTATTGTGAGTTGTGAAAATGCCTTCGACTATCACAATGTTATATTTTCTCAATTTTACCCCTTATTCTCCAGGCTTATTGCTCAGTTACTAATCTTACAGTTGTTGTTTTTTTTAAATCAGTGGCTTGTACAACTTATTTCAGGAACTATAAATCTTATATGGTTATGAAAGAGGGGGAACAGAAGTCTGGGACCACCCATATTTAAATGGATGTCTCATTCAGCTGCATTTCCTCTTCTCCACTTCTATACTAATTCAACAGCAATTTACCATTTACAAAGGTAAATGAATTAAATAGTCTCAGGAAAAATACGATAAATGCAGTAAAGCATATTGTTGTTGTCATCATAGAAAAGCCTTTTGTAACATTTTTGAGAGAGATTGCTGGGCTGCAGTTGTTACCTCATGTGCGAAATGTCTGACTCTAGTTTTAAAATAGTGTCTTACCACACCATTGATATTTAGCCAGTTTACTTGGCAAGGTCAGGCACATTTTCCAACCAGTTCATAGTTGTCAAGAACACTCACTTTGTGTGCAAGAGATTTGCTAATCTGGTCTCAGTTAAAACTTATCATCTTAGTTTTGGGGTTTCCTTCTGAGATTACGGTCAATAGCAGTGACTGCCAACATCGATCAATGAACATGCGTTTGCCAACCTGAGTTTTCTCAAAACATTAGTGCCTCAGCTCGAGTATAAATGTTTTGAAGCAAATTCATGTCATTATCATATAACAGGCAAAAGGAGTGCAATCTGAGCCATTATTTGCATCACTTACTGACTGTAACTGGATATCTGAAATTTAAAACCATCATGTACGCCCACTCTAATTACGTTGTGTCACTAAAATGTGTGAGAGTGAATATCATATTACTGTCTGATTTTTAGACCAGAGAATGGTTAATCTGGTGAATTTTTCACATTTGCTTTATGCTCAGACTTATCCTTTCATATGACTCACTTTCTTGCAACTAAGCTTCTTCTTCTGGCCTAATCTGTGGTTAAACAGTTGTAGAAGAAGGCCACAGTTTTTGTGCACTGGGTCAACATAAATTCAATTGTACAAAAAAGAGAGCCTCTTATGAAGTTTGGCCTGTGAGCGAGTGTTTTGAAAGTCAGCCCAGTATCTCAGCTCAAATTCGGTGAGCATCAAAGATGGTATTCAGTAAGGGGAAAAAATGGTAGAATTGAAGGTGTCATCCAAAACTTTGAATTCTGTGTTTTCCTCTGCAGTCACGGAGGGCTGTGGTTCAGCCAAAAGCCCTCCAGTCCTGCGACAGCCATAGTGTCTCGGAGCAAGAAGATATATTTCTTCAATTTGAATATGTTTAACCCTTATTGCATAATGAAATTCAAGAAGAATCCTTGGTTTCTCTCCTGTTTCATCCATCACTCCCAACACAGCAAACAACAAGGGGTCTGGTCACAATTCTACTTAAAGGCGCTTTGCTGGGTCATTATGGAAGCCCACAGTCCATCTCCGACATGTGCTTCTGATCTGATTCCTGTCGTCTGCACCCCAGATGCCTCGGGATGACTTGTCAACAAGTTTCCAGATGGCTTAAAACATGGAATAGGCCTTGCCTGCTGCATGGAAGAAGGCCAAACCAAGGTACAGAGTTCTTTGGGGAAGTTCTCCTCATCTTAAGATAGAAGACAGTGCTGTTGTGCAACAAAGAATTAAAACATATTATTTATCCTAAGTTTAAACATTTTTAATGCCCTAATTTAATATGTGGCACTCTTTTTGCAAGAGACCTAAAATTCGGAAGTGCTTAATTTGATTCAGGGTGCAAAATGCCTGAAAAAGTGAATAAAAGTGAATGAAAAAGTGATTTTTTGTTAATTTAATGTACACAGGGTGTGTTGCATCCTGTGGTTTTTGTTCTGTTTGTCTTCCTCCTGTTGGAACAGAAAACAGACCATGAAAACAAAGTCTGGGGAATGGTGGAGTTAAGAGAGAAGATAGAAGTCACCTTGCATATCATGGGAATGCAAAGCACAGGATTAAAATCCCCATTCCACGGTGATCCCGTTGGGAAATTAATCCTGAAAAAACAGTTACACTGGGGCCACGCTTCCCCCCTGCAAGCGGCACCTAAGACAGCCTCTCACAGAGGTAACTGAAACACGGTAGTTTATCTGTGGTTGGAATTGTGTCTTTAGTACTTGACTGGATTAATTCCAGTTAGAAATTTTTGTCTAAATGACTCATTACTTGTCACTACAGTTTGGTTTTCCGTGCTCTGTTAGGATTTTTTTAAACATCTGAAATGGAAAAGCTCAGAATGAATCTTTCACGTGGGTCTCCAAGAATAACATATCTCATGAAAGCAGGGATTTGCACGAAATTGTACATGAAAATATATAGCCTAACATCTACATAACAAAAGCTGAAAGCCTCTGCTGTAGAGGTACATCAGAAATCATTTTGGAAAGCACGTCTGGCACGGACACTTTACTTTCGGCTAGCCTCGGGATGTTAGGCTTAATGCAATATTTGAGGAATTAGTTTAAAACCAGGCTTCTTGCAGCGTTTTCATTTCAGTTGTAGAAACAAGAGGTTTAGCTATGTACAGAAAGTTTAGTGAAACTTTTAATTGAGAATACTAAATACTTAGTGCTCTTCTCTGATGGAGATACAGTAAGGATTGACAATAAAGCTCATTCTGAAAAGATCGTACATAGTAAATTCACACCTAAATTAACAGTAACCAGTTAACTTAATAAAAAACCAGACTAATTAGTTAAGCTAAATTAAGCTAAAGCCTCAGCTATGCAACATTAGCATTGCTTATTTCAAGGCTAGATCCAAGAAACCAAGCTATAGTGTACATTTGTATATTATTTTACATATTAGCCTTATTCGGTACCATGAGAATTTACCCTGAACCCTTCCTGTAAGCCTGAGGGGTGGAGAAGTTAACTCTTAACAAAAACCATCCACCCTAGAGTTAAGACACCACACAGTTTATAATACGAGAGTATTACCATATATGAACTGCCAATAGCATTTACAACGCTGAGGGCCTTGAACTCTGAGTTTTACCAGAGCCGAAAGACTGGTAACTGCTAGCACTGAAAAGCCCCAGGAAATATTTGAGGAAAATCACGTCTTCCCATTCATTTCCTGACCCTGAGCATTCAGAGCAGGTCTGGCTGAGAAAGCCTCCTCCTGATGGTTTATGGAGCGCTGTCTAATCATCCCCTGACCTCTGTGGGGAAGGAGAGTATGTGGGGGAAATATAGGCTAAACCAGTCTCTGCACTGATGACCTACCTCTCCTTTTGCCACAGTGCTTTGATTGTGCATTCTCTGATCAACCAGAAATATATTAACTCTTCTGTTTTACTCTTGATGAGAAAATCGAACAAAAAAGGTATCATTTTGATTGCATAGGATATACTTAAATATTGTTTTCTTAACTCACCCTGGCTGAGGGTCTGGTTCAATTTCTGCATTCCCTTTAAAATATGTAGCACACAGTCAAGACTTCCAGACGGGGTAATGTTGAATCCTAAGAATACAGATAAAATTACAGTTAATGACCAAACACCTACTGTAGTCTGTTTGACATTTGTTTAATATCAGTGGTATACTTCTTTCCTGGCACTGCTATGCATACTTTGGTGGAGGGATCCTGTCTTGTTGCAGACTGAAGGCATTTTATCAGCCAAAACATTGAAATGTAAGACTTTTGAAGCATGTGAACACATGGTGTGTTACTGAAACCCTTGGTGGGCCTGTCATAGTAATTAGTTTATGTTATACTAAATTAGTACCCTAATTTAGCTACAGTAAGCTCAATAATTGTTTACAGATGGCGAGTATCCTCATTCATTAGATGGATGGTTCTGAGATTCACCCAAGAATAATACACATAAAACATAAAGTCCTCTTCCAGTGCACTTACTGTATTTTTTGCAACATTTTTTACCAGGAAGATTTGATCAAATTAGCACCTGCTTTGAGAGCAAAAGAACATTCGTAGATTTTATGCGTCATATGGGCTGTTGCCCAGATGTCACTGTAACCAATGATAATATCTCAACATCTATGCTTTGTTTATTTCTGCGCTTTGTTATTAACTATGCTTTTGTTTATTTACTGCAAAATTTATTCAAAGTGTTTATTGTGTTTGAGAGAATTGTGTGGTCTCGCCATTGAAAACATGCAGCAGTAATAAGCTTCCAGCAAAAACAGGACTGAATGCAGTTTGTGGGTTTTGAATTGACTTGTACAAATTCCAAATTCACAACCAATATCTCCCACGCTTCTAAAAAATGAAGTTGCCACAAAGTGTTCTTTGAGTGAATGCCATAGAAGAAACATTTTCAGATCACTAGAGAACCTTTCAACCTTTCAATATTTCTTTAAAGAACCTTTTTAAAGGTGTGAGTGTGAATACCCTATTTATGCTCCACATAATGTAAAAGTTAATGGAAGAACTCTTAAACTGCTCAAGAACCTTTATTTTAAAGAGCCTTTAGCATTTCACTACCACAGTCTTTGGAAACATGACAAATATGGTGAAATTTTGTTCTTAGGGGAGCTGTGACTGACATTTCAATATTTCAACAAAGGTTTAGGCTAAAATTGTGAAATTTGCACACGTCTAAAATTCTAATTAACTCACTCAACAAAATGGCAATCATAATCCAGCAGCCAATACATGTCTGTGCCAATATCTTGTGATATAAAGGTTCAAATTTCATGAAATTCCACATTCTTTGGATGCACACCAGATTTCATGAATTTTCAACCTTATGATGAAACTTTTGTGTTGGCCATATTACACACTCCAATGTGGTACGTCTTGTTAAAGTTTTTTTTTTCTTATAACAGTAGATATATCCAGGCCAATAACTGTTCACAAACTTAAAAAAAAAAAAAAATTACAGTGTAGTGACTGTACAATTCACTTTGTTCACTGGGCAAACTGAGTTTAAAAAAAAATGTATCTACTGAAACTATTTTGCTGTTGGTAAACAAGAGACGTCCCACCTAGGGTGTATGATGTGTTTGACTATTTTATGGCTGAATAGATCAACGTTTCATTGAAGATAAGTTATCCTTTAAAGTCGTGTTCTCTGTGTTTGTTTGTGTTCTTTAGTTGGGATTGCCCCCTCAAGCCAGAAGATGTTCCACTGGAGAGGATTTCCTGTGATGAGAATTTTACCCTACAGGTAGGATGATTCAAGCCTTGGTTTTTCTCTGCAGCATGACATGTGGGTAGTGCTGACCAAATGAAAATGCTTCTGGTGATGTCCCCCAAGACCTCGCCTATGACCTACTGAAGCTTTGAAGTGTGACCCACAAGCCCACCATAGCAATTGTCTTCTTCATGGATCATGTCCATTGCTGTTGTTGTTAATGGGAGGCAGAGGCCAGAATGTTTTCTGAAGCTAATAGCTCCCATGTAGTGCCTGCTGCAGACTTTTAAACAAACAATATTGTAACATTTCAGTCTTGCAAGAAGAGATAATGGAGGCAATGGTGTAGACTGCCATAGGTGAACCTCACCCAAGGATGGAAAAGAATAATAACTGGAGTTCCGGGCTTTTGTTTGTTGTAAAACGACTTCTTAAGACTCACTGATGGGCCTCACACCCTATTCCCTGGGGCCAATTTTAGACAGGCTGCTGTGATTCAACTAAAGGTGAATGTGTCCAGAGGAGCCCTTCAGTCACTGTCAAACTGCAGGCAGAAATACGGCCCCTCGCTAGACCCTCAAACTAAGACGCTCAGCAGAGACAAATCCCATCTGGCCTTTATAGCACCTTTGGGACTCTATCTCAGTAACCTACACTTTATTTCTGTGTGGCTGTCTCTCTATCTATCTCTCCCTCTCTCCCCCCCCTCTCTTTTCTCTTTCCCTCTTTTTGTTCTAAATCTCAGTGTAGAAAAGGATATTTGGTTTTCGTCCACTGGCAAGTACATAAAAAGAAATCATTAGCATCTTAAATCAGACTTAAATAAAGTTATTTTATAATTGATGCTTAGAAGTTGCAATAATCACTAGCCTTAACAAAAGCACGGTGTAATTTAGTGTTATTTTTTCACTCATAGCTGCTTGAAACAAGAAGAAAGTCCAAATTTTAAATGGTTATACATTTCAAACATTTGTGATTGTGGAAGAGAAGACAAGATATTTTGTTGTGATTTGAGACTTGCTTTGCTGAAGAAAGTTCTTTTACATTAGCATCAAAATAAAAGGAAAGTCAGAAGTCCTGATTCGATCTTGTCAAGTATATATGTGTTCATCGCATATCTCACTGTAATTATCCAGTTTCACTACATTCAAATGGTTATATCTGTACTCCCAAGAGCTAAAAGTAAGATCATAATAAGGATTATTCTGTAATCACAGTGAATTATTCAGTAATTACTATGAAACTGATATGTAAGTTGGGTAGTTACAAGAGTGAGCTGTTAAATTATACGGACCCTTGGGGTTTAATGGGGTTAAATTACTGTGCTGATTTCTGATGTAGAACTCTTAAATATTTTCTTTCAGTGAAATGAATATGTATATACATATGAGGTGATTATATAGGACATAGAACAATGGCCCATGACAAACAAGACAAAATGAAACCACAAACACTCTCCTAACGGCAAAAGCAAATGATGTAAATTGTACATAAACCCCTATATATTAGGAAACTCATACATGTTTAACACTGGAAGCGCTGATTAATGAATGATGCAATTATGAAGACATGGAAGACAAGCCTCATTAAAAGTGCTGCATCCACCCTCCCAAACCCCCACCCGCAAAACTTTATCTCACAGCTCATGAGTCTTGGACAGCCCAGTGACAGCAAGGTCATTGCGGTTCGGGTTCCATAATTCTATGAGCCATGTTTTTCCTGTTCTTCTCCCCAGGAATGGAGATCTCCTGCTGTGGCGCATCGGGAATGGGCAGCAGGAATCTCGGCTTGGCAGCTTTATGGACGTCACCTCAGCAGCAGTAGACTCCCTCAGATAATGCACTGTTTCTGTTTGTCCGTAACCGCAGGCTGGGGGAAATAAACAAAAACACATGCTACATTGCTGACAGTAGAAATCACGAACATGGTTAAATCAAATTCTCTCAATTCTGGTGCTCGGCGTAGATTTGTTTAAAGCTGGGCTCTTTTCGCCTAGATTAATGGCTGCTACCTTAACCTGCCTTAACCTCTGTTTGGGGAAGGGAAGCATTCTATCCCCTGTAGTCATCACTCAAAAAATCATTCTGTGAGGTTAACTTAATCATGCCGCACATTTCCAGTCAATCAAAAAGAGGTGAATAGGCCTATACAGTCTTTTTCACTCTAACACCAAAAATGCTATTGCAATTAATGACATGTTCGGGCAACTCTTGGTTCATTTCTTTGAGTGATGAATATATATTCCAGTGAACGTAGCCACATTTTAGAGGTACTTTAGACATTACCCTGCTAGGGAGGTGCACACACACATAATAAACACATCTCAAGCCTGGCCCCACCTCACCCTTCCAGGAAAAATCTGTTGTTGTTTTGGACATCTGCTCTTTTAATCCAGTTGTTATTGGTTTATTATTCAGTTATTCACTTATTTATTCATTTATTAATCCTGACACGGATAATTCAGTAAGTACAATAAGATTGTAACTACTACTACTACTAATCTGTAAGTTCTGTAGTGAAGAATTGAAGTGTAGACCACATTTGAACCCATGGAGTGGGGTTAACTGTTTTTGCAATATTATATTTTGAAGATAAATTTGGACATTGTATGTACACGTGCCACATGCAATCAAAGTATACATTTGTTCTGCAGATATTTTTGACATTGATTAATAACGGTTATGTAAATGGGAGAGGATGCTAGTTCATCAGGCTCTCAATTTCTGTGGCATTTGAACTTTTGCCCAGAATAGCTATATAACCAGAGCATTGTGATATTTATCTAGTGGATGTTTTCCTGAACTTTGCATAAGGTACACAAGACCTGCAGCCCTAAAGCCCACCCTGGCACCAGGAGCGCTGTGGATTTGCTGTCTTTGGCTTCTGCCTGTACCTCTTGGCTTTTCTATTCTTAATGCTGGAACTTGTAGGGAGATGCTTAGAGGTAAAACAGCTTTCACAAAGTGATCGTTGGCATTGCAGGGATCACTGTCTGCAGCCCACTTACAGAAACCCCAGCTATTGCTGAGCTATGAGTGTAGCATGAGAGTTAGAGCCTAGGAAATTATTCTGTTGTATTGGCAGTTTGCAGTATACTCACACCTCTATACACTGGCTATGTTATTGGAAACCCTTACTCTGGTGCTCCACCTTGCTGGTATACAGTTAGAGAGAGCAGTTTGATACACAGTTTGTATTAGTCATCCTCTAGTTTTCCATCAGTCGTCAATTTCTGATCATGGATTCACTCATGGCTTGATTATTTTGGGTAGTGGGCCACACTTGGCCTATACACTGACATCTGAAAACCTCAGCAATACTGAGTATTGTTAACACACACAACCATGACACTACCATGTCAGTTCCACTACTGTGCTGAATAGCATACCACAGACAATATATCTGTTCAACATCAGTTCTTTCGTCACAAACTGTCCAATGATGAATTCGGCATAGGACAGTTTGTGAATGAAATAGCTTAGCTGTGGTCTATAATTGTACACCATTACAGTGAACCTAAGGCAGATGAAGCTCACAAGGTGGCCAGTAAGGGGATGGTCAGTGCATATTGATATTCATATTTGTATCCACAGTTGTTCTAATACAGAACATATAATTAATTCAGTACCTTTTGTAAATGATTGAACGTTCAGTTACGTGCAAAAGTCTTAGGCACATAAGACTTCTTAGTGTATGATAAAGGGTTTTCTCAGCGTATGATAAAGGGTTTTTCCTGATAGCAAAGTTAACATTAAAATAAATGCGAACAAACAAGAAAGCTATAAAAAGTATCAGATTTGATTGTTTGTAAAGAAGTAGTTGATATTTTGTGACCTGGTAAGGAGAACACAGGTTTGGTTCCAGATTTCTCCTCGGTTCCTCCAGCCGTTGCTTGAATTTGTGAAATTCCATCAGAAGCTCCTGATTTAATTTAAGTAAGGACTGATTGAGTCAAACTAGGTTTCTGGGTAAATACAAGTAATACTGGTAATAATAATAATAATGATAAGGAGCACACTGATATACTGAACATAAAATCACTATTTACTGTATAATGTTATTTCTATTTATTCTTTTTTGTGTTTATTTAGTATATTTAATAACATTAATGTGAAAAAAACACTCACTGCTAATCTAAACAGCTTTTAAATGTTATTTTCACAGGTGCCTAAGCCTTTTGCACAGTACTGTATATATAAATGTATTCACTTATATGCAGTACCACTTTGGTTAGTTGGGGTGTCAGCTTGCACTTGATGTAAGAAGAAGATAATGAAGATTCGTAATGCAGTGTTGAAAAAGATAACAGTAGACTTTTCTGATTGTATTCTTTGAGCTTATCAGGGAGGAAAGGGTTATGTTTTCCAATGAAAACTGCTCTTCTAGACAGCGCATGTTTTACATTAGTGAGCACAAATTATGCAGTTTTTTGAAACATATCCAGATTCTTGACAGCACCCTGCTTTTTATCAAAGCTATTTTCACAGACTTAAACAAACTCCACGCAGACCAGATGAAAATGAATGCCTTTATAATAGTGTTCAGCCTATTCATACTCCTTATCAGCCTCGCACTTGTAGGAGTCACAAACCTAGCTCTCCCTTCAGGATCTCCAGGCCAAAAGCACAAGCGCTAATGCCTTAAAAAGCATCAATCATGCACTTGATCAGGATGCATGAGAGCGTCTGTGTGTGCTGTGCACATGTGCAAGCTTTTTAACAGAGCTTTCAACAGTCAGCTTAAAACTTTTCTCTGCTTGTAAGTTGAAGACACTCTTTTCAGTCAACTGGCGATTTCATTAAAGTTCAGAAGTCGGATCTGCACTGTTCAGTGGCATGCAGGTTATATGTACACTACAAGGCCAAAACTATGTGGACCTCTGAATAACACAGCCACATGTGCTTGCTGAACATCTCCTAAACCCACTGCCACTACTAAATAGTGAGTCCCATCTTTACTCCTATAACAGCCTCTACTCTTTTAAGAAGGCTTTCCCCTGTATTTTGGAACGTGTGTGGGGATTTGCTTCCTTTCAGTCACAAGAACATTTGTGAGGTGGGGCACGGATGTTGCACGGTGAACCCTGGCTCACAGTTGCCGTTCTAGTTCATTCCAGCCGCGTTGGACGGGGCTGAAGTCAGGTCTCTCTCCAGGGCAGTCAGGCTCTTCCACACCAAACTCAGAAAGCATTTCTTTAAAGGCCATGCTTTGTACACTGGGTCATTGTCAGGCTGAGATGGGAAAATGGTCTTATTCAAACTGTTTCAACAGAAGCACAAAATTCTTTATAAGAACATACTATATACTAGATACTATACTATAGCATAAATATTTTCTCTTGCTGAAACAAAGGGGCCCAAATGACAGCCTTATCATTTGTTATTAGGAATTAAACCTAATAACCACAGCAATATGGGCTACAATGCATTAACAAGCCAGGAAGAACTGTTTTAAGTCTTAAGTAACAGTGAAAATAAATGTTACTGGCCCCAACACAACTTTGAAAAACGTTAGGTTGGCATTTCAAACTTCTAATCTGCTTTCAGCCTAGTGTCTCAGCTGTACCCAGAGTAGGGCACATTTAGCTGTGTATTTATCCACACACTGATGCATTGCCTACCCAATTCACTCAGACAGTTCGGTGTTTTCTTGCTATTTAATGGCACCACAGCTTGTGAATACCTCCATGACTAAAACTGGGCAATCCGGTCGAAAACACTGCCTTGGTTAAGTAGCAGTCTGAGCTTGTCTTTCAGCACAGCCAAGAAAGACTTTAACCTAAAGCAAGTCACATGTGCTGCAGATGGCCTGGCACATGAACAAACCAACACAAAACAAAAGACAGGAACATCAAGCCTGACGATGCACCACACTTAATCTCAAGAAGATGCCCCTTTTTCCTTTTTCTGATCAGCTGCTCTACAGTTTAACTTTAAATGGCCTTCTTTTCATTCCTTGGTGGTACTTCGTGGACTACATGTGCCAAACTTCATAGTTATTTATAGACTATACAATAAAATAACACTGCAACATTTTAACATTCCAACATCCTAAAAAATGTATTTTAGTGAGTTTTGTGAAATTAAATAAGATCACCACCCATTGACTAAATTTACTTCCCCAGAACATAGAGATTCTGAACAAGCAGGAAAAGTTAGCTTGCTATCTAATAAGCATATAGACTTCTTGTAGCCCACACTGTAAGATGTTGTGCCATCCAACCTCGCCAGAACAAATATCCTGTCAGTTTTCATCTGCTCTCATACGGTGCTTTCAAAAGATTGTTTTGTCAAGGAGATATAAACACAGCATTTGCCATATTATTACAGAAATTGAACCACAATGATCTAGAAAGAATGAAGAAGACAGGCGGCCCTTCCACAAAGCAGCCACTGCCATTTGTTGAAACACTGATGAAATGTCAAAAACATTCAGCAAATGCATTAAAGTAGGAAATCACAACTCACACAGGAACACTTTTTATGCTTGCAGTTGTACAAAACCATTTAGATCAAAACTGGATGCAATTCTTTACCCTGTAAAAGTCCACTGGAGGTTATTTTTGTATCTTACTTTCAAAAACAAACAACAAAAATGCCAGAAAACTAAAAAAAAAAAGGGTTTTTTGAGGAAAGCAGAAAGGATTAACCCTTTTATTTAATGTGTTTATAAGCTCATTAAAGAAATAGTACATTAGTGACTGCATACATTCTGTGGTTCGACCTACCTGTTCAAATACGGGTTTTATCCACATGCTAGCTATAAACAACATAAACTACATGATAAACTCCTTTATGTAATTGAATACACTCAGCATGGATATAAACTACTATAAGAGTATGTTGTCAACAGAAATCTTTTTCATGGTTTAAACAATTCCATATGATTTAGACTCTCCAAATCTTAACATGTGTACTGAGTTACTCTAAGCTGTTAAGTGCTTTAATAGCCAATACCCCTTGACTATCTTCTTGACCCTTGGATTGTTTTATCTGATCTGTGGATTCTTGCACATTTGACCCACTTTGTAATACATTTCAGATGAGAAGCCTTTGAACACTCTCATTCACTTTGTGTAATTTTGTAGGCATACAAAAGTCTAATTTGACTTAGTAGTGTAAAGACTTAGCTAATGAGGCATGCTTTTAGATGCAAAAAACTTTCCTAATAAGCTTAGTTTTCATTATGAGGAATGGATATTTGTTCTACAAGGAAATAACAGTTGGCTGGGAGCACACATTTCCCTCCCTTTCTGTCAGTGTTGAGGAGCATGTTCAGAGCTGAGACCAGTGATTGTATGTATGCACGTGTACACACCAATAAAACAGTTTAGCTCTGATCTGTTATTCTTCTATTTTGTGACCTCATCCTCCAAAACAGCACCAATACATAATCATCACCTGAACCTCTTGTTCTCCCAGTCTTCATAAACTTGTTTTTTTTTTCTAAACTGAGATTTTATTTAGACTTTATTTAGACTTTTAGTACATGAATGCAGTCGTGTGTGTATCTCTCATCCACCATTTATCAAAAGCAGGGCCTTGCAGAGACCTTTAGAGGGGCAGGTGCTGGTCAAAAGTTTTGTTGTGGTGGGCTGTCATTGTCAATACTGTTGTTCCCGGATGGGAGTGGAGTGGGGATATCATCACAATCTTTGCAGGGGGGAGATCTATAGGCAACATTTTTGTCAAGGGGGGTGGTTGTGATCATCAACATTGCTGTTCACAGGATGGGGGATTATCAGAGAAATTTTTGTCAATGGGAGTGATTGATTGTTAAACATTTTGGCAACCGAATTGGGTTGGCTCTATGGCCAAAGGGGCAGGTGCTTGAACACCTAAAGCCCCCCACCTCTGTACGTGTCTGATCAAAGGCCCATTGCAATCCAGAGTCCAGTGTAATAGCAATAGCAGCCTTTTCTGAATTGCATTTATGACCTTATCTTCAGGCAAGTGTTTAAGCAGCTCTTTTTGTAACAGTCAAGATGACAGTGGTGATAGCTCCCAGGTGACCTCATATCTTAATCTGTGTTAAAATGTTGATGGTGATGAATGAGACAGGGCCGCCAAGGACACAACTGGACATATATGGAAAATGATAATGGGTTTTTTTTTACTGTGTTTTTTGTTTTACCTCCCTCTGGTGTCCCTGGTGTCTTTTTGACAGCCTTCCAATCTGGGTTACACAAAAATGTTGTTAAGTGCAAGTAGCAAATGTTTAAAAACAGCAAGTGCCAACTTGCAATGGTTTGAGTGCTTGAAACCACATACTGCTTACTGATTAATGATAGTGGGAAGTGTAAACCTCTAGGGTAAGCTTTAAACGAATGTTAAACTAAACTAAACGTATCTTAGCATAATGTGAGAATAAGTGATGTGTAACAATGAAGAATGACAATTCAGATCTAAAAGCTTAAAAGATGAAAACATTTTTTTTTTAAAGTGGTGAGTCACTGCATGGGGTTTTGAAACATAAGTACAACAGACCTCAACAAGTAGACTAAATAATTCTTGTGTTGTGTAAATATCTGATAATCTTCACAGCAGCATTACTTCAGACAGGTGTACTATATGATACCTCAAACATCCTACTATGATCTGTGGCACGTATAAAAGTGCTGAGCACCTCTATTTTGGATAACGTGGCAAGAAGAACAGACACACACACACAAACAGACTCTAAAAGAGAGTTCATTATTCATTAACCATATAAGATGTGGCAGCTTGTCCACTACTTTGGCACCCGTTGTCACCCGTTTTTATCTATATATAAGAATGCCACTCTGTCTGGTCTGTAACACAAATTGCTGAAAATGTTTGTGCTGTTGTGCTGCTGTGTAGGGACTGCGTACTTTGACTGCGCAGACTGGTCAGAGTACCCATACCGAAAGCGCCCACAATGGGCAAGAGAGTGTGTGTCACTTACCTGTGGCAGAGATGGCTCCAGGATGCACTATGGGAAGAAAGCGAACCAGTGGAGACAGTGTGACAGTGTAATGCAATGTTCTCCTGGGAAACCTTGGTCCTGGCATTCATGTGGACGTTTCTTTGACCTGTACCACCTATGTAAACATTGTTGCAGACCACATACACCCCTTCATGGCTCAGTATTCCCTGATGGCAGTGGCCTCTTTCTGCCCTGCCAACTGCAAAAACTGTTCAGGAATGGTTTGAGGAACATGAGAAAGGGTTCAGGGTATTGATTTGGCCTCCACATTCTCTAAAACTCTTCCCTAAAATGTGATTGAGCATCTGTGGGATGTGCTGGATAAACTAGTCTGAACCATGGGGGGCTTCACCTCACAACTTACAGGACATAAAGGATCTGCTAACGTCTTGGTGCCAGATACATATATATATATATAGATATATATATGTGTGTGTGTGTGTGTGTGTGTGTGTGTGTGTGTGTGTGTGTGTATATATCTCTCTCTGTCTCTCTATA
>JBBPCZ010000142.1:12474298-12491100 GCA_037974445.1 Brycinus macrolepidotus | reverse complement strand
AGAGAGCAAGAAGAAAGGGAGACAGAGGAAGGAGTGTGTGTGTGTGTGTGTGTGTGTGTGTGTGTGTGTGTGTGTGTATGTCTATCCATTTGTATTTATATGCATTTCTACCAACGATCTGAACTTTCTTGCCCCTTATTTTTGCAGATGTTCGGTGAAGTAATCAAAATATATTGAATCAAGATGTATGCAATATAACATGTTATGAATACAAATACACTCAGCACAGAAAGATTTAACAGGAAATGTCGGAACGGAGAAAAAGTGTCTCGGAATAAATTTTCTTCGATTTTTTTTTTTTAACTGAAAAATCATCAAAATATAAAGCAGATACAGTGTATTGTAATCAACAACAGATGAAAAAGGTCCTTTTTTAACATTTTATGTCAAATTTGTTATATTAACATTGTAAAAGCTTGGATCTGTGCTGGTCCACTTATTAGCATACACATTTTCAGACATTTATATATAACTGATCAGTATTTAACAGCAGTTAAAGAAAATAGGGTGACAGCAAAGAGCATTCAGACACAGCGATGAGTAAAAGTGTTTTCAGTCTCATTACCAGAAGGTGCCTGTCTGCTGAAACTTCACATTCCTGCAATCCTTAATGTACCAATGACTGATCCCCGTGGAACCCAATGGTTGTGGGAATGTAATTTCATACATTTATTTCCTGTATTCTGTGGTTGAGTAAGTCATAATTACACATTTGAGGTTAGGGCATTCAGTGTGCCTGCTGCACACCACATCCACCCAGGTGCTCCGTGGGTAAAGTACCTTAAGGTGCACAGCATGGCATGATTCATTGTGCAGGTGCATTTATGAGTGAGTGTTAGCGTGAGGACTTTCAGAGACTATGAGTGTACAATGAAATTACAGTCAAAGGCACATTAGCAAAGCATGAGATTTTATGAACATTAACATCTGTGTATGCTTTTACTCAAGTTCAATGACAAGTTTTCCCTCATCATCACTGCTGCTGGAACTCTCCTCTTCCTCTAAGTAGATTCCACCCAAATGGCACTGTGGTGCACTAGGCTCTGTCAAATTATGAGGTGCAGTAGATGTACATATTGGAATTGCATTGGTATGGGAGTGTAATGCATGGCTGTTTGTTTGATTTGGACATGTGCTTGCTGGGGTGGTATTTATTGTTCGATTGGGGTCAGCGTTACAAGACGATATTGTCACGCATGGTTCATTCAGCACACTGTATTTTGTTGTACCGTGTCTTTTGGGTTCTGAGAGTGGCCTCTGACCTTGTGAACCCCTTGAATGACTCAGTTGAGCTGGATGGTTCTTCATCTGTGTCTCTTTTTGGACTTCTTTCTGAATAGCATTCACCAAGAGAGGGTGAGCCAAGAGATGTCCACAAGTTGGGGGAAGATGTCTCACATCATTTGGCTCTGTGGATAATGATGTAAACCTCTCTTGACATCCAAGCGATACTCTTTCCATGTCCTTTGCTATGATCTGGCCAATTTGTTTTGAAGTTTCTTTTGGACTGCCACTCTGTAAAACCTGTGATGAGTTGTCAAGATGAGTAGACTCTCTCTGACCAAGAGGTGAAGAATCGTGTGAAAGGTTAGTTGCTCCACTGAGAGCTGGTGTAGCCTTGTCTGAAATGCTAGACGTGTCAAACTGTGCTGGCAATGAGGTGTTGTGACAGGCATTAGTCACAGGCTGGGAAAGGTGTGGATGTGGTTTTCCTGCTGTCCAGCACCCTTCAGGAGTGTTTTTAGCCCCCTGCTTGGAAAAGAGAACTAAAGTTACTGGTTGAGGAACTGTGTTGCATGCTTGACAGTAAGATTAACTTTTGTCTGTTATCCTTCACTCTCTAATCCTTCTTATTCTTAAAATTCCAGTAATCCCAATACTGAGAACTCTTAAAGTTTAAAATGACTGACATTTACATAGAAAGGACAGTCACAATTCCAGTCTTTCCAGTGGTAAAGAAAGTTTTTAAGAAAGTTCATATGTATAATTAACTTTTAAATCCAAAGAACACTGCTGATAGAAACTGAACAACCTAAATCACACCTGTCTACTTCCTCCCACTTCATTACTTTCCTTTGACTAACCTCTCTTTTGTCCTCTCTGGCATGGTGCTCCTGTTCCATGCCTTTGCTGCCCACCCTCTCCCCATCTTCTCCTCCACTCTCAGGTTCCTGGGGGACCCTCCCCTGGCTCCCTGTCCCAGCCTCCCTCTGGAGCTCTGAGCTTTGGCGGGAACCACCCACCCGAGGCCCTGAGGGGAGAACAATAAATGAATACCAGTTGTTTTGGAGGGCTGAAAAGCCTTCCCCTGCTCACAGAGTTCTGTAGCTGAAGCTGGGTCTCAGCTTGTCCCACTGGTTCCCCAGGGTATTGACTGTACATGAGCTTCAGTGATTGAATTCCAAGAATTGGAATTCTTTCACCTGGCTAGAGCTGGGACATGTAGAGGTGTAATTAGCTTGCTGATTAAAACAAGGTGTTTTTTAACACGTCCTGCCTCAGACACCATAGTACACAGCTGTTGCAGGCTGTTCAGAGGTAGTTGTGCAAAAGCAATATGACCTATTTAATGACATTTCCTTATTTTAATATTTCCTAATAGAAAGTTCAAGACAAAGGTCAAATATATAGTTATTCTAGGTTTTCAGTCTACTAGAACATATGGCTCATAGCAAGGGAAAAAAAATAAAATGTCTGATAAGTGAGGAAAAACATATAGTGACAGCTACAGCAATGTATACCTATACACATAGTAACATGTGGCCCAATATATTATGATGCAGCAGATATAGAAATAATTGCCTTGATGAAATACAATTGGTCAGATGCTCAGGGGCATGTTTGGTTTGGCTGAACTTTTGCTCATGCCTATGTGCGGTGTTGCTCTAGGGTTGCGTTTGGATTTCAGATCATATGTCAGTCGTCTGGAATGGAGACAGGAGTAAAATCCCCCTAAGGCTCCACAGAGTCCTGGGGGGCAATCTTTCTGCCCTGTGTCCACTCCCCGAAACTATTTGATCAATCAAAGCCACCTAGGACAGCCTAGTTAAGTGCAGCGTGGTTCCTTCAAATTAAGTAAATAAGTAAGTAATTAAGTAAGTAAATAAATAAATAAAGCCCCTTGTCACCAGTCACCAAGAGGATACTAAACTACACTTGCTTTTATACTGTCAATGGCCATCTGAGATGCTTCTGTTCAGGGACTTGGAACAGAGTGAAGAATGCTTTTACTAAGCGGGGTTATCAGGAAAGTGAGACATTTTTGTTTGTTCTGAGCCCTTCTGATTGACCTCTGACCTCTCCCATATTTGTTACTGTGATTAATCACATGGCCTGAGACCTATTGAAAGGGAATCCCTCTGGAGTGCCAAAGGGCACGATCAATACGATCAGAACTTAAAAGGATGAAATGTTTGTTTCTAAAATAAGATACTGAGTTTCTTTTGCGACTGATCATGAAGTGCTAAAGATAAAACATGCAAAAGGTTCATGACACAACTAACTAAATGACTTGGCTAGGGTTTCAAAACAAGTTTTGATATCTGTAATTATCTTCCCTATATTATCTTCCATTTTTGAAATTGGTTGTTCCAAATGTAAGAACTGAATTGGGAAAGAAAGCTTTTAGGTTTTCGACACCTGATGCTTGGAACAATCTTCAATCTGAAATTTATTTGCAAAACACAGTATCCCTGAATGATTTTAAAGCTCAGGTGAAAACATTGGAGGCCAGGCATTCTGTATGCAAGTGTTTTATATAAGTATGTTTTATTGTAATAATTCTTTTTTCCTCTGTTGTGTGACTGTCGGACTGTAACTGTGTTGGTGCTATTTTGGACAGGTCTCCCTTGCAAAAGAGATCTGTGATCTCAGTGGGACAAACCTGGTTAAATAAAGGTTAATGAAAATATATTCTGGTATGCTTATCAAGATGCTTTAACTGTGCATGCTTTGTTGAATCCACTCTGTGGAATATAGATGCTACAAACTCTAGATGGAGCCTAGTAGTAGTAGTTCTGTTGCATGAGGTAGAACACAATTCTGAAATAGTTAATAAATGTTAACTATTGTTTTTGTCTTACAGTGAAAAGACATTCCTAGGTGAAAGAGAGTACGAGATTTTATTGAAATGGGCAATCAAAAAAAAAAAAAAAAGTTAGAAAAAGGGATCACTTAAATTTTAGTACATTCTGACACTTTTATTGTGTCCAGTCAGTGTGATAGAAAGTGGTCACCTTAGAGAATTCCTGCACTTCCCTTTTAAAAACATGTTTAAAAAAGGCGTTTCATAACTGGTTCTATAACATTTTTTTTCTCTTGGCGATAACACCACAACTGTTCAGCTCATTGGTTCGTTGACTTTGATTTGTTACCCCAATGAAAATGCTAATTAAGTCATACAGACTGAGTGTGGCGTGCCTACCCTCTGAGGCTTCTAAGAAGGTTCGGCAGATGTTGCCAATGTTTTTGCAACCGCAGTGTAATCCAGTATAAATCTTCTTTGGAGTAATATATTTGAACAGTACGCTGATGAAAGTGTGAAGTGTCAACAGGCATGTTGTCAGAAAGCCTATAAGCTGTATAATAAGCCAAAAGAAGCAGTGGAAAGTGAAATTCCTTCATGTTACAGGAAGAGAACTGTTATGCAACATATATGCATTATGTACTGGTTATCGTTGGCTAGATTGATTGCCTGCAGATGCCTATTTATGATAAGAGCTTAAAAAGCCTAAAGACTGATTTTGTGACAGTTAAAAGAAGAAAACAATGTAAAATACACAAGCTCTCTTCTCCTGAAAAGGTGTTATGCTCCATATCCATTTTTTGGAACAGTGCATCATTAAAAGTAAATTAATTTGAATTAATTAATAAAATTAATTTTTGAGGTTTACACATATATATTTTTTTTCTGGGTATTATGATACTCATCATTATAAAGACAACATTATTACGAAATTCTGTGATGTAGGTGAGAGAAATTTGTTAACTGATCAGTTGTCTCCACCTTGTGGACATTTTCAGTTATATTTATTTTCCTCAAAATAAATTCACCAGGTTCAGCAGAGCACCTCAGTTACTAACACTAATCTGGTAGTTCAACCTGATATGTCCTGACATGTGAATATGAAATAACCTGTCATATTTGCCTTAATGACACCAGTTCACCAATATTTGTTTATATAATATTTCATCCTAGTAAATAGCATTTTTAGCATAGCAGATTGAAAATGGTAGGTTCAAAAGAAGCCAAAAGAGTCCCAGGTTCCCTAAAATGTTTCCCATTTAATGGACATTCTGCTTTTGATGGATAAAATAAGTCTGTTGTTGAACTCTTACCTGGGAATGCTTCCTGACTGAAAGAGTCTACAACTCCAGGGGCCTCTCCACATTCAGACTTTTCCTCTTGAGTGCTCTTGGACGCTGGTTTATCTGACTCGAAATGAGCACTTGTCATAAGAGCAGTGCTAGCTGTCAGTGCTTTGACTTCCTCACTCCAAGTGACTTCTTCTCCCAGGGTGGAGCAGTGTTGTTGGGATAAATGTTGTGCAGTCGCTTGGCTTGGACTGCAGCTTTTGTTACCCTGCACTTCATGCTTCAGTTTGGAGTTGGTGCACACACCTCTCTGATTTTGAGGGTTGTACTGGCACACCATGTGGCCCCTTCCTGAGCTTATTTGTCTCACAGTAGCCAGAGAAGTGCAGGCTAACTGGCAGGATTTTGGTTGGCCTGGTTGAACTGTAGAGAGCAGCTCCTCTTGGCTGGATACAGTTGTCGAGATGGAGTCTTGTGGCAGTAGGAGCGCTTCAGAGACAAATGTTTCTGCTTTTGTTTGTACCATCTCTCCTTCTGCGGATTTAGAAGTACTCGATATAAAAGAATGTGACATCTGCTGTCCTGGAGCCATTAGTACAAGCTGATGGTCTGAATTTTCTATCCTGGATGTGTCTGGAACTTCTGGAAAAATAATACTGTTCACTTTTGATAACATAGGTCTCCTCTCTGTGGATGTTTCAGGGCTGCTGAGAGATGGCATGGATGTGGCGTCTTTGTTCCATTTTGCTCCACAACTTTGCTTCACTCCGCTGAATATGGATGCTGAGAAGTTTCTTGAGATGTGGTCTTGCACATAAGACTTGCTAGACAATTGGACACCTGCTGTTTCTGTGCTGAGTTTGTGAGATGAAGGAAGCTTACTCAGTCTCTCATTATGTCTTTGTTCAAGATACGGTCTAATGGTAATTGAACACCCAGCAGACTTCAGATCTGTTGGAACATATTCAACCTCACATGCTGCATTTAGTGATTTACACTGTTGCCCTAGTGTAGTTGCGTTGGTGTCTAGTGGAGCTGAAACACAGTGTTCTGTCTTGATCTGACTTGAAATAACCCCTTTAGGACAAGAATCTGTTAAATAAATATTTTGATGCAAATTAGAAGCATTTTTTGATCCCTTTGCCACGTTTGCGTCTATTGGTCCAGAAGAAGTAGGTGTTGTATCTGAAAGTTTGCTGAGCATATTCTGGTTTGAATGCCCCTGTGTCTGTGTTGTTTCCATTTCACCTGGACATTGTTCATAGATTCCCTGTGAAGTACCTGGAATTGTGACTGTTCGAGAGGTTTCGGGATCCTTGTTGAGAAAAGAATGACCCCTGTTCACTTTTTCAATCTGTGGTTCCATCAGAGCTAACTGCTCATCTGAAATGAGTTGCATGACTATCTGAAGGTCTGCTGTTCGCACGTAAAATGTGTCCTGTGCCAGGGCCTGTGAGTCATTCACTAATAACATCTTGCCCTCAAACTGTGCTCCCTGGAAGGCACTGTGGCTTATCTCCAGTGGGATGCCATCCGTTGAGCTCTGACAAACTGTGGCATGTGTGTCCAGTGTAAGTCCTGGTGGTTCCCTTGATATAGCTACAGATGTGACAGGATTGTTTTGTGCTCCAGACCCTGCAGTTGTAGCATTAATCTGTAAAGGCTTTGTAGATGTAGATGAGTGACTCAGTGATGAGTCCACACTGTGTGTTGTGCTAACCGTGACAGATTCATTTTGCCCCGTGGCTGTGAAAGTTTGAAGAGGCTGACTCAGAACTGATGATGAAACTCCTGGCTTACTGTGGATCATGTATCCAGTACACTTATTTTGTACTGGCTTGTTTACATGCTTGCTCTCTGGAATAAATGAGCCTAGCGTTGGTGTTATGATTGTAGTTGATGTGCAGGTACTAGGTTGATACTGAGTCGGTGCATTATTAGCATTCTGACCCGTACATGAAACAGATGTTATGGCTGTAGACTTTGCCTTTGGTGTTGCTGCTGTACACAAAGTATTTTGTTGTTCCTGTCCAGACGCTGTCATTGTTGCAGCTGACTGACCTGGCAGTGCAGGCGATGAACTTGTTTCAGCATTACCCTGCTGGCCAGCTTGGTGGCTTATCTTAGGAGTCTTGCTGGGTGAAGACTGATTCAGTGAAGAACGATTGCATACACAAGGATCTGACACTCCATCTGTAGAACCTGGTATCTTCAGCTGGTACTTAGGAAGAAAGCTAGTCTTGGCTTGAGAAACAGAGGAGATGCTAGAAGTAGCAGAAGGAGACCCAGATGTCCCACTCACACTGGCCACAAAAAGAGGAGAGCTGTGCCTTTTGAAAAGGAGCTGTGTCTGATTTGAAGAAGATGGACTGCTGAAACTGCCTTGCTTGTGGAGATTTAACCTGTTGTCCTTTTCCACTGCAGCTACGCTCGATGTTTGAAACACATCACCACATGATGACTGTAATGGTTGACTGATTATATCCAGTGGGTTGGCATTTGCCTGTCTGCTTACAGAAGTTAAGGCTCGTTTCTGCCTTATCACCGTAGCTGTATTTTCCATCACAACAGAAAGATCATCCTCTGTTTTTTGTTTTTTCCTCTCTGATGGAATAGCATTCGAGAGTTGTGTTTCTGATCCTTTGCCTTGGTCTTCTGAGCCTTTCATGAAACCTGCCTCGTTGTTCAAGTTGGACCTTGAAACATCAGCCTGCTTGGCCAACCCTTGCTGCAATGGTCCGGTTGTTTGTTTCGTCAAAGGACTTGGGAGGAATACATACGATGAAATAACTGGGCTGGATGTCTGTGCTGTGACCGTATTATCAGCAGGGAGAGACAATGCAGGACATGAAGTAAAGCTCACAGATGCAGATGAATTGCTATCTCTCTGTTGACTTATTTGAATCCCCTGGTTTTCCGTTTGCTCCAGGCTAGGAGTAGCCTTTCTGCACTTCAAGAGATTGTCTTTCTCTGTGTTGTATAGCTTCTTAAATGTCCCACCACCATACATGTACCATTTATTGTAGGCAAACTTCTGTGCTTTCTTCCTTCGGCATCTTTTGACACCTGACTCTGAAGTGTCAGCACAGTCTCCATCTGAGCTGAGGCTGTTTTGACTGCCTCTTTCCACCAGAGATCCTTCAGCAACAGATAGGCAGTCCACTGCTACCTGCCTGACCAGGGAGCGATGATTTTGTGCATGCTGATCTACTGACTTGAATGGGTATATATTCCCTGCACTGCACCTCCTGCTCAGTGGGAGACTGTCTCCTTGGTAAGGAGAAACTGTCCTATCACTATTCTGTATGCCAACGCTAAATGGCAAAGAGCTGCTCCGTGTTAGTGGTGCATGCTCCAGGCTTGTGGAGTGCTGTGTGGGAACAGAGCTGTACATTGCCCTACCTCTTCGATCTTGCGTTTGCGAACTGGAGACTTGGTGCTTGCTGCTCCTCATCTCAAAATGGAACGAGTCTTTGTATGTGTAAGGCATAGGAAGATCAATGCTGCCTTGTTTTGACAACACCGTTTTTCTCGGTCGCACATTCACCAGGTGTTTGTCATCCACTAACACGCTGTTTTCAGATATCAGCTTCGAAATGTGTTCCTCTAACTTTTGTTTCTCCTGAACAGACACCTTGCTTTTGCCATCATCAGCGGCCAAATCTGTTGGTTTCTTAGAACTTCCGGGTTCCTGCAGTTCCATGCTAGACTCAGGCAAAGACTCCATACTGGTATCATGCATGGTATCTGTAGGGCTGGAGGTCAAGTGCTGCTCACTGCTTTCACTAAAGCCTGAGTCTGTGCTGTCATGGCTTTGAGACTTCCCTCGGCACAGCTTGGGGAAGAGGGCCTCCTGCCTTTGAAGAGGAGTGCGATTCGGAGTCAGTGGAGCACGTCCATCTCCAGCTGGACTTTTTGTCTGTATGGAAGGTCCCTCGTTTTTGGCCTCAGATGCAGACTGTACTCTCTGGCCTGCAGAGTTCAGGATCTCCTGTTGTCCATGTGCTGGCGATGCGATGAGTCCAACCATGGCAGCATTACGTAAAGCCCACTCTGTGTTAGATGCTGTCTTCCCTTCTGCTAAAGTAACAGAGCTGAATGTTGTCACTGTTGTGGCAGGTAGAATGCTGTCGCTCCTGTTTATGTCACCTGAATTTTCTTCTCTTTGTAATTCCAGGGAAGGACTGGAGCAAGTTTCTCTTGAGCTCTCAGTGCTCTCTTGGCTGCTGAAGTCACCTTTCCCCAATTCGCTGGAGAGACGAGCGTGAGCTTGGGTCCGCTTGTGCTTGTAGAGGTTGCTTTGTGTCTTGAAGGAGATGCCGCAGGTGGTGCAGGGATAAGGCCTCTCCCCGGTGTGGCAGCGGAGGTGCTTTTCCAGCACGCTGGGCTTCATGCAGTCCCGTCCACAGTGTGGGCAAACATGCTTCCCCGCAGATTTGGGTTTGGGCGAAGATGCTGGAGTTTCAGGCCTTTGCTGCTGGACAGCCGCTCCGCTGGCTATGTGTAGCGTCAGAATGGGCAGAGCCTGGTTGGTGCACATCATCAGCACAGGCAGAGAGACAACCGCTGCATCCTGCATGACTGTTGGCTGGGTTGGAGAGTGTGTTGGCAGGCCAGGTATGGCTGGGATGTACATGTCTGTCAGTGGGGCCTGAACATGCATCTCTTTCTCCCTCTGCATGGAGACCGAATGCTCAGGCTCGGCAGCTCTCACAAAGCCTTGCTTGCCAGTTGCCATGGTAACAGCACCCTCGTGATGGCAGGAGTCTGAGCTTTCTAATTACCTGCAAAAAGGAAACACAGTTTGTATTAGGCCTCTGCTCTGCTGGATCAAAGAAACCATCCCCCTGTATGAACAAGAATGCAAGCAATGTGAAACTGGCTTCCAAAGAAATAATAGATTGCATGGTCTACTATAGAGAATCAACATCAATACAAAGAACAGAGAAAGTTCAAGGAGTAGAATGCCCAAAACATTAGAGAATATTTTCTTTTTGTTATGTAGAGCATCACAAAAGTAAGAAGAAGCTTATCAAAGCTCACTGTTCATGCAGTGTGATTTAAGGATAAGTTTAGCTTTCCAATTTAGCTTTAATGTGCTGCACAGCAACAGGTAACCAGACGACTGTGAGTAAGAATTTGCAATGAAACTGCACTGAAGTTGCATCAGGTCAGGAAGGGGTTCGACCCGAAGGGCTAACGAGAATCATTTGCAGTAAACATGTTCTTGCGATTTGCATGCTGCAGAAACATACAGAGATGAAATCAAAGGCAATGTGGTATAGCTATGACTCATCTCGACACTGAGTAGAGTACTGGGGCCCTCTTTAAATGAGATGTGGCTCATTTTTTCACATGCACCGGGTTGTGCAAGCATGTGTGAAATTTGTTCAACATAGTGACTTTCCACGTTATAAAAGAGAAAGAAATATTAATTTATTTCACATTCAATATCTCAGGCAATACAAATATTACAGTGTTTATTTAATGCTATAAATAAATCACCAGGACCAATCAGAGATCTCTTTGTAATGAAATATTTGTTGCTCTATATTTAAACAAGTAACTGCTGAATAATCAAACTGAAGGAACTGTGGAGTAAAATAGTGCAAACAGCTTTATTATGAAATAGGATACTTCTAAAATTACTGAATGAATAAACCTGTCTTGTCTGCAGGTAGCAGAAGGGAAACAGAATAAAGTAACAGATTAGGGAAAATATGTTCTCATTAATCTCTTCAGCAAACACTCTGCATCATTGCATCGCTAAGGTGGACCTATTACTTTTTTATAAAGACACTAATGAGCTAATAAGACTAACTCTGTTCATTGTCATTAATTGAGGCACTGCTGTAAAAGGTATGTTTTTGCTTCAGAAATTAGCGCAGATTATTGTTTGTATCCTCAAGTGGACCTAATTGCTGCTGGTTTTTATGACCATTGCTCCTCAGCTGCTAGCAGTAGATTTTGCCTTCTAAATATATTTTGATATGTTTGGTTTATATGAGGTAATCTTGTGTTTTTTCTTTCCAAATGATTCTTCTGTTCCTAGTTCTGCCTATAGAACTGGAGAATAGATAGTGTGTTTGATTCTTCTCTCCTTTTCAAGTTTCTCATTTACTCATGTTTCTATTTCTCCCTTGTGCCTCTTAAGCTACACGCCTATTAAGGTCTTGAGGGGATTTTAATATACCCATCACTTTTCAGCTCTGCTTGCTGACTCAGCCAAAATGCATCACTGCAAGACATAAACCAAACTACTTTTTTATTCTGCCATGAAATGAAAGGATAATGGCTTCACTGAGAGCCTCTTGCCTCTTCTGTCTCTAAAGAATTTAGTGTTTAACAGATCTGCCATGGTGCATTAATTAGTACATATGGCATTCACCTATATTCTTACTCCCACTGTGAATAACAATAACAACGTTCTGTAAGCTGCAACCAAAGACCAACGGAAAGTGTCCCGCCCTCGCTGTATGTCTTTTTAAATGTTATCTCTTCCTTTAAACTGCTACTGCTTGTGAAGGACTTCCCTAATGCCTGAGCTCATCAAAAGATTACAGTGTGACTAAGGGGTCTAAGAGCATAAAGCAAGACTGCAGGTTACTCACCAGAAGTCCACCTGTTGGAGAAGCCGCTCCAGCCAAAGTTTGCCTGCTTATATCCACGTGCTGAGGGAATCCATCAACTGGTCTAAGAGCACTAAGAGGGCACTTACAGACCATAATATGAGGATGCCACTGTTTCGTGCCTGAGGCCCTGTTCCTCTTCTGGTTTTGGTTCAGCCGTTTGTGAGCTAGTGATGGAGGAAATACAAAACGTCATTCATGCAAATGGGAGTGGATGACGGAGATAACACAAAGTCAGATGCAGAGAGGGAGAGAGAGAGAGACAGAGAGAGAAACAGAAGGCATGGACAGTGACAAGACTCGTGAAGCCAAGCTGCTGAGGCTAAAAAGATCATGGGAAAAAAAGGAGAAGCAAAGGAGGCCTGAGTTGAACAGACTGACGGTCACTGAAAGACAGCAGATGGACAGGGATGGGGTGGGGGGAATACAGAACCGAAAGTGACAACGGAATCAAACATTCAAATGGGGAAGTGCACTCACATGCAGACTTACCTCAAACTGAGCACTTCACACACGCACGCGCATACACACACAAACACACACACACACACACACATCCGTTGGCATCCTCACTCGGCACTGTTAGTCAGTCAGTACCTGACTTCTGGCACTGGCTCTATCTTACTCCCTCAGTCATTCACACACCCACACGCACACTCACACAAGAGGAGAAGTGTAGCCATGTGTGGGTGTAGAACATGCGCGGGTGTATTTTTTTCTCTTTTTTTTCTGCCTTTTTGTTTTTCTGTGTTCATGTGTCAGAAATGATAAATGCTGAAAGGATGGAAATGGTAAAAAAAAAAAAAAAAAACACCATTGTTCTATTCCAACAGTCCATCAGAATAAACTACAAAGTTATATTACACATCATGCTTGATGGCTACAAAGATATTAATTAATTTTGAAGGTGTTAAATGAGGTCTTATCTGGAAGTACAATGAATGAAATAGTTTAACCAAAAAAAAAAGTTAGATCTTCTGTCTTCAGAACAATTGCCTATCTTTTTTTGTTTTCTGTTGTTTGAAGCTGAATTAAGAACATATATAGGTCTGGATTGGTTCTAGAAGAAAGAGAGAAGTTTAAAAAAAAAGCCATATTCAGTCCTGGGGGCTTTGGCACAGCTTCTAATGAGTGCTTGGATGAAAGCTTGTTTTTTGCTTCATTTGGCTACAATTGTCATGTGAACGCATAGCTGGGAAAACTACAAACCTGTCGCTTTGCAATGCCAGTTTTTTTGTACCTTCCGTTTCAGACTGTATGTTTGTTGTCAGAAACTGTGAACACAATGTGTATTCATTTTTCATTATCATCATTATCAATGAGACTTTATGAATGAACAGTAAATCGTATGCAAATTTGTTGCTGATTTCTAGGAGTGATTCAGTTCGCTAACTGTTCTTTGGGAAGTGATTTGATGCATCATGTTGGTTCAGTAACTTGACTTTTTGACTGAACATAGTTGTTAAAAAGATGCAAGGCAAAGACTATCTTTATTGCATGTAAGGTAAAAAAGACTTTGTAATAAAAAGTATTTCTAAATAGACTTTCACTTAATGTTGTTAACCCTAACATTTAACATAATATCACTTCTTTTTGTCACTCTCTGCTTTGAAGCACATATGCTGAACAAAGCCTTAAAGCTATAGGTAAGATATTTTATTAGATATTATTTCGATGTGACATATCTTGTATGCTATATTTAACCAACACAGTTACTTAATTAGACTCATGAGCTTAATGATAATGTTTAGTCTGGTTGCAGTTGTCTTCTACTGCAGATCCTGGAACATTTCATTCATGAAAACACAACGCTGCAGAAACTTTCCGCCTTGCAGACCATGTTGTGCCGCTTGAGGTATAATAAAAGCTGTGCAGTTTAGAAGTAAATACAAGCAGAGAAAAGCAAGGAATTGCCGGCACAATTCAACCACTTAAAAAGGAGCTATGGATTAATTAACCAACTACCAACTTCAGTGGGTGGCCACTCAAACAAAGAAATTTCTGTTACTGCTAGGGATATAATACACAGAATTTCAGTTTTGATGAGATTGTCTATTCTTAGATAAAAAATTATTTTCGGTTTTTAGTAATTTGTATGTTCACATGTATTTTTTCTCTCTTTTTCTTATAATGTAGACAAGTTTAGTAGCTTGTATCATTTCATTATATAACCTACTTCAACCATTAGCCTACCTCAGAGCACCAGCATGGTTGAGCCATAGCAATTATGACTAAACATGCAAATTGCTCGTCAGTTTCTTTTTTAATTAATGTGTTTATATCATTGTGTTATGGAGGGCCCATAATTATTATTTTTATTATTATTATTTTTGCCCTGGGGCCCATGAGATCCTACTTAGGCCACTGATTCCAGCAGCCTTCAGTGGACTCTAATTAGCATCCCAGACCTCTGTTCAATGCTTTCTACTCACAAGCATTCACGATCTGATTACATTCTTACTTAAGGTGACTTCAGACAGCACTGTGCTCTCTTTTCATGTAGAGAGCGATCGTTTGAACTCTCAAGGGTTTTTAGCTGCAGCGGAAAGAGCTCCTTTCTCTTTCTACGAGCCAGACTGTGCAATGGCAAAGGGGTATCATTCAAATTCGCTCCCTGACTACTTTAATGAGTCAGTTTACAGGAACTCACCCCCACAGCACTCATTTCTCATACTATTCTGATCACGGAACCACACATGATGTGTTTATATAATGCAACCGATGTTCTATTTTTGCATTAGATTGCCATGCATGATTCATATTGCTAATGCCACACTGCTTTAGAGAACCCACATGTGTGAGTAACCAGTGTAAAATGTTTTGATGTTAAGTGGCACAGTTAATGGGCTGTGGAAGGTTTTGTTTGAGATAACTAGGCCTATATGAACCAAACACGAGCCCAGACCTATCAAGAGGCAACATGTGGGAAAAGTAATGTGGTAAGACTGTAATGTCAAAACAAAACAAAAAAAAAAAGCAAGAAATCAGTTGCTCATGATGAGATTCGATGAGAAGGCCTAGATTCTTTGGACTTTTTTTGTCTCCAAGGCAACGCCGGACTAATCCTCCAAAGAGATGAAGGTTCATGTTGGCATGGTAACTGCGATCATCTCCAAGCTTGTACATGAAGTCTACTTTTGGCACCAGACCCAAGTCAAGAGAGTCTGGTGCCTGCGATTGATCGTGATCAACCTGGAACGAAAGAAAACTGAGGTGACCCTCCTTTCCAGCCTGGAGTTTGGTGTGGTCATAGCACCTCCTTGTCAAGCTTGGCTTTATGCTACTGAGAGACAGGCAGGAAGTAACAAAAACTCCCCAGGAGCGTCTGTGTGGGTGGGTGTTGTTGTGATGCCGAATGTGGAGCCATGCACGACGCTTTGTGCCCTGCTATCAAACTTTTGTTTTCCAAAACACTTTTGCATGAAAGAAGACACTGCCTCTGACAGCAGGGACACATATTGGGACTGACAGCAAAACAGCAAAGTGTGAAAACGTCAATGGGCCATTTATATCTCAGGAAATAATACTTGCAGCCTGTATAAGGGTGTTAAATCACAATTAACAAAAATACGCTGGTACTCATTGGGCAGATGCACATCAGAATCAGAAAACCTTATCCTGGAGGGAACTGCTTTTTGACATATAGTACATAAACTGTATTATATGTCCAAAAGTTTGTGGACACCTGCTCTTCCAATGTTTATTCATAAATCAGGGATTAAAAAGGAGTTTGTCTCTCCTTTGCTGCAGTAACAGTCTCGACTCTTCTGGGAAAGATTTATACTAGATGTTAGAACATTGCTGTATTTCAGCTATGAGAGCATTAGTGAGGTCAGGTACTGATGCTGGATGATTAGTTCTGGATCACAAACTCTAATCCAACTCATCTCAAAGGTGCTGGATGAAGCTCCATCACTTTAAAGAATGGAGTTTCACAGCCTAGTTCTGGTGGGCTTTATACCCCTTGCTCATGTGTGACTGTCCCTCTGTTTTGGAAGTGCTTTTTTTGGAGATTATTCATGTGTGTGTGCAACTGAACGTCTATCAGCAATGGGCGCATCTTTAAGCACTGGTACAAAATACCTTTTATACTAAAGTATTGTTTTGATCAAGTGTAATGAAAACTAAATACTTGTGCTTTTACTAAATTGCATTTCCAAGAGGAAAAAAAAACATGTTATTTATTTGCATTCGCATTTGGGCCTTCAGAATACTGGTTAGAAATCTCACAGACCTTTATTTTTATTAATTTTTTCTCCTGAGCTCAGTTGTTTCTCACTTTCCAACCCCTCTTTGTCTTTCAGAAGGAGTTAGACTGTTATTGTTACTCTGCCTTTAAGACCAATACATGTAAATGATCTCTGCTCTGATTGGCTGCCCTGTGTTATGCCTCATTTAAGATTCAAGATTCTTTATTTGTCACATACACATTTATAAAAGTACAATATATAGTGAAATGCATCCCTGAAATGTCCATGAGACAATATAGTTAAAGACAGTAAGTTAAAGAGAAAATGAAAGCCCAAAGCTAAGTGATAAAATATATATAAAAAATTAACACTGGGCAACAATTAATTTTTTTTAATTTTAAAAATCGCGATTAATCGCATTTTTTTCAGCGATTAATCGCATTGTTATTCGTAAAATTCAATAATGAATTCAAAAGTAGTGTGTTGTGCACTTTTATTTTAAAAGCACTGCTATATGAACAAAAGTGCAAAAACATTTTGGTTTGCAAACACTTTAAATAAATAAGGACCTTTTAAACAGCAGTATTCTCTTTACACAGTTACACAGCTGCAGTTCAAATATTTCTTGTAAATCTCAACTTAAACATTAATGTAATCAAATCAAATATAA
>JBBPCZ010000142.1:12461718-12474198 GCA_037974445.1 Brycinus macrolepidotus | reverse complement strand
AAGCTATTTGCCACTGCAGGGCATTCACGTTTTATCTAGTTTGATATAGAAAAACAAGTTCCCCTCAGAGTCCAGAGTCACGATCAGAACATTATAACAGGCCCCTTCTGAGCAACAGCAAGTTAACATTTAGCAAGTTAACAGGTACCAGCAGAAACATTTTTCTTTTATCAGGGAGCAGCAGAAGCAGTCTGTGTTCAGTAGAGAGTCCCTGTTAGAGTGAGGTGAAGTGGTCAAGCACAAAAAAAGCAACGAAATTTCAAAATAATAGTAATTAAAAAAACTGTGTGTTAATGCGCAATAAAACGCATTAACTTGCCCAGCCCTAATAAAAATATATTAAAATAAAAATTATATACAAGATCTGAAGTGTGTCAATGTATAGAATAGAGTATGTGAAAATCATTTTTTTTTTATAACTTTAGTGTGAATGAGGGGGGCTAAACTGCTGTAGGCTGAATAAACATATACAGTGTATGTAAATGAGTTGTGACATCACAATCATGGTTAATCTGTTTTTGTTGCTTAACTTTCATATATGATTGCATGAAGTGAGTGATTGGTTTGTTTTGAAACTTTAACAATGTTTATATATCAAATTAAACTCTTATTTCAAAAAGCAAAGAAATTTGATACCATATAACATTAAATTGAATTCACTGCTGGGTTCGAGCTGATGATGTGCTACAAAGACAATCTGCTTAGTCTTAAACAAACAAAAAAAAAAAAACTCAATGTGATCTGATAAACAGATTTAAACATTTGGTCTTTACTTTTATATACTGGTATATGTTCAGATGTAGAAGCTGTTAGATTTTCACTATATTTTTCACTATATTTTTGGTTTTTTTATTGAGGATCTTTTGCTACAGCACTTATACTTTGACTTAAATATATATTTTCTGCACATTTCCATTGCTTCCTTTTATGCATAATTTAGCTATTAAGAGGCAAAGTCTTTCAGAGTGGGTTGATGTGAAATGAGCCTTTCTATAACTATTCACTGTGGTGGTGGTGATGGGAACCAGAAGCATGAAGTATTTAATGGCTTTAAAATCTACTTCATATAAAGCTATTATATGAAATGGTTATGAATATGTTGCTGTTACTGTGATGTGCTGATGACGTTTTGGCTGAAAGTATCATTTTTAAGATCTATTCTTAGAAAGTTTCATGCAGGGCCCGTCCTATCCCCATCACTGTTAAGAAACCACTGTGTTTCTCTACACCATTTCACATCAACAAACCATCTGGAAGGGTTAAATGAATCAAACATTTTCAAGAATTAATGGATGTACCCTTTCAAAGTACACTAAATGGACAAAAGTATTGGGACACCTGACCATTACACCAACAGAGACTTTAATGACATTGCATTCAAATATATAGACTTTGGACAAGAGTTGGACAAGAAGGCCTGGCTCGCAGTCTCCGTTCCAGTTCATCTCTAAGGTGTTGGATGGGGTTGAGGTCAGGGCTCTGTGTGGGCCAGTCAAGTTCTTCCACATTGAACTCATTTGTCTTTATTGGCACAGTCATGCTGGAATAGAAAATGTTCTTCCCCAAACTGGGTCCACAAAGTTGGAAGCATGGCGTTGTCCAAAATGTCTTGGTATGCTGAAGCATTAAGATTGCCCTTCACTGAAAGTAAGGGGCCACCTGAATTCAGTAATTAAGAGGTGTATCCCAATACTTTTGTCCATATAGTTTACTCTCAGTCCTGTAGTCCACTGCACACTTGTTTTTCTCCATTTAAGTCACACAGATAACCAGTGATCAGTCCTTCTGGAGCTGAAAGTGATGTCTGAGGACAGAAGAACATGAATCTGTAGTGATGATATTACATTATTGAGAAAGAGAAACCAAACTGCTCATTCTGCCATTTGCATTACTCTGCTGTCCTCTAGTGGCGATGAAACAAACCTCAGTTGTCATACTGTCATTGACCACTAGAGGGCAGTTCCAGGTTCATTTAAGACAAAGGAACATCATTGAATTTTTAAACGTTATTTATTATGCTCCTTATACATTCTTTATATTGAAGACAATATAAATCACATTTTCACACATTTAACGACATTATCATATGCTTTAGTTTCTTCATACTTCTTTTCTTTTCCTTTCTTTTCCTATATTATATTGCTGTTCTCCGTCATTATATCCAAAATGTAGATCTACTTAATTACTAATTTCCTTTAGTACTTTATTTTAGTACTTTATTTTTAGTTTGAAAAAACAAAACTAAAAAACGACGTATTTTCTAATATAAATCTTATAAATCTTAAATACATATTTTATAAAACGACGTATTTGCTGAAAAATGATGTTTAGTAGATTTGCTTAAAATGTATTGTTTGATTTTATTTGCTTAGAAATATTGCTTTTCCAGAGCAATGTTTCCAAAGATTATTTCATTGGAATATTTGATCTTCTTTGGTCCAAAAGCAGTCATTTTGTTTTTATTTCTTTGTTTATTTATTAAAACAAATTTATATATATATATATATATATATAATTTATTTATTTATTTATTTTTTGGACAGATATACTGGTGAATATACTGAAACAGATATACCGGTGAATTATTTATTTACTTATTTATTTATTTATTTATTTATTTATTTAAACAAATTTGAAAAAAAACTTTTGTGTGCCTGCTGTGTGACGTATATACGTGTATTATTATTACATATATATTTTTTCAGTCATGAAGGGTATTTGTTGAATGTATTTGCTGAAAATAATTATAAATATATATGGGCTTTTTTTTTTATTCTTTTTAAATATATTTGTAAATTTTGTGTGCCCGTTGTGACGAATATATATTTACATATAAATATTTTTAGACGGATATAATACTTTGGGTGAATAGGGGTGTTTGTTGAATGTATTTGCTGTAAATAATTATTAGTACATTCGTTTTTTTTATTAATACATTAGTTTTATTTTTAAATTATTTTTTCATATTTTTTGTAAAAACATTCTGTTTGTTTTGATACGTCGTTGCTGTTGACGCCCGCTGCGTCATCACGTCTCTACGTGGCCGTAAAAGGGGGAGGGGCACGTAAACAGGAATCCGAACAAAGAGGACCGTTTGCAGCGAGAGAGTGTATCAAGGTATGAAAAGAGGGGGGAAATGCTTGGTTTTGAAGATGTGCATGCTCCGGTGGTCTCGGAACTGCAGTAACGGGTGGTTTTGCAGCCGCAGGGGGTTCAGACACCATGCATTTTACTATCTGTGCGATACAAGCGCCATTTCTGTGGAGGGTAAATGGACAAAATGGCCATTCTCCATCTGAGCTCCTGGTCTAGTCTCTCCTGCAAACTTCTGTCATCTTGCAAGTTTCCTGGCGTGTTTCTGCACCAGGGGATCGAGTAGTGAAATCTGCGTGGTGTGTTTTTGCAGCATGGGGTGCAATTAGCTGTTCCTGATTGAGTCCTGATCTTTATTCCCCTGGTACTGAGCTGCAGTTATTTGATGGCCTTGTTTGGCAGCAACTGCATCCTCTTCCTCTTAGGAGCACGCACCACCTCTCTGGAGTCCACAGCTCAGGCTGCACTAGGTGCATCCTGCAGAGGTGCACAAGTGTCCCAAACTTCTTATGTCAGGAATACAAAAACACATTCATATATCCTATATCACATCCCTAATTATATAAATATTATGGTGCATTACAAAAACACATTCTTGTATCCTATATCACATCCCTAATTATATCAAATATTATGGGGCATAAGGTAAGAATCATTGTACTGTGTGCAGTGACACTAAAGAAGTTCCTCATTCCTTTATTGTCATTGCAATTAAGGAATAATAATAAAGGAATGATGGTGAGTTTGTATTTTATGTTCTGCACCTTTTAGGATTGCTGCAAAATTCCTTGTGCTCTGTGGAATGACCCTAAAGGAATTGTTTTGGCCACTCAGGAGAATACTGCTTATATAGAACAAGCACAAACCTCAACAGGACATAAATACGAACTTGCCATCGCCCTGAAAAGTGTCTCCGTTTCAACCTAAAGTAGAAGAAATCCTCCTTGATGCTGTTGAGTTTTGTGCTTGTTTTATATAAGCAGTATTTTCCTCCAACAGCTGAGTGGTGGCTGTAAGATGGAAGTTATGATTGGAAGTGTGTCTGAAGTATGAGCAAATAACACCAGATATTACACAGACAACCCCATTTTCTTCCTTGAATACATGCCATTTGTTGGTAAAAACAGATGATTGATTATCAGAGCCTGTATAAAAGGGGCCTTAATTGGTCAAAATGATTCTTTTATTGTTATTGCCAGAGTGCAATGAAATGTGTTGCAAACCTGAAAGGTTCAGGATATAAAATACACCACAAAAGTGATATATTACAAAACTATGCAACATAGTGCAATACAGTGCAGTACAAGACAGATAATACATTAACAGGTTAAGATCAATAGTGATGTCCAGTTCTTCAGAAAAAAGGCTTCCATTTGTTTGAATCACTGGAAATAATGTGAGCTTTCATTGTACGTTGATTCAGGCATAAACATGTGAAGACAATGGAAAAAGCAGATTGGTTGAGTATTTTTGAGGTTGAGAACTCGCTTGGTTTAAGAGTGTTAATAACATTTGTTTGCTTGTTTGTTTGCAGCTCATAATCATGCCAATTCGTCGTTCAGCTGGGGCCCCGCCCAAGGAAGACGCACCCCCGGCACCTGAAGCAGGTACGAATAGGACTTAATGTGTAAATAGACCCTTTTACAGGTCCTGGTGGTCTGTATCGCTATATTTTCATTCACAGCTTCGTTCACATATGACATGTAAGGGCTGATCCATCACTCAGGACCATATTTGTATTGTAATGCACAAGAAAATACACATGAAACATAAGGCACAATAGCAAAAACGGACTGTTGAGTGATAAAGAATGGGAAAAGGTCATGTAAACATGAATTACAGCTCTTTTCAATAAATAACATCACACACAATACAAGAAAACATAGTATGTGGACCCTTCTACTAACAGTTTATATACATAATCTTCAAGATGTGGCTGATGTTGAGTCCATACTTCAATCTGATGTAGCTGTGTGCTTTTTGGCTGTCTTTTCTAGAGCCTAAAACCAACTCCGGTGAGTCTGCTCCTGCCGAGGAGGAGGAGGCATCAGCTCAGGCAGCTCCAGAGGGGCAGGCGAGTGAAGGAGCAGGAGAAAAGCCTGCTGATAGTGCCACGGACGGGGAGAAAGGAGAAGATGGAGAGAAAACGGCTGATGGGGAGAAGTTGGACAAGCCAGAGGAGCAAGGAAAAAAGAAGAAAAAGAAGGATGCCAAAAAAGAGTGAGTGATTTGGTTTGTAGGTTAAGATGTGATGTAAAAGGTGTGTGATCAGTTTTTCGTTATCTGTTGTTTACTGTGTCTTTCTGATGTTTCAGGGAGAAGGAGGGAGCTGATGAGAAGAGCAAGAAGGTGAAAAGAAAAATCCCTGCTTGGGCTACCATGTCCGCCAGCAGACTTGCCATCGCCCCGAAAAGTGTCTCTCTGTTTCAGCCTAAAGTAGAAGAAATCCTCCTCGATGCCATTGAGGTTTGTGCTTGCTTTCTTTAAGCAGTATTTTCCTCCAACAGCTGAGTGGTGACTGTAAGATAAAGTTAAGATTGGAAATGTGTCTTAGTATGAGCAAATAACACTAAATATCACACACACAACCCCATACATTTTCTTCCTCTTCTCCTCTTCCTCTTGATGCATATCTGAGCTCCTAATATTGAGGATTTTTTTTTCTCCTCAGAACTCTAAGGATCGTAATGGTGCCTCTATTTTCACCATCATGAAATATATAACAAAGAAGTATTCCTCTATGGAAATAGACAAAAGGACGAAGAGCCTGTATAAGAGGAGCCTTAAGAAGCTGGTGGAGAAAGGGGCTGTCAAACAGGTGATGTACCGAAGACTGAATCTTTACATTGTTCATATACATAGTAGTTTTGATGCATGTCTTGCGTGTTCCATATTATATTGTGTTATTCTGTTACAGCTGAAAGGCAAAGGCTTCTCAGGAAGTTTCACCATTGGCAAGGTCCCTACCAACTCTGCCTCAAAGAAGGTACATCTTGTTACCTTTGTGGATGGTTTATTTCTTTGTCCTGACATTAGACTCCACTAATTTATTAATTATCTATGGAGTCCTGAAATTATTAATTGCTGTTATTGTAACCACATCATGTCTTGGCTGTGCTTGGTTAATAGAAGCAGTCAGCTTTCTCAGGAACGAAGGGGACGCTAGGCGAGAGTCTGCCACTGATCATGACGCGTCTGTGTGAGCCCAAAGAGGCCTCCTACATCCTCATCAAGAAGTACCTGGAACAGCATTTCCCTCAGCTCAATGTGGAGAACAGGTCAGTTTAACATGCTATATCATGGCAAAATATTTTTAGGCTTTTTTTTTTTTTTTTTTTTTTTAAATAAGTTTGACAACAGCTGTAAAAGTTATAAAAGTTTAAACATTCTGCTCACTCCTCAAACCATATGTGGAAACATAGCTGTTTTGAATTAATCATAAATGTGATGTCTTAATCATGAAAACATTCAACCTACAGAACTTTGACCTGCCCTTTTGTGTTGATAAGGATTGCTGTTACTATAAGCAAATAATTGCACAGAAAAATACTGCATAAACTGACTGTATTTTTAGTCCAAAATTAGTTTGTTCCACACATTTCAGAGGCTATATATATATATATGTATATATATATATGTATATATATATATATATGTATATATATATATATATATGTATATATATGATAGAATATGTATGATTGTTAGAATGTATATATAATTGTTAGAATATAGTATCTTTTTTGTCATTGCAATACAGAGGAATGTACAGTGCAACTAGCAGATTTGCAGCTCTGTAGATGCTTATCTCTTTTAAACATATGTATTAAATATAAAAAACAAATAACAAATAAACTGTGATATAAAGTGGAGAGCGTATCAGCTGTACCAGAATAGACCAATATTTAAGGAGATAAAAAACAAAAAACAAAAAAAACCTGTTGTCTGGACTGGGAACCTCTTGTTTAAGAAGTAAAAATAAGTGTGGAATGGTCACACAATGTATTGTAATTGGTTTTGGCACATAAAACCACACAATTGCACATCCTTTAACTGTAAATCCTTCACTTAATGATGTGCCACATGTTTCTGAATGTCCCTCAGGCCTGATGTGCTCAAGAACTGTCTGCAGAGGTCTGTGGAAAAGGGCTATCTAGAGCAGATCACTGGGAAAGGCGCCTCTGGAACTTTTCAGGTTATTCTCTCTTAAACCATGCGTTCATTGATTTTTATGGAAAGCTGTATTTTCACCTTTATTTTCAGTCTTTCCAGATTACTCTGATCCTTTCTATTGGGCTTATCCTTATGAAGCAAAAATACACTTTGGATAATCATGTAAATGTAGTCTGACATCTCAGCTGGGACACTATTAGTGGTAATTGACATACAGCATCCCTATAAAATATTAGTTTGTCAGCTCACCATGTTCTTCAAGCCATGAACATGCAGAGCAACACATTACATGTAACTTGTAGGTTACCATTAATATACCTTGGAGAAATGAAATAAACACCAAGATCGAACTTTAATGTTTGTGTGTGGTTTTACTTCTGCGATTATAAGTCCATCCCTTGCTTTTATAGCAAGCAAGTGTAGGTACAACAGTGCATATGAAGTGAATGTGACGGTTCTGTTGTACTAGTTGAAGAAGTCTGGAAATAAAGTGCTCTTGGGTGGAGGGCTCCTGGAAGATGCTATCATTGCCGCCATTACTGCCATGAATGAGCCGAAGTCCTGCAGCATAAGCACACTCCGCAAGTTCCTGTTGGAGAACTTCAAGGACCAGAATGTTTATCTCCTCGGTAAGTTCACAGCTGTAAATTTAATATCCAACAACAAACACTCAGGCCATCTTTGTTTTGCTCATTTATAAAGTTTCTGGTTGTTTTGACAGTACAATCAGGGTAGAACAGTATAGAACCTTGAAACTTGACATTTTGGTGTAGACAGTAGGGCACAATGCAAATTTGTTAATCATTATCACCAGAATGACTTTTGAAATACTCATTTTGCAGAATACTACTAGTCAGTGTTTTTCAGGATGAGTATTTTTGTTAGAATTCTAAAGAGTCTAAGTATTGTCTCTCTTGTAGTCTAGCAAAGATGCATTGAACTGGTTAAAATAATGCATTAAACACGCTCACAGAATTTATTCACCAATACATTTTATTATAGTTTAAGGCCTATTGCAGGTACCACATGTAGCAGCGTAATCACAGCAGTGGTATTTAATCCATATCACACAGCCCCAATGGAAAAGAACCTATGATTTTTAATTACAAGCATATATGTGTTATGTTGCAAACTCTCTTTGTAGTGGGAAACCTGAAGAGGACCTTGCAGAGGTGTAAGATGATGGGCTGGATGGAGCAGATCACTGGTCATGGCCTCAGTGGATCCTACCAACTCAGCTATCCTTACTACCCAAGGTACAGTCTCCTCTGAGCAAGCTAATGAACAATAGTCAATCAACAGTGCAATATGAACAATAATTCTAGAAAGTAAATTTGAAAACAACTGGACATGGAGATGACTGAAAAGTCAAAATATCTTATGTTTGTAGTACCGGTGTGCTGGACTACTACCAGCTATGGAGGCAGCATAAACTTAGGAAGGAAAAAATGCCCTACAGTCCAAACTTGTTATAAAAAAGGGGTCAGTTTAGTTTGACTATATGTTCTTAGTGGAGTTCACCAAGCATTATAGTCAGTCAACTAAACAGGCAAGGGCAGAAAAAAGTAATTCTCATTCTAGAAAAGCATTCATGGAATTCTGTATGCATGCTGAAATTAAAAAACTACTTTATCGTTAAATGATCGGAGCCTAACCCCAAAGTTTGAGTTTGGTTTCTGCTGGACGACTGGGTCTCACTTTTGTTCTATGTACAAATCACCAAATGTTCTGAAAATACTGTGTGCAGGCTGTTATTTATTATATAAAAAAAAGGAGTATAACTTTATATTCAACTTTATATTTCCTCTTTTGCCTCCCTCCAATAGCCCATCAGTGCTTTTCCCAGAAATGATGGAAAAACTAAAACAGAAAGAGGAAAAGAAGCTCCAAATTAAGAAAAGGAGTCGGTATTCTGATGAAAGTGATGAGGATGAGGAAGAAGAGGAGGATGAAGAAGAAGAGGAAGAATCAGAGGATGATGAGCCACCTCCTCCCAAGAGGTCAGAAAAACTGGTGTAAATTCCCTTATAAACCTTTTTTTATTATAGACACACTTTCAGTTCATTTGTGGACACATACACTCAATGTGTAGATAAACAGCAGGATGAAAAGGGTCACATTTGGACTAAAGTAAGCCGATTGTCTACCGCAGTCGACATTTATATTGAAGTATTGATTACAGTGGAGGCACAGAAGGACAGGTCAAATGCTTTGGTAATGCTCAAAGTGTGAACTGTCTTTAAGTACAGTGGATGTTTTTCTCCACAGGAGTCAGAAGAGGTCTGCACCCAGAAGCCGTCAGCCCCCGCCGAGCAAGAGAGCCAAGACTAGCAGCAGAAAACCTGCCCCAGCTAAGAGACCGGCAGCATCGGCCAAGAAATCGTCCGCCGCTGCTAGAGCAGCTTCTTCCAAGAAGGCCCTTCCACCTGCTAAAGCCACACCGGTTAAGAAGGCCGCTCCAGCCCGCAAGCCTAAAACACCCATCGCCAAGAAGATGACCAGCAGGGTGTCTAAGCGACCGGCTCCCAAGAAGTCTCCGGCTAAGAATCAGGCGGCTAGTTCTCCTGTGAAGTCTAAGACTGCTGCTCGAAAGTCCCTCAGAGCCAAGAAATAAGCTCATTGATTATTTTTTTGTGAGTGAATGGTCAACAGTAGCTCCTTAGACTGCAGTGCTTTTGCTGTTTCTTTTTTCTTTTTTTTTTTTCTTTTCTATATTATTTTAGTAACTTCACTGTTCTCCCTATCTTGGAGCCTCCCATTAGATAAAGATCCAGTGTTTATTTTTAATTTTCCCCTTACAGTCAGTCTGCTGTAGTACTCATGAAGGCGTTTACGTTTCTTTTTTGACGGTTATTGAGTGCCGAAAGTTCCTTGCGTTAACTTTTTTTTAGAGCACCTTCTGTGAGATGGTAGTTGCCGTCACGGGCTGTCATGATTGTGCACGAGAAGATGATTTCACCTTGTTTGTCTTTGCATAGCGACTTAAACCGAGCTAGATCATAAACCCATTCCCCTTCGCGTTCTCACGTCTGCAGTGTTTGAGAAAACTCCTCTGAAGTGTTCATTTTTTTTTAAGAAGACACTTGTCGTTTTGTGAAATTACATAGTAATTAATGTAAGAAGATAGAAGCATACTGGCCTGCCACTTCATGTAAATTAAGGGAAAAAAGGTGACGTTACTCTTTACCGATGCCTAGATTTGAGTTTGACAGGCAAAGTCTGCCTGAAATGGGGCCAATCTCAAAGCAAACATAATGAATTGCAGTACATTTGGGGTAGCAAGTGTGATTTTTTTTTTTTTTTTTTTTTTTTTTTGTTTTTTTGTTTCTTTCCTACATAACATGAAGGTGAATATTTCCATATTTTTTCCTTTATGTAATGAGAAAGTAAAGGACAAACTTCCATAAGTTGAATAAGTTCAATATTATGTAATACAGTTAACCCAGTGGTATTCTGTGTAAGTAGAGAGTCAGGGAATTGGGATTTTATTTTATGAGCTCATAGCTCATGGCCTGCATGCATGTAACTGATATGCTTTTCTGTAGTCCTTAATAAAGTGACTATATTTGTACTCCAAATGATTCTTCTCAGAGACATTGTACTTCCATAAGACAAACGACACACCCCAGGTAAGAGACTTGATTCTGGCCTTCAGGAGTATGGTTTGAATTCAGTAATGGGACCTAGAAGGTCATTTTTAAAGTTAAGTGGCCCCTTTATGAACACGCCATAGCACACAGTGTGAACAATGTGAAATTCTTTCTCTGCATTTACCCCATTCACCAAGTGAAGCAGGGGGCTGCCACCAACGAGGGGCGCCTGGGGAGCAGTGTGTGGGGATGGTCCCTTGCTCAAGGGTACCTCAGTGGTGCCACTAGCAGTCCTGGGATTTGAACCCGTGGCCTGATCGCAGGGGCAACTTCCTAACCACTAGGCCACCAGCTGTTCCAAAATATAAAATTTGTCTCTATGTCTCTTCTAAACATGCTTACCCCTTAATTTGCAGCAGGGCTCCAATAGTCTCTGAACTGAGATCTTCAAATTTCAAGGACAACCCCATCTGGTGTATCTTAAAGGCAGAAAGATTGACACCCCACCAACCCCTGTTGGCCAGAGATTGCAGAAGAAAAACAGATAGTTGGTGTTAACAAGGCAGCTGTCTATCTAGATACCTTCATTTGTCTGTCTGAAAGCTTAAAACAAACTTGTCTCTGGCATTCATTCTGTACTGAATAAAGACAGTCAATGTTTTCTTTATGGTTTTGCTCACTGTAAGAGTATAACTGGTACAGCTTGTCGGTTGGCAGTCAGGATTGGTTGAGCATTGACTTTCTGAAATGCATGCTGGGTATTGTATTTGAAAAACAACTGTGAATGAAAACATGAAATTGTGAATTCTGCCAAACTGATGAGACTGAGTGACAGAATCCTGCATAACAACAAATTCTAGTTTTATGACTGTACACCCCTCTAAAAACATTTGGAAGGTGATTGATTAAGGTTCGCTCACAGGGAAGGAATTTGACCTTTCTTAACAGTGACTGATTTCATTGTGTTGGTGGTATAGAGACAGTACACAGCAAAGAATCATTATAAAACATAAAGAAAAAAAAATCTAGAATAAAGCAAAAAAATTGCCAATATAATGAGAAAAATTCACTCGTTAAGCTTTCTTAAAACAAGAAAAAGTTTCCAAGAACAAGATTATTTATCTTACATGTCACTTATTCTTTAAATAATGTTTTTATTTTCAAGATTATCTGGCTTGTTAAGATTTAATTTTTTGCAGAGAACAACCCTGTGGAAATAGAAAGTATTTGAAAGAAGGCCCAAATCTACACCCATTACACATGAAGGCTAAGTTAATCAGTTGAGTCACTGGTATGATACATAAACATTTTTCTAACATCAGATGGGGGCAGCTTTTGGTGAAATGCATAACACCCGGCTGGAATGATCTTACCTCGTCGTCAGTCTTGTCACAACATGTCCATGTATAAACTTGAATTTTTGGTATGGGTGAAAGCAGTCCATCTTATTTACCCTAGTAATTTGAAGTGTGCCAATTTAATGTTTGTTGTTTGATAAGTTGCTTTGGACATTCTTTCACTTCCTTTATTTTGCTTATTTGTTCCTTAAGCAAAAGTGCATGAGGTTGGAAATTTCCAAAGCATGTGGTATTTTGGGGGGGAGGGGGGGGGGGGGGGGGGGGGG
>JBBPCZ010000142.1:12432745-12453071 GCA_037974445.1 Brycinus macrolepidotus | reverse complement strand
ATTTTTTCGATTTTTCGCGGGGACCTGGAACGGATTACACGATTTCCCATAGAAGTCTACGGGAAATTGTGTTTCGCGCAACGAACTCCCCGCAAAACGAACGCGCTGCTGGAATGGATTGCGTTCGTTATGCGGGGTACCACTGTACTTTATTTGAACCAAAGTTACAACATAAACTATTTGCTCTTTATTAATTTTATTTGTCTGCCTAAATAGCATGAATCACATAACATGCAAATGGCTGTTTAGTCAGAATATTGCAACACATATTGGGGAGAATAAAAATAATTTTGCCAATAGCCAATCACATGTGGAGCAACAAAAATTCAATTTTTGTCAATTCTGATCTTGGTTGATTCCCATTGTGTATCCCTTTTAAAAATGTCTGTGTGTATTTTAACAGGAGTTATTTCAAGTTATCACTGAAACATGTTGAACACACGCAGCATTTCTTACAGGAGAACAAGTGCTCTCAAGAGGGCAGCGTTACAGCAGGTCCAGAGGGAGACATGGTGGTTGTTGCTACACCAGGCCCCCTGGACCAGAAACATGTTTTGGAGAGGTAAGGTGATGCAGTGAGCACTGGAACTAACTTTCAGTAGAAAAAACTGTGATGACATAAGGTGAGCCCATCCTGAAAATGAAAAAAGAAACAAAAAACAATGCTAAATAATAATAATAATAATAAAAAGGAGAAGAAGAAAAAATTATTATTATTATTATTATTATTATTATCTAGTATCAGTATAATAGATTTTTAGGTGTAATAGTTATGTTATATATCGTTGCGTCAGACTAGGGAGGGGCTGAGCCACATTGGCTGGGAATGTAAGGAAGAACCAACACACACAGAAGAGGAAACAGTGCAAAACAGAGCTTTTATTTAATATATGAAGCAAAACAAATCCATTAATAAAACTCTAGCCTACTGTGGCTCAGTCAGGGTCTCTCACAGCTTTCCAGCCAAGCTTATCTCAAGCCAAAGTCATCGCTCAACTGGCTTGGAGAGCCTCAGTGTTTTGGCTCCTCCCCTAATTCAGTACAGCCGTCCTTTATTAGGCTCTCCACTGCCACAACAAAAAAAGTAACTATGTATATGTGTGTATATGTATATATTAGGCATTTTTTTCTTCAGCACAAAAAGATGATGACAAACACATGATGACAAAAAACTGATAAAGAGTAGAGAGTAGATGCAGGGTTTTGATTTTTTCTCAGACTTCAGCAGCTGGAGCAGGAGTTTGTTGGGGGAGAGCAGGTGCGGAATGAGGAGCTGAGGCAGCGGCGGAGACAGAGGAAGACTCTGGCCAACCAGAGGAAGAAGCAGCTGATTGAGGCACTGAGCCAGGGCAGTGAGGACAGCGACAGTGTGCTGCTCAATGTCTACGACTCCATCCAGGAGGAAGTCCACGCCAAGAACAAACTTCTGGAGAGCACACAGAACAAGGTAGGACTTCAGCATTATTGTAAGAAAGAGAGAGAGAGCATTTGTGTGTGTTTGGATATTTCATAGCATTTTTTGTCAGTCTTCAGGGTAATACTGGGCCATATATTTGATAAAATTGACAAAATTCATATTTAAGAAATTCACAATATTTCACAGTTTCACAATCACAATATTTTCCAAATAAATTATGACATTATGACATGGATATTAAATCTAATCCACAAAGGGCCAGTGGGGATAGAGGTTTTCATTCCAACAAACCATGAGAACACGATCAATCGTTTCTAATCATCATCTTCCACAGATGTCAGTTATATCCATGACTACTGGTTATATTCAAAAGATTGTTAAATAAATGTCTGAAATCAAATACACACAGAAACAAAAAATGGTATGAGAGCGGAAGCAAAGTAACAAGACTCCCAAAATAACACGACTCCTTATTTCACCACCATATGAGAGGCTAGCATCGACTAACCTGTCAGTTAACGTCAGCTCCTGTAGCCAAAATGTAACTTAAAGATCAATTTCTATCTTCCTTGGCAGCATAATTTCTCATGCTCAGGCCTTAACCATGGTAAAAACACAGCCTCTTGTGATGTATTACTTTTTATGCAACTACAATGGCCTTGATCATGGCTCAGCCAATCAGATTTTAGAACCAGAACCCTCTTTTGTTATCATCTTACTTTTCTTCCCTGCAATGATCATTTTGGTGAAATGTTTCAGTGAACATGCTTTAATTGATTCTGCTCTGCTAATTGTCTCTGTGACAGCTCAAAGCTGCCAAACTAGAGATTCGAGATCTGCAGGCGGAGTTTGAGACAGAGCGGGATGACTACCTGGCCGTTATTAGGCGTCTGGAGCGCGAGACACAGCTGCAGCAGGCCATCCTGGAGCGCATGGTGGGCCTGGTGCGCCGGGACTGCAACTACAGCAACCTAGACCGCCTGCGGAAGGAAGCAGTGTGGGATGAGGAAAGTGGAGTGTGGAGGCTGCCTGAAGTGCTGGTGCAGAAGACAGCGCTACCTGCAGGTGAAGTCAGGACTACTGCAGAATGAGGCCCTGAAGAAATGTGTGATGCTAGATTAATAAAGTCCTGTTTTTGAATATAGAATTAGAATGTAAATGATTTCCAAAGTTTGCTTCTTTAATTTAATAGATAACCTTATCTAACGGTTACATAATCTCAGATAGACTTACTAATGTGGTTTCTGACACTGCATGCTGTTACCTATTAAAAAATCTACAAAAGACACAGTCAAAATTTCAGCTTAGCTACTGCTCTTATTTTTAGAGTTCATTTGTCCATTTTTACAGAAATGTAATGTAGTAAATGGTTTTTATAATAATTTCTTAAAAAGACTGAGCCTGCTTAAACAAGTGAAATCAGGAGAGCTCCTGCTTGACTGGAATGAAAATCTTCAGCTACACTGCCTCTCTGTGGATAGGAGTGGTGACCCCTGAGTTGGAGACAAGGTTACAAAAATATCTCCCCAGTGTTTATTGCCGGTGATCTGACAAGTGTTGGTGCCAAAGTATTTTGGCTTCACTGGAGGTTATCCATTGGTTATAGGGAATTAGGGATTTTAGCTGATATTAATGAATTGAGTGTTATGTTGAGTGTTTATGTTTTGACCGTAAGTTAATTAATGGCTAGATTGTTTCTTGCTCTCAGCAGTTCCTCCTTCAGCTGTGAGCAACTCCTCCAGACTACCGGCACGCAGGAATTCAGCCTCAGACTCAGCGGAGCCCTTCATGGTACTCACACTCACTACAGTACTCCCTCTGAACTAGGCCTGTAAATATAATGAAATGTTAGCCGATGGTAATTGCCAAGTAATTGTGATTTATAATTTACAAAAGTTTTGAACATGCAGTGTACAAGTACCAAACCACAGACCCCATTTCTCATATACACAGGCAGTAATCCAGCATATAGTGTGTCACATGGATGTTGTCTCTCTAGGAGGAGGAGGACCGCTATAAGGAGATGCTGAATCGAAGTGACAGTGAATACATTGCCAGTAACTACTTCAGGAAGAAGAGGACAACTCCACTTTTCTCAGGAGATGCTAGCAAGACCCTGGGTAAGAGCAGGAGTGCCCACCAACTTCAGCCTGTTTATATAATAAGACATGTCACTTTTGGCCATGTTTATAAAGTGCATATCAGTTTATTGATTTGTCCATTTGTGCAGAAGTCAAATGGGTGGTATATCTTCAGCCCTTGAATTTTAACTTCATACACTTTTAAAAATAAAAGTACTAAAAAAGGTTCTATCACAATGCCATAGAGAAACCATTTTAGTTGTCTTTAAACCCTTTCAGTGAATGGTTCTTTGGAGAGCATTGCAAGGAAGATAAATGAATGTGAAGAACCTTTTTAACGAACCTTTATGGTGTTCTTTAAATTACTGTTAGTACAGAACATTTAAATTATGCTAACTTTCTTTAAACATTTAAAAGCTTCTTCTCATGCACTCATCTTTATGAAGCATGGGTCTTCAGTGACTGTGCACTTTATTTTGAAAATCTGGTTCCTGACATTCCCTGATTACAACTCGCATCTAAGGTACCTTGGCTCAAACATGCACAGACGGTCTTTCTGCTGCAACAGGTAATGCATCGTCCCACCAGACGTCCAGTGGCTCCAGCCTTGCATCTGAGGCCCTCCTCCCCCGCCCATTTCGCCTGGAGTCTCTGGGGATCCTGCCTGTCAGTGGCAAAGCCAAGCGCAAGAAGAGTAAAACACAGCTTCTCTGTGATGGCAACTGACTTGTGAAGATCCATTTTCTGTTTTCTGTTCATCTTTTGTCTTTAAGGAGAGTGAGCGGCTGACCTTTGCACACCTTATAATGTCAGAACACAGTCTAGAGCATGAGTATTGCTGCTAAGGAGCTGTTTTTCTGCTGTAAGTGCAGACTAAAACTTTCAGTTACTTGACTAGTGAAGATTAATTTTTTATATGTTATTTAGATACATTATCTGTGATCGTGCTCAAATATTTTCCTCCTAATGTGGTTTTTACCAAAACGTCATGATGAATATGAAAGTAACATTACCACTGCAGATTTGTAAAAGGTCATAATATAATACTTCCTAATGTCAATGCTACCTATTACTATGGACTTGCACTAGTATTTTGCTACCCATTATGTGAATGGATCAACCAAGTGAATATACTATTTATCTTTGATAATTTCTACTGCTCTTCTTTAATAATATATTTTTCTTGATTAAATAGAAGAAAAAGTAAAAAGTGCAGCATTATTTTTATTCATTCCTACTTTTATTATACCTTCACACTCCTTAAGGCAGAACGTCCACTGTAAAAGGAAACCAAAGGTCAGGAAGATGTGAAGCCTGCAGGCTTTTATGTATAATTGACAGTACAACGAGACAGGGTGAGTTAAGAGGTTCAGTGTAAAACTAGCCTTTCAAGCATCTACTCACTAGCTCTACGGTGGCATACCAGTGTTATTATTTCTGATTAACATTCCAGCCTTTAAGCAATAAGCAATACATTCATGTTACATTTGTTTATAACTGTAGCATCTTGCTCAATTGCAGCTACAGCTGGAAAGGACATCTGAGGATTATTCAGTCTGAGAGGATGAAAATGTGATCAATCTGTAGTGATGTTGCATTGATGTGCCAACCACATCAGCCTTTCCAGAAAAGACATCTACAGACTTAGTGGTAAAATAACATTTTATGAACGTTTTTATACCCCACTTAGTAGCAGGCATCTTGAAAAATGAAATATGATAAAATCTTTGTTCATTTTTAAAGGCAACAGTACAGTGTGTACAGTGTGTGATTATTTAGGCATGTCTTATAGCTATAGCGCAAAACTTCAGAAGCAAACTAGATACAGTAACAACTACACAAAGTTACTCTAATGCAGTGGTTCCCAAACTTTCTCTGCAGGGCCCCCCTTTTCTAAATAGGAACATTATTGAGCCCCCCCATTCAAACTACACAGGTTCAGATTCAAACTTTAATCCAAGTTCAATCCATTGGTGCGCCCCTCTGCAATGTACCTCTTCTGAATAGTAATATCTGATTTAATCTTCCTTACCTACCTTATTTTCATTGATTTTGCCTAATCTGTAATCTTGAACTCGCTAAATAGGCTAGCAGAGCTAGGTCTGGAAAAATCAAGGAATGTTGGCTCTGTGGACATAGCCCTTTCCTGATTAACAGATAAAAAGCATTGAAGTGAAAGTGCAGTTAAACATCAAGCTAATTTTATATTCCAGTCCTATAGATAACTAAAAAACTGAAACTATAAGATTGGAGATGAAGTTGTGCTACATTTAGGCTGGAAAACAGACGCTTAACATCTTAAAGACTTTAGACTGACTAGCCTTTCAGTTTACAAGCCACATTTGATTTATTAAGGATTTGTATGGGCTTTATATAGTCTTATGATAAGTTTGTCAACTAGTTAGGACAGAGGTGTTCACTAAAAGGCTACCTACAGTGAAAAATGATGCAAGTGACTGAGGAGAATATCCCATTTTTAAACCAAACATGGGCTTTGAGTGACTTAAATGACTAAATTCCAAAAGAATTTACTTGGGGGAAAATATCCAATTCATTACTCCAGTTTTTGTTCGGGAGTTTGTAAGAATACACGTCAATAAATTTATCCACATGCTTTAGTCTCAAACGCTTATATTGTATTTGTAGCATGTGGACAAAAGACTAACCCAACCCTGCCAATAAAGCGGAACTTAAATCCTGCCCCCTGTAAGAATGCTGATTTCATCTATTGGCTTCTGTGCCACAGCCAGCAGCAATTATGTCACTTTTGAAGACATGAAACACTCAATATGCAAAGGTCCAGCCTCAAGCACAGATACAGACCAGCCATAATACTGCACTATCAGATCTAACGCCACTGTAACGATAGCAACTAATATTGTCAGTGGGCTATATGACAACACTGCTGTACAGTGAACCAGTCAAATGTTTGAATAAAACAATAAGCCACTCAGCCAGTGCATGAGAGTGATTTTACCGTAGCTAAGGGAACAAACTGCTTTTATACAAGTATTCTACAATTCATTTATTACTTCTTCCACTAAGCAGTGCAACCCTTCCATATTAAGCTGTGTGTGCTTAATTGAATGCCTGTGTCAGCAATTAGTGAACCTTAAAGTTACTGAATTTTCTAATCAGACACAGTGTTTGGATAGTTAGGGATATAAAATGTGGTTTGTTAACAGTAGGCTATAGGAGCATAATGGTCAAAGATTATTCCATAAACAGCAACAAGACTCTTAATAACAGCCCATTAATACAGAATTCAAATGATGTGTATGGTCATGTAAATATGTATCCCATATTTGAACAAGGCTCAGCCAATTAAACTGTAGAACCAGAACTAGTCATTTTATAAAAGCAAGTCAAATCTCCCCAAACCCATACTACGATTAGTGGGTGATGAATTTGAGAGGTAATATGAACAGTGGCCTTTTGTTTGAGTGTGGTCAGGTGTTGGTCACAACCTGAGATAATCTACTAATCCACCCAGTGCTGACTATGCCCTCATTCACTTAGTGGGTAAGATGAGGAGTCTGACTGATAGGTGATCTATTGGAGAGCAGAGTGCACCTAAAGACATCCAGGGCTTGTTGGGGGCGCCAGCATTCAACATTCAGACCAGCAGACTGTGGGCCTATTCATGAGCAAGGGCAGGTCACATTGTGGCAAGAATTTTGTTTTTGGAACTATGTGAATAGATTTGCTGAATAGATTTCACTGAAACACTGTGCTTAAGTCAGAAATCACATCAGAGGACAAGGTTAAAGAGGGATTTGAGAAAGGTGGTATATACACACTGATGTTTTCTTTCAGGAAAGAATTGCAGAACAAACCAACAAACCACTCCACCAAGCTCTATGAGATGACAAATTATTTAGCTGTGACACAAGAAAACTTAAAAAAAAAAAAAAAAACATATAAAGAAACAAAACCCTATATACAAAGAGGTCTCTGATGTTGAATCAGTCTCAATCAAAGGCATTAAGGTGATACTTAATCGACTGCATCTAAATCTAAATTCTAAAGAAGAGACAGGACAACAGTCAAAAGGAAAGTGCTTCTATTCAGTGCTGTTAGGAGTCAGCACTATCAGTTCTTCAGCAATCCTAGCTTTCGCAGGGCCTCACGCCGGTCATCACCCATGTTGGGGACCTTCAGCACATTTAAGCAGGGACCATGTAAGGATTTGTGCGGTGCTGGAGGAACAGTGGATGACTGTCCTGATGCTTGGGCTTTTTCAGTAGACAATGGAGTTGTATCCGTCTGGATGTTTCCAGGGTTGTTTCTGACTACTGTTGTGAAGGACTGTTGGTGGTGGTTCTGAGAAACTGAACTGTCAGAGCTTTGACAGTCTGAAAGCTCATAGTTGCACATACTGCTCCCCAAGCCCATTCCAGATCTCTCCAGGGTAGCAGCTTTACTCCCTGCAGGAGACTGAGAAGAAGCCGTAGTTAAGTCAGTCATGGAACGGTGATGAAGAATGTTGCTGCCTTGGCTTGGTTGATTTCTCATTTTTTGGTTCCTTTCAGCAGCACAAGGGGGACATGGTCTACTCTGGAGCAAGTCTGGAACTGAACTGGAAGAAGGCTGAAGAAGATTAGGCATATGAGTTTCAGTGGGAGAGCCTTTGGTGGACGGTTTTGCATCAGATTCCTTTAAGAGGCCCAGTTTAGACAAAGCCTCCAGCCTCACTTTCTCTGGTTTCATCAAACCTCTACTTCCAGTGGATGTAGATAAGCAATGCACAGAAAAGTCTGCATTAGGATCAGTGGTTCCCTTGTGATTCAGAACAGTTATGTGTGAAGGTATCTTTTTGGGTTTGGGGGCCACGGCTGGGGGATTGATCTTGCTGCTCTGGTTTTGTCTGGGTTGAGTGTTCTGTGAGAACACACTGTTCCCATCATTAGAACAAATGGGATCTTGATGCATAGAAGACTGCTTCTCGTCTTCAGGCTTTTTTCTCGAGGATACCCTAGCGCGTAGCTGCACCAGACCCTCATAGGTCAGAGGCCCCCGAGGGGCCCGGTCATTTTTCAGTCCTTGATCTCTCTCACTGCTGCTTTTAATTGTGAATGGAGGTGGAATCACAACTACATTCACCTCTGATGGAACACGAGGGCTGTTCTTGTCACTTTTGTGCTTAGTCTCCTCTTTGGGGGGCTGTTTCTCTTTGGAAGCAGCTGTTCCTGGTTTGAGAGGGATATGAGCATTGCCGTTTGCCAGAACAAATGGTGTTGGAACCAAATAATTCAGGATTTGATTGTGCTCTGAGCTGCCAAACATCCTAGGATCATCCATGCAATGCTTTGGGACGTCTGAAAAGGAAACAAAAGTTGACCTTCATATTCATGCTCCTGGGATTTATTGTTCAAATCAACAAGAATATGACTAACCTTTGTACTTGCTCTGTTCCATGGAATCAGAAAGATAAGCTGTTTTTGTGGCCACATTTCCAGGAGCAGGATAATTTTCTGCTTCATCATTGGACAGACCACTGTCATCTTCCGTGTCTAGAGACTCAATGGTCTCCTCCAAAAACATGAGACAAGCTTTCTCTTCTGCAGAGAGGTACTCCAGGCTATCATCACTCTGAAAGAGATCACAGAAAGAGATGCACCGTTACTTGTTTTACCACGTCTGTCTGGAAAAACACAATAAATGAGTATCAGTATGCAATTGGCATGTTGTATGTGGGGTGTGTTTTTATGAATGAAAGCAGAACTCACAAAGCAGGAGTTAATGCTGACAACACTGTCACAACTTTCAGCACTGTCCATCTCTCCCACCATGTCTATGGCAATGCCTCCAGGCCACGTGTCACTTTTCGGCATTGCAAATTAATCAGCTTTTGGCCTGAACGTGAACTGTGGTCCTTGAACTGTCCAAAGGAAACATAATTCTATGAACTACCAGTACAAAAACAGAAGTAATTATAGTGTGAAATTGCACCTAATCAATCAATTTTCATGTGTAAATCTGCTGTTTGAACAAAGCACAATGCAGGGTAAATGAAGGGAACAGAGGTCATTACTGTCTAAAACAGACAAAAACAACTTGTTCTAGGGGATATGGAGAGGTTGGTGTTTTTGGTGAATAAACCACACAAATGTCATAAGTGGACTTCAGGGAGAAATGCAAGAAAGGTGTAGAATATGGGCCCTTTAATAACACAATTTTTGTAAACAGAAGAATGTTATATAGTGCCAGAAAACACATAAGCAAGACTTTTTGAGAAGTAATTCAGGACCAGCTATCCAGCTATCTTGATTCAATCCAATATCAAGTTGGGCTAAAAAATCAAATCAGAACAATTTTCTCCTCCGTCAAATGCAGTCGGTCAGACATGTTCAATGTTCAGTGCTTCATTTGTCTCATGTCTTTTCTGATTCTGCATAACATACTGAAATATGCTTCAGCAATGTGAAAAGACTTATACTGCAGTTTTTATCAGTCCTTTTTTTTACATTACAGCTTAAACATACAATGTCAGAAAACACATCTCAGAGAAATTTTAAACGGACTTACTTTGCTTTGTGTTAGCTACATTAGCCTCTTAGCTCCGGCATAAAACCAAAAAAGCAAACTTTGAATTAAGAAAATACTTTGTGAATATGATTTTTGGCCAGCTACATTTAAGTTTAAGGTTAAGTTTACATATAGGGTCAGAGTATCTGGTCGTAGATTGGTTCTGAAGTGCAGAGGTTATAAGAGCTGTATCTTGTTCTGTGTGCAGTATTACCCGATTGCTACACTGGACACATCAGGTGACTCAGATTACACGCTACTCTAAACCCTTCTAATGGGATCAAGTTCAGCATGAATGGAAGACAACATGAATCATCTGCAAATTTAAACTTACACAAGTGTCACAAGTATGAGTTTTTGTAAAAGTGTAATAGTTTTTGTAAATCAATATATGTGGTACCAGAAAAGGCTCATTGATTTTTTTTTAATGGTTTTTTAAAGGACCATTTAAAACAGCTTGTCCATCATAGCGAAGAATCGTATATCCAGACATAGAACCATTTCATAATTCAAATAGTTCTTTGAGTGTTTGTGGTTTTATACAGGAATGTTGCCTTTTTGAAAGAAGCCATGAGAATTTTGTAGGGTGTAACCTCTAAGGTGCTTCTTGGGGTGCACAGGCAGAGTAAACTGTAAAATCTTCAGTGCAGGAGGGTCATTCTTCTTTATTTTATGATTTTTGTCAATGTATAGTGTGGGTTACAATTAGTTCAAGGTGGGAAATCTTCACTTTGAGCTGGGAATACTGCTGCGTTTCAATACTCAAGTATGCCTTATGGCAGTCAGTAACTGATATGTCTATTTAAAATGAAGACTTTGAAAGAAATATCTACATAAATTAAGAAATGAATTTTATGAAATGGTGAGGTACTCTAATGACTAATGAGCTTTAGGTTAGTACAAAATCTAGATTTTTGAGAAATGGGCTTTTTTTTTTTATCAGAAGGAAATTTGCTAAATTTAAGAAAAAGAAAAGAAAAAAAAAGACAATACGTTTCCAAATCAATTTCTGGCTCAAACACATTCATTCAGCGTCATCCCCCAGGTGCAGTTCGTGGCCTAGTGGTTAGGGAGTTGTGACTAGAAGGTTGTGGACTGAAAGTGGCACCTCTGAGGTATCCTTGAGAAAGGTGCCGTCCCCACACACTGCTCCCCGGGCGCTGTGTTCCTGGCTGCCCAGTGCTTCACTTGGTGAATGGGTTAAATGCAGAGAAGAATTTCGTGCTGTTCACACTGTGTGCTGTGGTGTGTTCACGTATGACAAATGGTCACTTCACAACTCCCACAGTTCCTTGTATTTGAATATGACGCGTTTGAAGATAAGATTGTTTTTCTTTTAACTGCAGGGCAATCTTGCTCGGTGTCATGCAAATGTAAAGAGAGGCCCGAGAGTTGCAGTGAGTGGAGATTTAAGCATTTGGTCTTCAAGTAAGACATTCACATCAGAGTTAAATTCACAAGAAGTAAAACGGTCAGTCATAATTGCGAACTTAATGTGTCTGGTATTTGAAAGTTACAGATCACTCTGCTCACATCTTGATGAAATATACTAAACTTCACACCCACTGGTTGCAGATGAAGATTGTAACTACTTTACATTTGCTGAGTTCTGTGTACAGTTTTGATAGATTTATACCAGAGGTGTCTAGTCTTATACGTGAAGAGCCAGTGCGGCTGCATGTTTTCATTCCCATAAAACAGGAGCACACCTGATCAGCTGATTAAACAACTCAGATGGGCTCCTGCTTGTTTACTGCATCCACATGGGCCCTTTGTGAATAAGATCGGACACCTCTGGTATAAATTATCCAAAGGAGGACATTGGAGCCCCCCGATTTGTACTTTATCTTCTTCCCAGATATATTTCTGAGGACAAAAATCTACTTCGCCTTGACATATTGTCCCCATTTCCTATTTAGGGGTTTAATTTCATTCTGTTCTGATGGTTGAGCACATGATTATATTGTTTGCTGTTCCTCGCACCTCACACATTATAGCATTACCATTTTATTTTAGACTAAAAGTATCCTTAAAGCAGAAGTAATAAGTCCAATCAAACTTCATTTATGATCCTGACAGATGCTGTATGGCACTGCAGTTCTACAGGGAAGTCAGATACTTCAGGAGTTTCTGAAACTGTTTTTAGCAGCTTCTTTCTGCTTGAGTGGATTTGTTACTAAGATTGGTGTTATGGCTTTAGATCCATCTTTAGCTCTGTCCATCTTGTGCCACACACAAACAAGAGCTTTTATGTTTACGACCACACCACACCCTGAAGCAAAATAACTAATAAAGAGAGTCATGTTTTTTTTATGACAGGTTTGATGAAAAACACTTACCCTCAAACTCGAGATACACTGCAGATGGACTTACGATGGAAAGAGTAAAGCAAACAAAGACTAAAGCAACATGTTTCTACTGAAGTAGATGTAAGATATAAATGTGTAATATGTAGGCCTTCTTCAAGCAGCAGCTCATTGATGTTTTATAATATATCTTACACACATTTTGCGACCACATGTTCTCCAACCCAAAGCATTCTGAGTGATTTCAGTCATCACAGTGAACTCAGCGATTTTCTGACCAGTTTATGACTATCACCATTTGACCCAGTTGTTGCTGAACCTTGTGACACATGAGAGAAAGTCGATCTGTTTTATCTGTGTGTGTCAAACTGCTATGGACTCCACGCAAATCTTGACAAGGCTCCAATTTCTTGTTGAAGAAAGTGTTCCTAATAAGAATGATCAGTGATACAGGGAGCTGCTGAAGGCACTACAAACTTGATCCCAGTATAGGAGGGTTCCTTACTGGTTTCAGTTTCCCAGCCTTGTGGTTAACATGGTCCAGCTAATGAAGACTTTGTACTCTATTCACAGAAACTTTCTCTTTCAGCTCAAGCACAGTATTAAAGCCGTCAAGACAAAAGATGATTGAATGTCACAAATACTACTGAAAAATCCTTACCAGTCTGTAATGGTAATTGTAATATCGCATGTCTGTACCAGCATAATGCTTTTCAAAACTGTTTTAACATGTCTGGTTTAAAAGGGCTCAATAATGTACAATGACAGTAAAAAGACACTCACCTGTATTAAAGAGCTCCTCAGTTAAACTGGGTGTCAGTGTGAGTGTAAGTAGCAGAGCACCTGTTGTCTGCTCCAGGTGCGAGGGATCACAGTCCATCACCATAATCCTAAACAGTCATTATAAACCAGCTCCCACCCACCAGATAACAAGAGCCAATCAGCATTTAAAAAACAATGTTGGACTGTTGGGGGCAGGACAGGGGGCATGGCAAAGGCTCAATCCCAGATGGCTTCTTATTGGACCTTCAGTTTGGAAAGTCTTTATCTCATGAGCTCTGTAGTGCAGTGTAAAGGGAGTAGGGAGCACTTTGAGACTTGAGACACAGCCTGAATCCAAAACTTCATTACAACACAAGTGATGCAAGTGTACAATAATGTCAATATAGACATAACAATGACAGTGTATCACGAATTAAAATATTAGGGGTCTTAGGGGTCACTGAAGATCACCATCATCATGTGAAGGCTGCAAGTTTAAAAAATGAGATTTCACATAGTAAAATGGAATACATAATGACATGAATTATTAAGAGTATAATGAACTAATAATAATGTGTGTTTTTTGTTCGCTTTTGGAACACTCAAGCAGTCTTCCTGGAAGATTTAGACAGATGTCCCTACAGCCCTCTAGACATTTTTGGTAATACATGTTAAGTGCATGTCTGCAAGTCCAGGGAAAGGTACAGATTTTAGCTGAATGTTTGAATATATGTTGTGCTTTATGTAGGGATTTGGGATCCATGTGAGACTGAGCCAAAGTCCCAAATGGCTCATTAAAAAGATACATAGAAAATCTTTCATTCCTGAAGATTCTACATTGTATCAATTTTATAAATAAATTGCAATAATTCTTTTTGCCTTTTATGACTGACAGGTATTAGTGTATATTGTATGTAGATTGTAATATCCACCATTTTTAAATTAGTAATCCAGTAATTATTTTCACTATTAATCAAGTAATTACATTTTTAACATTTCTTTTTACTTAATAAAATGCATATTGTATATACCGTATGTGCTTTGTGAGATTCACACATGTGTTTTGAAGGTTAAAAGCTCCCCCTTGTGGGGATTGTTCAGACTGCTGAACATCCCTTTTATAGTGGCCTGCAAATATGTTCTAGTCAAAATCGCAGACTAGCCACTAAGGTGAAAATGTCCATTTGAATAATGTGTTTATTGAGTAATCAGTTTAATTTAGTAATCAGGACTGCCTTAGTAATGTATTGTGCTTGAGAGAAAAAATAACATTTTTTACTTTGGCTGTATTGTATTCTACTGAAATTTTAATATTTCAGGGTAGTAGCCAGTTTTTCATGGGCCATATACTGCATTATGTATGTAATAGGGGTTCATCTGACCTTCTACAGAGTTTGAATTTCTCATGGTTTCTTATTAAATTTTCAGGTCACTATTTGGGTCTTAAAAGCTTTTTCAAGTCCCGTTAAGTAAAATCTGTTGGGCCATTTGAGACTGAGCCAGAGCCTGAATCCTGAATACCATTGGTCCCTACTGGTTCCATTTTGCATTCCATTTGGATGTAGTCACTATACAGAGTACTACACATGGCAGGTGAAGTGAATAATGCTGTTTATCTCATTACAGTTTCACCTGTCAAGGGGTGGGATATATTAGGCAGCAAGTGAATAGTCCCTGTATACAGTGGTCAATACATACCAAAAATTGTCCAAAAAAGGACAACTGGCGAATCAACAACAGTCATAGATGCCCAGTGATGCACATTTGAGCAAAAGCTACCCCACTTGATCAAATCCCAATGAAAAGCTACTGTAGCACAAATCGCTAAAAGATTTAATGCTGGCTGTGATAGAAAGGGGTCCTAACATATAGTGCATCACAGCTTGCTGCATATGGGGCTGCAGACCAGTCAGAGTGCCCATGCTGAAACCCTGTCAATTGCCGAAACCATCTACAATGGGCACATGACTGCAAGAACTGGACTGTTCTCATTTGATTAATTGTTTTTGTTTACATCATGTGGATGGATACACATTTGTTGCTTACCTGGGGAAGAGATGGCACTAGGATCCAGTGGGCAGAGGCAGAAGCAGTGTGATGCTCTGGTCAATGTTCTGCGGGGAAACCTTGGATCCTGACATTCATGTGGATGTTACTTTGACTTGTACTATCTATCTAAACATTGTTGCAGACTAAGTACACTCCTTCATGGCATTAACATACCCTAATGGCAGGGACCTCTTCCAACAAGATATTGTGCCCTGCCACACAACAAACATAGTTCAGGAATGGTTAGAGGGAAATGACAAAGAGTACATGGTGCTGACTTGGCCTCTGGAGGTCCCATCTTGCAACTTACAGGACTTACAGTATCTGCTGCTAAAGTCTTGACGCCAGATACCACAGCATACCTTCAGAGGGCTCGTTGAGTCCATGCCCCAATGAGTCAGCACTGTTTTGGCAGAACAAGGGTGACATACACAATATTATTCAGGTAGTTTTAATGTTATGGCTGATCTGTGTATATAATGGATTACATAGGAAATGTTTAGCCATCTAAAATTCAGCCAAGGTTTTTGACCTAAACAGAGAAATAGGAATGATCTTCTATTACCGGTGATCATTTCTCTAGTACTGATTCCCTCTAGGGCTGTTATTATTCTGGATAATAAGATGGCAGACTGTTGATTAAAACCAACTGCCAAAAGAGGTCTGCCATTGTCATGCCAAGGCCTTGATAATCCTATTACTAAAGGTAAAAAGGTTCTTAAAATAACATTACTTTAATCCACATGAATTGGCAGGGACGTAAGTCTGTTTAACTGAATGGGATTTATTAGTGGCAGCTGATGGCACACGACATTCAATTCAAACACAAGCCAAATTTGGTTGCTAAACTACTTTTTATCAACAATGTCAGTTATGTTCACAAACTTTAGTAATGTCTGCATTTGTCAAATACCAAAATATTATCACAGACAATGGAATTTGTCAAAATTCTCAAATAAGCAGGTATGAATTTAACCTTTATTTCTGGTGTAACCATTACAGCATGCAGTTCCTCCCACCCACTTACTGTTTAGATCTCTACTCAGCTAGAAATGAAGTTCAAATCTCACATTAATGACAAGAAAGCACTTCAGTCTGTTTGAAAAGGATCACATGATTATATTTCCTTTGGCCTCACAGTGGCACTATTTTTAGTAAAACCATAAAATAAATTACAAAGCATTGTGTTGTGTGGACAGTACCTGACTGCAAATGTATTGAGTTTTTACGGTTATTCATCACCAGCATTGGAATACATTCTATGTAAAGCTTAACCACTCATCTCATACTACTTACTGTAGGAGGCCTAGTCACCAAACAAAGTTTGCCCCAGTGTTTCCAAACAACATTTAAAAAAAAGTTTGATATGACACAATTCTCCACTGAAGAAAGCGTTCACTCATCTTTACAAAAATTTCATAGCCGCTTGCATAAAAGTGTTTTGCATGGCCAGTTGTACAAACAATGAAAACAGTGCCATTAGAAACAGAAATCCACACCACTAGGCTATTTAGTGTATAAGTGAGTCCACAATCAGCACCATTTGTTATTCTCCACAAAAAAAAAAATACACTCTCTTGGAAGCCTAACACTATGATTAATGCTTATCAAATACTTAAAATGAGGAGCTGCCAGTTTAAAATCTACCAAGGAATGCTCCTCACTAAATGTTTGAACTACTTCAAGTAACAGTTATTACTGAGCCAGTGAACATTTAAGACCATGTAGTGCCATCACCTGTTCTGAAAATGTGCAATGTAGCCTTAAAAAGGGGGGAATCACACAAACGCAATGATGCTATCTACTCTGCAATAGTGTCGCAAGTTTTGCAAACATTGATAAAGGCATTTCTTATATTTTGCTTTGAATAAAGGCTCACTCTTCTTGTTAGGCAACAAACTTAATTGCTACATATCAAAAATAAAAAGGTGTTATTACAATACTGTGCTGATTCACACCCAAAATGTAATGCTCAAAGCTCAGGAACTTCAAAAACCCAGTGTTGACCTAAGTTGTAATCAATACTGAAAAGTTGGGAGATTGGGAGAACACATTGTGAGGTAGAAAACGGCACCAAGCTGAGACACACAGCTGTGAAATCGTGAGACAGAGGAGAACACGTATACTGAGGGTGGCAGTAAGAGTAAAGGTAATCTGCAGCGAGGATTTACACCTCGCCGAAGTTGGTGTGACCTGTCTCCTTGGCGTGTTCCCTCGCCTCCTTTTGTCCCACCAGGCCAGTCTGGCACACCATGCAGCGCAGTGCAAAACGGTTGACGTCCGTGAACTGCCGCTTGCGCCGCGCATCGTCCGCCAGCTCCAGGGCCTGCGCCAGAATGATGTCGTCGCCAGTGGAGAAGACAGTCTGAGGTGGTGCGTCCGAACCGGGTGTCACCCTTTGCAGCGGGTCGTAGTGGATGCCATCATAAATGAGCAAAACACGTTTTTGGTAACCAGCATCCTCACCAAAGCGGTCCACACGCACTGTCTGCGTGTCCACTACGCAAATCTCACACTGGTAGAACTTGGACAAGATGGACACCTCGATGGCACCACCCCAAGTGTCATCACGGCAGATCCAGGCGCAGTATTCCTCATTGCTTTTGCCCAGCACCGCCTCCGAGTAGGCAGCCGAGTCGCTGGCCACGATCTGGGAGATAAGGCCACGCATCTCCGGGGCGCAGGCCGGGTCGTACACACCTCCCTCCACCACATAGTTGACACTGGTAAACAGGCAGGAGTTGTCAGCAGGAACCACGCGACGCTCCAAGACAGGGGAGGAGTTCAGGCATAGGTTTTTTGTTACAGCAGCGTTAGTCTGGGCCTTAGGTTTGTTCTTTTCTTCTTCTACAATCAGAGTATCTCCTGTTAGAGGGGATTAAAAATAAGAGAGTAAATCTCTGACCTAACAACAGTGTGAATGGATGAGCTATTTACATAAAGGTGGAATACAGACAACAAACACAATAAACCAAGCTTACATTCTCAACACATTTATTTTTCCACATTTCAGTAGTTCCATATTTCCACATTTCAGTAGAACCAAATTTTTTTAACTTTTTTTTTAAATGACTGCATATTTATAATTATTTAAATATATAATAAGGATAAAACAGATCATGAATAAATTATAAATAAATAATAGAACTGGCATGTTTCACAACGGACAACCTAATTATCTCCACTGGTTGTTCCCACATGTTATTACCTATTAACACAAAGATAACATGCATACATACACAAATTAAAAAACAACTACACACAAGGTGGTCTCACTAGTCATGTTCCTCAGACAACACAGACCTCACCTGATTTAATAGGGTAGTCCTTCAGATGAGCATCTCCATTTTGAAGATCCAAACTGGAGGGTGGGTAGCCCACCATGATCTTCTGCACATCGCATGGAATACCGGTCAGCTCCTCAACCTTGTCTTTCAGCTCTTGAACACAAGACTGGTGCGTGAGGCCTTGCATCAGATGGGTTCCATTCTTGGCCTTGCACCTCAAACGCAGCATCCTGAGTCCCTTCCGTTCTGTTTCATGAGAAGAACAAGTCTCAAACATATGGTATTGCAATGACAGTCACATTCTGAATGACACCAGCTTCATCAACTGCTCCACTGTCAGCTACCCAAGTAGATGAAAACCCAACACAGAAGCAGGTGGACCAAGCTGCTGACCACAGTGTTTTATGTAACAAAAAGACTGCTGTCATTGTCCATTTAAAGTGTAAAGTGACTATTTGTCATCCGTGAACACACCACAGCACACAGTGTGAACAGCACGAAATTCTTTCTTTGCATTTAACCCATTCACCAACTGAAAAAGCAGGCAAACAGGAACACAGCGCCCGGGGAGCAGTACCTTGTTCAAGGGTACCTTAGTGGTGCCACTAGCAGTCCTGGGATTCAAACCCACAACCTTCTGATCGCAGGGGCAACTCCCTAACCACTAGGCCACCAGCTGCCCCCTTCTTCTTCTTTTTTACAGGCAATGATGTAACACCCTAAGCAAGATCTCTGTGCTGTAACAGATCTAACAACATGGTAAACTCATGAAAATGGAACCAAACATTAACCTGCAAGTTCAGACACACTGCAGGCAATCTTTCTGCTATATTATTATTATCATTGTAGCACAATGTGCATCACTGCTAGTAGTAACATAAGATAAGATAAACCTTTATTAGTCCCACAAGTGGCAAATATGCACTGGTATGGCAGCAAGTGGACAGTACAAAGGTAAGAGCAGCAAAAACAATAGAATAAAAGCTATACAACACAACAGTACAGAATAAAAAATACAGTCGATATAAAGCTAACTACTGCAGTATTATTGTACCTTTGCAGTTCCCTGTACTGAGAAGAGCTCTATTAGCTCCCATGCTAAACTGCATTAATAACAGTACAGACGGCTGGTTAGCTTAGCTTGGCTGCTTTTCAGCGTCAGCTGGTGAGTAAATTACTCAAATAAATGTGAATTCTCTTCCCTGGTTGAACATTTTAAACTGTCCCAAAGAGGACCGTACATATAAGTCTTCGTATTTAATTTAATTTTCCTCTTTTTTCCTCTATATTGTACCGTGTCTCACCTCTGAGCTCCTCTCAACAACAACACACTGACCAACAAGTGACATGTGCATTACGTCACCAAGAGTGCACAACACAGTGATGACGTCGACAGTTCGCGTGATAAATTATTTGGCATATATATATATATATATATATATATATATAGATATATAGATATAGATATAGTAAGTTTTTACCACTGTTTTACCAACATTAAACATTGGTAAATAAAATGGCTATATTTGTATTATAAACATTCAAATAGAAACATTTGATTTCTATTTGGATCCATTATGCACCAATGATGCAAAGATATTTTAGTTCTTTCACACTGTAACGGACATCTATGAAATTTCTGGCAAGCAGGAGAAACAAAGGTTTTTTTTTCCTTTCAGGTTTGTGGCAGCAGTATATCAGAAGTTTGACTTTTTATCTTTTCTCTGCATGTCTTGTAATATTTTGTCATATTTTTAGTTTCAAGACTATGACCAATTGTCTTCGAATTTTGTCTTGCTGTCGGGAGATTTTGACTAATCCGGTTAGAGCCTCACACTATATTTGAATACTGCTGCCACACCTGCACCAAAGTCAGCATTATTCTAAATTAGTGTT
>JBBPCZ010000142.1:12392779-12431453 GCA_037974445.1 Brycinus macrolepidotus | reverse complement strand
ACATCCCCCCCCCCCCCCCCCCCCCTTTGAAGCTGTAATAGCTTCCACTCTTCTTGGAAGGCTTTCAACAAGATTTTGGAGTGTTTCTGTGGGCATTTGTGCCCATTCATTCTGTAGAGAGTTTATGAGATTGGACAAGAAGGCCTGGCTCGCAATCTCCATTCCAGTTCATCCCAAAGGTGTTGGATGGGATTGAGGTCAGGGCTCTGTACGGGCCAGTCAAGTTCTTCCACATCCAACTCATCCAACCATGTCTTTATGGACCTTGCTTTGTGCGCTGGGGCACAGTCATGCTGGAATAGAAAAAGACCTTCTCCTTTTCCCCTCCGTCCACAAAGTTGGGAGCATGGCGTTGTCCAAAATGTCTTGGTATGGCTTCACTGGAAGTAAGGAGCCACATTAATTCAATAATTAAGAGGTGTGTCCCAATACTTTTGTCTATATAGTTTACTAGTGCCAGTAGCTTAGGTTTCAAATCTTTACTGCTTAGACACAAACCGACATTTACAGACGATGCTGCAGTGCCACAATATTGTGGCACAGAAGCATGAAATTGATGTCTGTGTGAGATCCATTCTATCATGTAGTGGTGAGTCAAGCCTGACAACCTAGCTAAACCAAAGATCTTTGTCTATGTGTGTTATTTCTGTCCTTAACTTTCTCTTCCAGAATCTTATTTTCAGGTATCTACAGAATGTAAGTACATCTTTCTATTTGCTGACTCAAGTAATTCGTGTTAGCTTTTGTATGGTATGCATGTTGGTATACAAATGACAATTTGAGTAACATCAATGTTATTGTTGTTTCCAGAATGTTTCAGATTCTTTTTCTTATAATACTCCCAATCCTCTGCACTTGACAGGGTTGATAAATATTCAGTTTGAGCCATTGTTAATCATTTTGTGCTCTTCTCTACAGCGCTCCCGTATCCAGGTGTGGCTTTATGAACAAATCAACATGCGGATAGAAGGCTGCATTATTGTGAGTGATTCCTCATCACCTTTTATATTTCCAGTCAAAAACACATGTTGTCAAATGGTGCTATACTCCTACCCACATACTTCCATGCGTCCTTTACGTTGGCATTAACGCTGCGCAAAAATGAGTCTTGACTGTGGGGTAACAGTGTTCTCTGTTAACCCCTGGTTTAGAGACTCAAAGTGTGATTAGTCCCTATGCGTGTGCACATTAAACATGGCTTTGAATTAACAGCCAGTTATGTAAAACAGTTGAGTTTTAATGGTAAAAGGCAACATGGACACCCCTGTCGTTCTTAACAGTGGTGCTTTTGGCACTAGAATATTGCTTTATATCTTTCAAATTTCTGTTATGATGTCTTTCTTTGCTAAAATGTCATTTTTCTCATGTAAAATCTATATGATTACTTTCAGCAATTCACAAAAAAGGAAGAAAAAAAACCAAATACAAAAAACCACATTATCAGTTCTGTCACACACGTGCTGTGAGTGTAATCCCTCTTCTCCACATGGGCTTCATGTTCACATTAAATTTGACATTTCTATACTTTGTGGAAGGAAGATCACATCTTTTGTTGCTTTTATAGAAAGCAAAAAACCTGCAAATACACAGTCTTTGAAACAAATGAGTTGGGGTCATGCCAATTTTTCAAACAGCCTCCGAGAAGATGCGTCCCCAAAATTCACCTATAATAAGAAGAATAATAAAACTGAAGAACAGTAGTGTGATTGCTTTCAAAATCACACTATTGTTTGAATAATCAGCCATTGAACTTAAAAACAATAGTGTAATTGCTTATGGAGTCACGCTAATAATAAAACTTAAAAGGAACAATAGTGTGATTACTTCTGCAATCACACTAATAAGCCATTAAGAAAATTACAGATATCATTTTCCTCTTTAATTTACTATAAGCGTGTTGTATACAATGAATATGTATAAACTGGGATGCGGCTGTTGTTTATGCCTTTGCTTTGACCGTGCAATTTGTTGTCCTCCTTTGTTGCAGGGTTTTGATGAGTACATGAACTTGGTTCTGGACGATGCAGAGGAAGTCCACATGAAGACCAAGAACAGAAAGCCTCTGGGTAAGGAGTGTTATTAGGCTTTTTGTAGTGTTCTTTCTTTTGGAAAGCCTATATATATTTGTCCAAAAGTTTGGGGACCCCTGCTCATCCAACATTTCTTCTGAGGTTATCAAGGGAATTAATAGGGAGTTTGTACCCCATTTGCTGCTGTAACTCTCCACTTTTCTGGAAAGGCATTACACCATACACCAACAAGCCACTTTAATGAGTACACCTACACTCATTGTACATTTTAGCAGCTCCGCTTACCGTAGATGCACTTTGTAGTTTATGGTTACAGACTATTGTTCATTTGTTTCTCTGCATCAATTGTTAGTCCCCTTTACCGCATAATTGAGTGATCAGGGCCCCCAGAGGACAACCAATAAGCAGATATTATTTAGGTGGTGGATTTTTCTTGTGAATTATTATACAGTGCTTAGCAGTGACAGTGCCCTGGCTGAGGCATGCTTGTGTGTGTGTGTAACAGCAGTGCAGCTGGAGTTTAACATCTCATGGTCACAGCTGGAATGAGAGGAGACCACCAACCAAAATTATCTGTCCATCAGTGTCCTGTAGCCATAAACTGACCACAGATGAAAGACTGGAGGATGACTAAAACAAAGTGTGTAGCATCAGATGAACCATCATCAGTAGTTTAATATCTGCAGGGTTGATAGAGTGGAGAGTAAGTGGACACTCCAGCAGCACAACTGGGTCCGCTCCGTTTTCTGCAGCACATACACTACTATGTCAGTGTTGCTGTACTGAGAATGGTCAGGCACCCAAATAAGTGCTCGCCGGTGGTCCTGTGAGGGTCCTGACCACTGATGAACAAGGGGGGCTAATCCACTCAAACTCAGTCACTCCAGAGATCACAGATCAACTGTTCCACAGCCAAATGCTGGAGACCTTAGGCTTGTGTATGGCTGCTCCAGTGTGTCATTCTGTTAGTCATGATGGAGATTATACAAGCAGTGTTTGTGCTACTGAATGCCTGTAGTTACAGTTTTGTGCAAAAGTCTTAGGCACCTGCAAAAATATTTAAAAATTTGGATGAGCAGTGAGTTTTCTTTACATTAAAATTACTAAATAAAGCTAAAAAGAATAAATACAAGTAACATACAGTAAATAGTGATTTTATGTGCAGTGTATCAGTGTGCTCCTTGTGGAAGTCCAGTATTACTTGTAGTTTCCATCAGAAACCTGGTTTGACTCAATCAGTCCTTCATTAAATTAAATCAGGAGCCGCTGATGGAATTTCACAAATCCAAACAACGGCTGGAGGAACCGAGAAGAAATCTGGAACCGAACCTGTGTTGTCCTCACAGGCTCACAAAATAACTACTTTTTTACAAACAAAACAAATCTTGATACCATTCACTTGATACCTTACTTTCTTGTTTGTTTGCATTTATTCTAATGTTAACTTTACTAGCATAAAGACACCTTATCACATGCTGAGAAAAATGGCTTTTGAACAATGTTCTTAGATGCCTAAGACTTTTCCACAGTGCTGTATGTCTGGATACATTTGTACAAATAGTGCAGACCGACACCTTTTTCTCTTTTGCTGTCCTACAGGGAGGATCATGTTGAAAGGAGACAACATCACACTGCTACAGAGCGTGCCAAATTAGATGTTTGGATTTGGTGGAACGATGGAATAATGTTTGATATATTTTGTTGGATATTAGTGTTTAATTTTGTTTAGTTTCTTTGTCAGCTTGACCTGACTTCATGTACTTAAGGAATGCTCATTATGAGCAAGGTTTTTTTTTTCTACCCAAGCAGAATTAAATACTGTTTTGTTTCTGTATTTCTGACTCTGCTTTTATGTCTGTCTGTTGCCTGCAAATTCAGAAAGAATTGCTTGCCATTACTTTTGTGAGCAAATTGTTTTGTTTTTTCTTTTTTTTCATGGATCAGTCTCTAAGGTAAGATAACCCTTTATTAGCTACACAAGTGGGAAATTTATCCCATCTTACAAGGATGAGGAGGTGAGTATTAGATTTATATGGTGGTGATAATTGATGAGCTACGAATTTGTATTGCCACAACTAATCGATGTTGCTCATTTTGGGGGGCTGTGGAAGAATGTTATACTACATAATACTCCCCTGCTTCCTAACAGTTAAACCTGTCAACAATAGTAGGCACCCTGTGCTATATTGGGCGTAGTGAAGGTTTGTGTTTGGAAAAATAAGCTGCCACGACACCCCTAGGTTTTATGGTACAAGATAGAAATAAGGACAGAAAGAAAAAGGTTTTTCAGAATCCAATTGTGTAATAAATCCAGCTAGTTAAGTCAGAAGATGCACAAAGCCTCAGCCTATGGTGTTCTCAGTACCGGTTTCTGAAAGCACAGTATTTGTTGGCTGGATAATTTAAACCAGGGATGCGCTAGAGCAGGGGAGCCCAAATTCTGGTCCTAAAGTGGTGTCCTGGATCCAACATGTGGCTATAAAATTGATATGCCCCTGAAGGCCTACATTACCTACATTGCCCTCCTCTGCAGGGTGGTGGATCTCCAAAACTAGGATTGGGCCCCCTTACCCAAGAGAAATAGTTGCAAATTTCCCACCCGTGGAACTAATAAAGGGTAATCTTAGTCCAGCACAGTTTTGGGCCCTCTGGGTCTGTAATTGATTTCCCCTGGCCAAGAGTCTGAGTTAAATATGCTGGGTTTGGAGTTTGAGCACTGCATGTGGATTTATACATTACACATTATTTAAGGCTTTAAATATTACCCCCAGGATTCTAAGGGTTAACCAGTTTGAGTGCAGGTTACTTTCTGGTAAAAAGTGATGTGATTTGTTGTTGGACACAAAATCTAGGGTTAAAATGACAAGCTCAGAGCTGGAACTGTAAGTTCACTTCAGGGCACCCATTGCTCTCCACATCTTGCAAAATTAGAAGCAGGGCTATATCAAGTGTGTTGCAGCAGAACTGGTGAAACTGGAAAGTATATAATCAGGAAGGAAAGAAAGGATTATGCCTCAAGAAGAGCTGCTATGCTTTATTTATCAAAGAATCAAGTTCAGTGGGTTTTTTGTTTTCTCTTTTGGTCAAGTTTTTTTTGTGTTAAATTTCTTTCTAAACTAACCGTGCAAAACTAGTCTCTGTCATTTGGTCCATGGGGCGCAGAATAAAACAACAAAATGGCATTTAGAAAGTAATGGACCTCTTATGCACCCACATAGGTGCCTATGGTTGTACTATTATTTCCATCTTAAACTGATTAAGAACTGACTGAATATATATCTTAGGTAATCTTATCTTAAACTCTCCTGAGACTTTTTACTGCTTTGCACTGGGAGCTTGTGTGAGGTCAGTTTTGCACCATTTCTTAGTTAAAGAGATTGCTGGGCTATTAAGGTAAAGTGGCATAGGAGTGTTCTAAATCATACCTGGAGCACCGAGTGATATTCATGAGGTATTAGAGAGCCATCAAAACTGTTACCATTTTTAAACAATATGGACACAAGGTGGTAGTGTATTGCAAAACCACAAGAGGGCAGTACATCCACAAATTGTACTTCTGGAGTCTTCAGCATTTATCCAAGATCTTCTGATTGTTTTCAGGTGCTTTAAAGTGCACCCACTTCTGACATGTAAAATCTCCATAGAAAAGCATTGCCAATAGATTGGGATATTCTGCGGCAGCGGCACAGGTAAGGGTCACCATGGCCCAGTGGCAAGTGTCACCGAGTGTCACCAGCTTTCATGGAGTAACTGAGCTCCATCCATTACCTTTGGGAGAGGTTGGAGCAGTACTGGTCATCCAGAACTAATCGTCCAATATCAGTACCTGACCCCTTTAATGCTCTTATGGTTGAATGCAATCAAATCCTCACAGCAATGTTTCAGCATCTAGCCTAGTGTAAAGGCTTCCCAGAGCCGACACTGTTACTGCAGCAAACCTCCTTTTACAGAAGAAATGTAGGACGAGCAGGTGTCCACAAACTTTTGGACACATAGTGTATCTCATGTTCTTTTGTCATAGGCCAAATTAATTTCCACTAATGGTGTTTAGTCCAAGTCACTCATTTACTTGTTCACTAATTAATTCCCATAGCATTTGATAATCAAGCCTATGTAAGGAGTTGTGACTCTATAATAGATTTTATATGATTCATTATGGCAATCTTTTGCACGTGTTAATTCTTTTGTGGTCCTTTTTTTTTTGTTTACGTCGCAGAGAAATCAGATGCAAGGAAGAAAAGTCAAAAGCTTCTACTATTAATAACAGCTGCCTTCCTCAACGGGAAGTATGATAAAAATCTGACAATATGAAAACAGCCACAAGTCAGCAAAAAGCAGCTAGGGCAGGGGGTGCCATAGTTCTCCATACATGAGCTCTATCTCTTGAGGCAGGAGGTGGTGGTGGTGCTGGTGGTGGGGGATCTTTATAGATAGGAACTCACTGACAACCTGAGAAGGAAGCGGTATCTCAATAACTTTAACTTAACTTTTTGCAAGTTTGTGTGGAAAGCAGGAGTGCCAGATGCAACTTTGAAGCTTCTGGGGGAGGAAGTCAGTTGCTGACTCCAGACCCCCTGCGAGAGTAACTTCATAACTGCAGCCGCAAGCGCTTACTAGCTGCCTGTGGATCGCAACCACAGAGATAGGTCTATTGCATCAGGCTTTCGTTTTTATCTCTGTGGGGATGTGAACACATTGTGCGTTTTCTGATAGAAAACTCGCTATTAGTGGCGCAAGCGTTTCTGAATGTCGTGTGTCATTCACCAAAATGTCTAGGCCTCTTCAAAGTACTTTTTCACAATTAAGACATTCAAGAACCAACTGGCCTAATGAAGGGCTCTGTATTACTGAAGCCAACATGAGTTTGAGTTTGAATTTATTATGTATCATTCAGTATCAGTTATGAAATATTTACTAAGTCTTGGGCTTAGAGTTACAAGGCTCATCTGCATTCAGTACAGCAAAATCCAGATCTTGACAATAGTGCGTCACAGCATTAGCAGTGGGAACTGCTAACTAAGCAACCCGAAAGAAGCCTGATTTTAAATGACTTATCAGTCTGAAGTATAACTGCAACTTCAGCTTGCCCTTTATCACTAACATTTCTCACCGAAATTCTGATTAATCACCCACTATGATTAGATCACTGATTGACCCGCATGGTGCCGACTTAGTCTTTAAGAGGGAATTTACAAGAAATGTACATATATATATATATATATATATATATATACGTATATATATAGTATGTACACTGATTTTTTTTCAATAACTGTTCTTTCAACATTTACTACAAAAAACATAAGAAATGCTTAAAACAAATGTAACTGAGCGCAACAAATGTCACTGCATAAGAGGTCTATTCTAAATGCAGTTTTGTTGTTTTAATGTTACAATATACACTGTAAGTACAATTTAATGGATGCAAAAGCTTATGTATGAGTTTCATCAAAATAACCACTTTTGTGGTTGTCTTTATCAAAGCAGCACAGATTCACGGTATCCTTTCCAGCAATTTTTGGAAATAACTTGTGTCCAAACCCTCCCAGCACCTTTTCAAACATGCAAACAAATCAGTCTCATTTGCTGGACTCTCATTTTGAACTTGTCAGTCCAGTTTGTCCCGTGCAACTCAGTGGAAGAAAGATCTGGAGGCTGGGGAGGCCAAGGCATAATTCTTTTTCATTCTTTTAAAATGTTTTGCTTTTCTTTGGACTGGATATAATTTTAGTGCAATTTTGCAGAATGCTTGGGGTCATTATCCTGTTTAAGAATGATAGTTTGTTCAATGAGTCATAAACCAGAAGGAACCCTTTCAAAAAGGTGGGTGACTGGTCTTTTACACTGTCAGGAAAAATGTCCTGTCCTAAATGATCCCTTCACAGGCACAACATGGTCCTTAAGGTCCAAATTAGCTTTAAAGGTAAACTAGGTTCACTTTCCCAGGAAAGGTATTTGTAGCGTTTTATAATGTTGAAATGAAAAAGAAAAATGAAAAATGAAAAAGTCTGTAGTCTAGACAGGGCATATGAAATGTAATAATGTAAAAATCTAACTGCAGTGGAATATGGTACAATTATGTTTGCTAACTGTAGGAACTGAATGCATATCCCTGAGGATACCACCCCTGTAGCAACATTTGTACCCTCAAATTATATTTTTTCTGATAGTTTAGAAGGCTGGACTCTGCTCTAACACATGTTCTAAGCCTGGTAACTAGCTGCTGAGTTGAATCAGGTGTTTATGAGCAGGGAAACTGAACTGCATGCTGGCTCTCCACACCCTGACTCTAGACACCCCTGTTGTACTTCCATTAGTGCACAAATGCATCAGTTCAACTGCAGCAATTTTAGAATGGTAGAATAGATTACAGTCATCAGTAATAATAATGTACAACCAAGTATGTACCCTTTTTGGTGAAACAACTGACATAGCTGAATTGTGGTGAAATCTGAGATTTCTTGATGCACTGAATCATCCCCTAAAGAATCATAATTGAGTTGAATAATTGCGAGGACAGATATTTACAGACGTATTCAGGAACTTTTTATCTACCCATGGGCCCCAGAGCCCCAGGCAGTCTGTGGGAAACTGTTTGCCCTGACCAGCCTCTAGTGGTCCGGTCAGCCCTCTGCGGTCCTCGGGGCTTAGCTGGCGGAAAGGCGGCCCGGGTCAGATGGCTATCCCTCCTGCCCCCCAGAGGCCTTCCTGTTCCTGCGGGAGCCATTGTTATGAGCAAGGCCTTTGTTCTGCCTCTCCCCCTGACCTGTCTCCTACCTCAGCTCAGACTATCCAGGTGGCTGCCCGGCTCACATCTCACCACCCACATGCAAGTATCTCTGGAAAGATAAACTCTGGGTGCATTAGTTCACTGGAAAATCCTTGGTCCCGCTTGACATTCCATGTATTGAACACCTAATGAATCTCACTTGTTGGTGGAAGGTTTTTAATGCTAACTTGAGACCAAATTTGCTTTTTATTCTCGTGGTTATAAAGATTACTGTTCGGGCACCGGTAGAAAAAGGCTCTGTCTACCCAACAATTATGCTGTGGCCAATAATATCAATCTAATTTGAAATAATTTCCATTTTAAAGTTCTCACTGTAATTCCTATACAGTATGAGGTGCAGTCAGCAAAAGACAGCTTAGAAATGATTGGTTGACCATTCATAGCCAGTTCAGTCATGACAATGATTGCAATTTTCTGTATTACTGACATTTGTAGGCAAAAATGTAGGTGCCCCTCAAGTTATGTTTTATTGGTTTTCTAAATGAAACAAGTGCATATTTGGTGGAGAGAACATACTTCTGCACATTTTAATGCGATTTTACTCACTAAGTGGACATGTCCAGCATTAGTAACTGCAGATGATTCAGCACACATAAATACAGGGCAAAGGGCTACATAGGGGTGTAAGGCTTTTATTAATTTTGCCTAATCATTACATCTATGTGTACAACTTCACAGTCCTTTTTTACTTGTCAAATGTACAGCACTGTGGAGGCTTAGAACAATACAGTTGCAATATGACTTTGAAGGTCTAACATTTTGGCACTGTGAAGTTGCTTTGTTCGTCCAGGGTACATTTCAAAAGATCCCCTCCCGGATGAAACTTCTGAAACTTAGTGATAGCATCATCCGAAATCAGAAACTGCAATACATTTACTTAACTGTAGAACTCTTTATCTTGGGAACGTCTTTATAGAAATGCACATCGTTTCCACAGATATTGTCTGCTTTAGAAAAGTGATAATCTTTTTTCCAGGGAAAGCACCCTGAGTAAGCAGGTCGTGACCTGTACCAGTTGCTTATCTTGTTTTAACAGTACAGCGACAACACATAATACCTTCATATTTCTCCAATTAACACGTACAATAATATGCAGGTCTGATAAGGCCTTTTGTTTGAATGTTCACCCGAGGAAACAGAGCAGTGTTTTTCATTGTTGGACCTTTTGGCTAAAACGCACAGTGGCAGAGGCGGGCAGAGGGCCAGGGCCAAATCGAAGGTGAGAACGTACCCACGGCAGGCTGTCCTTTGTCTGCCCAAATAATGAACGGGTTCCAGCCATGCCTGCATTTCAGCACCATTTTAGCTTCGTCGGGGGGTGTTAAGAAGTGACCGATGAGGGACGAGGTTGTAAAAGTCCGGTTTGTGTGTGATCTCTTACGGCCTACACAAAAGAAAAGCAGATTGCATACACTGTATGCGGGCCCTCGCTTAAACTCAATGCCAAGTTAATGGATGACACTGGCACAGGTGGTTGCATTTGTGTAGCTGTTTAAATGCAGTTGCTTTAGTGCTGTAGTCAACATGTTCTGTATGTTCTTATTAACATAAACTGGATCCACCTATTTACACAAATAGTCAAATAGGCCTTCTCAAATATTAGCCATGTTTATTAAGTTATGCAAAGCGCTAAATGACTTCTCACCCTTAGTGTGGCTAAAATAGGCCATGTTCACCGTTTCAGAACTGGTTTCCTGTTTATTTGTGCATGAAATAGACTTGCGCATGCATACACCCGTGGTGGCGATTCAGTGCCGAGTGCCTAAATGTTCAGAACAAAAGATCTGCAGGGGAGCAAAAGGAGATGGGGAACAAAAAACAAACGAGTAATGAAATTATAACAATACAGAGAGCGAGAGAGAAAGAGAGAGTGAGAGAGAGAGAGAAAGAGAGAGAGGGATGCGAGCGCCACAATGGCAGGGAACAATCGTGCCGCGTCAATGGAAAAAAAAGAGGGGGGGGTGCCGTGGACAATGGGGCCGGTGACAGCAGCACAATGGCCACACTGTTTTCAATTAGACATTATCTCATACACGGAGTGGCAGGTCGTATTGTGCTGGGGGGCTATTTTCAGGGCCGGCTTTGTGTGGGGCACCGCCAATATTCCCTTCAGCCCCTGCAGCGAGCCGGCCCTTTATTCTTGCCACTGTTTGTTTTTTGCACAGTGCTAAACTGTGGGTGGCTGCGAGCAAACTGCATCTGTCTAAAAGGGGGAAAGGGGAGAAGGGGGACTACCTTTGCCTTTGTCACCTGAACCACCTGGACCAATTAAATGTGCGTTAAAGACACAGTCCATTCTGACTGCTGCATGAATTTGATTTAGGCTGGGTGATTTGGGTGGTCTCGGATGGACAGCAACCTTCAGTGTTGCCGGCCTCATACGGCTTCTCTGGCATACGGTGCACACCACGCGGTGCATTGTGCCTTGACAGCAAACGTATAATACTTCTTTAATAAATGCCCTAAAGCAACCTGTGTTTGAGAGGAGTGCTGCAGGGATGAACATTAGGCCCATTCATGTTTGTTCTTAATAAGTGCAATATACTGTCATACCAGCATATTTCTTTGAAATCTTGAAAATCAGTCGTTTTTCTTTTCTCCTTCTCCTATGAAGTTTCAAAGATATGAAGTTTTCTTGTTACAGGTCTCTTTCTCATCCCCATTTACTTTTGCTTGACTCACTGTTTAGCACAAACGAACTAATCTCATCACCCATATACTGATTCAGTTTTGCAGATTGTGTGCATTAAACCCTAACACGCATCTAAGACACTCAAAAGGTCCTGTATTTTCCATTTTGTTCCAAACTATCAGGTCAGAAGTGATACTGGTCATTGCTTTGACAGGAGATATTGCACAGAAAGTAACCGTCATCAGCACAACAGCAGGTTCTACACTCTTTATCTCTGGACAAATGGAAAGAGTTTATCATAGTGCATGAGGCTCTATTTGCTTGTGTGTTCTCTTCATTATCCAGTTCTGTAGTTTATTAAGCTTTGACATTTGTTTCAGGTTTAAACCTTTCTGTCTAAAGAGCTTGCATGAGAAATGGAACTTTTGAGGCCTCTGTGTGTCACTCATCCAATTTGGGACTTTGCCACCTGCTGCTGGTTCTAACCTCAGTTAGGCTGTCCAGACCCAGGTCTTGCAGTTCTTCGGCCAGTGTTTGCTCAAAAGAGACGAGTTTTCAGTCGTGTGTTTCCCGCAAACAGTCACAAAAGTTAGCAAAGGGGCCGCTTGTCAGGGAGCGGAAGATAAAATGGAATAGGTTGCGGTCTTCCGAGGGGTTCTCAGAAATAATGCGCTTGATGTTATCGGATGTGCTCTTTTTTAGCTAATATTCGTTGTGTTTGCTGTTCTCTATCAACCCAGATCCAATGCGGTTTGCATGTCTGCTTACTCTCTATACTTTCCACATTGCAATTGCAGTTTGGTGAGGGCACCGTGGGTTTATTTTGTGAAATGCTCACCTAGGCAAAACGTCTATATTGGTTTGAGTGTGATCACAAATTGCAACAGCCAAGCAAAATAGTCATTTCACTGTGGTTTCTCTCCAGCACGTTCTCTCTGCACCACAGAGGCATGTCTGATTCTGCAGTACTAGGGGCTTGGTATCCAGCTGAGGTCAATATCAAAAGAAGGTCATGCAAGTTGTTAATTCCATTAAATAACTATACACGCACACAAATATATACATTTATATATTTGTACATATAATCAAGTAGATTAGAAATTCAGCCAAACATGACTTTTGCACAGAATATATATACAAATACATACATATACATACACATAAATAGCAATGTACAGTTTTTTATGTGTTTTATCCTCTCTGTTCACTTAAAGAACAAAAGCAAATATTCCAAGACAATACAAGAAGCCACACACTCCATTAAGTGATACATAGGCACCATTTAAAATCCATTGAGTTCTTGAGGGGCTGCTTTGGGAAATGTGTGGAGAAGAAGTATCTGACCAGTACGAATAGACGTGGACAGCGGTGAGGAACATGTGGGAAGCAGTTCCTTTTATATCAGATAAAACGGAGGAAGGTTATGTTCAAGATTCGAGGAGCTATGCTGAGAAACTCAAGACATTTTTAGTGCACGTGTCCTATTTTGGCTTCATTTTTTGCCGTATCAGTGATCATGGCAAAAGACAGCATTTGAAGAATTATTTTTGACCGTGTTGTGTTTGATTTTAACACACGATGTGTTTGATTTTAACACACGATGTGTTCGATTTTAACACACGATGTGTTTGATTTTAACGCACGATGTAGAGAAAGTATATCACAGTTCAAATGTAGCTGTTTAATTTTATTATGCATGTGCAGTCATTTTATAAAACTGGGTTCACTCATTTGTACTTTTTTGCATACAGTAAACAAAATGAAAATGAGTCAATAACAACAAAAGTGAGTATGTGGAGATAAATATCTTCAGAGTCAGTGGGTTAAGACAGGAAGAAAACATAAAGTCAGTCTTGGTGTGCAGTGTGATAAGGCCCTGAATTCACAAGCATAACAGAGATGCTGGAAAAAGCTTGTAATGTTGGCTTCCTGAAACATCCTCTGTGTCACTTTTCTAATTGCACTGTTGTATGCTTAAAATATGTGAATGGCACTTGATTGCAAAGGGGGAAGATTCTAAAAATTGGTGCTGAGAGTGTTTAATGTAATGTATAATAAGCTACAAAAAAGATCCCTAATTTTAGATAATAACTAGAGTGTTTCACAACTCTAGCACAAGTTGCATACTTCCGCTGTCATGTTAAAACATGAATTTCAGAAATGCTTTATAGAAGAAAAAAAATATTTCTTGACTTGAATGTACCTTGATGCAAAGATTTCAGCTGCTCCATGCATCATTAAATGTCCACACAGTGTAAAACGTGGTTACATATTTTTAATGTTGCTTTTAAAAAGTCCTTCTTTCATGATGGCCTGCAAAATGTAAAATCAGACACGTAACACCTCACTCCCTGCTACTGTAGTGCAAAGCCAAGTGAGTGTTCCTTTCTAAACTTCTAAACTTCATAGTGTAACGTATCCCCTGCTTAAAAGCCGTGCGTCACATGACCCAGGGCTTTAGACAGGACTCTATTCTCTGCATAGGTTTGATATGTGTGTCTGTGTCCAAGGGTGAAGGCTGCACTGTAGTGGACAATAAAGGTCTCTTTTCTAAGAAGCCCTCTGAGTGTGGACAGAACGGCAGTGGCAGTGTATCTCCCAGTCTTGCTCACCGCCCTCACAAAGCTCAGGGCTCAATAATCCTTGGGGCCAAAGACAAATGAAGAAGGTGGTGGTGGTGGTGGTGGGGGGTTGGTGGAAAGGAGGGGAAAAAAGTCGCCAGCTTCACCTCAACTCAGCAGGAGAGACAAAGGTGGAAGACCTGAAAAGCGCAGGAACGAACAAAGGTTGCAAGCGGCTGGGATAAGCCTCGAGAGTTGCTTAGTGACAAGAGAGTGACACGAAAAGAAAGGGAGAAAGAGTGGTCAGGGAGAAAAGATGGACTCAGAGAGAAAGGGGAGGGGGAACAAAATAGGGGGCTGAAAGAGAAAAGAAGAGATGGAGAGGGCAAAAGAAAGAGAGGGAGGGAGAGAGCGAGAGAGAGAGAGAGAGAGAGAGAGAGAGAGAGAGAGAGAGAGAGAGAGAGAGAATGAAGAAGTGGGGGAAAAAAGCTTCCGTAATCCTGGAATAGTGGTTGTCGACCATTGCCATGGAAACAGGCACAAAGGCCTGTGGTTTCCTATTGATGGCTAATTGTATTCCTCACAGCTCTTTTGTTAATTGTTGTCTGCCCAGCTCCCACTTCCTGCTGGGCGGCCACACAAAGGCAGGAACAGAGGGGATTAGAAATGGCACAATGGCTTTAGACTCTGGGCCCTGCGAGGCTGCGACTAGCCGCGCACAGACCGGCGGGGGAAAAGTGAGAGAAAGAGACGTAACACAACCCCGGGGCTCTAATGCTTTGAAGGGTAACTGGCACCTTCACCTGGATAATTCACTCTGTCCGGCCTCCCCCTCCCCCATGCAGATGTCATCCCCCTGTCCCGAGTGGGGCAAAAGGGCTCAGCGAGCGGTGTTGGGCCTCTAAAGAGGCTCAAAGTCTAATGAGGCAGCATGGGGGGTATTTTATAATTGAGGATTTACTCAATAATCACTCAGTATCATTCAGCTCGCCGCAGTACCCCTTTTATCCTACTACTCCACTGTTGTTATTATGAGTTTTTTTTGTTATTGTAAGGGAGTGAAATATCACACTAAATGTCCCTTAAGAACTAATTCCATTAATGCACACAATACACATTAATGAATACACTTCAGTTATGAGGATAAGGCCCTTTTTGTTCCTCCTTTTCTCACTTCTTCACTTGTGTCAGCACTGTAAGGTGGTAAAAGACAGTCTAGAATACATTTTTTTTATTTATTTTGCATGGCAAAGTAAAACAGCAAGTTGAGAGAAATAAATCTCAGGGCTGGTAGGTGTGGAGCTGGAGAGAGATGAGAGTGGATGGCTCCTTTCCAGCAGGTTTCCCGAGGAGCTTTCCCTTTAAGAGGAAGATGAATGGCAGTTATTATAATATTATCATTATGAGTTTCTTTTTTGTTATTGTAAGGGTATGAAATATCACACAAAATGTTGCTTAAGAACTAATACCATTAATACACACGATATATATTAATGAATACACATAGTGGTGAGGAGAAGGCCCTTTTTGTGCCTCTTTTCCTTATTTCTTCACATGTAGCAGCACTGTAAAGGTGGTAAAAGATGCATAAGCATAGAATACTTTAATTTTGCATGGCAAAGTAAAACAAAACAAATCTCAGGGCTGGTAGGTGTGGAGCTGGAGTGAGATGAGAGTGGATGGCCCCTCTCCAGCAGGTTTTCCGAAGAGCTTTCCCTTTAAGAGGGAGGTGAATGGCATTTATTATAATATCGTTATTATTATGAGTTTCTTTTGTTGTTGTTGTAAAGGAATGAAGTATCACACTAAACGTCCCTTAAGAACTAAGACCCTTTTTGTTCCTTCTTTTCTCACTTCTTCACATGTGTCAGCACTGTAAGGCAGTTAAAGACACATTTTTAGTCTAGACTTAATTTTTAAAAAAATTTTGCATGGCAAAGTAAAACAGCAAGTTGAGAGAAATAAATCTCAGGGCTGGTAGGTGTGGAGCTGGAGAGAGATGAGAGTGGATGGCCTCTCTCCAGCAGGTTTCCCTAAGAGCTTTCCCTTTAAGACGAAGGTGAATGGCAGTTATTATAATATTATTATTATTAGTTTCTTTTTTGTTATTGTAAGGGAGTGAAATATCACACAAAACGTTCCTTAAGAACTAATTCTATTGATACACACAATATATATTAATGAATACACTTCAGTGTTGAGGATATGGGCCTTTTTGTTCCTTATTTGCTCACTTCTTCACAGGTGCCAGCACTGTAATGTATTTAAAGACACATTTTTTAGTCTAGAATACTTTTATTTTTTAATTTTAAGTAAAAGGGCAAGTTGAGAGAAATCAGTCTCAGGGCTGGTAGGTGTGGAGCTGGAGTGAGATGAGAGTGGATGGCCGCTTTCCAGCAGGTTTTCCGAAGAGCTTTCCCTTTAAGAGGGAGGTGAATGGCAGGAGACGGAGAATGTGAGGAAACAAAACGGCAGAAAGTGACTCCCATGTGTTCAGGGAGACCGGGCAGCTCTTGGAGAGGGGAGTGTGTGTGTATGTGTGTGTGTGTGTGTGTCGGGAAGAGTGTGTGTGCTGTGTGATCGTCTCTGACTTTGGATGTATTGCCACCTGCGATTAAAAGCCACGTTTCTTTCACTCTGTGGCTGGAAGAGCCTTTCGGTCTCCCTGACAACCAAGAGGATTCTGAAGTTTGGGCTGCACAGTTTTCGGCTGCAAGTGGTGAGTCAAGACAACAAAACTTAAAACTTCGAGTCAGAACTTTACTCTGAACCGTACTCAAACGTTTCGAAGCTTTTTTTTGGTCTTGTCTGACTAACTTCGACCTAGTTCTGATCGAAAAAGGGGGGAAACTCTCCCCGTGTGTCGTTTTTTCGAGACCCTAACGTTATTAGCTTTAGCTCCTGAGATTGTGCTACGGTTGGTAAAAATGGCATAAATGTAGCACCGTGACTCTTAATGTGGTCAAAGGGCGTCGTGGTGGGCTTCATTCATGATATTTCTCCCACATAAACTCTCTCAGGGAGTCTTGTCCACGTTAAACATGGACTGAGAGCTAAATACATTCAGGTACTGTCAGAGTGAATGTAATTTTTGTTGTTTTGCCCTTTAAAAGCCTTGACACTTTCCCACAATTTAACAACTCTCCTCTGGTCCTTAACTCTTTTTAACCCTCGTGGTACTGTAAAAATGGGACCTTTTGGAATGGGCCACAAAACTTTTTATTGCAATGATTTATGAAGTGCATGACAAAACTGTTTATTTAACAGCCCACCCGGAGAAAAAGTGAGTCTTTGTATTTCTAAGGAGGAAAGGGAGACTGTGGACAGCATGTGAGACCATGCAGGAAACATGTTCGGGATCAGGAGCATGTTGAGAATTGATTTCTTTGGTAAGGGTGCAGTCTTCTGGAGTCACCTGTCTGGTGAGTGTGCTCAGTTTGAGGATTTGTTAAACTGTGAAGAGCTGCACACCTGCAGAGAGCTGGCTGTTGGATTCCATAGATGAACATGACGTCCCCATTTACTGCAACAGGAGGGAGTTAAAAGTGCTTTTAAAGCTGTTGCTCCACAGTATCGTAGGATGTAATCCATTTAAACCCAGTCCCAGTCATGAAGCACCCCTGGCACTAAACGTTTTAACATTTCCCTTTGCTCCTAAAATACATGATTCAACTCCAATACTCACTCCAAAACCCTTCATTATGTTAAAAGGAAAACACTGAAAGGCACATGTACACCAGGAATGGGACTGAGAACCACTGATTTAACACTTTGACCATGTTAAAGGTTTCTTAGATTATTGGTAATGTTTCGTGCAAAGAAAATAGAAGTGTGTGTGTGTCAGTGTTGAGCAGTTTTCTCCGGTATACCAACACTGATTTGTAGTTTTATCGTTACATATGTATCATTACATATCAAAACATAGATGAGTGCTTCAGATAATTTTGGAAGAATAGGTCGTAATACATAAAAAGAAAATAAGTAGGCCAATTTAAACAGGTTCTGTCAGATTTGAAGGGCATTATTTGAACATTATTAATGCAAACTTTAATATCATACTATGTTACATAATCAAAATATTTCAGTATTGAGTTTTTGAAGAGTTCAGTCCAGCGATGATGTGTGTGTTTGTGTGTTGAGGAATAAGATCAGACAGCTCCTCACAGTAAGAGTTATTTGGACCCTGGCCGTGTGAAGTGATATTGTCCAGTGTGATGGGTGACACCTTTTGCACCGTGGTGTTGCAGAGCGTTGCCTGTCTCCAGCCTCCAGCTTCCAGCACCTGAGCCTCATGCAGCCATTGTGGACGGGCATGTTGACGGCTCATTAAAGGGGAAGTTGGCAAAGTGGCTGCAAGTGTTTGGCTTCACAGTGGCTGACTGCGCACAAAGCTGCCTGTCAGCGGGGAGTCCCTGACCTTTCCCTCTGCCATTCTTTCGTTCTCCCCCTTCTCCATCTCTACATCTCTGCTTTTTTCTCTTTCTCTCCATTTCTTTTCCTCTTCTGTTTTCCTCCTTTCTTTCTTTCTTTCTGCCTTTCTTTCTTTTTCTTTCTATTTACTTTCTGTCTTTCTTTCTTTATTTCTTTTTCTCTTTCTTTCTGCCCTTCTTTCTGCCTTTCTGACTTTGACTGACTTTATTTCTGCCTTTCTCTTTCTTTTTCTTTCTTTCTTTCTTTCTTTCTTTTTCTTTCTGCCTTTCTTTCTTTCTGCCTTTCTCTTTCATTCTTTCTTTCTTTCTGCCTTTCTGCCTTTCTTTCATTCTTTCTTTTCTTTTCTTTCTCTTTCTTTCTTTCTGCCTTTCTGCCTTTCTTTTATTCTTTCTTTTCTTTTCTTTCTCCCTTTCTTTCTTTCCTTCTTTCTTTCTGCCTTTCCTTCTTTCTTTATGCCTTTCCTTCTTGATTCTCTTTCTTTCTGCCTTTCAATCGGTCTCTTTTTTTCTTTCTTTCCTTTATTCAGTCTTTCTTCTTTTCTTCTTTGGGCCTTTGTTCCTCTGTAACACTGTTCAGGAGAGGGCAGAGAGGGATGATTAGTGTGGCAGTGAAAGAAATACAGGATCATGGCTTTTCTCTGAATGCCAATTACTGTACCGCCTATTCTGTACAACCTGATGAATACACTCACACACTTGCTTGTGACTGACTGGTAGATACTGACCTCTGAAACACAATGGCAAGCCAGGGCCAGTGAATGCTTTTGTAAAGCACTATAATGCTGAGCTCAGTGTGCTGTTAAATTTCCACACATTCCTGTACTTATTGCCGTTTTTGCTCAAGAAATCAGTATTCCGAAAGGGTCATCGCTGCTGTGTAGCTTCCACATGCTTCATGTCATGTCATTTTATTATTTGCCTCGCTTCTGTCTGTGCAACAAATAGTAAAAAAGAATGGAGGCAGCGAGCTTCCAATGAAACCTTCTTGCATCGTTGATACCTTACTCTATGGGAACTTTTCAATGCAAACCTCAGAAAAGGCATGTATAGCAGTGTAAAGCTGTCTATAAAGTGAACCAGATTGAACAGGAAATTAGAAGTCAAGGGAGGTGGAGATCCATAGGTAAGTACAGATTCGCTAAGGAAGGTTCTTTCAGGGAATGTGCTTCACAAAACTTCACAAAAATTTAATCTGCGGTATTAACAGAGAACCGGCAGTCTATTTTGATGGGCCTGACACTCTTCTGAACACAGTTTCCCATACACTAGACAGGCCTAGAGAATGAACAAACTTGTGTTCTGTCTTTTAGCCTATTCAAACTTTGACCTCATCTGTTCAGACTTGCATTGTTTTTAGTGTCCTTTTGAACTGCAGGTCTGATGGGAGTGTAGCAACAATGGTCTGTGAAGTGTTTCCTTGGGCTTGCCACAATGTCAATGAAATCAAACAAGCCTGGCTTTAAAAAAAACAAGCAGTGTCACATGCATTCCTTCATTGTTACTGTCCATCAGATCCTCTGAGTGATGTCCTTACTGAGATTCTTTTGTTCCAACTGCTCAAGTCTGAACTTAAGACCTCAGTGTAGTCAGGCTTTGGTAAACATACAGTATGTCTTTGTGTCAAGTGAGATTTTAAGAACCTGTTCCTTTTTGTGCACTCAAAAATGTACAAAATTCACTTTTGATAGGCTACTCACATGACATGGTTTCTGCATTAAAAAAAAAAAAAAAAAAAGTGTAATGTCGTAATACCTTTTAAAAGTCCCCTCCGATTTAAAAAAGAGTAGAAAAAGAAAGCCCACCTCCAACCCTTATTTGTTATTCGCCACTTTGTGGAATCTTAATGGTCGGAATGTATGGTTTGGGAACGGTTTTCCTCATATCATGGATTTGGAAAGTGCTGTCAAACACTTGGCCTCCCCTGCCACCTACTATATCTCGCCGCAGTGGAGTGACACGAAGGCAGACCCACAGCGGAAATCAGACAGCCTGCCATAAGAATAGAGCTCATTGAGTAGCTGCAGAAAAGGTGAACAAATAGACAGCTGCCAAAACTAACCCATCACTATTGTCCTCCTGTCAGCAGAAAGGTATCTGCGTTAGGTAAGCTCATGAGTCTTTGCATTTACTGACAGACTTTATGAATATTTGCATCATAAAACTTGTCAGGTTGTTTTGGTAATTTCAGATTGTTTTTTTTTTTTTTAAAAAGCCTTTTACAGGCCGTGACTCCGAAGGGTTTTATTTTAAGGAGAACAATAGATATTGTTGCACGCCGACAGCAGGCAGTTTTCTAAATGTTCTTTGATGGTAATTTAGCTCAGTATAATCAGCTGTGTGGATTTTTTTTCAACTTTGAACCGTAGCAGTGCTGTTTTTATTAAACAACCCGTCAACCAAACCAACCAAACTTCAAACCACCATCGTTGACAATGCACAAATGGAAAATATTATGGTAAACAAATTTCTAGTTAAATTGTTTAATGATTTATTAACTCGCATTGACAAAAGCAGTGGCAGCATAACTTCCAGACCTCTAGATTTGTCTCTTTGTAGTTTTTTTGCATTTAATGTCTTCATGACTGTAATTAAGCAGTCCAGCAAACTTTTTTTTTTTTTTTTTTTTTACTACTAGCAATTTTCTATACAGCGCAGAAGAGTGTGCAGCCGCACATTCATGTTGCGAAGTATTTACTAAAAGCCGTAAATCTGCCTGAACAAGAATGAAAGGAAACTGATCCCTTTGAATTACGGCTTCCACTCGCAACTGCCAAACAGGTTTTAGTCCAAATAAAGAAGGCAAGACTGATCAATTTACTCAGCATTTCTTTTTTTCTCATGCCCCATGCTTTCTGGTTTATTTAGGAGCACAGAGGTGATGGCAAGCTTTGTGAAAATCAACATGCAAGCTTAAACATGATTTTGAAGGATCATTTTTGTTTGGGTGTGTTGCGTGACTGCATATTGGACCTGAGTAAAACTGAGTGATTAGATATAATGCAACAGATTCATAGAGTGAGCTTGAAATGTTTTTTAAAATTTCTTTAACAATTCTATAATTACTTTCAGAACTCTAAAAGATGCTAAAGATTGAAAACATTAAAAAAACAAACTTATTTTAATCCTTCAGTTAAAGGTCTATCCTCAAATCTATTCAGTATTCTACTTGGTACAGTATAATATACTTTTTATTCTCTTAAATTGTATTGTGCATGTGGATTGTGTGTGTGTGTGTGTGTGGTTTTTTTTTTTTCCTATTTCTATAATTACAGAACAATTGCCTCAATTCCTCTTTCATCGTCCGCTATATAAAGAAAAATAATCTGCTACAACTGTCTAAGAAAAGAAAACCCGTGGCACAAGGTCATACTTTGCCTAACAAAATACTCCAATACAAACATATACTGTTTATCATGTCAGAAAATACTGCACAGTGCACACTACTGTTCGGAAAGATCAAATAAGGAAGACAGTCCTCACAATCATTCTGATTTAGATCGTTAATAGGGTCAGTGCAAATATCGTGGACAGATTTGTTTGGGCCTCATTTGATTCTCAATAAGACTGTTTTTGTGCATTCATTCCTCTTACAAACTCAAATAATTCACAACAGTCTCTTTAATACAGCAAGGGCTTTCACTCAGGAAGAATGCACCATGGAAATATCACCACACAGATTTGCATGGGCCTCTCTGTCGCAGACGAGAACACAGAAACTATTCGTATAGTTTGATAACTTACTAAACCACTAAAGCCTCATGATTTGCTTCAAATGACCCATAGATCATTAGATACAATAGACTTCACTTAGCTAATGGGGTAGTTCAATTTGTATTTCACCAATGGGGACAGCTGAAAATGTCTGTTTTTCTTTTTTTTCTGTCCGATTATAATATTTAAACTGAGTTACAAAATCCTTGTTGCATCATATCAATAAAATTCTTAAGAGTGACAATTTTGTGCCCATTATTGTACTGTGCTGGCTTGATATCACATTCTTAGTGAATAAGAAATAACTGGTTTGGTTGCTTCTTAGACAGCCTCAACTGAGTCATCCGACACTGTAATTGAAGCATGTAATCATCAGAGTGTCAAGTGAAAGGGTGAAAAATTATTGTAAAATGGAGGGGAAGTGTGGGCTGTAGTTCCTCCTTCATGATGAGTGTTTATGCGTCAATACTGATGGGAATCTACAAATTCTGCAAATGATTTGTTCAAAAGCTTGTTTACATAGCAGGGATTTGGCTAGCATGGCATCGTTAAAAAAAATGATCTGACATTTAAATGTGGTTGATCACATACTCTGGAACGGGACTTCTACAAATGTTCGTTCGCTTCTCGAAACGACATGAAGTTTGGAGGGCGTGCTGAAATGTAATGGCATGAATTTCTTGAATGGAAAGTCAGCGTAGTGCCAGCTTAGGGACCGGCTGTGTGTCTCATGTTATTTAGGAAGTTAACTATTAGCTTTATTGAAGCGATACCTAACAGTTCGTAAGTGAGATAATATCTGTGCCTTCTTAGAAGATCAAGTCATCAGGGGCGAATTGTGAAGGATGTTTGGTGGGGTGTATGTGTGTGTGTATGTGTATATGTGTGTATTTGTGTGTGTGTACATATGTGAGAACAAGATAGGGGCGCGTCAGCGGAGATGCTCTTACACTAATTCCTTTCCCTCATTGATGTGGTCAAAAAAAGCAAACTTTGCATTTACTCTCAAAAATATTTTTTTCCAATTTGCCCTCTTCCCCTTTGTGTTCACACTCTTTCTACTGTGCATTTTTTTTTTCATTTTGAAATTCTCTTTTGACCCATTCTTGTCTCATTGATTAGATATCAGATTTGTTCAGATATTTGCATTCTTGCGGAATCTGTAGGGAGCAAGCAGTGCTCTACAAGAAGTTTTTTCTTGTGTTCTTCAGTGTAGGAACTTACTTTAAAGTTTACTAATTTGGTGAAACCATCTTGGAAAATATCAGATATGTAACCAGCAACTGTCTCATTTTTCCCCCAGTTAATTCACGTCAAGATTTATCAATGCTCGCCATATAATTTCCAAAACGAGAATAAACCTGTCCCCTCACATGTAAGAAAGTTGCTGTCAAACCAGTTGATTTGCATCCGCCTTCCACATCTTTAGTCCTTCCTCTCATAATCTACCTCTCCTTTTTTCTTTCAGCCCTTTCTAATCTTCTTTAATGGCCTTTATTCTTTCTCTGTAGTCCCTCGCTTTCTCCCAGCCAGCTCTTGCTCTCGGCCTATCTGCCCAGGCTTGTAGAGAGCATGTATCCTGTTTGTAGCAGGAGGCCAACACGTGCTGGAGAAATGGATGGTGCGGAGGGGTGGGGAGGGAGCCGGTCGCTCTCAGGATGTCCTGAAAGGTGAAGGCTTCACCTTTTCTTCCTCTGGGCACTGCCACATCAAAAAAAAAAAGAAAGAAAAAGAATCTCCAGAGAATTGGCTCACAGCTTGTTCAGCTCAATTCTAAGTGTTGCAACTCGTTTCAGAAAATTAATGTGACATTTATGTGATTTGCAAATGATACATGACCCTAGACGTCTCCTGGCTTGTTAAAGATTTTGTTCTTGATACATAACTGATACTACAATACAGAGGAATGTGCTGTGTTCTACATATATAAATATACAGAAATTGTGCCAACTTACTTGCAAAAATTTGTTGCATTAACTTACATCAAAAGTAGTATTTTCCCTCTTTTCCCCCTCTTCTCCCATTTCTGAGATCATAGAAATGATCTCACTCACTCAGGAGATCATAGACTTTAGAGACTGTATGCTATATTACACTGAAATGTATGCTTATTGATCTGATAATACTGTTTAGATTCATTCCAAAGCATTAGTTATTAATTATTAGAATTGATCATTCATAATAATTAGCCCTATTAACATCAATCCTAGCAAGGGAATTGAACTTTCTCTTTGCAGTGATTTTACTCCTTGTTACCACTTGCACTCTCTCAGTGGTCACATCAGTATTCTTCTTCGCAGGAACTTATTTGAAGATTTGTGTTGTTGTTGTTGTTGTTGTTGTTGGAAGCCAACATGAGCTTATCTTCAACCTCTATTTTTTCTCCTGGCCGCTGCACTTTACAGCGGGCTCAATCCTGGGACCAACAGTTGCTTAGAATTACCTGTTGTGTTCCTCACCGCGCAAAAAAGGATGGCCTGGTCTCCATGGCAACGCCACAGATGCACGGCCTCTCCGTCTTAAAGATCTCTCTGTTTATCCTGTGGTTCAAGGACATGCTGGCAGTGGGTCGAGTATTATGAAGGTAGTGGTGCTGTTGTTGTATTCTTTCTCTGCAGCCATCCAGTTCTCACATGCATGCACCAGTTCTCACACACACATACACACACACGTACAATACAAAAAGTAGTGCATCTAATGCAAGACTGGATATAAAAGTGTGCCTCCCTTAGAATACAACATTTTTAATATCTATTCCTTTCTTCTTTGCTTTGCCTGAAGGGGTGGTGGCGGCGGAGGGTTGGTTTTGTGAAGCTTTTTTTTTTTTTTTTTTACGTGAAAAGGGGCCCTTCACAAACATCCTTTATTCCTCTTCTCTTGTTATGTTTCTTTATTCGGAGTGTGTTTGTGCCTTCCCCTCATTCACTAGCCCCCCACTCTCCCATCCCCCTCCTCTTGTGTCTCAGATAAATGCCACACTAGCCTTTCGCTCGACGGCACAATAACTGGACTGTTTCAGGCCCGGAGAGCCACGATGAAAGAGTGTGCTTTTTAACCTCGCGTTTCTGAAAAGCACAAGGAGGAGGAAAAAAAAAAAAAAAAAACAGCAGCAGCGCCACAATCCTTTCTTCTCCCCCTGCTTTCTTTTTTTGTGTCCAGACCGCGCTTGTGTCATCGTCCTGTTTAGACGTCTTATTTAGGAGGTCTCAAAAGAACATGAGCCCCAAAATCTGATCATGGCTTTGTTTGGGGAAGATGACAAATATAGATGCCTGTTTTGAGACAGCAATGTTGATGTTGACTTGTAGGGTGAAAAAATAATTACTTTTATTCTGTTTAGCACGAAGGACTAAAAAATGTGCTTTATTGTATGTACATATGTTCACATTTAGCCTGTATCAAATGTTTTGATGCAGAGTTTATATTATGTATATAGCAGGAAAAAATGGGCAAGCGTGAGGATCTGTTGAGCGAAGGCGAGCCTGTCTGGTCTGAGGAGCTACTGTAACACAAATTGCTGAAAAAGTCAGTGCTGGCTATGATAGAAAGGTGTCAAAACACAGTGCATCGCAGCTTGTTGCGTTTGGAGTTACATAGCTGCAGATCAGTCGAAGTGCCCATGCTGACCCCTGTCAACTGCCAAAAGCACCTACAATGGGCATGTGAGCACCAGATCTGGACGATGGAGCAAAGGAAGAAGGTGACCTGGTCTGATGAATAGCATTTTCTTTTACATCATGCGGATCAGCGGGTGTATATGCACGTATTTGGGCAAGAGATGGCACTAGGATGCCAGTTGCCCTAGCATTTGGAGGCAGTTTGATGCTCTGGGCAATGTTCTGCTTGGGTCCTAGAATTCATGTTCGTGTTACTTTATCATGTAACACCTATGTAAACATTGTTGCAGACCAAGTACTCCCCTTTATGATAACAGTATTCCTTAATGGCAGTGGCCTCTTTCAGGAGGATAATGCACCTTTCTGAGGAACATGATAGTGTTAACGTCCACAATACACATGCACAGTGTGTGTGTAATATATATATATATATATATATATATATATATGTGTATATGTATATGTATGTCTGTGTGTGTATAATAATTCTGTGTTTGTATATATCTTTGTGTGTGGGTGTATGGATATATTAGATAGATAGATAATGGCACGAGAGCAGATCTTGCCTATAATTTTTTTTTTTTTTTTCTACACTCGACAGATGTCTTTGGATGATTTTGTCCCCCCTCTGATGTTGATTTGCATTTGTTTTTTGTTTTTTTTGTTTTTTCCTTCCTTCATTCAAAACACAGCACCCATACCTGTGCGGAGGGGACAGTTTGGGGCTGTCCCTGGCAGGGAAGTGGAAAATCCATGAAAAAAAGGCCATTATGGCCTAAAGCAGAGTCACTACTGTCCCCCATTGTGCATCAATATGAAATAATGCTGAGCTGATTTCCTTCTTTCCTCAGAGCGTGTGTTGTATTTTCGTGCTCACATGTTTAGAGATGGCGTAGATTAGATGAATGGACTAGATTTGATAGGCTGTCGCTGATCTTTCGCACGAGTTCCAAAAGACTGGACAAATAAAAACGTTCTTAGAAATTTGTTCATGAAGCAAAAACAACGTGTTTGCAACTTCATTCGTAACTGACATAACGAACAGTTTCCTTTACTGGTATCAGTGTTTGATTTAAAGGTCACTGAATGAATAATTACTGTAATTATTTGTAGTCATTTACATTTTATTTGTTAAAGGTGTTTAACAACAAGTTAATTTGTTTAAATAAGCAGGATGACACTGTATTCTTCTGCTACATTCAAACAGATTAAATGCTTACTTTGAATAAGCTAGAAAAATAGCATGCCTCTTTCCTCAATTTGTATTGCATTTTTTTGGTTATTATGCAGCGTGTTTTTCCCCACACAAAGACATTTGGTTATTAATCAGTTGCTTCGCTGTGATCCTATACTGGAAAGGTGTGTGTGTGTGTGTGTGTGTGTGTGTGAGAGAGTGAGACAAGGCCGTGCCAGGATGATTAATACTTCATAGAGAAAAGCCTTGCTTTTTTAATCCAAAATCAAACTATCAGTCACCACACGAAAACTGAAAACTGTTGTCAGTTCTATTCATTCAGTGTTCAGACCTTCTTAGAAGTAAGTACCATTTGTACTGTGGTGCCTGATAACTAACTATCTGCAAATAATATTCACATCAGTCACATTGGCAAAAACACTTCATGCAAATGTTACTGTTTGCTCTGGTTAAAGGCACGCTTTTGTGACCACAGTTTGGCACATCCTGCAGAGCGTACGAAGCAGCAGTAAAGGCAGAGACAGAAAGAAAGCTGAGGGACGTCTCCATTCTGAGGAGGTCGAAGAGGTTGTTTCTTTTTTGCACAGCAGTGTAGGGCTCACTGCATGCCTGAAGACAGCATGACTTGCTCTACCACCTTCCAGCACTGGCAAATAGCGCTGCATCCGAGAGAGAAGCTATGGCCCTCGAGAGCCGACCACAGATTCTTGAGGTTGGTGGACATAGACACTTAGCATTGGTCAAGGCCAATGGTTGGAATTACTCCCCAGTTGGAGTACACTTGTGAGCAGGTGGAGTTGTTGCTGGGCCCCAACAGCTGATTGGGCTTTACGCTTGGCATCGCATGCTTATGGGCTCAAAAGTGTGTATAAACTAAGCTCTTTTTTTAGTGCAAGAATAGTTCTTTCATTCTACGGGGACCCATCCCCTCCTTTTATGACAAATTACGGTGGTTCTAGTCTACTACTGGGTTTTTAATTGCCTAGTGCACCTAACTGTTACACAAGTAGTGCTTCTCCTGTTTTTTGCTGGAGGTGAAATGTCAGTATTGTTTCTTGTACCCCTGTATTACAGACAAAGAAAACGTTCCGTCTTGCTCACAGTGCAAGTTCAAACAGGTCTCATGTCATTCATGTTGTTACAACTCCTCTGTTTGTCTCATTATTAGTGTTGGACATCAATTTTTCCTCCAGCTGTTCTTCATACCTCGCGTGTTACTGTTTGGGCTTTTTGTCGATGTTAGAAAACTAAACATGTTATAATGAGGAAATTAATGAGGGGGAGAAAAAAGCAAACGCAGCATTTACATTGTTGGCGCCAGGAGCAGAATGTTAGGTTAACGCGTTACAACTTGTTTGGCAACTTGAGGTGTTCTCCCTTGTGCGCCTTTTGGCCATGAGAAGACTTCAATTTCAGCTCTTAGAACCACGGGATCTGATGCTATCTGACTTTGTTAAGCACAGCTCCTCAGTCTCCTCACTCCTCTAGAGCGCGTAACTAAAGAAATGCCTCCTCATCCGAACAACAGGTAAGACAACCGGTCTCATTTAAGACTTTTTCACAGTATGCGTAGAGTGATTGCATGTTCTTCTGTTAGATATTTCACAGCTTGACAATTTTGTCAGAGTCAGAAACTTCTTGTTGTCTTAAGTCAAGCTCAGTTTAGTATTAATTTAGTATTATAGTTTATGCTTAATGGCACATTCTCAATGTTTTGCCCAAGGCAAGATTGAGTTTTCCTGTCAACAAAGTTTTTATTAGCAACTTGAAGAATTCATGCAAGCCATTGTCAGAGTTAAGACAACTGTTGAGACTGTTTCCTTAGGTGCGCAAATTCCAGTTTATCCAGAAAGCATATTGAATTCCACTGTACCAGAATGTAAAAAAATCTTTTAAGTTAGCTAGCTTGTTTCTTAGCCCTGTGGTTGGTCAAACTTAATTATGTACTTATCTCTCAGTCATGCCTGTCGTAAATCATATCTCGCACTCTGGACCGTCCACCTGTTGCGAATGCCACTTTGCACTTAGAGGAGCTTGTGCTGAGTGGGACCTTGAAAAAAGCATTATCATTCAGAATCTCTCTCTCTCTTTTGCTTCCAGTTGGAACTTCATTGTTCTGACGTTTCAACAGCTTAATCCCCCAAATAAATACCCAGCATGCCTCTTTAGCTGCAAGTGCACTCGGAATGAGCTGATAAGTCCATGCTCCCTGCACCTGGCGGAGTACCATGGCTTTCCTCGACTAGGACCTAGGAATAGCTTTTAACTGCATAGCAATGGAAACTTAATGGTGGTGCCCCCATGTTTGTACTTTCTCTTGTGGACCCAGAAGAGGGGTCCAAGTGCCCTCCTACAATGTCTTTTTGAGCCTAGAGGAGGGAGGGTGGTCTGCGTCAGTTATATTAACCAAATTACTTATTGATGAGTTCACTACATATTGTCTAGTCATATCAAAACTTTTTATATATATATATATATATATATATATATATAATTAAAGATAAAAAAAAAAAATGCGAACTGCATTTACATTTTGTAAATTTTTCAATCTGAATTGACCAGTAGAAATGGTTAAGAATTAAGCTTTTTTAGGAATAAACATTTACTATCATGTACAGGTGTTTTTTTTTATTTTTTTATTTTTTTATTTTTTTTAACAATAGTGTCAGATTAACGTCTGAATAATTTGTAATTAAAGATTTGTAACAGTACAGCAAGCCGCAGTGTTGTCCCCCCTCCCCCTCCCCCCCATTATCAGTTATCTTCATTCTTCTTATCTGGTCTTAGATTGTGTCACACTCTATCTTTTACTCTTCCTTTACAGGACGTTGGTCAGAAATGTGCAGAAAGTGCTGAAGGCTTTTTTTTTTTTTTTTTTTTAATTGAGCTTTCCCTTCGGTTTCTTTTTACATTTTCCCTGCCATAAGTCCAGGCCTGCTGCTTTGGGGAAAGGCTGCTGCTCAGGAGCCTTTGGCCCCGACCCTGTCCACTCACAGTGCAGCAAGCACGTAGGTAGCTTTTGTGTTGGCAGAATTAATGAAAAAAGTGCAGGAGGAACTGGAGTCATTGTGCTTTTGGCAGCACAGCGAGTCTTCCGCATTTTTTTTTTTTCCCTGCCGCGGCCCATCGGCACATTCTGGCTGCATTGTTACCCTGCTGCATTCCCCGCAGCCTATTGCTTTTGTCCGTCTCCTTTCCATTGTTCAGGCTTCCTTTGTTCCCTCTAGCAACAAAACAACCTTATTTTTATGTATATACCCATATGCATACAGTATTAAGTGTGTGGTGTATATATATATAGTGTGTGTATATGTGTGTGTGTGTGTTTATATGTGGTTGTGTGCATATGTATATATTTCACTTCTGTTGTCTTGTTTCACTCCCATTTTTCTTGTCATTTCTTTAGAACAAGAAATTCTGCAGAGTTTTGTGAAAAAATCATTAACGTATTCTATCTTAACCCTCTTTGTGTCTTCTCCTTATTTGTTATCACAGTCGAGCTTCGCTGGCTACTTGAGATGGGTTCTAGGTGGAACTTGAGTCTTCCATCTATCTTTTGCCACTGTGTCGTTAGGCTTGAATCCTTGAGAAGTGTGTTTGCACACATACATGCAAATACACACAGCTCCTTCCTGGCCCGCATGCTTCAGAGTTCCTGGAGTTCCTGGAGAAGTGCTATATTATTCTGGGCTTTGTTGAAAAGTAGTTAAATGGGGCGGCCTAGGCTGGTGCCCACAAAGCCTTTCTGTTACTCATGCAAAGCAGTCAGCTGTTGGCCTGGCTTCTTTTTCAGGTAGCCAGAGTTACAGCACTGGAATGCCCCCAGTAGAGATTTTTCATCCTGATATCACAACCGGAACCTTTGCCTGTCTACCCGTTTAAACTCAATTAAATGCTAACCATTTCCTCCGTCTCTAAAACTGTAATCCCTCCATGGAGGTGTTGCTGTAACAGTAATGGTGCTATGCTACATGGTTTCATAGTGATTACTTTCCTTTCTCACGTATAGGTACATATGTCACTTTTCTACCACATAGTACCGGCTCAACTCGAGTTCTGCTTGTTTTTTTGATACATGGTGTCTCATTCGTTTTCCACTTAAGCTATTATCTCCTTGTTGCAGCTGGTGTAAGAGAATATTGTGATGTTATCATCAATCTGACGAACGCAGTAACAAAAGAGAATACTGAAGGGATGATAATAGTTTAGTGAATCAAGAATCGATCAGTGGATAGAAAATTAGCGGCCACTATAGTAGCTTGGTGTTTTTACTACTACTGTCTACCTGCGCTGAAAAGAAAAACATCTCCTGGCTTATTCTGTTCTAAATCACAGAATATTATTTGTTTTGACAGAATGTGTGAGCCCAGCCCTCCTGCGCTACATCTCCATGCCAACGGTAATGTGACTATGGTGGGCGTCGGAGTCAAGCGGGAGGAGGAGGAGTCTGGAGATGGAGGCGGAGTCAGAGATCACGAGTCGCAGCAGTCTTCGCCCTCGTGTGACTGGTCGGCACGTCAGCTAGCCGAACGAGGGGATGGTGAAAAGCCAACGCCCCTCAGCTCTCAGTCTCCTTTGGTAAGGCTAATTCGTCACATCTTTTTACTTAGGACTTTCCCTTAACAATATTAACACAAGTGAATTGTTTTCATAAGCTTGTCACACAACTTGAGTGTAGCAGCACTTATTATGTACACTATACTGAAATACTGTATACTAAATGCAGGCAAGTTCTCCCAGTAAAGAGCGCCTACATGCGCTCAGTCCCTCCAGTCAGGATGGAGTACAAAGGGCCCAGGACAGACCTGAAGTCCAGCCAAACGTTAGTGAGGGTAAGTATTGCCTTTGAGAAAGAAAAGAAAATGTTCATGAGCTGTTAATTTCATAACTTAAGAAGTACATTATTCCAAACAAGATGAACCAAGGCCAACTGCTGCACAAGCATGAGACTTTCAAGAGGCATTTGGAGTTACAATGGAGGCCCATTGTCTCTCTTAGCTTGCAGGCACTCAAGGAATCAAGTGGTATGTTTATATCAGGGGCAGGTTGAGAGGCAATGTGCAGTGAGTTCAGTCTAAAGAATGATTAAAAGGTCCATATTTCTATTTGTTTGAGTTTTGCAAAGCTTTTTCGTTGCTGAAGTCTGTACAAAATGTTTGAAGGTCATGATGAATAGCCCATCGTCTTTGAAGCAAGAAACACAAAATACTCTTGACTCTTTGATTTTCTTTTTATAGTTATTGAATTGTTGCATTCATACATTTTCTAATTGTACAAGAAAGGGTTATGTTGAAGGCCATATGCATTATAAGGGTGTAGGTTAAAAATCATCTGTTAGCTTGGTTGGTCTCCATCTCCTCCCTAATGGAGACGGTTGTCTAAAATTTCTCTTTGAAGAGCAGTTGTGTAGCTTGACATGTAATGCCAGTTATTTTCTGTTTTGTTTATCAGTGCTACCAACCATTGAAAAACTCCTGAATTCAGATTGGAGAGAGAAGATTTTGGGGAAGGGATTCCAAGGCACAGTCAATGTTAAAGGTGAACCAAACTGCTAAATGCACAGTGTGAAAATTGTCCTATATCTAGTTGCCCTTTTTAAAATTTGAATTGTTTTCTCTTACTTTTCAGTAAGAAAAAAATGTTCCATGGTTTTGTTGACTAAATTAGAGATGACACTGATCCGACATCAGTTGTCTAAATCAGACTGACATGAACAGTCATGTAGCAAATACCACACAGTTGTGGTTGATGGTCTTCTATAGATAATCTACAGATACTTCAATTGTTAACAAACTTTCTCATGAAACACAGTGGGTTATTGACAGCATTAAATTAGGTTTAGGGTTAGCATTAGTTTTAGGTTCAGGTTAAGGTTAGGGTTAGATTCAATAGAATATTTAATATTCAACTTAGTTTGGTTACATTTAATACATATTTAGTCTGTCTAGAGGTGGGCCAGGCATCTACAAAACATCTACAGTTGACCATCCAAATAAAAGTATTCTTCCTGTGGGACAGTAGGGTGTTCGAGTAGTATGAGCATAATAGTCTACTTTTAGGTGCTAATCTTATAATTCTATGAGTGAAGTGCTTGAATGAAAAATATTTACTTCCTCTGCAAGGAGGTGAAATGAGTAGGCAGAATTCCTAGGATACGATCACTAATGCATGGTATTGTTTTCTTTAATCTGATTCCGAGTTTTGTGTAAGTGTAGGCCCTATCATCAAGAGATTGCAAACTTGTTCGCTGACGTGATCGACCTCGCTCTGTCTAGGTGGACAGGATGGTCCTAATTCTCCCCATCATTCCCGTTGCTAGCGAAAATGGGAATCTGTTATCTGACCGTGTTCTCCTCCAAGCTTGTGGAGCTGTCCAATGTCGTGTTAGCAACAGTTTGAACAGATTGCTACTTTAAAGATTGCTACTTCGCGCTTCACGTCTTGGAAAAAGCACATGATAGCTTCAGCCCAGCTAGTGTTGGTTGTGTTGTGTGATGGAGGAGAAGCTAATTGTCCTGTTTTTGACCAATTGGTTTGTTTAATCATAAGTTTTTTTTTGTGTTTGTGGGTGTTGTTTGCTGTTTTTCATTCTCTTCTTACCCATTCATCACTCGGTTGGGCATACATCATCTTGCACTTAAATCAGCCCTTTGGACTGACCATATGTGTGTTCTGTGTGCATGTGTGCAGGCACTCCAGAGAGCCTGGCTGAGAAGGAACTGCAGCTGTTGCTGATGATTAACCAGTTGTCCGGGCTGAGGGAGCAGTTGCTGGGAGCGCACTCGGAGCAGAGGAACATGGCTGCCCTGCTGCTGGAAAAACAGCAGCAGCAAATGGAGCTGGCAAGGCAACAGCAGGAACAGGTGAGGAGACTATCAGAGAATGAGAGAACGAGTGGAGGGTGGAACTGTGGAGTATGAGGGGCATGAATGAAAAGAGTAGCAAACTAGTCTTGCAACTAAGTTGCTAACTTGTTGTTTCTGTAATTTAGGAATCTAGTGACTGGCATATTAGCTCAGGTAATTGAACCGTTGTACCTTGTGCACTTTCATTCCACTTTGCCATTGTTGAAAGTTCTGCCTGAGTAAGGAATGAATTTTTTTTTTTTTTTTTTTTTTTTTTGGTACAGTGAAACAATAGAAGCCATATTGCTCCATGTGTTTCTTGAAATATATTGCAATGACTGTATCACATGAACATTTATGCACATTTGCTTCAAAGTAAATGATACATCAATTAGACAGCAATGATGGAGACGAGTAGAGGACATAAGTATGTCCTATGTCTCCACCTTAATATTTCAAGCTGCTATCCTTAGGTTGACACTCATATGACTCATTTTCAAGATACTCTTATGTGTATTCCAGATTGCCAAACAGCAGCAGCAACTAATACAGCAGCAGCATAAGATCAACCTCCTTCAGCAGCAAATCCAGGTGAGACCTGGATTCACTGACAGTCCCTGAAGCAGGAAAGCCTTTTAACCCCTTAAACTCTAAAGACCTGTATGTGGACCCAAACTTCAGTTCCTCACTCTTATGACTGCATAACTTAGACATTCATTTCATAGTGGTTACCAAATAATGTATAGTACTTACTGAAAAAACCCTTAAGATGAATCTGTGAATAATGAACTTGGGGTTGAAGAAATTTAGCCACAGTAACATATGTAGCCTCTAGGAATGATTTGAAGTAACCGTGTGCTCTTTGACCCTTGCCTCAGCAGGTGAATTTGCCCTATGTGATGATTCCTGCTTTCCACCCCACCACACAGCCTCTGCCTGTGTCCTCTGACTCACAGATGGGACTGCCCCTTCAGCCCATCCCCTGCAAGCCAGGTGAGTGTCTCTAAACATGGCCCATTAGCTTAAACGCCTTTAAGCTTGTAAGAGAACTGTTCCTGATGGCTCCTCATGAAGCTTCTTGAGATAAACCAAGACCACAAAAAGTGACTTCAAATCAAAGAGGGGCTAAAAGTAGTTATAAATTAGTTTATTAGTTTATTAGTAAATTAGTTTCTGAAGTTGTTATACAATAAACATTTGTTTATTTAAAAAATGTTTTGACTTCTGTTCTGAAATTTTCAAAACATAGTCAGAAATAATTGCTTACATGCACATGTGAAGACATTACCAGATGCCACACAGTTCATTAAGTGAAATTCAGGCAAAATCTAGTTTTTATATCACTTAAATATGAGGAAAGTTGACAATACAGCAGGAGGTTTCCTTCAAATACTAAAAACTGTTGGTGTTTATTTCTTATTTTTGCTTTATTTTGGTGTGTGAGTAATCATGATAAAAATGACAAACTTTTATTTATCCCAGTTTTTGTGCCCATATATATATGTGCACACCCACACCCACACCTACTTTTATTTTAGCCACCACAAACCTTAACCACCCAACACGCGCGTATACATGCAAAACTGTTTGATTGTTCACATTTAGCTAAAATTATTGGAGTATAAAATAAAAATATTTTTGGTCATTTGTGTCAGTATAGGCCACCAATTTGTTTTATATCCGTTAAGTTCTTTCTTTCTTTCTGTCTTTCTTTCTTTCCGCATCACTCAACTTTGTTCTTTGTTCACACATCCTGATACTGTTTATTGCAGAAAGTACTTCACCACTTCATTGCGTAACTGTTAGCTTTTACACTGCAAGTCCGTGGAGGAACCGGGTTCAGCGGCTTGTTCTTCTTGCATTGATCAAATGCTTTTTGCCTAAAAGATCTGAGTGACTGACCTCAAATATTAACATCCCCCAAGCCTTTAAAATTCTTGTTTGTATTGGAGTCTTGTGGGCAAAGGTTATGGGCTGCGTTTTGTTTCTTTTGTTAACGTGTTGCAATGCACAGTATTTTTTTTTTTTTCTAAAAACTGCGTCACCCAGGTGTTTGTAGGCATTTCATTTTTCTTCGGAACAAAAACGAAATCTCACAATTCTGTGAGCTCATGACCTCAGTGCATCTCAATTTTCAATTTTAACTTTCTCCATCCTTTTCTCTGCGTTCATCTCAAGGTCTAATTTTTAAATGGAAGTAGTTATTTTGCAAATGAATGCTTCGGCACTAGTGTTCCACTTTTGGTTCTCTTTTGCAAACACGAAAAGCTCGTCTAGAGGTCAGCCAAGTTGAAACACTTCTTGGCATACACATGGAATAACGCCTACCAAAGGCTCAGGGTTGTTCTTTCATTTGGAGTGCGTATTGATCACGATGGAGCTTGATGGGCTCTGTGCGTTTTACCATGCTCTGTTTCCCAGAATGCCATTTTCAAGCCATTTCTGTTCATCTCAGTACAGTTTGTTCCTTCAAATAAGAAAACGACAGGATTCATAATCTCGATGAACAGATAATGCACATTGTTGTATTTTCAAAGATGTATTCATGCAACACAGCACAATAGGCTGACTGTAGCAGCTGGCCGATGCTTTGCTTTTGAAGGACTTTTGCTTTGTGTTGTTGAAGCCTGGGGCCGAAGGGGCTCGGTATTATGGACACTAGCACTACACTGACCTAATCATGTCCTTTATGGCCTTAATATTACAGAAACTCAAAAGCAGACTGTTTTTTTTCCTTGTTTATTACGTTTCTTTTGAGGCCAAAAGTTTGCTGACTAAACAGGAGTCCTAAAGCATTTTATTACTTGTTGTTGTTTTCTTTCAGTGAAGTGTCAGAAAGGAGAATTGCATTTGTTTTCATTATTATGCCTTAATTTTCTTGTCTGTTTTCAGTGGAATATCCCATGCAGCTACTCTCGAACCCTCACTCCACTCCTGTCAAAAGATCCAGCAGTACAATCTTTCGACAGGTAAAATTCATTCCAGTGGCTCTCACTCTGTCCAATATATTACATGTTACCGCCATATTACATAGGCTTATTATTTAGTTTTTAATCTTATGTTATAACAATTACAATTACTTTCTAATTGTGTAATTGTGCCTAAGTTGTGTTTTAACAAGGCTATTTCTGCCTGTTAATCTGCTCTTCTCTGTTAATCACGTAATGTCTCAGTGCTGTTTGTTTTGTATGTAAGGAACATGACCTAAAAAAGCTGAAGATTTTTGGTTTCTTTGTCTCACAAATTATTTTATTATTTCATTTTAAATTATATTATTGTTGGACAAGAAAATGCGTAGGAATTTTAAGTAGGTGTCAAGTGAGGTGCTTGTCATTTCAATCATAGGCACAGTACACAGTGAAATGAAACAACATTCCTCTAGGACCATGGTACAGCACAAAGAGCAAGAACGGAAACACCACAAAGAACAAAAACTGAACACCACAAGACTGCACAAGTGCAGGCAGGACAGGACTAAAGAGAAAGCACATATAAAAAAAAAACATAAGCAGCAGTACAATAATTTACAGGACGAGACAACATACAGTGCAGTCGACCGGACCAGTGACAGCACTAGAGTGAGTGAATACAGTATTAAGACGTACTGCATTCTAGCAGCAGAATTAATATCTTACCGATATGAATAAGCTCACGCACTAGCACAAAAACCATCCCACTGCATTTAGCCATGAAGGAAGCTTTGTGACTCTTTTATGAAGTGATTAAAAACACAGTTGCGCACAAAAAGCTCTGATTTTACAAGCTGATGCTGTTCACAATGGCCAGTGTAATTTAAACGCCATTACCAAATTCTCAGAAGGAATCACTGGCAAGACGCTTGGTTTGATGGAGCTGAGGAGTTAACAGTTTTTGCTTATTTTACGATCTCATTTTTATTTGTGTTATAGGAGAGCAGTCAGCCCCTGAACCTAACAGCCAAACCCAAGACCCCCAGCCCACAGACCCTGGAGCTGACATCTGCCCACCTGCAGTCTGGTTACAGACCCAGAGAGTTGTCCCACAGCCCGCCCAGACCTGCGCTTAGCCTGGGTGGGTGATGCACATGTTTGCGTGCACACACACACACACACACACAAGCACACACACTACTATAAATATTGCTCCTCCGATACCTAAATTTAACCCTGACCTTAAAGGAATATTCCAGTGTTTTTCCAACCTAAGAAGATAATCCATTGACTCAAAAATCACTTATAACTGAAACGGTCATGTAGTTCATGTATTAAATATGAAAATATGTTACTACATAAACCAGATTTCAAACTACAAACAATACATTGCATTTTTTCAAAGGCTAAAGGCACACTGCACGGTATTTTTTATTTTTTTTCTTGGGGCTTCACACTTTTTATTTATTCACTTTAAACAAATACATACAAACAAACAACTGCAATGATTTAGGGATAGGAAAACAGAAAACAAAAAGGGGGAGGGGGAGTGTTTTTTGAATGTGCTTCTTCCTGTTGCTAAATTACTGTAGTGTAGTAGCTGTCAATCTGCTATCGTTTTGACATGTACAGGCAGAAAGCTCCAGCATGCTGCTGTTAACTATCCTGTGTGGTTAACTAGCAAGTGTGTTTTGAGTCAGGAAGCTCTTGGCTTTTTAAGTGTATTTCACAATGCTCACAATTATTTCCCATAGTATTTGATGGTATGCAGAAAAAGATGAGTCTGAAAAGCCCTGTAATGTTCCTTTCACACCTTTTGACTACTCAGATATAAGCTGAGACAAGGAGGGCAAACCAAAGTCTCCCTTCTCTCTCTGTTTCTCTTTCTTTCTCTCTCTCTCTCTCTCTCTCTCTCTCTCTCTCTCTCTCTCTCTCTCTCTCTCTCTCTCTCTCT
>JBBPCZ010000142.1:12381392-12392679 GCA_037974445.1 Brycinus macrolepidotus | reverse complement strand
TCTCTCTCTCTCTCTCTCTCTCTCTCTCTCTCTCTCTCTCTCTCTCTCTCTCTCTCTCTCTCTCTCTCTTTCTTTCCGTCTCACACACACTTACACACGCATACACAAACAAAGCTCTGTGCCATCTTACATCACCACAGCAGAAGTGCTGCAGTCCAAATACGCAGTCAGTAAGTACGCCCTTATTGATCCTCATTGTATTGTATCACATTATTGATCAGGGCATTGATTGATGGTGATTGCTGCATTTGTTGTGTTGATCTAAAGACTAGTCTTAAGCGGACACATGGAAATTATCAGTATTGAGTCTCCTTCTGTTTTGTCCTCTTTGAGCTCCCTCTCTCCGTCTGCACAAACACTTTTGTCCCAGAGAGATGGAGAAGGTGACAGGTTGTCGAACTTCTACTCCTTGACTCTGATTTACTAAAATCCCCAAATAACCAGTACTAATTAACAAAAGATAGTTGGACAGATCACAAGACAAGTAAGAAGGTGGAGAAAACAAGATTTAAACAAGGCTTTTGCACATGCACAATGTTCTGTATAACCACTGTGAGTTTGGATTTCACGATCTGTAAGAGAACGTGTTAGTCAAAGTGTAAGTACATAAAGCTTTAGCCGACAGCAATGAAAAAAAGACACAATTAAAAACAAATCGTGTTAAAACAAAAAATGGAGAGAGTTAAGAGAGAATGGTGAGACAAAAATAATACATAAAAAGCAAAACAAATCTCATTTAAACATTTTATATAGATTTATTTAGACATTTATATATTCTTTCTGTTTTTCATATTGTCTTTACAGTGTTTGGGTGTAAGTTTATTTGTTGTTTTTTATTTTTAATTATCCAGATTTTCCTAAATCCTGAATCAAGTGTAATAATAGCACTATATCCAACAGCCTACAGCACATTCACAAACAGGACGAGTAGGTCACGAAGAAGCTGGATCAGTTCGTATTTTTGTTTTTCCATGAGGTCAGAGATACATGAAGACGTTTCGCAGAAGAAACTGGTAACACTGTTTCTGCACCATTGTGTTATCAGCATGTGTGAAGTCATGCGTGAAGTCCAGTTATCATGTGTCATGCAAATGATTATGGAAGGGATACAGGGTTGATGGCCTAAGAGTCCATTCTTTTGCCTATTGCCGTGAGCTATGTGCAGCTATAAACATGGACACAATGCTGCTGTTTGTCCATTGCAACGGGTAATTCCCTGGGGATCGTTATGCAGAAAAGCACAGAACTAACCTCTAGCTGATGACAATGCAACTAAATGTTATGGCATGCTAATTTGTTCATATCAAAGGTAAGACCTGAATAGATTATACCTAAATATAGAATAAGGTGTTGGTAGGTGGTAGGTAGGTGTTGTCATTATTATTAGGAAATAGTGTTTTAAGAACAGTAATACTGAGTAAAAGTTACCTGAAAGCCTAAGGCCATTTTATGAGTTTCTTATTTCGCAGAAAATATTTGGTGAGAATTGGAGCAATTACTGCCTCTTGGCCTGAGAAGTCCTGGTCCAGGATATTTTCTGAATCTTCTGAATGTTTTGCAGCTTTTTAAAAGATTATAATGCTTCTGATGTAACAGACCTGACTTTTACTAGATTCCACCCCTGAGGGTTTTTTTTTCCCCTAAATAAAAATAGAATTACCGTTTTATATGGTCAGTAAAATGTACTGGCATGAGGCGTTACATGAATTGTGTATTTTATGTACATACTTCATACAAAATGATCATTTTAAAATAACAACACAAGAAATATTACATGTAACACTAAAAATATGGTGGCAAGCAGGCCTTGAGAGAGGTGTCCCAAATTTCATATGCATTAAGGCAACAGATTAGTTTACATAAATACCATAGATAAGTATGTATAATTTTGCTCAATTAAAAGACTCTACTCATGTTTTTACACACATAACCTTTTAGTAAATTGAGGCCTTTATGTGATCTTAGTAGATGAGGGGTATTTATGTTTGTGAGACGGGGGGGGCATGGAAAAAATATCTCCACACCATCTGATATGACCTCTGAGGCTATGAGGCTATTCAAATGTCATCTCCGGCCAAGCTTAAGTGCTTAGTCCTTGAGGTGTGGGCTCAGGTTCTGCGGAGAAAGAGAGAGAGCACTTGAGGGTATGTGTTTGGGCCCCTGGAGGAGTAACTCCTCTCCTCACACTGCAACACATGCATGCGTTCAAAGCAGTTGTCAGCACTGCAGAAAAACTGCTCTTGATCCGGACACGAAAGTGCAGCAGTCCCACTGGGCTTGGCTTTTACTGCCTCAGGTCTGGACTGAAGGCTTTTTTTTTTTTTTTTTTGAAGGCTTCTTCTCCCTTTCTATTTCCTTTACCTGTTTTTCACTCTGAACTCATGGAAAACTTCTAATAGTAGATTCTGAACTTTCAGTCCATACCACATTTGTGTTTGGTGTAGAAAATTTTTATGATTTGAATTGGATGAAAAATCATTGTCATTGGACCAGTGTTCTGTAGAAAGGGGGGAAAAAAAACTGTTTACATTTTTGTGGTGATTTTGTTTTGTTTGAAATTGGATAAACGTTTGATGCAGAAAATCAAACATAATTATGTAATTAACTCTGTAATTCGGTATCTAATCACATAATTACACATAACTAGAATGCACTGCCACAAGAAAATACGAAGTATGATTTGCATGCCACCGCTCCACTGCTCAGACACTGTCCAACAAAAAGGGGTGTACCCAAACTTTTTAGGTGAGCATACCCAAACTTTGGGCGTGATGAGAGTTGTCCTGATGAGAGAGGATACCTCAAACCACTGAGCCACTCTCTCTGTATGTTTTTCTCTCTCTCTCTTTCTCCACATTTATTTTTAATGACCAATTAAACAAGCAATTTTCTGACCTTGTGCAAGAAGTGGCATGTACCCAAGCTTTTGCACAGAGAGAGATGCACCCAAACATTGGTTTTGTGTCCAGATTAATTTAAAAAAATAAATTCTGCCCAGAATAAAATTTGCACTGGTTCCTCTGACTTTCTTACTCCCCAGGCCCGCAGCTTTACTGATCATTCGATCCAGTTGCATACAAACGCACAGGTTGGGGTAGAATAAAAATAATAATAATAAAAATAATACAACTTAAGAAGAACAGTACTGTAATAGCAGATGCAATCACAGAAATAATAAAGCTTCAGAGGAACAATAATGTGATTGCTAATGCAATCACACTAGTAATTATGTGATGCGAAACAATGACAATGACAGTGCCCTGCCATGTATAACCTAAAGAAAAAAAAAAGCCCAGTTCCTTAGTTACTGGGTGGAAGGAGAGAAGAGACAAATGACCTTGTGTGTGTGTGTGTCTCTCTCTCTCTTGCTCTCCCTCCCCTTCTTTCTCTTTCTCCAGGCTTCTTGGGTGAGGGGGACGTTGTGACTCAAGCCATCCACGATGCCCAGCAGCTGTTGCGTGGAGGCCAGGGTCCAGCAGGCCGAGAGGGGGACAGAGAGAGGGACAGCAGCATGAAGCTGGTGAGTCAGTGTCTTAAACTGGCAAGCATTGTCTCTCTCGGATTTACACACACACACACACACACACACACACACACACACACACACACACACACACACACACACACACACACACACACATACCCAAACATTTGATTTATAAAGTGTCATGGAATTGTACACATGGATTTAGCATGGAATTGTGTGTGTATATATATAAATCTCCCCAAAATGACTAAGCATAAAGAGATTTAAGTCCATGTAAGATCATATCAACTTTACATGCCATATGTATCATTCACTGGCACTCGAGAAGAACTGCTTACATAGATGTTTAGCAGCTGTTTTTGGTGTGTTTATCCTGTCAGTTAGTTTAAAGTAGGAAAGCTACAACAAATGATGCCTATTCCAGCAAGACAAAGCAAGATGCCACACAGCATTTTGTGAGACAATCTCACACTGCTTTCCTAAAGTGTTTTAATTTGATTTAAAGAAACTGCTTCCTACACATTCTTTTCTGCTGTACTCAGACTATCCCTAATAGTTTGGATTCTTCTTCTGCATGCATTCCCCCAAAATAGCCCCACATGATCTCAGTGCATTTGCCTGAATTTCACTTACTGCACTTTGTGGCATCTTGCATTGTCTTGTTAGAATGTCAGTCATGTGTTCTTCCTTTAAGTGAACAATCCGGATAAATACATCAAACATAACTGGTAAACATCAACATATGATGTGCACAAATAACAATACCAAAATAATAAATTCTTGTTTTTAGAATTACCTACTGGTTAAAAATATTTAAAGCTTAAACCTAACCCCCAACCTTAACCTGAAAGAAAAGGTTTTGCCCTCTCAGTTTTAAGAAGCAAATTTTAAAACAAATTTACAAAGTCAGTTAATATTGTAGATCAGTCCTGTTGTTCTCTGTTTTCTTTTTCTATAAAATTTGGTCATTTTGGTCCTTAAAATCTATGTAAACTAATGCACACAGACACATATACACGCACACACACACACACACACACACACACACTCCAACCCGCCAAGACTCCTCGGTGACACCTGGAGCTTTCAGTTTGTCACTGCTAGTCATGCTTGAAGGCCAAAACTCCAGGACAAGAATGTGTTTACGCCTCTCTCACAGAACTCACCACCACGAATGGGCCATCTTTGGAGGGCTATTGGGTCAGGGTCAGGGTCGCATATAAGTTTACACTGGGTTATGTTATCGTTTAAATAGGGTTTGTGTAAGCTCAGCTCTGGCAGGAACAGCTGTTCTTAACCCCACAGCACAAATGGTTTCATCCTATTCTCCACTCTAGTTTTTGTTGGCGTGGCAATTTCTAAAGGGTCTGACACCTGTTAGCAGGACACTTTGTTGCTGCAATGCTGTCAGTTTTAACTGCAGGAAGACATGACAATAATTTACCCTTTGTTTGTCGTGAATAGAGGTTAAGCATTCCTCTCAAACCTGTTTTTATTACCTGTCACTGTTCAGACATCCTCAAGCCCTTTTTGCATCCATAAAATGCAGGTATGCTTAGCCAAATATGCAGAAGTGCATAGCAGGAAGACAATGTATTGTTTTTCTTCTCTTTCTGATTCTTTGATAATACAGTATTTGAGTATTTTTCCTCAGGGCCCAGTTTGTCTTTTCTTAGGTGTGTCTACATGAGAAGGGCCTTTAGAAGCCTCTTTTACCTTGCCTGAATGCAAACTCTTTCTTGGCTTTTGCAAAGGGTGGTTATAAGGAGATGTCCCGAGCTGAAAGGCTGGCCCATGCAGACCGCAGTGAAGATGGACAGTCCCTACGAATAAACGAGGATCATCTAAACAGTGATTCTGAGGGTACAGCACACTCATAGCTTCTGTTTCGCCTGTTCCTTAGTTCTACTTTGAAGTCCCATTGCTAGCTAATTGTTTAAAAACAAAATTTGATCTAGATCTAAAATGTGGCATTCATTCTTCAGTCTGGGCAGTAAGAAACTAAGCTGCAGAAATATTTAATAATTAAGTTTTATACAGTTTCATAAAAAACTGATTTACATTTTATATTTCAGCTACAGCGGTTTAGCCCTGCCCATTCACAGTGAAGCTATAAATGTTTCAGCCTGAATTGATTTTTTTTTGATGAGAAAAAATACAGGGTGGCCAGTCATAACAAAATCATGTACATATGTCTGTCTTAAAGGCCCAGGAACACAACAGCCTCTTTAATTCTAAAGTATAAACACAGGTTGGAATGTGGTCATCTAAAAATGAATTATGTACTGTCTTTGGTATATGAAACCACATAAGTAAACCTCATGGAAAAAATACAGAAAGTAAGGAAAGTGTAGTATATGGGGGAAACTCAGGGACCTCTTTATGTAGTAACATTTTAGGCAATTCAGTGTTACACTACATTAGTACAGGCTTATTGGCACATGTTGGTTTTCTTGATCCTTACTAGGCAAATGGTACTTGTACTTGCCTTGGGATTTATGAGGGTGATAATTAAAGGCTTACCCTGGGGCATTGAGTAATTAGAAAAGGCTACAAAAAAGGCACCTGGTATGAACTCTGTTGTCTCACTATGTCCCTTAGGGCAGATCACTGTCCCTGGAGTGGGAGGCTACAACGAGAGCCGGACCACCTCTTCTGGACACATAAAGAGGCCCATGAACGCCTTCATGGTATGGGCCAAAGATGAGCGCCGACGTATCCTTCAGGCCTTTCCTGACATGCACAACTCGAGCATCAGCAAGATCCTAGGTGAGAACTTAGGTGTAATAAAGTCAAACCATAAATGGTTTTGTTGTCACATTGCCCTTGATGACGTTAATTGTTTTATTAATGGATTAGAGTCACAATCTATTTCTAGTTTTAGTCAAAACAAACAAACAAAAAAAACGTTTTCGTTTGCTTTGTATTAAACACAAAAAAAAATTCCTTAGCACCTGTTTTGGCCACATTCCATCTCTTCATATCTATAATTCCATCTTGGTAGAGGCGGAGGCATTGTTCACCACATAAAGTTCTCTATCCTTCTTTCTCTGTTTTGTCATACTTCTTGCCCCACATTGTTGCCTGGTGCTTTTTTGATCTGGAAGTAAATGGTGTGTGTCATCTGTGTGTTGTTGCTAAATTTGAAATGTCCTAAAATCATTTCCACTGACCATAAGTGTTTGATCGATAGTTAAGACTGTCGACTTGCTGTGGCGTCATACTTTGAAATTAGCGAGTTATCAGCACTAACAATCTTAAAAAAAAAAAAAAAAAAGCAGTGTATCACCCGCAAACTCTAAACTAGCCTGTGAAGTAGATATTATATTAATATGTCTTGAATTGAGCCAGTAAGTTGTAAATGTGCTTTAAAATGTGCAGAAGTGTGTCCCAATACAAATCTTATTTGAGGGTGGGTGTTCAAACATTTCCATATGGAGAGTTTTAAGGGAGAAGGAATGACCAGTCAACTTATGTATTTCAGAGTGGCAGTTTACCTGCATTAGGAGCACGTGAGGAGATAAAAAGCTCATTTTAGAGCAAGGAGGTGGGCAGTTGGGGCATGAACTGCCACCTGGCTCCCTGGGCAACAGGAAAACAACACCCAGAGCAACCCCCCTATTCTCCTGCTGCCTTCCTCCCCCTCTTCCTCTGACAAAACACTCACATTCCATTCCATTGTGCTGGGGCTGAAACACTCACGCCAGCCCTCCACACCAACACCCCCCCCCCCCCCCCCCACCAACCCAGCCTGTCTGAGTCATGGCCCCAGAGCCTCCGAGTCCTGAACAATTCCTTTGAACTGTTCACTTATCTATTATACCCTCAATCATCACTCTTAGCCTCCAGCGCATTTTTCATCGAACCTGAAGCATGCAATGTGGGTTTTTGTGCCTACACTCCCTGCTGCATGCTTCTAGGGCATTGTGTTCTTTATTAACTGAGGGAAAGGTCATATTAGTGCTCTGTGATTATATCATTAGCATTAAGCTCCAGGTACAGTTTTGGTAGTTACAGGTACAGTCTCATCCTGACATACGTTTGTTCAGTGTCCTGAAACCTTTCGTAACATTGTTTAAGAAGAGTTAGAACAACCTAACCAGTGGATGGCAAGGTACACTACCGTTTGAAAGTTTGGAATCGCTGTTCACTAACATGAATATGTTGTTAATTTTGCAGGTTTCAAATAATTTGCAGAAAGCTGTAGATATTTGAGAAAGTTTAGATGTGTCCACGATGATGTACAGAGCTGCCGATGATTCTAAAATGATCGAAATCTGCAGGGTGATGAGAATGAGGAATGAATGAATGAATGAACAATAAGGCTAACATTAAGAATGCGTCATGTTTAAAAACTGGTGATCAAATCTTAAGGCACATAACTTAACACTATTGTAAATAGATAATCACATTATATTATTTATCATTTCATAAGTTCTTGTTTCCAAATAATAAAAAAAAACATGTAAAAATACCTTGTGGGCTTTAGTGTACAATATTTTATATGCTACTATAGAATCAAATAGCAGTTTAGAAAGGTACATAAAAGTAATGCCCAACATTTGAATGGTTGTGCATTTCTTGCTGTTGCCTTTCACCCACACTTTGACTTTCACCGGGCCTTACTCATTCCTCTCTGCTGCCCCTCTCAGGCTCACGCTGGAAGTCCATGTCCAACCAGGAGAAGCAGCCCTACTATGAGGAGCAGGCCAGGTTGAGTCGGCAGCACCTGGAGCGCTACCCAGACTATAAATACAAGCCCCGGCCCAAGCGCACCTGCATCGTAGAGGGCAGGCGGCTGCGTGTGGGCGAGTATAAGGCCATGATGAAGAGCCGGAGGCAAGAGCAGCGTACCTCATACCCACCCAGGTGAGCTTGTCAGGTATACAAGTGTTTGAAGAACACTTCATTAAATTGCTAATGTAGCTAACAATGTATGAAAGCTACTGGGAGGCCAGTGAGCATGACCTCATAACGCATTCTTCATTAAACTGCTCACATAGCTAACCATTTGTGAATGCTGATGGAGGCCACTCTGTTTTGTTCCATTTGCGTAAGGTAAACTGGCCCCTATATTTAATTTTAAGTCGTTAATGGTTTATTATTTCTTCCTAAAATATACTTTTAATCAGACTTCACAGCATGTGTCTTACACATGAGCAGAGTGAGTTCAGTAAGGACGTCCAATTTTTTTTGTGAGAATAACCATATACTAATATGCTAAAAATCAATGTTCTGTATGCAGCTTGCCTGTGGCCTGTGTATACAAAACATAGTATTTTCTCTCATGCAAACATAGCTTTTATTTCATTTTTTTCCAGACACTGGTCTAAATTTCAGAGTTACTCGAAGTGATGTCAGAAATCAAATACGCAAAATTCCCACTTGCCCCAAAGTAGTCAGTTTACCAACACATGGTTCATAAAGTTTTGCACTGGAGCTACAAGGTTAATGTAGCTAACAAGTAGTCTTAAAGCTACCAGTTTGCATTTTTCACACAGACTGCCTGAATTGTGGTTGCCATATAACACATGGACAGAAGAAAATACCAACCTGATCAGGGAGGGGGCTTAGGTGTATATCTACAGATGGTTAGAAGTGATTCAGACAATGATAGAGTTCCAATTTGATTTACATATTTATTTTCTAAAATTCAAACAGTGTCCTGAGGCCTGCACTTTGCACAGTTCTAATTAGGGTATGAGCTTCCTTTGCCTGTTAGCTACGTTAGCCTTGCTTTTACAGCCCCAGTGCTAAATGCATGCGCTCAACAACTTCCATTGCTCTTCAGTTTCACAGCACCAGTTGTTATTCTGCCTCTACCGCATTAAGTTGAACCCAGGATGAGGCCACAAAATGCCAGAGTAGTAGATATGACTTAAAATTTACATCAAGAAAGACAGTGAGGCGCTTTAGATAAACAGGACATGTGTTACTGGTATGTTACCTCTGGCATCGCTACAGTCTACTCTCATTTTACCTTTAATTTTCAGCTCGAAAAGAGTTTGGAAGAGTCAGTAAGTTGATACCAAGCGTGATAAATCCATAAATTATGTAAAGGTTGCATTCCGTTAACTTTATGCAAAAAGAGTGCAAACATTAAGTTAAACTTTTTATTTGTTGCCGTTGTCACTATGTGTTATGGTTGTGCATTGTACTGTATGTTACATGCGACGTTGCATGGAGCTTCCGGTGTGCGGTAACTTCAAAGGTTTTTCACCCTAATCTCCATCTGTCGTGTCTGTATGATTACCATGAACAATTATTTTGATACTTAGTAAAAGAACAGCAAATCCTTAATAGAGGCAAATTGGGAGATTCTGCCTGTTGGCATCTGTTATAAGATAATTTGGAGTTAATGGCTTTTACAGGGAAATCATCATCATCAAATTATTGGAAACCTTTCCGTGATGTCTGAAATTCATGCAGTTGGATCTCATATTCTCTCTGTTGTCTTCTCAGCCAATCAGAGCAGCAGCTGCACTACCCTTCGGCTGAGAGTCAGTACCCCAGCACCCCGGTCTCCATGGCACTGCCCCTGCACCCTGCACTGCTGGAGCACTACCTGCCCCGCCCACTGGAGCCCCCACAGAGCCGAGGCCACAATGAGCCAGACACGAGGGCCAAACAGCCCTACAGCGAGGGAGAGGAGAGCGACGGAGGAGAGCGAAGCGAGGGAGAGCTGGTGGTCCTCACTGACTGAGTGAGCGACATGGAGCTTAACGAGAAAGGGAACAGACTTTCTTTACATGCTGTGAGGAAACGTTTGGGTTTGTGGGGAAAACGGTGCTTTGCAGTGGCAACATTTGAGGGTCAGTAGGAGGAGTGAGGCTTTGCAGATGCTCTTGTTACGAACAGCTTGAGACTTTCTGAGACCTTCATTTAAGAGGGTCTCAAAATGCAACATTTTGTGTGTTCATTTATGTCACAGTCAATGTAAAACCCTCATAAATCAGGCTAAAAGGTTATAAATCATGACAATTCAGACAGCCAATAGTACTGATATTGAACTACAAGAAGAGATGTCACGGTATGACTAGGTATTTTATCCAGAAAGCATATTCACATCCACCAGTAAGTAAAAGTTATTTTCAACCACTTAACATTTAGAATTCTCTGAGCAGAACTTTCAGAAGTCGAGACACGCAAGCAAAAAGCACTTTTTAGTCATAAATGCTTGAATCATTCTGACACCCACGAAACCTAACAAATTTCCCATGGGTGTTTATATGCAAAAATTTGATTTTTTTTTTTTTTGTTGCTTATTTTTATGAAAGGAAGTCAAACAGCAATTTCTGCAAAATCTTTGGTTTTGTTTTACTTTACTTTAAAAGCTTGTGCAACTAGTCAAAATGACGCTTTTAAGGAAATTGTCTCAATGTTATGATTAACACGAGAAGTGCTGAAGGAAGCTCAGCTGCTGTTTGCTGGTCCTGCGTTATTACCATTGTTAATGTCACCAGCGCTTTCCGCCAAACACTTCCCCTGCCCTAACTTAGAGTTCCTGTTAAGAGTGAGCCACGGTACTTTCCACGTCTGGAGCATAGAGGATAAACATTCAGAATGGTAATGGATGTTTCTGGACTTGCCCAGGCTTCATTAAAGCTAGTGATGAAAAATTGGAGAATTTAAGAACCTTAAACTCTCACTTATTGGAAAAGAGAGATAAAGCAGAAGGGGCCTTAGTTCTGAGCTTTTGCCTCCATCAGTTCTCACGACCCCATCTCTCTCTCTCTCTCTCTCTCTCTCTCTCTCTCTCTCTCTCTCTCTCTCTCTCCATCTCTCTCTCTCTCTCTCTCT
>JBBPCZ010000142.1:12329171-12349987 GCA_037974445.1 Brycinus macrolepidotus | reverse complement strand
TTGAGCAAGACACTTAACCCTCAGTTGCTCCAGGGGGACTGTCCCTGTAACTAATGATTGTAAGTCGCTCTAGATAAGAGCGTCAGCCAAATGTCCCCTTTACATGTACATGTTTACTGTTTTTCTCTGCTCTTAGAAACCTGAACCTGAAAGCTTAGCTGAAGAAATCATGGGCATCATCGTTACTTTATCACTCATACATCATCATTTCATATCCTGTTGTGAAACATCCATGTTCAGATCCAGTATTTAGGACTTACAACTGCAATGACCTGCACGGTTTTTCTTGGCTTGTTTTGGTTTGCTTGTCACTAACCTGCATCGCTTAGCCAAGAAATGATCTAAATTATCTAAAGTTATCTTTGTCGTGGTCCGGAAACTTCCTTTAATTGCTTCTTGTCAAGAGCTATGTTTGGCCAGAACTTCGCCACCAGTCCTCGAAAAGGGCTTAACGTTTATCACTTATATCACTATACATAGAGCACTTGGTGATTGAGCGTTCTGTGTCTGCTTTTTGTTGCTTGTAAAAATTTCAAGTCAATCTTTTTTTTTTTTTTTTGCAGCCAACATGAATGACTATAAAAGGGGCTGAACATCCCCATTGAAAAATAATGAAGATTCCTGTTCTCCCACAAGAAGATAAGCAATAATGTAATAATTATTACATACCAATACTATGGCAATAGTATAAGTCATCATTATAATCATAGAGGCTATTGTAGCCATAATAATGTAGGTATCATTACTCTACATGGTACTATAAATAAAGACTCGTCTTGGTTGGAGGGAGGAGGCACGAGATCCGCAGCTGACTGGGTAAAGGTTCAGTCGCCCACGTCCGTGTCTCGGTCTCCAATCAGCCAGAGGATGTGGAAGCACAGAGCCAGGAAGCCGGTCCCCAGCAGGTCACCCAGGGCGGTCAGGTAGGGGATAGAAAAGTTGTCGGGGTCCATCCCTCGCTTCCACATCCACGGCACCATCCAGTCAGCCAGGTACAGCAGGATCATCACCTGAGGAGAGCACCAGGACAACTTTTAATTTTATTTCTTGCAGTGTTCATAAGTAGCACTTGAATCGAGAGATTACGCCAGACAATAATACACAAAAAAACAACCTGTTAATTACAACCGCAAACTGGATAGTTACGAAACCTGGTGGGCAGCAACAGAAATCTCAGAGATATTTTGGTCAGCATTCTTTGGGGTGTGATTTATTACCCACAGTCTTGGACAGCAGGCAGCCAACATCAGAAAACAATAGTTCCACTATAGAGACAATAGTATCCATTAGCAAAACACTGTAGCTGAAAATACCTGCTGTACATAACATGCTATAATTTGCTAGTCAGTCTGCTGGCAGGAAATTGACTTCTTTCATTAAAACAAGAAAAATAAATAAATAAATAAATAAATACTTATATATAGAATATTATAATATTTTATTTGTTCTTCTTTTTCACTGATTTTTGGTCAACAATATCATATACCTCACCCATCCACATAACACTTCACATAATTGTAGCCCCATATAGCTGATACGTAATAAGAGGTTTGTGTCCCTAGGTGGGTGTATCCCTTCACACTAGCGCCCTATGAAGTGGGGTTCACACAAAGTCATTTTAGGCAATCACTCAACTCGATTCATTTGTGGAGTAGCACCACTTAGTGAATAATATCAATGCAAAAATCTAGCATTTCAGTAGTAAACATCTTATGGATTAACCTTCACAAAAGTTGGCAGAATGCATCATTACTACATTCTTTGGAAGCACACACAACATGTGAAATTTCATCCCTAGGGCCGCTACAACCGACACATTTCAATATCTCAAAAACAGCTGAAACAAAATTTTGAAGCTGAGTATATTCACTCGCGTCTCCTAAAGTCATTTGACTAATCCAACAAAATGGCTGCCAATGGCCAATCAAAATTCAGCAGCAAATACATGCCTGTGCCAGTATCTTATGAGGTTGTAAAGGTTTAAAGAAATTTCACACCCTACATGACTACCACATTCATTGAATGCATGCCACATTTAGTGAAATTTCTTCCATAGGGGGCACTGCAACTGACACATTGCAATATCTCACAATATGCCCGTGCAGGATCTTGTGATGTAAAGGTTAAAAGTTTACAAAAAGATAAAAATCTTACTCATTCTCTCAACTTCTGTGGTGATAATATTACACACTGCAGTGGTATGTCTAGTCACTAAAACAAAGTGTTTGACCCTACTGCTCCCCTAATGGGATGGATCGCCGTAATACACTCCCAGTAAGAGTTAGGTCACTCCGACATCATCACAGTCCACAACAGAGAACACAATTCTAGACATTTTAAGGCACAGTTACTGTCTATTTGCTTCATTTCACATACTGGAAAACCTGGCAGATGTAGCAGTTATGGCACAATATGGTAAACTTACAGACGAGCACAGGCCTGTAACTGATGTGACTGAGTTTCAAAGCTTGGGTGACTTTACCTGGAGTAATGCAGCAGCTAGGTAGAAAGCAATGAAGATGTAGGTGAGAGTAGTATGTCCAGCCCTCATGAAACTGATGGTGTACAGGAAGACCAGGTGACCAGGAGCCACCAGGAGGAAGAGCACTCGTGCTGAACGAGAATTTACTCCTGTAGGGTGAATCACATCAGGCTTTCAGGGTAATACAGGGTAATACATTTTTGATAAGCTGTTTTTGATAGGCTTCCCTTGATAATTTCCTTTATTAAAGTTGATTTCTTTTACCTGAGCCGAAGAATGTGCTGCAGGGGGTGGGGCACTTTTGTGGAGAAGGGTTGGGCTCAGGTATGGGCAGCCCGTTCATGTGCAGGTATGTGGAGATCCGACTGGCTTGAACTGCCACCAGGTTGCCAGCCACACCTACAGCAGGGCAACAAAAATAACTGTATGGTCAAAAATGTTAGGGAAACCAGTTGAGGGTTTCACAGCAACACGTTTGTACATAAACCTTTTTAATATGTAGTGCTGGTGCTGCTGCTTAGTAGAATTAGTCTTTGAGCATTGAAGAAAAAAACAAGACAAAACAAAACAGAATTAAGTAAAATGGCTTCTTCGTGATAATTTTTTTCTTCACAATAAATCAGATTCCCTACATGGCAAATAATGACTGCTATTCCATGAGTGAACTAGCCGAAAACAGATTTTACTCTTTGGAACTCACCATTAATGACTGGTGTGAAAACTGCCATACCAGCAAAGTTGGGATCGGACACAGTCTTATCCAGGATGAGTCCCCCAACACTAGAAAAATGACAGTTTTTATTCAGATACCAGCACTGCACTTTGGAATGGGTTAAGATGGTCAAGCAACAACTGAAGTCTGTAGATGTCTTCCTGCTGTACCTGCTGATTGCCATGGCGATGATAACAGGCTCCCACCCTGAGTAGAGCACTTCTCGGGTGGACGGGATGCGTCGGGCAATCAAGATCCAGACAGGTGTCAGGGCGATGAAAAAGACACAAACCACCGGGTTGGCATATTTGTTATGACCTGTCCAAAAACCAAAAGCACAAACTCAGATCAGCACAATGTTCATGAAATCAGCTCATTCTGAAACACTTCTCTTCATTTTGATTCATTCATTTACAGTGCATGAGAAGCAGCACCTGGGATATACAATAACACATAAACATTTTAATTACACCGCCAAATCAGACAGTTACGAAATCTAGTGGGCAGAAACAGACAGAAAAGTCACAGAGACGTTCTGGTAAAAATTCGTTTGGGTGTAATTTAGCACCCACATTCTTGGACTTGGACATCAGGCAGCCCGCACTGAGCAACAAGACAGTTTTTGTTTGCTTCTTACGAAGCCTTATGTTTACATCTAGACAATTTATCCTCATCATCAGTGATTTGATCTCTTAGGAAAGGCACAGACTCTCATTTACTTTTCATTTAATTTTCATGTGCTTACTCAAAACTATGGTATCACAGAACTGCAACACCACACATTAAAAGGTGTGGCCACAGACACTATAATCAAACTAACAATTTAACTAACAATGGATTTCATTCTTGCACATTTTTATACCAATCATAATGAGTATCTCTTGCTTAAGAGTAGGTGCCTCTTTTTAAGCCAATGTCACATTAGTGGGCACAGGCAAAAGAAATGTTTGTGATTACACTCTTGAGAAGACGCCCCACTAATTACCTGTAACTTCATCAAAAACAATGCAGTGTCACAACATTTCTCTTATAATCTTTTCTCAAGGTACGGTTTAAACTAGACTTCTCAAACTCACAGAATAATATGGCTGGTTTGAAAATCTCATCATTTTGCTTATATAACACGCACTTGCCACCTGGATGCTAAACTGCATAACCAGCAGATTGCCCCAGTGCCCCAGAGGGCTTCACTCACCCAGCTCCTGGAAGAGTCCTGTGCTGATGCCAGCCAGCAGGGCCAGAGTAATCAGGTCTCCAAGGCTGGCAGCGATGGGGGTGGCCACGTTGTCTGGGTTTATGCCAACCTTTCTGGAAGCGACAATCACCCCAATCATGATAAGCCCTGTTTTGGAACGGAGAAGGACAAACTGGCTGTGATGGTGATGAGGTGTTAAAACTCATACAGGAGATTGTGTCACTCATACACAATGAGAGCGGGGCCATTTGGGGCTTTTGATATCTCCTGTTTGGAGAGAATATTTATAGCACATTTCCACTTTAGCGTTGGAATGGCGCTCAGAAATGCAGTTTCCCATTACTGGAATTCGGACCTAATCTTATTTTGGGACTGAAATTCCTTAACAGCTTCATATCAGCAGGCTCGAACAATGGATACTGCATGATTACAAATCAGATACTAAATCAACATATCTTCTCCTTCCTGTAAAATTAGAAAACACTTTACATTAAAGGGCATTTTCATATAGTATTAAACAAAAAGACCTCAGGATTCTCACCTAGCAGCAAGGAGGCTATGAAGGCAGTGGCTACACTGCTGGCGCAAAGCAGAACTGCATGGTCCATCTTGAACTTGCCCTCTGGAATCCAGCCAAAAATGACTGCAGCAATTGAGGCCAGGAAGCCAACCACGGTGGCCTGAACCTGAGATATGAACAGCAGTGTCCCCATAAACTCATGGACCTTTAATCGTGTCTCTCTCTTCATCTCTAAAACACCTACCAAGCTTCTAAAATGCAGCTGTTCACATGATGTCAAGTTCACACAATGACATTTTGAACCTTCTACAGATTTAATCACATTATTCCTGGTAGGAGTGGGCCAAATGTGACCTTTGTAGGATTGAGAACTGATGATTTTACCCTGTACCTTTGGCTGTGATCGATATTGTACAAAGCTGTAGAAAATTGGATTTTTGGATCATTTCCAGGAAAAAAAAGAAAGACTGTTCAAACATTACATAATCTGAAGTTTACTTTGCTTTTGCTGATGAGGAGCTAGGAACGCAGCCTTGTTAAGTCAATTACACTAAGAACGGTGGACATTATATAATCAGGAGCCACACTTTTTGTAGTGTCTCGTACCTGAATTAGCGCAAGGTTTCCCATGATCATTTTCCACATCTCCTTGGCAGTGTCCATCTGTCCAATATTAGCCTGGGAGTGAAGGGAGAGAGAGAAGCCAATTTAAGACTTATGTTATATAGTGTAACTACAGAAGGCTTGTCTCTCAAGTTTCAAGAGAACACTATGCGCTAGTACCAATGCTGTACCAATCTAAGACCAGTTTCCCTTTCCATAATGTACACCTTACTTATTATAATTTAAACACACACTGATCTCAGATCAGCATTGACAATATCTGCAGATATTAAGGATGTACAATGGTTTTAGAAGCCATGAGCTGAATATCTACCTAGTGTTCCGACAATGAGAATATGTAGTGTTTCGGGTGCTGTCGGCCCAAGGCTTTTCTAGAACAAACAGTGGTCAGTTCCTGGGACAAAAGGGGGTTTGAGCCACGGGACACATGCATCTTCTGCCTGCTGCCGACCCCACTTATCTCATCTCTCTCACTAAAGATGCTAATGTTGAGTGTCTCTGACCCCACAGTGGGGATCACGATGAGACTAGTTTGCGGAAATACATACATTAGATTAAGGAAAATACATGCCATTCATGTTTAAAGCATATAAATTCATCTTTGCTGTAAAAATAACACATGCATCTGTGAAATGGTCAGTTTACAGGAGAAGACATTCTAAATTTATAATGTATTTAATGTAAATTTTATTCCAAGTAATTTGGGAGCATTTCTATTGCTCCATTTGTCATCAAACATTCACCCAATGTAAATAGCAGCTGCTGTTTCCAGATGTTTTGGAAAAGTGAAAAAAAAAAAAGGAGATATATGGAGATTTTTTTGGACATCAGTAAAAACTAATTAGCAGAGAGCTGTAAATAATTCTATAATGACTAGCAAAGCAGCTGTATAACATTAAAAATGATAAAATGAATAGCCAGAATACCTTATATTTGAAAACAGATATAAACAGATAATAACAGTATATTTCTTTATCATTTAACAACTTTTGCTTTTCTCAAAATACTAACATCTTACTAAAAATACTAACTAATAATATTTCAGTCTACAGTGTATCAGTTAAAACTGAATAAAGTAACAGAAGTTAATAATATAACAATTGATTTCAAACTTTGAATGGTAGATATTCCATTGTTTTGGAGTTTGTTCTGGCCATTCTGTGAAATGAGCTTCACACTTAAAATAATAAGTATATGCTAGTACAGGGCCAAAAAGCATTTTATTTGTTCTGAATACTCCTGTATCTCTGGCAACAATGGACTAACAGTCAGGTGAAGCCCAGCTGCTCATGCACCATATGGACTTACAGAGGCCGCAGACATTAAAGCTGTTGTAAATTCTTGTTTTATTTGTCACCATTACTTTTAGTTCATTTTCATTAGGTGTCTTTCTCATCAACTGGCAGAACTCATCCAACAGGTCTGAGGCTCTGAGCTTCTTGGTTTAGTGTCGCCCTGTCCAGTTACTCATATACGTAATGCTATACTGACATATTTGAGATTTGACGTTCATCAATTTTTTCGTACCAACCTCTTACAGTAAACTGTGCGCTGAGCACAACTTTAAATTGATTTTGGACAAATCTGTTCTTTTAGCTTCAACTGTCCCATGAAAAGCATTTTTGGAGGTATTATACGGGCCAGCCGTAGCATATGCTAAATTACACTCTGCAGTTAAGTGCTTAAAAACCTAAAGCAGAGTACTTTACACCGGCCAGTGGCCTCTCACAGAAGTATAGTGGAGCCACAGCTTTTTGCCAAACTGGAGAGGGAGGACAATAGCCTGAGGACGAGGGAAGAATACATTTCCCAGGAGCTGACAGCAAGCCAGAGAGCACAGCGGCCTCTCTCAGCCATTGAGTCCAGCTCACTGTGCAGTCTTTCATTATCTTTCAAAGGAGTAGTAGTACTTCTGCACTTCCTGCAAAGCCCTTCCCTTTTCCACAGCAAGAAGGAAAAAAAAAAAATCAAATTACATATTTTAGGCTTGTACGCGAACGTCTTAGCAAATCAGATCATCGAAGGTCAGACTTAGCTTACTGCAGTGGAGTGAAGTTGGACTTAATGAGCTTTCCGTTCTTTTCTCTTGATTGGTCACAGTGGGACACCAATGAAACAGCTAGATGCCTCTTTTATTGCCCGGCTGCTCTGAGCCAAGTTACAATGACAGAATATTAGCAACACTACTATATGACAAATGTCCCTGGCAGCTGGACAAAGGAAAAGTAATGTGGGAGAGGCCATTTTGAGGGGGAACGGCTTGTGCATATGTGTGAGGCTCCTTGTACGTGTGTGTGTGTTTGAGTGTGTGTGCCGGGGCCCAGGGCTTGGGAGGAAGGAGTTTTTGAGCTGGTGCCAGCAGTATGCTGCACACAGAGGTGACCCCACTTCAACATGGTGCCTCTTCCGCCGAGAGCTTACGCACAGCGTGAAGGGAAAAATTCAGCTAGAGCGCGCCCGCTACTGTGGCTAGTACTGATCTGAAGCGAACAGCCCACTGCACCTGATAACAGTCGAGCCAGGCGGCTGAGATAAAGAAGCGAGCAGGTCACTCTGCGCTAGTCGACCCACACCCCCACATACAGCAGCAATAACCGCTGTGCTGACGGAGGTCCTGCCAGGGCTGCTGGCTGTGTCACGTAACCTTTAGCTCAGTTTAGTGTCAAGCTCTGATCTGCTACTTAGATAAAACTGCATGGGGTCAGGGATAGTGGTGTAAAACTGCATCGTTCCAAAGGTGGTGATGTATATATTATAAAAAATATGCTCTCATATTTTTGGCCAAAATACATTTCTTGGGCTATTTTCAAAAATAAAATGCCAGTAAACAGAAGTGATTTATATTCGGTCTATAATCTACTACTATGGAGTGTGGGAAAATAGTCCTGTCATTATGTATTGCTTGTATGTATGTACAGTAATGTCTTAGTCACCAATGCATCTGCAAATTGTTTAAAGCCATTCTTCTCTGTATGTGATAAAGTGTCTTTCTGCAAGCAAAGTTAGCGCTAGAATAAATGCAAACAAACAAGAAAGCAGTTAAAAAAGCATCAAGATTTGTTTTGTCTGTAAAGAAGTAGTTGATATTTTGTGAGCTGGTGAGGAGAACACAGGTTCGGTTCCAGATTTCTCCTCGGTTCCTCCAGTTGTTGTTTGGATTTGTGAAATTCCATCATCCTGATTTAATTTAATGAAGGACTGACTGAGACAAACCAGGTTTCTGGTGGAAACTACAAGTAATACTGGTCTTCCACAAGGAACACACTGATATACTGTACATAAAATCACTCTTTACTGTATAATGTTATTTGTAGTTCACTCACTGTTCATCTAAGCAGTTTTTAAATATTATTTTCACAGGTGCCCTTTGCACAGTGCTGTAATTCTGAATTGTACTGAACTGTGTTAGAATTTCTTTATATACTGAATAATTTCCTAATCCTAAGTCATTGTGAGGCCAGATATGTAGACCCCTGGTCAGAAACTTAAAGACCCGAGCTTGCCCCTGTGAAAGGCCCTCAAGTCATTAACATGTCGGGATGAATAATACCTCAGTCAGTGTGGAGGTTAAGCAGATCAGGGATAGCAGATAGGCTAAGTAGGATAATAAGATAGAGACATCCTGAGTCATGAGTAGCTAAATATATCTAGAATATTCTGGAGTGGGAGAATGAATTAGTTTCTAATAAGAGAGAACTGTCAAAACTTCAGTACAGGGCAAGGCATGATGTCCTCAGTGTTCTGATGGATAATTACAAGATACTATCTCTCTCTTTTCTTAGGGAAGTCTTAATTTCTTAAATATTACATAATAAAAGTGTTATCAAGTGTGCAAACACTTTCTATCACAGCAGCTAAATGTGTCTCCATTTGCTAGTATATCCCATTTGAAAAGACAGTAGTCTAGTCAACAGATGAAGCAGCGTTCCTCACTAGCTCTGAACAATGGGACCTTTTCCAAGAGGAGAAATAGCAGAAAGTGGTCAGGTGAATTTAATACACACCAATCATGGGATTAGCTCTTTTTATGTAGTTAGAGCTTTAGAAATGTACAGTGCTCTTAATCTACTGGTAATTAGCAGCAGTCACTAGAAAAAATTCAAAGGTTAAGCCAATTTACGCTCTGTGTAGTAAATTTACAGTTCAGATAAGGTTGCAAGACATACTGCTTTAATGAAAAACCATTGTTTTTATACAGTTTTTGCACACTATTACAGATGAGATGTCCTTCGTATTACTTCTATGGTTAAATATCGTTAAATGATGCCAGTATTTGGTCTAAGCTTCCATCAGTACTCACAGGCTCCCATTCAAAACACATACTGGCTCTGGATAATGTCTGGACTTCAGTTCCTATTAAACAGGCAGGTGTGGGAGAATGTGTGATCAGAACAGGACGAGAACATCTTACTCTTCCACTCACGTTGTGCTTTGATGTCCCTGTATTATGGCCAGTTTAGTGTGTCTGTTGTGCCCTGGCAACAATTATCAATTTGAAATATCCAGCCAGAGATATTTGAATATAGACAGAGTGTCTCTCCTAATTAATGGCAAAAGATTTTAAGAGGTCAGATAGTACTGAAAAGTATAGTCAAGCCCACAGTAGTCCAGTCTAATAACAAATTGCAGCTCACGGCAGTGTGTTATTAATTTAAAATAAACATTAAGATACTTATTTGAATTAATAATTTTACACATTCTGCTTACAAATGAGTTGATTGCTATAGTTTCTCAATAGGTTGAACAGGATTTTAGCTATTGTTCTGTAAAGCTTGTACAACTTAATAAAAGTTGTTAGGAAAAAATTGCACTGAGGGGAGCATGGATTGGTCAGTTAGTCTCTGACTGCTTATTTCATACATAATTGTTCATTGCATGAAAATCCCACACAACTATATGCATAGAACGATAACGTTCATCTTGACTCTTAATTTTGATCTACAGGTCTTCTCAAGGATGTCCTGCATTGCTTACTTCCTTTAGGAAATGGGAATAGGATGTATAAGATATAAAAACAATAATATATACCTTTCTTCTCCACTTTTTATAATTGCATCCTCTTGTTGACTTTAGGAACACTAAAGCTTTTTTCTGCTAAGTGTGTGTTATTGGACCCTGAAAGCTTAGACAAAAATAAACATTTAAACTACTTATGCCTTTTATCCACATACCTAATCATGAGGATGTTGTTGTGATCGTGGTGAACTCACTGCGGTCCATTTTGTTAAGAGTTTTTCTACTTTTCCCACTCAAGTTCAACCTCTAATGTAGACCGACACCTCCTGTTCATTGCAATTAGTCACTTGGCTACAGACTTTTTCCTTACAAACAGGATACGGTGACTGCTGCAGGATTGAAGAAGTGTGCAGAGGCTGCTATGAAGACGTGTTAAGAATGTGTGTAATCTTGTGGTGACAACTCAGAAGCCACAGCCCATAGGAATGTCTGCTTTTGCCTCAGACACCAGGTCTACACACAATTCTGGGAGCTATTTGGAATATGTGGAGAAGTGGCAAGCATATCTAGGGCAACTGGTACAATGATGTGCTTCACAGCATTAACACACTTTTGGTTTCACCCCCATGTCCGATATGGTTTACCACAGTCATCTGTGTACTGAATAGTAAACCTCACCTAGTTTCCACCTTGTTGTTCCACATTTCAACAATTACAGTTAGAGTCACAGAAAAACAAGTTATTTTATTGATGATTACTGTGTGTTCTTGCAATGCACATGTTCCTGGCATGATCAGAGCAGTGGTTCTCAAACTGAGGCCCATGGGCCCCTAAGGAACTGCAACACGGGTGCAGGGGGGCCACATAAAAACTTCAGAAGTTATACCTCTACTAAGTAATTTTTAATTCTGATACTTGATCAGACCTGCTTTGGTAAATAAAAAGTGGTTTAAAAGTGGCAGATCGTACACATTGATCAATTATATGTACATGCCAACTAATCACTAATCACTCTTGCATGCGAAGGTCAGAAATAACTGGAGAAATCTGGCAAGTTTCTAGGTAGGGGGAGAAGCTAGATGGGGGGCAGTGGCACTTTCTTTGAACCTTAGACTAAAAAAAGTTTGAGAACCTCTGGACTAAACTGTGGTACAAACTGATCACTATGAAACGTTGATGAAGTTTGGTCAGAAATTCTAAGCTGACCTAAATAGAACATACCTAAACAACCATGATAACAGTTTTTATGGTCTGCTAGTTCCTGGTCATTATCGTTCAGTCACAGCACTTTTGCTTAAATCTTTAAAAATCAACCCAAAGTCAGCAAAACAGAATAAGATTTTTAAACCACAAATAAGGGACAACCCTGAGACCCTCACATAAACAGAATCTTGAAGGTCACACATGTAAAAACACAAGTAAAACCTACGCACACCTCCCACAGCACACCACTAGGCTGACCAAAGCTCAAGGTAAAGTCATCAACGCATGAGTAAGAAGGGCGAGAAGGCCACATAAACAGTCATAAAATTTGTAATACATCCTGTTGTGTGTGTTGAGTCAGTCATCAACAATGTTGCCTTATTCTTTGCTGACCAGCGTTACTGGAGAAAGGCAGTCAACATATCAGAGACAATTTGTGCTACCTTCAGCACTGGCAGCTCTGTTGCTATCTGTCTTTGAAGATAAGGCACTGTCAGTGTAGGCAGGGAGAGACTATGTTGTCAGTTGTTTTCTGATAGAAATAGAGAAACTTGTCTGGACTGTGTGGACTGAAGGATTTTTTACTTTTACTCACTGCAGTAGAAAGTCTGGAGGCCAGCGTCATCTCCAGGTTCCCCTTGAGGCCCAGAAGAGCAGGCACCAGAATGAAAACCTCACTCACCTCAGAGAACACCTTCCAATGCTGCAGAGAAAAACAGAGTTCGTTTAGTACATTTAGCTCAGGCCACAAAACCAAATACAGCTTTATCATTTCTCAGAATGACGGGGTCAGTGAGTACAAGTGGAGGATGGATTTTCTGTGACCTTCATTTGCCATGCTATTGATTCAGTGTTGTAATGTGATACTCTGCTAGATATTCTAGTAGCCACTGTAAAGGGAAGATGCTGTACTTTCCATACTAAGAGAATGTAAAAGAGACAAATAATAACATTAAATAGTAATTAATAATAACAAATTACACAATAAAATAAATTGCTCTAAAACTTACTATAGCATGCAATATGTACCACTATATAAATAAATAAATTATATATATATATATATATATATATATATATACACACTGTATAAATTACAGTATTTTAAAAACAAATCCGCCTAATCTACAAAACATTAAAATATATCAGGCCATTGCAAAGGCCAATACTGCCATATTTAACAGTATATTGTGTAGGTTGTGCACACGCATGAGGACACTATAACCATAAAGTGTGACTCAAGCTGTCATGCTAATATGTGCCTAACACATTAACTTAATAAAAATTACATAATACTAGAGAGTGAAACAGGTCTCGGGTCTATTTCAGCAGTAAAATGCTGGACTTCTGGGAGAAAGGTAGAATGAATTTGAACGAATCATGTAACAAATGTGGCCTGAAATGGCACAAATTTCCAATGTGTTAACTGTGTATTTCTTACTGTGGGGCAGTACAGTGTTTAAGCATGAAAGCCAATTTGCGCATCTTAAGCAAAACCTTCAATTAAAAGTAGCTCATTTTAAAGCTTTGCATTTTTAAAGAAGAAATATTGGTTCTGTCTTTGCTTTTGCCCACTGACAGTAAAGCTTTTTCTGAGGCTGGATTCAGTAATGATGTCTGACAAATCCAAAATCAGAGCCATCACTCTTCATGCCCATTTGAACCTCTTCCAGCCTTTATCCTTACGAAACGCAGGGTTGATGACTGTGGTAAATGGCAGCCAGCTATTTTTCAAGTAGGCTCCAGCGCTTGAGATGCAATGCAGCAGCAGTCCGAGCAAATCAATACATGGAGAAAGTGCTTATCTTTAGAGCTTGTCCCACTGGCGCGCTGCAATTACGGGCCTGACACTAGACAACTAAATCAATGCCGAGGATTCATCAGAGTGCAGAGACGGGAGAAAAGTGCAACCTGCTAAGCTAACGGGACTAAAATGAGACGCTTAGGAGTAAACAAAAAACAATCCTCCTAAAAATACAACAAAAAGTGCTAGTTCAGGGTTTTACACTGAGCTGCCTCCAATGGGTGTGTTTTAATGCTTTTTTTTATATATAATCTGAGCCTTTGGCAGTACAGAGGCCACTTTGAAAAAAAAGAAGTCCCACATCAATTGAGAATTGGCTATCTGCCACTTTGGCTTCAGTTTCCTTGGACTGAAAGCCCCTCTACTCTTGCACAGCTTCCGAGATATATGATGTTGTCTCCAGGGAACAGCGCAGCCCTGGCCAATGCCTCCACAAGGCCTGAGTTTCTGTGAACTCGATGGACAGCAGCAGAGGCATGCAGGTTTGCGGGTTCAGATTGCAGAGACTCTAAAGCTCAGCATATATGGTCAAGGAGGAATTCGGTGACGCATCACCAGCAGAGGAGGTGATTCCAGCAGTCACGCAGTCAATGCGCATTGCTGATCACTGTGCACGCACAGGACCACGAGACGTGCTGAACAACTGTGACTCTGCTAGGTTTCGGCTTGATACCGTCACGTGAAAGTCTGGCAATTAACCGAACCACTAAAATTCGGTTTAAGGAACAGCAAAGGCGCTCTAAAGTGGTTGCATGTAGAGACTACCTCACAAGAAAACCGTGTGGCTAAAACAAATACTGACTTATGGAAGCTAAAAATTAAAGAATGAATTTATAAATTTGGATAATATAATTTAAAATGGTCACATAATGAAACAATGGTTGTGCAATGGTTTTAGTGAAACAGCAAAGAAGCAAACAGCAAACAAGCAGCAGAAAAGTCTTTAAAAATTAAATATTGTTACAGTGGGGGCAGAGTTTGTAAGTAACAACAGCACTTTTGAATTCTTTTGGTTTATTAGCTCTTATTTTTCCTGTTTTTCATCCTCTTCATGGAAAGTTTTTTACATTATTCTCATGCTAAAAGCAAGGTCTGGATGTGTTTAATGTGTTTTTATTAATTCATACATTGTTCTATTCAAATCAGAGGAGTCCATGTGTTGCAATATGAAACAAACAACTTTGGTGCTTCCTTGGCAAGATTTTTGTCAATACAAGAAAAAAAAAAATGCTCAAGACCTAGTTGGGTACGATTCAACGACTGATTCATTCTTTCAGCAGCTGCGACTCTACACATGGGCGGCAAACTTCACTTCCTGATTACTGACTGCTCTTTTTCCACAGGAAGTGAAGGACAGAATCTTTCATTCGGGTTTGGACTAAAAAACAATATTGCTGTATAAATAGACAATAAAAGCCCCCCGCCCATCAAAATAAGACCTACTTTCGGACTAAGCTACGGAAAGACGATGACGGTTGCTTTGAGAGCGTCTGTTTGTGACCTACTAGAGACGATAGCTGCCTATGCTTGTTTGTCTACACTGATTCCTGTAAGAAAGGGGTGTCAGCCTGGATGTGGTAGACCCAAAATGGCTTCCTGTGGGAGTGCAGAGACTGGCTAGTGTGAGGGCTTTATGTTGAGTCTGGTTTCCGCCTGGTAAAAATAGGCTGACCCGCAGTCGGGACCCAAACAGCTCCCGCTTGGCTCAAAATCGCCAAGCCACTTCACAAACAACCTTCCCAGCTATTGTTGGCTGCAAGGGAGGAGACTATCCATGGGCAGTCACTGTCTCACAGTGGACTGCTCAGAGAGGTCTGAGAAGTTTAGCTTCTCTTTATGATGGCCTAGTGAATGGTCAAAGGATTGTAAGTCTGAGCATAACAAAAAACATCTTTCGTCAGTGACAACTGACATCTATGTATTGCTTAAGTATTTGGTTAAAGCAAAATTTCAAGAAAAAAATAATTAAAGGTTAGGTAGTATTTTAGATACATGTTTCAAGGAGTTACAAACTGATAACATCAACTGAGTATATTGGAATCCAACCAATAAGCTGGTTGGGCCATGTATGTGCAGCAACAACTGGCATAATTTAACACAATACAGAATGACTAATACAAACTCCTTCTCGATTACATTCTAAAGGGGCTGTTTCAGGCCAATATACACCTGTTAGGCCAAGACGTATAATGGTATGTATTGGGCTACTTCAGTGAGTAGCACAGGTTAGTAAGCCACAAGATAATGAACTGCTCTCTGCTTTACTGGACTGTATTGTGAATTCTGACTTCTGAATTGTTATTCCTCAATCAAACATGCTTAACTGTAGACACACCTGATCTGAAGAAGATTTAACCAATAAAGGGAAAGAACAAGATCTCTTTCCTGGCATAACAGAGGCGGGAAGTTCAGGTGTATAAACCCATAAGCCCGTTTAAGAACATAAGCCCAAAAACAGTGAACAACAAACAGCCCTGCCACATACTTAAATAATTCTTACAAACTCAACAAAGAGCTTAATGCACCATTTAAACGTTTACACAAGTATTTACAGTGTTGGGACAGACTTTGCAAAATGGAACAGGCTTCCTTTTGCATTCCTCTGTTGCATTCTGCTGGATATACATATCCAGTCAAAAGTTTTTGCATACACTGAGATTTTCTACATTTGCATGTTACTTACTTAGTATTTACTAAAAATACACTCTTTATTCTTTGCTAAGAAATACATTTACAGTATGTTTACCATCTGAGTACCTTTATTAGCCAGAAAATGTCATATTTTTATTCATCACTACTGACCTGTAAAAAGCCACCTAATATAATTACAATTATCATGTGGATCACCAGACAACTGTTCGATATTTAACGAGCTATTAAGTGACAGTCAATGGGATGAAACAGTTAACGAGTGCATATAAAGTTAAAGGACAGTCTAGAATTTGACTCTGCTTCACCACACAACCAGTTAATAGGATGTCAGACATGCACTGTTACAGATCCATGTTGTAAAGGAAACTTGTTTATTTTACATATTTTCATTTATAGTTGTTTCCAGTGTAGTTTATGAAATAAATGCATAAGTGGTGTGCAAAAACTTTTGACTGGTAGTGTAAAAAAATATGGAATAATATTTATTATTATTGTTTTGTATACGTCAGAAGCAAGAAAACTATTCTAGCCTTTATTAAATCTGTATGTCCTGTCATATCATGCATGAACTGATGTGAAATGCTGAGCTTCTAGACACTGCTGTCTGCTGGCTCTGAGGCAAGCGTTTATTTTACGAAATACTAGTGCGTGCCTGATTGCTTCTGAGACTGTGATCTGATGGGACTGCAAGCAGTGCACAAATCCATTTCCCTTGTGCTTTAGTTCCAGCATGTGGGCAAAGTCAATCAGCCTTCGGCTCAAAGTGCAGGTAAACCCACAAACAAAACATTGCCATTGAGGTCTGAAAACAAACAGTATGTCTTGATTATTGCTTCACTGAAACACAAAAAGCACCCCAGCATTAGGCAAAATAGTCCTAGAAGGTCCTAGAAACTTTGAGGCTCTAGATGAGAACTTACTTGGCTTTAGTCATCTATATTAATCTTCATCCCATCTCGTGCAACCAGATCCCTCCTAGCTTATAGTCACAGAGAACTGACCTTATGAAAATATGTGACTTGTCGTCTGGGATGTGGCTGTTATTTTTATGCAGTCAGAATAAAACACGCATATACAACGCTGCTCATTCTGAGTAAATAGAAAAGAAAGCACGTAATTACAGCAATCCCTCTCTTTCTCTCTCTCCCCTGCACCTTTTAACATCCTGAGTCGCTCTTGAGAGCCGTGCTTTGCATGATGTCCCCTTGATAGTTGACTTGCCCCCTAAACAGCACACATTCAACCAAAGTAAACACAGTTCATTGCATTCTACTGTGCAAAATGATTGCAAATGCACATTTCAGGAGATGTAGTGCAATATGTTACTAGACATTTGTGTTAGAAACTCAAAAAAGTGAGTTATAGTAATGTGCTGCAATGTACTACAACACTGCACAGTAAAACAGCATGTTCCAGACACGAAAGAGCTTTCCGCATTGCCCAGCACATTCTAAGTGCTTGTATAGCACAAGCTGTTATGTAAACACCTTGAAACTCGATAGCCGTCGATCTTCTGATACAGAGGCACATGCTAGCTAAGCCGTAGGCCACACAATGCACCAACGTTGGTAGACTTTGAGTTTAGGTGATCTATATTGACATGTTATATACATATTTGACATATTTAACAAATAAATGAATAAATGAGTCCTACTGAGCCAAGTACAGTGTTTGGCCATGTTCAGAAGACCATATGGACTTCTAAACAAAGTCCATCTCTCTTCTAACAACAGTAAAATGTACCATTTTGAAAATTATCCCGATTTTAAAGAAGAGTTCTGTATAGGTTTTTTTTTTCATTATAAATAAGCTACAACAGCCCCTCAAATGTGCAAATAAGTTACCTTGAAGGTTACTTTGCTATCCTTTAAAGTTAACTCGTAGATTCTGTTTGTAGAATTTAAGCTACACTATTAAATAGACCAAAGAGCGATTATACATTAATTATACATCTGATACAGCGTTACAACTCATGACATAACACGCAGGGAACTTGTAGCTTAATAGGGGGGGTCTGTGGATATTGGAGTAAGTCGACTCACTTGAACTATGTCAAGAACCATGCCAGCGGCCACTGTTCCAAACCCCGCCAGCAGGAAAGGGAACACGACCTGGAGTCCGATGGAGAAGGACGTCTCCTTCAGTGGAACCGGTGGCACCGGGCTTTGGTCCGTACTTGTGTCATCACTTTCGTTGCTTTGGCTAGCGTTCTCTAGGAGAGCGTCCTCTTCCCTCTGCCCCTTCGCATTGGCCCGGCAGTCAATAACCACCATTTCGGACCGGTCACTTTCTTGCTCGGGGCGGTCCGAGAAGGAGGTCACCTCTGTGAGCTCATACTCTCCAGCATTAGGCTGCCTCTCCTCAGGGTCGCTGGGCAGGATGACTGGATGGACGGACCCATTGGAGTGGTGGTAGGCCGGCGGCACTCCCTCCTTCTTCATCTCTATTCTCTCTGTCCCGGTGGACATGTCGGTGGACAGTTTGTCTTGCTCTTTCGACCAGAGTACCATGCGGAAACCTTGAGGTTTAGAGTGTAAAATAAAGAAACTGAAGGAAAAAAAAACAGGTTGGGCAGCACTTTCACAGCTTTTCTTCTGACCAGAGTGATTTCGCCTGATCTGCACAGTTGACCTATCCCATGAAAGAAGCAGCTCGTGGTCCTCCAGCTCCTGTCCTGGCACTCTTCGTAACTACAGGTTGAGCAAAAGAGGCAGGTGCATTACCCCTCTCCGGGCTTGCTTAAGATCCTGCCTGAACTTGGGCAGCATACAAATTATGTTCCCCATTCACTACAGTCGTTTCATTTAAGACAAACGAATGAAAGAAAGGTGCATTTCAACCACGCAGTTTAGTAGAAGCAAAGTTCAGACAGATGGTTTCCCCCTAACCGCAGGCACTGAGTGATACCTCGAGAAAAAAGACCACCTCTTCGGATTAGTCTTTGCTGAAGTTTCTCAGTCTGAGGAAGATTTTTTGGCTTGATCCCTGTCAAGTGTTCTCTGAAAGGTCCCCCAAGCAGCTCTGCCCAGTCAGCCTGGCCTGTGGCTCACTTTACACCACGTGGTGCTAAACGACTTTCTGAGATGTATTTAAAGGTCTGTGGAGCCAGGCTACTATTACAAACCCCTCAGAAATGTGTGTGTGGTAAGGTCGACTCGTCCCGCCTTCACCTGCCAAGAGGAAATAAAAAACACGACACCTTATCAGTTCCTGTAGATGGAAAATGAAAAAGGTTTAGCAGTAGTCAATCATTCTGACTCATTTAGACAAAACTTTCCCTTTAGAATTACGAGGCAGAAACTCTCCTAGAACCTCTCCCCCACCTACAACCTTATTCTAGAGTTGACTAGAGATTATGGGCACTATATAAAACATAACTTCTACAAGTGAGTTTTCCAGCTTCAACCTGCCCAAAACAGACCCCCTAAGCACTGAAACCAAATCCCTACTTAGTAGTCCGATCAAACACAGCCCAAAGACTGAACAGCGTAAATTAAAACGGGGCTGAGGCTGCTCTGCTTTAAAACACTGCACACATTTAAATAAAAAACAAACTATTATATCTGTTCGCTACATAAGTATCACTGGGGTCACACTGACTGAAAAAAATCAGCTTCAATCAATATTACACCTATAACACAAGTAAAAAACACGAAAACATATAAGAACAGGAGAGACGATCATGAAAAAAACAGCAGTGTACAAGGCATTTTTGTTTGTTTTTAATTCTAGGTAACATTTTTGACTAATTATATCATTCATAGTGGCAGCCAGAGTATGAAATAAAGCCAGTATGAATTTTAAATATGGATAACAAGGAATCGTGTCAAAATGCCAAAATGTGAATAAAGACGAGTTAAAATTGAAAACCAGAGCCTTTATTTTTTGAGCACCTACCTAGAATCCAAGGCAGATAGCCAGCTGAAATGCTGAATGAGAGAGCTTGTCATTTACCTCCCAGATTTAGGTCCGCCTGTGGCCGGCATGCGTGTTTTATGTAGGCTCGTTGTCCCAGACCTGGATTAATCAGTAACCCCCCGGTTAAGGCTGCCTGTCACGCCTGCCCACGGTCACATCTCTGCGGCTGACACGCCGTGAGCACAGTGTATCTAAGGAGGAAGTGACTGGGCTGCAAAAAGCAAAGAAAGCACGTTATTTTTACTTATCCACCCGTTTTACGCCTTCTTGCGCTACGGCTGCCCAGGCGCGTTTCTGATTGGCCGAGGAGCTCACACTGACGAGCAATTTGACCAATCAGATAAAGGCGGGCAAAGCAAAGCGCTGAATTTTTTCCTTCCACTCATTTTCCGTCACGCCCCACCTTCTGCACCAGAATTGGCCACATTCTGACAATGTCAGTTGCTGTTGCTACACTATATGGACAAAAGTATTGGGACACACCTGGTTTTCAGGGTTTGGGCTACACCCCTTACTTCCAGTAAGGGCCAATCTTAATGGCATACCAAGACATTTTGGACAACTCCATGCTTCCAACTTTGTTGCCCCAGTTTTTGGGGAAGGCCCTTTTCTATTCCAGCATGAATGTGCCCCAGTGCACAAAGCAAGGTCCATAAAGACATAGTTGGATGAGTTTGGTGTGGAAGAACTTGATTGGCCCACACAGAGCCCTGACCTCAACCCCATCCAACACCTTTGGGATGAACTGGA